>CM077096.1:118853786-119453786 GCA_039513925.1 Platanthera zijinensis
TTTTTCTCCTCAATCGCCTTAACACTAAACCCTAAGCAACGCCAACAGGAACGGGATGCCAAAACAATTGCTTTGAGAATGTGTGCTCCCACACTCTTTGCCAAACCGGGGGGCTTTTGGGCTTTGAGTGTGTTCAACCACACCTCAACACCAAATCCCGAGAGCCTACCAAGACTGGTTTTTTAACCAGAGCACTACAACAGAAACCTCCCCTCTCTCTCTCTCGGCTCCACCCGTAAAAGCACCCAACCAGAAATAAAAATCTGGAGTCTAAATGGTGAAAACAAACTAGCCGATTGAGCAAAAACAGTACAAGGAGGGGGAAGATCAAAACAGAATTTAGGGCTAACCTAAAACTACAGCACAGAACTTATAGCAAAAAAAAGTAAAAGAGAAAAACTTGGCTTCTACCCTAGGGCTAACCGGGTAGTTAAGAGGGGGAAAATCAAAATAGCAAATGTGTGAGAAGTAGCGAACAAACGACTAAAGTAGTGAATAAACGACAAGAACAAAGCCGGAACTTTGAATAATTGAAAATTTTATTATCCAAAAAGATGTCATTTACAAAGGTATGGCCTACTTTTATAGAATGGAGGAGAGAGGATAGAGTACAAACTAACAATGTGGGACTAAAGCTATACAACAGGTCTGGGCGCTAGAACCAAGAACCGAACAGGTCATGCGGTTAGACAATGTTCTAACCGCTCGGCAATACCAGAAGCAAGAGAAGATGCGGTAGGGAGAACCGCCAAAACAGCCCAATTTCCAAGCCGCCGGAGAATAAACAGCCAGACCGCCGGAAACACCACAAAGTAACAGCCTGGATACCAACCCACCGACTCAAACCGCCAGACCGCCCAGTCTACAAAACCCGCCAGGCTCAAACCGCCAGACCGCCCCGGTCTCATACTTCGACACTCCCCCTCAAGTTAGAACATAGATATCAATCATGCCCAGGTTGTCACAAATGTGGAAGAAGGAAGTAGAAACCGGCTTGGTGAAGATATCTGCCAACTCTTTGTCGGAGGTGACGAACAGAGTGCAAATCTGTCTCTTCAATACCTCTTCTCGGATGAAATGGCAGTCGACCTCAATATGTTTCGTTCTCTCATGGAAGACCGGATTTTTGGATATGTATATAGCGGCCTTGTTGTCACAGAACATAGGCAGAGGATAGTCGTAGACCTCTCCTAGGTCAAGCATGAGAGCCTGCAACCATTTAAACTCACACGTGGTTGACGTCATACTCCGGTATTCGGCTTTTGTACTGGACCTTGAGACAACATACCGCTTCTTGCTATTCCAGCTCACAAGATTACCTCCAACAAATGTGCAAAAACCCGATGTAGATTTACGGTCACCTTTATCATCCGCATAGCTTGAGTCTGAGTAGGCTTCAACTCTCAGATGACCATGCTTCTGAAAGAGTAGCCCTTTCCCTGGTGCTGCTTTGACATACTCTAGTATCTTCAAGGCAGACTGAAGATGACATTCCCTGGGAGCTTGCATGAACTGACTGACCTTGCCTACAGCATAGCCGATGTCGGGTCTTGTCACCATGACATAAATGAGTTTGCCCACCAGACGTCTATACCTCGTGGCATCGGACATAAGAGATGAGTCATCTGTCTATGTTTTGTCCTCTCCAATGGCCATGGGATACCAGGTCGGTTTGGCACCGGTCAATCCTGCCTCTTGTAGAAGATCAAGAGCATACTTTCGTTGGGAGAGAACCTACGAGTCAGGCTTCCGAGAGATTTCTATCCCCAAAAAATATTTCGGGGAGCCCATATCCTTCATGACTAGGTGTTGACGGAGGTGTTTCTTTGTCAAGTCCAACCCAGCCTGGTCATCGCCGGTAAGAAGAATATCATCCACATACACCGCCAAAACCACAAGGCCCGATGCGGTTTTGCGAATAAACAATAAGTGATTGGCTGAACTTCTTGTAAAGCCAATGGCAGCCACAATGCCACTAAACTTGTCGAACCATGCCCGAGGGATCTGTTTTAGGCCGTAGATGGCCTTCTTCAACTGGCATACTCGGGTCTCCCCCTGAGCAACATACCCAGGAGGTTGCTCCATATAGACGTCCTCCTGAAGATCCCCATACAGAAAAGCATTCTTGACATCAAGATGGGAAATAGCCCACTCCCTGTTGACGGCCAAAGAAAGAAGAACCGGGATGGTGCTGAGGTGAGCAACCGGGGAGAAAGTATCAAAATAGTCAACTCCATAAGTCTGAGTAAAGCCTTTGGCCACCAGTCGGGCTTTGTAACGATCCACAGTGCCTTCTGGGCAAAACTTCACAACGAGCACCCAGCGGCAGCCAACCACATCAGTACCTACCGGTGGAGGAACAAGGGTCCCGGTACCACTTTTAGTAAGAGTGGCAATTTCCTCATCCATGGCAGATTTTAAATGAGGAATAACAAGAGCCTCTTGGTAAGTGCGGGGAGTGGTAGTAGTCGAGATAACCAAAGCAAAGCACCTGCGAGAGAGAGTAAGCCGATCATAAGAAACAACAGCGCAAGCGGGTGTTGGATACACGCCCGCACCCCTTTGCGAAGGGCAATGGGAAGATCTAGGTCGTCTTGTGCCTCAGGGACCAGAGCGTCCGTGGAGGAGAAAGCTGGCCCGGGATTAGAGAGAGACGGCTGCGGAGAAGAAGGAGGGTATAATAGAGAGAGGAGGAGATGGGGGAGGAGATGATATAGGAGGGGAGACGTCGATATACGTGGAAGGATAACAGAGAGATGGTGGAGAGTCAGAGACAGCAGGAGGAAGCGGGGATTGAGAAGAAAAGTAGGATGCATTTTCGGAGAAGGTGACGTCCGCGGAAACAAACTGTTTGCGCAGAACGGGGTCAAAGCAACAATAGCCTTTTTTAGTGGTCGAGTATCCCAAAAAGACACATTTTGTGGAACGGGGGGAAATCTTGTCACGGGTAGCAGACGGAGCATGCACAAAAGCCATACACCCAAAGATACGGAGAGGAAGAGGAAAGGGTTCCTTTCCCGTGTAGAGATTGGAGAAGGGGGTCTTGCCGTGGAGAACCAAAGAGGGAATGCGATTGATGAGATAGCAGGCAAGAAGAACAGCATAGCCCCAGTAGGAGCGGGCACCTGCATCTGCGTCATTAGAGTGCGAGCGATATCGAGGAGATGACGGTTTTTATGCTCCGCCACCCCATTTTACTGGGAGGTGTAAACACAGCTGGTCTGATGAATAAGACCATGTTGCATACAAAAAGACGAAAACTCATGACAAAGATATTCTTTAGCATTATCAGAGCGTAGCACTTTAATAGAAATAGCAAACTGAGTTTTAATCATATTGTAAAAGGATTGTCATACAGATAATAGTTCAGAGCGATCTTTTAATAGATACACAAAGGTACATTTAGAGAAATCATCAATAAAAGTTACAAAGTAAGAACTACCCCGACCAACGGTGAGAGTAGGAGCCGGACCCCAAACATAAGAATGAATGAGATCAAAAGGGCAGGAGGAACCACGGCCTTGCTTCGGCGGGAAGGAGGAGCGGTGATGTTTGCCAAGCTGACACGCATCACAGTTGAGCGGAGGACTGGTCTGAGGTAAGTGGGGAAGAAGCTGACGAAGAATCCGTGGAGGAGGATGTCCAAGGCGAAGATGCCATTGAAGCAGATCGGTAGACGAGGAAGAGAAGGCGGACAGAGCGGAAACATTATCGAGGAAGTAGAGGCCGCCGCTCTCAGTCCCAGTAGCAATCGTACGTTGGGTCCTCGGGTCCTGAAAACAACAAGAAGTAGGAGTAAATAATACAGACCACTGAAGGTTATTGCATAAAGTAGTAACTGAGAGCAAATTGCAAGGGAACTTCGGGACATAGAGAGTGTCCGCTAAGCGAAGCGACAGGGTGAATTGAATCATGCCCGTCCCATGAACCGGGGAAGGCGAACCATCCGCAACAAGAATCGGGGGTAACCGATCATGCGTCTCTAGGAGAGAGAAGCAGTGAGGGTTTCTGGTCATGTGATTTGTAGCACCAGAGTCAATCAGCCATTTACCTTGGTAACGACGTGTGCACTACCTGAGGTCATGGCCACAGAAGCAGATGGCCGAGAGGAGACGGAGGTTGAGGAAGAAGTATCACCGGAGGGATGAAGATGAGGATGTTTCTGCAAGCAAAGGTCAATAGAGTGGCCGGTACGACCACAGTGAGAGAAGAGGAACCTTGACAGACCGTGCGTGCCAGACTGGCTGCGGCTACTATTGCCACCCCGCTGAACTCGGTGAGCATAGGAGTCCTGTGGAGGAGGGGAGGACAACAGAGGACATTGGAGCAGTGAAGTAACAGCGGCGATGCGAGCCGCGGTGGCATCCAAGGTGGGAGACTCTGCTTCGCCCAAGATCTGCTGGCGGATCATATCAAAAGACTCAGGAAGCCGTAGAAGATAACAAACAACCAGGAGTTCCTGGAAGTGTTTGTGCTACTCGGCCAAGTCCGCGGAGAAAGGTCAATTCTAGAGGATTTCGACGCCAAGAGCCTGAACTTGCTGATAAGCCGCAGCAGGAGACATGGAAGGGCGAGCGGAGAGATCCGCATAGAGAGTATAAATGTGGGATGTCTGGGCACCCTTCGAGTAGAGAGCAGCAAGGTAAAGCCACGTGGTCTTGACCGTCTCATCATGGCGTATGACAGGAAGGCATTAATCCGAGAGGATATTAGCCAACCAAGTGCGGACAAGCACATCACTGGCATCCCAGTCATCAAATTGAGAAGAGTCTGGAGGAGGAGGGTCATCGGTGAGGTGATGACGTTTGCGCTGAGAGCGAAGAAGAAAGGTGAAAGAAATGCTCCAATCCAGATAGTTGGAGCCAACAAGTATAGAAACCGTGCCAAGGTTTCTAGAGGGAGTAGGAGGCGGAGCCGAAGTGGCGATAAGAGTGGTGGTAGTGGAGGTTTCAAAAAGGGCCATATGAGAAATCAGCGAGAAGCCGCGCGGTTAGAATACAAGCCGCGTGGATAGGAAGAAGAAGAGCTGTGGCAGTCACGATGTCCGACACCAGCGGCCAGAGAAGCCACGACCAAGCCACAGATCCAAGCAGGGAAATAAGTCGAACGGCTAGAAGATAGACCGTGCGAACAGAAGGGAGGAACAAATAAGGCAAGTAAGGCAGCAGGTCACGGCGAACAAAGTAACAGGTCACTGTGACTGAAAGGCAAGAAAAAAGGAGGTCGCGCGGACAGGGCGCAAGCAGGCGGAAGAGACAAGCCGCGAGAACAGGGCGCGAGAGGAAGTGGCAAGCCGCGCGGACAGGGCGCACAGAATCAGGAGGAGAAGATCGAGTCCTCTGATACAATGTGAGAAGTAGCGAACAAATGACTAAAGTAGCGAACAAACGACTAGAAAACAAGCCGGAACTTTGAATAATTGAAAATTTTATTATCTAAAAAATATCATTTACAAAGGTATGGCCTCCCTTTTATAGAATGGAGGAGAGAGGATATAGTACAAACTAACAATGTGGGACTAAAGCTATACAACAGGTCTGGGCGGCGAGACCAATAGACCGGAACAGGTCGTGCGGTTAGACAATGTTCTAACCGCTCGGCAATACCAGAAGCAAGAGAGAGATGCGGAAGGAGACTGCCAAAACGGCACGGTTTCCAAGCTGCCGGAGATAAACCGCCAGACCGCCGGACACCACACAGCAATAGCCTGGATACCAACCCGCAAGACTCAAACCGCCAGACCGCCCGGTCTACAACCTGCCAGGCTCAAACCGCCAAACCGCCCGGTCTCATACTTCGACAAAGTGCAAGGACCACTTGCCTCGGTTTTTCAAGGAAGCTTCACTCGATCCCTTCCTCTTCCTCGGCACCAGTAGCAGCAACACCTAGCCAGCACATCCCGAGATTTAATGGCGGAAACGGCAAAAAACCGAAAATCAAACATCCTAAAAAACCCTACGAAACTCAAATCTCTTACCGTAGAAATAAAGGTCTGAGCAAGAGCAATCCAATTCCGCTTTCGAAATCGAAATCCGTCTACAAAGCTCCCGGAATTGCCGTCCGAAGGGGTAGCAGGTCCGACGATATTCCTCTGCTTTCCGCAAACAGGAACAGGCGACAGTTTTCGGGAAGAAGACGAATGGACCCGCTATTTTGGCTTAAGGCTTTTAAATAAATCCAATCAGGCCTAATCAGCCTTAACCGCCTCCTAAGCTGCCGGTTACAAACACTTAGCCTAATAGTTATAATTTGCATTTATTATTAGCACACCCAAAACGACGCGAAAAACAAACTACCTCGGAATTCGACGAAATTCGCACCGTAGCTAAATACCCATCCTACGAACGCAACGGAAAAGTCAAAATTAACTTTAGACGAATAGAACTCGAGTTATACTCATCCGAATCCAAAACACAAGCATCCCCCGAGAGGCCACACCGGGTCACCCAAAACGACTCGGCTTGCTAGGGAGATCTTGCCAATAGGCTACAAAATAGGCCACCCAGTTCTAAGGAGTTAAGACAACACTCCACAGATGGCATAAGCCAAGATAACGCGTCGATGTAACGCCAAACGAGAATTAAATAATCGCAAAAAAATCGGGGGCGTTACAAATTCTATATCCATGAGTCTAGCTTTTTAGGATATAAAAGAGGTTAAAATTACTGGTGTACCCGTTATCATTTGCTCTGGGTTCCGAGGTTGATCCAGATCTAAGGCATACACTTGCTCTCTATCTTGCCTGCGATCTCTGACCTAGAATCCACGTCCTCGGTCGCATCCTCGACCTCCAAAATGCTGAGCAGGCGAGTCAGCCTGTGGTGCTGGTAGGGGTGCCCCCCTCATGGGGCAGTTTCTCTGGATATACCCTACCTGATGACAGTTGTAGAACTCGGGCGGGGGACATGTCATACCCCCATGTCTCTACATCTCCCGCATCTGGAGAGGTTGAGGAGCCATTACCACCTACTCCCTCGGCTCCTATCTTACCTCTTGACAAGGTTGGTCCTTTTCCCTTCTCCCATCTCTCCAATCAGTAATGCGGCCCCTTCGCTGATCATTTCTGGCTCCCCGGCCCTGATCCTCAGTTGGCCTCTTTTGGCCTCAAGTCGTGTGCCAATCTGCCTCAATCCTCTTTGTCATCTCCAATATCTGAGGTATAGGCCTGTCGGACACAAACAAAAGAGCCTCTCTCAGATCCTCTCGCAGGCCCTTATAGAACCTCTTGATGTATCCTACCTCATCCAGCTGATAGGAATCTGCAAATCGGGCTAAATGATTGAACTCCCGTGGTACTCCACCACCGTCTTGTTGCCCTGTCTCAACCGCAGGAACCTGTCTTCCAGCTCATCTCTTGCCAACTGTGGAACAAAGTGCTCCAATAATGCGGCCCTGAACTCCTCCCAAGTAATGTCAGCAACCTCTTTTTCCACAAATATTATGTCCAATAGTGTCTTCCACCATCTCTTGGCATGGGACTCCAAGTAAGAGACCACCAAAGGAACCCTCTCCTCCCATGGGCACCGTATCCCGATCAGCATCTCATATATGATGTCAAGCCACTCCTCTATCCGTACAACCGACTCTGTCCCCAAGTAAGATGGGGGAGAAAGTCCTCGGAAGATGCTCAACCAATTGGCCCCTGGGTTTGGCTGTGGAACCGGAACCTGCTGGGCCCTGAAAGCTTCTAGAATGGCTGTCAGAGTCTTCCCCATCTCCGACTGTAGAAAAAGAGTGCGGGTCGGGGGAGGTGGTGCAACATTCGGAGTTTGCTGGACACCGCCCTTTGGTGTGGGATGTGTTGGATGTTGCATAACAAAGACCATTGTGAGAAATTGACCCAAACTTAGTTAAAAGTGGACAATTACATGTGATCCCCTATATGGGCACACCACTGCTTCCACTGCTTAGTTTATTCCCAAACTAAACTCGAGCGGGGGTGTCCCAGGGTTAGTGGACTGCTACTTTTCGATCGATGTCTCCTCTGATACCACTTGTAAGACCCTTTTTTTTTCTTTTAAACCACGGGGTCTTAGGCCCAGAACCACCGCTTTGTGGTGACACCATCATGCCCGGGAGGTCGTCACTATAAAAAGCAAATCCTGTTGGCCATATCGATCACAGAATAGTAGAAAAAGTATAAGAGTACACGAAATTAAAACTCTTACACATGTCCACAATAATCACATATAAAATAATAATTCTCAACGAAGGTAGAGTCCACAACAATAATAATAAAGGTACTGGAAATAGGGCTCATGCCTGATACATAAAGTCCTCACTACAATTCACTCATCATGGAAGCAAATCTATAACAACTACTAGCGAACGGGACTCACTGTCCCGGCTATCTGTACTCTGGTACTAGACTGTCCCATCTCCAAGCATGCCGACCTCCGGGGCTGTACCTCCAAGCTGGGCTCCACGATCCCCTAAAATTATTTGGCCCGAAAACCGTTAGTCTAAAAGAATAAGTCCTATCATCCTCCACCCCTCCCCCATAGCTCCTAGGCACCGAGAGGGGAGGAGGAAAGGAAAGGTAATGAAGGTGGAGAATATCAAAGGTAGCAGGTGGCGGCAAAACTAATCTAGCAGTTCTATATAACCATGTAGCAATAACAAAAGTAAGTAAGACAAATTATAAAATATGTAACCTTAACTTATGTGAATGCCCATAAAAACTCATAATCTAAGGGGTCTTCTGCAAGGCTCCTATCGTATAAAAAGTCTCATACCAATTTATACGATAGGGTATCGGTTTTCAAGCAAGCAATATATAATATCCATAGAATAATAACCTTTGCTTATAAGCACGCTCACGCAAACTTATAAACTAAGGGGACGTTTTGTAGGGCCTATTGTATAAAGAGTCTCATACCAATTTATGCAATAGGTGTCAAGGGTTATATGCAATGATTATGCTATATCATGCAAGTATGCTATGATGTGAATCATACAAGTGCAATGCACCCACTTGACTCTGTGTACACAGACCTTTAGTTTCCCCTTTCTGGAGCCTAACCTCCAAGGATACCTCCGTAGTGGCAAACAGAAGCAGTGGGTTGGGCCTCTCCCACCTCTAAACCGGTAATTGCACTACTAGTCAGACCTATCATACGCCTCGACGTCAGTGCACTAAACGGAGCTCCTGCGTACTCTTTTACGGCTGGTCTACCTGACTTTATTTGGTGAAGTGCTAAACCACACTTGCCGAGTAAATGTATTGGCGCTGGTTCATCGACCCTCCAACACCGAAGACCCACCACCTTATAATTTATGCACATGCAAACTTGATGTATCAACCACCGAGCCAAAGCTCCCCGGACTAACCCGTCCGTCACAACCAACAACCGAGCCAAAGCTCCCAGGACTAACCCATCTGTCAAAATTATCTACCGAGCCATCTGCTCGCCGGGCTAACCTACCCATCACCAAAACCACCGAGCCTACCGCCCGTGTGAGTAAACCTAACTTCCCGAGAAACCGGGGTGTGTGAAAGTGAACCCCTAGTTACACTAGTTACTCTTAAACATTGATTATTCTTATGGCTTACGTTAGCCTTTGACTGCCCAGGGCATTCCCCGTGAAGGGCTCTCAAGGGCATTAGGAACTATGATGGGCTGAAGCCCAAAACTCCCTTTCGCAAGACACTTATTATTAGTTAATTCCCGATTCCCGATCCATTTTAATATTGCACTGGATCTAATCCTAGTGTGTTTGACCTTCTCTCTCCCCCCTCTATGGAAAAGACGATCTTTTGTCGATCCCGAGCTTCTCCCTATCCTAGTCAACCAAGCATTCTACTCATCCCAACTTCCAATGATGAACTCAATTTCATTTTACCTAAACCAGCAAACTATTAAACCCAAGCCATATGCCCAACTCCAATGCTATCACCTTTTCTGCAGTTTTACTATATGCAGACAGACCTATACTATATGTCGTACATGATAGGAGGTACTCCAAATTTTCATCCAAATGCCCTAAAATATTTAATGTGGGTCTATCATTACATGATTAGCCTAAATCCAGAAATTTATAATTTTCCTAATTACTTTGGTATTTAATTAATTTTTCCCAAAGTTAGGTCATAAGTAATTTCAACATGAAGTACAATATTTTCTCAAGTAATAGCCACCCAAAATTTATGAACACTGGATAAAAAAGGATGAAGAGTAAATACTAAATTTCATTATTTTCCAAAAATGATTTCTCCTCAAATTAATTAATCCAATAATAAGCCATTAACTATGGGTAAAAAAGAAAGTACTACAGTTAATCATCAGAAAATTGAATAAAAATTATTAAATCTCAAGGATAACCAGAAAGAGCCTCTGACCAAAAATCATAATTTATCAAGCTCATTAGGTGCTAGAATAAAATCAATTTAATGTACTTGGAAACTAGCACCTTGTGAAGCAACCCCTATAAACTGGGTTCCAAAAATTCCATAAAAATTTACAGAAATTTACAATGTCATAAAATGTCTAATTACAAAATTTCATAAGTTTCCATTAAGTGATTTGTTCAAAATAAATTTCTAAGTATAAGGTGTAACTTGTTGGGTCATGAATGAAGTACCTCATATAATGATCTAAAATTTATATTAAAAATCTTTAGGGCTTGTTATAGTCTTAAAACATAGCTTGACTAAGTATCATCCATACCCAAGGTTAGGAAGTCACATAATAAAATTCTTCAAGACAACTCATGAAAGTGCACTTTTCAAAGGAACCCACTTGTAGACTCATCCAAGTAATATGTAGTATAATTCAGTGGATAATACGTTTATGAAAATGATCTCTACCAAAATGTCATGCAATTCCAAAGTCATATGAGCCACTAGAAAATTCCTAAGTTGTATGGACCTAAAGAATTACCTAGTGGTTTTAAGTGGTGTGCATGTGTCTATATCCCTCCATATCTCTCCCTAAGGCTTATCACCACCCTAGGATCACATGGACTAAACACCAAGTCCATACAAGGGCATTTCACCCCATGCCCTTCACAAATCCCAAAAGTCCAACATTAGGGTTTGAACTTGGGTCCTAGGGAAAATCTACCCAAACCTACCCCAAATTCCATGTGGGGTGTCTAGCATCAAAACAACCCAGTGGCCCAAGTTTTAGCCTCTGTTGAGTTGATTTGACCACTTAAACACACAAGGAACACTTTGACCTAAATAACCCCCTTTAGGCCAAGGCTAGGGTTTACAATAATTCAACCCAATTCATCTCCAAATAATATGAAATTTTATCCAGAGCCTTAATATGACCCCAAGGACCACTCACCAAAATTTGGGAGGGTTTAGAGGTCATTAGGTCCCCTAATTAATTTACCCTAGGATTATAAAATAATTTCAAAAACTATAGAAAACTTATCTCAAAAAATTCCTATTTTTGGACATGACCTAGATATAGGTAATATTGACTCCCTGTCCAAATTTCAGTTTATTTGGACATGTGGTGAAGTTGGGGCACACATTTAAACCTCTAACGAGCCCTAGGTATAGACCCCACCAAAATGAGTGCTCTTGTCAAACCAAATATCCAAATTGGTTCAAATAAATTTTAATAAAGTATACATCCAGACCTACAAACTTCATGTTGACCACTTTCTCTGTATAAGCCTTTAATTTTTTTTAATAATTAAAAACATTAACTGCAAATTATGTGACAGAATTCATGAAATGAAATTAATTAAATCCTAAGATTATACATGAAGCAGCACGAATCTTGGCGCAAAGAGACGGCATCTGGTCATCTTCAAGCTCCAGCTGATGGCCAGGATTCATTCCTCCTGGAGCTTGTTCTGTGCCCATTTCCAGGCCACCTGGCCACCTCCCTTGCCGGCCACCGCCACCACCACCTCCGTCGAGGTGGTGGGGATCGCCAGGCGGCGGCACAGCCGCCAGAGCGGCGGATTCCGGCGATCCCGCAACCATGCCTCTCTAGGAAAAACTAGGAAATCGAAGGCCTTGATTGGGCTCAATTGAGCCCGATTCTCAATCTAAATGAATCCTAAGATCAATCATAGAAAAAGGAGCAAAGGAGGACTTGTGTCGCGGCCTGTGAGCGGGTGGCGTGCCTCCTTTCCATTTACGGGCGCCGGTTTGGGCTTCTCTGCAACCTCCACAGTAATAGCAAGGGAATAGAAATTGGAACGGGGGAAACGCTTGCTCTCGACCTGGTGAAGGTTTTTGAAGAAGGAATTGGGGAGGTGAGGCATGTAACTCCCCAATTTTTGAAAACACCATTAATGGTCATTTAACCCTAATTTTGGTTTCAGCCAAATTGAGGGGGCTTAGCCACCCCACTAGCCGGCCACCTCCTGAAAACTCCTCCCCTGCCTCCAAGGAGTAAAAGCCCATCAAGGTGGGGGAGTTTTGAAACCTCCATGGCCATGATGGCCATTAAGTCCTCATTTTCTCTCTCCTTCAAAGTGGGTAACTCCTTCCTCTCTCTCCTAATCATCACACTCTGAATTTGGTGGACCCAAAATGTGTCTCTCCACATCCCTAGACTAATGGGCTACACCACTTGGGCTTAGCCCACTTGAATTGGGCTAGGTTAACCTAAGTTGACCACTTTGACCCATGAGTTGACTTTGGTCAACATAACCATTATGGTTGGCCCTAAGGGATCCTTGGTGATCCCTTGGCTTCCCCTAAAGTCTAGGAAGGATTGTGTAGGGTTGACTTGGCACCTTGGTGGTCACTTGCCCCTTAATTAGGGCACTTTGACCACTTTTGGGCTAGGGTTGACTTGGGTCAACTCGACCTCTAAGGTTTGCTCCAATGGGTCTTGGGTGACCCATTCACTTCACCCTAGGTCTGGGAAGACCTAGGTAGGGTTGGTTGGGCATATTAGGGCCACATTGACCTTAGTTAGGGCACCTTGCCCAATTTAGGACTAGGATGATCTTAGGTTAACTTGGCCACCCTGGGTTGACTCCAATGGACCTTTAGGGCTCTAATGTACCTTCCAATAGGTTGTTGAAGTTGTGGTGGGGTCTTGGAGTCAACGTGAAGCACCATGATCATCCTAAACGAGTGTTTAGAAACCTACTATTTGCAGACCATAGTGATCTCACCTACATTCCTAGGTCCACTTGGGCTTCCTAGGGTTTTGTCATGACTTAGTCATGATAAAACCATTTCTAGGGGTCTAGTTGTCTGAGGGATGTTACAAAAGATCTGCTAATAGCCCAATATTGTTCTTGTCCTCTCTGCAAATTTGAAGCTCCATTGAGCTCCACACCTTATGGTCAC
This sequence comes from Platanthera zijinensis, assembly GCA_039513925.1. Taxonomy (NCBI): domain Eukaryota; kingdom Viridiplantae; phylum Streptophyta; class Magnoliopsida; order Asparagales; family Orchidaceae; genus Platanthera; species Platanthera zijinensis. Next base: position 118,867,057 of record CM077096.1, read on the forward strand.
TTTTGAACACATAAGTTTAACCTTTTAGCTATCCTTTGAGGTCAACTCAGACTGTTAGATCCTTTTTGAGTAACTTCCCTCTGATAGCACTTGAAAGTCTTCATTTTCAAGGATAGCTAAATTAGCTAGAGAGGGGGGTGAATAGGTTTCTTAGTCCTTAGTGACTATCTTTTATTTTTCTTTTGTTGGAACCTTTGTTAGTTGATTAGTTATTGCTTTCAAGATATGCAACCTGTAATAAATCCAACACAAATAAAACAAATAAAGCACACAAAAGAATTATAGTTGTTCCCCAGATTATGGGTACATCCACTTTCCCTTACCTTTCTAACTTTAAGTTAGACAAGGCACTTCTCCAATCTTAGCTCTTAAGAGCTTACACCTCGATCCCTCAGGATCACTCAGTCTCCTCCAAGACTTACTTCTCAGGCACAAGGCCCTACAACTCAATGATCTTCTGATCACCTACCTCAGGCTGTTAAGCCCTATAACTCAGGCTGGGAGGACAGCCCTACCTTAGATCCACAAGGGATCCTACAGCTCAGAGAGAATGACTCTCCTACCTCAGGATATTAAGCCCTACAACTCAGATCCAAAGGATCCTAAATCTCAGGCACAAGTGCCCTACAACTCAGTGAGAAAGACTCACCTACCTTAGACTTGAAACCAAGTCCTACAGCTTAGACCCAAAGGTCCTACCCTCAGATTCTCAACAGAATCCTACCTTAGAGCAAATTTGCTCCTACTACTCAGATCCAAATGCATCCTACAATATGGAAGTGGATTGTGTGGTTGATCTTGACACAAGAGATGTTTCACTGTGCCAAGCTTTTGGAGTTAGATAAACTCAGCCCAACTATGACTCCAGGAATATATTTCCTGAGTCTACTTTTACCTGAACTGAGATATACTCAGTCCTAGCTTCTTCTCCATAGCACCCGGGATTTTTCCAACTGGGACTGAGAAGTGACTACAGCAAGACTTGCTGCTACCTGAGGTGAGAGAATCCCAGCCCAACTTCTTCTCAGCAATAAGGATGTAGATCTTGCTTTGGATTATGTTGGAAGCAGCTTGGAGACAACTATTCTGCTTCTTCTTCCTTTCCTTGGCTGAGGAAAATGAGCCCTATCTTCTTCACAACCTCTAGTAAATGTTTTTCAGAGTTTTATAGCTGGATCTGTGAAGAACTTGCTGGTGTAGATGGAAAATGGCACCAACTATCCTGCTTTCTTTCATTCAAAGATTTGCTCTGATCTTGCTGAAGTCGATGATGAAGACAAACAACTCACTTATTGAGCCTTTAGACCTGTAGTCTTTATGCTCTCTATTCTTCTCTTCACAGTAACAATGGAGATGAGGAAGAATTACCACAACTTTTCTTCTCCAAAGTTATCTACCTCTATAAAGGCTTTTCCCTTTATCAATTATATCCCAATGACTCTTTGAGCAGTGGGCCCCACACATTTAATGCCAGTTTCATTCTTACTTTAACCTCTAACTGTTGTACAGTTGCTCTGCGGCACCTTTTGGCTTGTACTGTAGCTTTCCCGCTGTCAATTTGAATAATGTTGACTTGCTGACGTCAATGCCTGTGGACTTAGCCAAAATCAAGTATTAGTAAAATGGGTGTTGAGTTGATGAGCTTCACTCAACGCCAAAGCACTTAGACAGAATTCTCTATCTATGCGTGATGAGTATAAAAATATACAATTTTGTTTCATATTAAATATACATATTTATAAATAAAAACCTTAGTTTTGATATATAAAACTAACTAATTTTATTATATTGTATTTTTTTTGTTTTAAAATTAATTTTTAAGTTTTTCTGAAATTTTGTATTTTTTTCTTAGGTCACGCCCCTAGGTCACGCCCGTGACCTAGGGCGTGACAGCTCCTTTTAAATTCCTTTTTCTTACTGTTTTGCTGGACAGATAAAAATCGGGAGATCGATGGACACGCCTGCTGAACACGCCCGTGCCAAAGCCAATACGCCCGTGACCATCCAAATGTCGTGCTGTCGCCATGCCCGCTACCAGCCGGATGAATCAGCAAGCTAACATGCCCATGACGTCATCGACACGCCCATGACCTAACGAAATTCTATCCAGAAGTCCAGCAAGCTGCCGCGCTGTCGCCACGCCCCGTGCCGCCTGTTGAATCACATGCATGACACGCCCGTGACCTATTCAGACACGCCCGTGACCGGCCCAAATTCTATCCAAATTTCCAACCCGCTTGACACCTGTCCCGACAGGCTGGAAGTCACGCCCGTGACCCTGTCACGCCCTACCCGACACGCCCGTGTCAGGGGGCGTGTCACCTGAAAATGTTTTCTATAAATAGGCCGGCAGGGATTTGTAAAATCATTCGAACTCCAGCAGATTCCTTAAGAACTGTTAGGACTCCCCTGCTCTCTGACAAGGAACTGGTAGTAGCTTTCAAGTAATCTAAAGTTCTGTAAGTTGTAATTTTTCAGCTTTATTTTCAGCTTTTTAGAAAGTTGTAATATTTTCGGACTTTATAAAATAGACTCTTTCAAATTCAATTCTGAGTACTTTACTGCTTTATTTTCAGTTTTACTTTTCCTTTTTTTATATATACTATCCCGAATGAAAGGCGAAGCTCTGCTTATGTCCTGGATTAAGATAGTATAAAACTGCTTTAAAAATTATTTTCAAAACCTTCTTTCATACTATCCTGAATGAAAGGCGAGGCGAAAGCCTATGACCTGGATTAAGATAGTGCGGAAGCTCTGCAAAATTTTACTACCCTATCTCAAAAACAAAGGTGAAGCGAAAGCTTAAATCCTGGATTGAGATAGATAGGTAGATATTATTTTCTGTACTTTATACCGCCCCCATCCTGAGAAGAGGCTAAGAACCCTTAGCACTTGGTCAAATGAGCTCTGGGCTGGATACTATTTTCAACTATTTCAACTCTACTTTCTAGTTATTCTAACTAGGGTTTTCTGTTAATTGATCATATACCAGGTGACGAGACACTACGTTTACGTTAACCCGTTTAAACGGGTGCCTTCCCGGTCATACTTTCGAGTCAGTGATGCTACCAAAGGAACCCTCTCGTTAAGTTAGATAATTAAGAAATAAAGTTGTTCTTCAATAGGCGAATTAATATCCGCTCAAAGTAATTCTGAAATCGAGGACTAAACTCTAAGTCCCTCTCTTAATAAAATCACGTATATAATTTTTTTTGTATCTTTTAATTTTAAAATAAACCCCACTCCGTTCTTTCGATAAAATAATAGTCCGTTCTAAAAAGTAGAATAATTAACACCGATCCCAGGAAAAATACGACCTTGATATTTTCTATAAAATACTATACTCCTATGCGATAGGTACTCTTGCCTTAATCCACAGGATATAAGTAAGTAAACAAAGAGATAGACTTATATACGTAAAAGATTATATAAAACCAAATCTATCTTCTTTAAAACAAACTTTACTTATCAAGCTTTTTGGCGCCGTTGCCGGGGACCGAACCCGGGTCTTTTCGGTAATCTATTAATAAAAGATGCGTTAGCAGATTTAGGTGCTAGCATAAATTTAATGCCCTACTCGCTCTTTCAAAACTAGGATTAGGTAACCCCAGCCCAACTAAAATGAGCATCCAGTTAGCAGATCGTTCTATTAAATATCCAATAGGGATAATAGAGGATGTTCTGGTCAAAATAGACAAGTTTATCTTCCCGGTAGACTTTGTTATACTTGACATAGAGGAAGACGCCGATGTTCCCATAATTCTCGGACGTCCTTTCCTCGCAACCTCTCGCGCGATAATAGACATAAGTAACGGTAGACTTCTCTTACGAGTAGGAGATGACGAGGTTACTATCAATATAGATCCCTCTATGAAAAATTCTTTAATAAATGACGATTCCTGCTATCTTGCGGAAGCCTCTTTTGAGGAAAATGGTTTTCCCTATTCTGATTTGCTTTCAATAACTGTAGAAGAATCGGACTTGGCAGACTTACCCATTTCAAATGAAATGCCTACCGATGACCCTTTAGAACCTTTTATATCTATAACTTCTACAACTTTAAAAACTCCAACTTCATATGAAAAACCACCAACCCTCGAGCTGAAAACACTTCCTGCACATTTAAAATACGTTTTCCTTGAAGCTGAATCTAAACTCCCTGTTATCATTTATGCCGAATTAAATGATAAGAAAACGTCTGAATTAATAGAAGTGTTAAAACAACATCGTCATGCATTAGCATGGCAAATTTTTGATATCCAAGGACTCAACCCATCTTTTTGTACGCATAAAATATTTTTGGAAGATAACCCTCGTAAATCTATCCAGCTCCAACGACGTTTAAATCCTAATATGAAGGATGTCGTAAAAGCTGAAGTAATGAAATTATTAGACGCAGGAATTATCTATCCAATCTCAGATAGCACATGGGTTAGTCCCGTACAAGTCGTCCCTAAGAAGGGCGGTATAACGGTAGTACCAAACGCTAATAATGAATTAATTCCAACACGTACTGTTACGGGTTGGAGGATGTGCATCGATTATCGAAAATTAAATGATGCCACCCGTAAAGATCACTTTCCACTACCGTTTATAGATCAAATATTAGAGCGACTCTCGGGTCACTCATATTATTGTTTTCTCGATGGTTATTCAGGGTATTTACAAATTCCTATAGCCCCTAAAGATCAAGAGAAAACTACGTTCACTTGCCCCTTTGGTACTTTCGCCTATAGGCGAATGCCATTTGGACTTTGTAATGCGCCAGCTACATTTCAAAGATGTATGCTAGCTATTTTTGGCAAGTTAGTAGAGGACGTTATGGAAGTATTTATGGATGATTTCTCCGTATTTGGAGACTCATTCCATACGTGTTTAGACAACCTCGCTCGTGTTCTTCAACACTGTGTAGACACGAATTTAGTGTTGAACTGGGAGAAATGCCATTTTATGGTCCGCAAAGGTTTAGTTCTCGGTCATAAAATTTCTTCCCAGGGAATCGAGGTCGATAAGGCCAAAATAGAAATAATTGAAAAACTTCCTCCTCCAACAAATGTAAAAGCTATTCGAAGTTTCTTAGGCCATGCAGGTTTCTATAGACGGTTCATTCAAAATTTCTCTAAAATAACAAAATCGTTAACTCATTTATTAAAAAAAGAAACCCCATTTATATTCGATAGTGAATGCTTAGTAGCATTCAATATTATTAAGGACAAACTTATCAACTCTCCTATTTTAGTAGCCCCAGACTGGTCCTTTCCTTTTGAGATCATGTGTGATGCGAGTGATTATGCAGTAGGAGCTGTCTTAGGACAACGAGTAGACAAATATTTTCATCCTATCTATTATGCAAGTAAAACTCTCACATCCACACAAACCAATTACACGACCACAGAAAAGGAACTACTGGCGATTGTATTTGCATTTGATAAGTTTAGATCTTATATTACACTATCGAAAGTTATAGTTTTTACGGATCATTCTGCTTTAAAATATTTACTAACAAAGGCAGATGCAAAACCCCGTTTATTACGTTGGATTCTCTTATTACAAGAATTTGATTTAGAGATCCGAGATAAGAAAGGCGCAGAGAATTTAGCAGCCGATCATCTTTCTCGACTAGAGAATGCTGCAACAGATACACTCGTGGAAGCCGACATCGAAGATAAATTCCCTGAAGAAAGCCTCCTCGCACTCGAAAAGGTAAACAACTCTTCTACTCCTTGGTTCGCAGACTTGGCAAACTATTTAGTAGCCCGAGTCCTTCCAAAAGCTTTTTCATTTCAAGAAAAGAAGAAATTCTTTTCTGACTTGAAAAACTACTTTTGGGAAGACCCGTATTTATTCCGAGTCTGTGCCGACCAAGTAATTCGAAGATGTATTTCGAACGAGGAAGGACTAAAAATACTACGGCACTGCCACGAAGGACCAACCGGCGGACACTATCAATCCAACCGGACTGCACGTAAAGCCCTTGAAGCAGGATTCTTTTGGCCTACTTTATTCAAGGACGATTAAAAATTGGTAAGCGTTTGCAACCGCTGCCAACGGTGAGGTAACATTTCCCGTCGGGACGAAATGCCCCAAAACTTTTACTTAGAATGTGAAATTTTTGATTTGTGGGGCATAGATTTTGTAGGCCCTTTACCTCCTTCTTTTAAAAATCGTTATATTTTAGTAGCGGTTGATTACGTTTCACGATGGGCTGAAGCGCAAGCTTTACCCACTGCTGACTCGAGAGTCGTCGTTAAATTTCTGAAAACCTTATTTTCACGTTTTGGCACGCCTAGGGCTATAGTTAACGACCGAGGTACTCATTTTTGTAATACCCAGATGGCTAAAGTGTTAGCCAAATATGGAGTTACTCATAAACTCGCTACTGCTTATCCCCCCAAACAAGCGGCCAAGTGGAGGTAGTCAATAGAGAACTAAAGCGCATATTAGAAAAGACTGTAGATACCAATCGAAAAGATTGGTCCCTCAAATTAGATGATGCACTTTGGGCCTACCGTACAACGTTCAAAACTGCAATCGGTTGCACACCTTATCGTCTAGTATATGGAAAGGCATGTCACCTACCTGTAGAATTAGAACATCGCGTATATTGGGCGCTAAAATTTCTTAACTTAGATACAAACTTAGCCGCCGAACAACGTAAATTTCAACTCAATGAACTTGAGGAATGGCGTGCAAACGCCTATGAAAATAATAAATTTAATAAAGATCGATCTAAGTTTTATCATGATAGGAAAATTAAATTTCCAAAATCTTTTTCACCAGGTGATCTTGTCCTACTATATAACTCACGCCCTAAATTATTTCCAGGAAAATTAAAATCCCGATGGACCGGACCCTATACTGTTAAACAAACCTGGCCATATGGGACTGTTCTTATTTCTCACCCTGAACTAGGAACTTTCAAAGTAAACGGGCACCGTTTAAAACTATATTTTACTGGGCACCCTTTTCAAAAAGAACCTGAAACCCTAACACTACTCCATAACCTCGAATATAAATTCCTTTGTATATTTCCATCTTTTATGCATTTGTATATTCTGTACATATTTTTCACTTCATACATATGCCTAACATAAGTATGGGGGTGCTTTTAGCTACAAGTTATTTTCACTTTTATGATATCTCTTATGTTTTCAATAAAAGTATTGTTTATTTTAGTACTCATCCAAAACAAGTCAAAATTTTTTTCTAAACCATACTATGTAAATATATTCCAAAAATCTGAGTTGATCAAAAATGCAAATTATTCAATTTTCAAATTTACTACTCCTTCTCATAACTAGATAGATATAAATATCCGGAATAAATTTGTAAAATCCTATCTTATAAATTTCATTACAATCAGAGTTATTATTTTAGCAAGCCTGCTTTCAATATCAAAAGAAATACATATATATACGATAGAAGCAAACATATTATGTTCACCAAACAATTGTAGACTGTAATTATCTTTACTCCATTCTTAACGAAATATAAGAAATACAAACTATTATAGTTGCTCTCAAAATTTTTTATCCAACTCTTGAATATTTATTTATTTCTACTTGGCATGTTTTCTTACGCAAGCAAGTATCTAGGAGTATGTGCTCCTAGTAAAAGAAAAGATCTTATGTCAATGGGAATAAGATTTCATTCCGTACACATAGGCATCCAATAAATATGAAAAGATTATATGGAAAGGAGTATGTGCTCCTCTAAATATACATTAGATTCAAATAAAAACTCAAGTATGCTTTCTAAATTTTTTGCCACTTTGGAATTGCATTCCTTAGTAGTTATAACAACGCATAACTTAGATAAAAAGATGATAGAATACAAAAATCTATCACTTCTACAAAAGCCTATTGTATAGGTAAAAAAATTCCACCCTTCCAAAGTTGATATTCTATTTTTGTTTAAAATTTTTAGAGAGCATAAATAATAGAATGCACATTTTCCAATATATCTCGTATAAAGATATAGTAATCATAAAGCCAATCTATCCTTGTTATATCTGATTTTAATATATGCTTACTATTTGTTTTCAAAAACTTTTATGGCTATAAATTCTAACTCTGGTATCAATGATATGTACGATAACATTCAAATCTTTATTCACCGGATGTTTATACCTATTTTATCTTGACGAATTAAATTGATAGTAAATAGAAAATTTATTAACCTTGTAAATATACAAAACTCTATAATTGCTCTGGAATAGCAAAATCTAAGTATGGGGGTATTTGATCAGTATAAAAATATATAATTTTGTTTCATATTAAATATACATATTTATAAATAAAAACCTTAGTTTTGATATATAAAACTAACTAATTTTATTATATTGTATTTTTTTTGTTTTAAAATTAATTTTTAAGTTTTTCTGAAATTTTGTATTTTTTTCTTAGGTCACGCCCCGAGGTCACGCCCATGACCTAGGGCGTGACAGCTCCTTTTAAATTCCTTTTTCTTGCTATTTTGCTAGACAGATAAAAATCGGGAGATCGATGGACATGCCTGCTGAACACGCCCGTGCCAAAGCCAACACGCTCGTGACCATCCAAATGCCGCGCTGTCGCCATGCCCGCTACCAGCCGGATGAATCAGCAAGCTAACACGCCCATGACATCATCGACACGCCCGTGACCTAATGAAATTCTATCCAGAAGTCCAGCAAGCTACCGCGCTGTCGCCACTCCCCGTGCCGCCTGTTGAATCACATGCATGACACGCCCGTGACCTATTCAGACACGCCCGTGACCGGCCCAAATTCTATCCAAATTTCCAACCCGCTTGACACCTGTCCTGACAGGCTGGAAGTCACGCCCGTGACCCTGTCACGCCCTACCCGACACGCCCGTGTCAGGGGGCGTGTCACCTGAAAATGTTTTCTATAAATAGGCCGCCAGGGATTTGTAAAATCATTCGAACTCCAGCAGATTCCTTAAGAACTGTTAGGACTCCCCAACTCTCTGACAAGGAACTGGTAGTAGCTTTCAAGTAATCTAAAGTTCTGTAAGTTGTAATTTTTCAGCTTTATTTTCAACTTTTTAGAAAGTTGTAATATTTTCGGACTTTATAAAATAGACTCTTTCAAATTCAATTCTGAGTACTTTACTGCTTTATTTTCAGTTTTACTTTTCCTTTTTTTTTATATATACTATCCCGAATGAAAGGCGAAGCTCTGCTTATGTCCTGGATTAAGATAGTATAAAACTGCTTTAAAAATTATTTTCAAAACCTTCTTTCATACTATCCTGAATGAAAGGCGAGGCGAAAGCCTATGACCTGGATTAAGATAGTGCGGAAGCTCTGCAAAATTTTACTACCCTATCTCAAAAACAAAGGTGAAGCGAAAGCTTAAATCCTGGATTGAGATAGATAGGTAGATATTATTTTCTGTACTTTATACCGCCCCCATCCTGAGAAGAGGCTAAGAACCCTTAGCACTTGGTCAAGATGAGCTCTGGGCTGGATACTATTTTCAACTATTTCAACTCTACTTTCTAGTTATTCTAACTAAGGTTTTTTGTTAATTGATCATATACCAGGTGATGAGACATTACGTTTACGTTAACCCGTTTAAACGCAAGCCTTCCCGGTCGTACTTTCGAGTCAGTGATGCTACCAAAGGAACCCTCTCGTTAAGTTAGATAATTAAGAAATAAAGTTGTTCTTTAATAGGCGAATTAATATCCGCTCAAAGTAATTCTGAAATCGATGACTAAACTCTAAGTCCCTCTCTTAATAAAATCACGTATATAATTTTTTTTGTATCTTTTAATTTTAAAATAAACCTCACTCCGTTCTTTCGATAAAATAATAGTCCGTTCTAAAAAGTAGAATAATTAACACCGATCCCAGGAAAAATACGACCTTGATATTTTCTATAAAATACTATACTCCTATGCGATAGGTACTCTTGCCTTAATCCACAGGATATAAGTAAGTAAACAAAGAGATAGACTTATATACGTAAAAGATTATATAAAACCAAATCTATCTTCTTTAAAACAAACTTTACTTATCAATGCGTTGGCAGCATTGAGTGAGCAAGCCTCACTCAATGCTTTTTTGCATTAACTTATTCTTCAGCCCTTTCTATATGCTTGGCGTTGAGAGCGTTGAATGAGCATGTCTCACTCAACGCCTTGTGCCTTAGCCATCCTTTCTGTATTTTAGGTGTTGAGAGCGTTGAGTGAGCACTCCTCACTCAACGCTTTCAGCCTTAATCAATTTCCTACTTCTTCAGCATCTTAAGCATTAAGAGCGTTGAGTGAGCATGCCTCCCTCAATGCTTTTTTGCTTTAGCCAGATTTTCTGAATCATGGCATTGAGAGCGTTGAGTGAGCATGTCTCACTCAACGCTTTCTGCCTTAGCAAAATTTTTCTGCTCCTTGGCATTAAGTGAGTAAGCTCCACTCAATGCCAAACTACTTAACAGATTTTATTTTGTTTATCTGGCATTGAGTGGGTAAGCTACACTCAACACATTTGGACTTAGCCAAATTTCTGTGTCTGAAAACACATACTCTGACTGGATGAGATTCAGTCAACGCTTTTATCACATGGCGTTGAGTGAGCTTGCCTCACTCAATTCCTGTGGACTTAGTCATATATCAGCACAGATATCTTATGGCTTTGACTTATAAGGCAATACTCAATGAATATAGAGTATGCGTTGAGTGAGTGATACTCACTCAATGCTTGTGGACTTAGCCACATTTCTGCTCATTTCTTCTTATGCAGTTACTACATTAGCCTGTCTCACAACCTTTTGTTGTATGGTGTTGAGTGAGTTGACTTCACTCAATGCCTGTGGACTTAGCCACTTTCTCAACTTGACACTACTTTGGCATTAACTATATAGGCTCCACTCACCGTTATAAATCATCTGGAGTTGAGTGAGTAACCTTCACTCAATGCCTATGGACTTACATAGATTTTTGTCTATCCACTGGTTTGCCTAGACAGTACCTGTTTTGGCCACTTCGATAACCTGTCCAATCAATGTATAGTATACATCCTGCACTCACTAATTTTTTTGCACAAGTTAGATCACCACATGTGTATACATTGTTTGCTAAGCCTTCTTCAAATCCATTACATTTGGATCAATGGACTCAACATTTCTTTTCAGTTTCAATATTAATATTATTCCTTCTTCAAATTATCTCTAGTCACTCTCGTCTCTTTAACGTGATGTTGCATTTTTATAATAATGATTCCCCTATATCTATGAGTAACAAATCTCTATAGTGCTCGATAGAGATGATCCAAGGATGAGATAATACTTTTATGATTTAAGATTTTCTTTTCTCTAGTTGTTGAATGCCAACGATTTATCTTTGATCAAATATTATTATGAGGTTATATCGTTGATATATAGTGTTGGGAATATTGCCCTCAATGTTCCCTAGATTTGAAGAAGGCAACCCAAGAAATACTAAGTGCATAATTATATTTGATATAGTTCAAGTTCAATATGTGTAGGATGTCCCTTGGAATATGTTTAGACAGATGGTCTAAGAGATTATGACTGCTGGTAATAGATGAAAAGACAGAAATTGCCTAAGTCCACAGGCGTTTAGTGAAGTCTATTCACTCAATACCAGGTGAGTAAAAGTATTGAGTATAGTCTCATCCTAACAATTGGCAAGCTGAAAATGTGGCTAAATCCATAGGCGTTGAGTGAAGTCTACTCACTCAACGCCATACAGCAAAATGCTTTGAGACAAGCTAAGGAAGTGAAAGCCTAAGAAGAAACAGGCAAAAATGTGGCTAAGTCCATAGGAATTGAGTGAAGTCCATTCACTCAATGTCATAACTTCATATTTGTTGAGTATAGCTCAAACAGTCAACGCCATAGAAAATCTATGTAGATATTTTACTAAGTCCACAGGCGTTGAGTGAAGCTTACTCACTCAACGACATATGATAAAAAGCATTGACTGAACCTTAATCAGTCAGAGAGATTGTGATTTCATAGAAATTTGGCTAAGTCCAAATGCATTGAGTGAAAACTGCTCACTCAACGCCTCGTAACAGAAGGAAATCTGTTAAGTAGTTTGGCGTTGAGTGAAGCTTACTCACTCAATGCCAAGTGACTAAAATCAAATCTAAGTGTTATGGCATTGAGTGAACCTTAATCAATCAATGCCAAGTTACAGAACTCTAATTAAGCAGTTTGGCGTTGAGTGAAGCTCAATCACTCAATGCCTAGAGACAAAAAACTTTTCTAAGTGTTTAAGCGTTGAGTGAAGGTTGCTCACTCAATGCCTGATGACAGAAAACTTTTCTAAGTATTTTGGCGTTGAGTGAAGCTTACTCACTCAACGCCTATACTAATGATGTTTGATTTTGGCTAAGTCCATAGATGGTGACTTCAGCAAAGTCAACAATTCAACAAAATTCAAATTTGTGTGGGAAAGCTACAGTACGTGACAAATGTAGCTGCTTGCCTTCAGTACTGCAATTTATGAAAAAGCAAAGTTGTAGCTATCAATTTCATTGGGGCCCACGGGTCAAAATAGCCGTTGATCGGCGGAATAGAAAAGGAAGAGATGAGATTGAAGAGAGCAACTTTTGGTAAAGAGGTCTGAACTTCATCTTCTTGCTCGGCCATTGTTGTTGTGCCCTGGAGAAGAAGTTCAAGCTTCAGATCTAACAGTTAAAAGAGATAGTTGGTGCCATTCTCACCTACACCAGTAAGTTCAGAAAGTTTTCTTTCTGAGGAAGAAGAAGGGGCAGCAGGTCCTACCTAGCTGTAGCTGATCTGAAGCTGATCCAAGAAAGCTGGTGCCATTTTCACACTACAACAAACTGCACATATCGTAAGGACTGAAATATAACTAAAACACAGTTTGTTACTAGCTATATTTAGTAACGAATTTTTTCTATTGTTACCAAAAAGTACTTTTTGTAACGAATATTTTATATTTTGTTACAATAATAATTAATTTGTTACTATAAATGTAAGTACTTGTAATAACACTAATGTTACGTTACAAATAGTAAATTTTCCTCACAATATGTATCAATTGTAACCATTTCATGAAAGTGTTTTGTGACAAAGAGATTTTCCTTATTATTAGTAGTATTTTATTATTAAATTTTTGTTACAATTAGGGCTGATATTGAGTCGAGTTCGAGCGATTTTGGCTCGACTCGAAAATGGAATTTTCGACTCGGACTCGGCTCGAAATTGACTCGAAATCGAAATTGATTTCGAGTCGAGTCGGCTCGACTCGAAATGACTCGATTCTGAGTCGGCTCGAAATCGAATCAAGTTAGCTTAAAATTGAGTAATTTTTCATTTTATTCCTAGTTTGCTCGAAATTAAATTGGGCAACTCATAAATTTAGCAAATGAAACACTTAAAGACTTCATCTTTTTATTTATGTTTAAATTTTGTTATTTTTAATCTCAAAATAAGAATATATTAATAAATACATATATTTTTTAATTAATTTGAACTGATTCGAATCATATTTTGAGCGATTCAGGGCTGGCATGAAATCAACTCGAAATCAGATTCGAGTTAAATTGAATCGACTCAAATTGAGTCAAATTAATTTTAACTGATACCGATTCGGCTCAATTTTTGAACGATTTTCGAGCGACTTTCGAGTTTCGAATAATATGCTCAGCCCTCGTTATAATAAATATTTTATATTTTATTATCAAATTTTGTACTATTTTATTATCAAAGTTTTCAATTAATTTTGTATGGCGATTCAAATTAAAGTTTATTTAAATTGAAAATTTAATTAATACTTTCATTGAAAAATAATTAAAGTTTATTTACTTTAAATTAATTACATTAAATTACAAAATTTATTGAAAAATTAAAATTACAATGAAAAATTAAAATTAAAATTTATTGAATTGAAAAATAATTAAAGTTTATTTACATTAAAAAATTAAATTAAAAAATTAATTAATTACAAATTTAAATTGAAAATATTAAAAAAGTAAATTGAAAGATAATAAAAAAAATATAACATTTCGCGGGTGAATAGTGACGTGAACACTGTTCACCCACCTATTTTTTATAATATACATTAATAATTAAATTTTAATTAAAAAACTATACTGGTTTATAAAAACTATACATTAATAATCAAATTTATATAACATTGTTCACCCACCTATTCACCCGCCTCTTTTTAGTCCCACGCCGCTAGTTAAAAATTGAATTTTAGGTTTATATTGTCCATTCCGCAATGAATGTTTGAAATCAGGCAAGCTGGCGGGTGAACGATACAAAATTAATTGTAAACTTTGAAACTTTAATTTTGTACTATTTTATTATCAAATTTTGTACTTTTATAACTAATTTATTGTGAGGAAGAAACTTTTTTGGGTTAGGAAGTATCGTGTGTTACAATTAATTTATTTGTAACGACACACATACATTCGTTACAAGAAGTTTAGTGTCGAGCTTTAGAGGACGACCGTTATATAAAGTTTTTTTCGTTACCAAAGAGTTTTTGTAACGATTTTTGGCACTTATTGTAACGATTTATGTCCCTACTATAAGTGTAATTTGTTGTAGTGTCATCTTCACTAGCAAGGTCAGAGATTTCTTTGAAAAAGAAGAAGCAGCCAAGGGAAAACTCTAGCTGCAGCCGATCTGAAAGTTCTAGAGTTAGCCGTTGACTTCTTCACTATCATCAGCAAGTTCAAAGTTAATCTTTGAGAGAGAAGGTGCAAGAAAGGATAACCTTTGTTACAGCCACTTCACAGTTCCAGCTGTACAGTTTTGAATAACATTTTTTGGATGCTGTGAAGAAGAAGTTAAGACTGAGCTTCTAGTTAAGTATAGGAAGGAAAGAAGAAGCAGAGATGTTCTGCAAGTTGCTTACAGCACAAGCCAAAGCAAGATCTACATCCTTATTGCTGATAAGAAGTTAAGGCTAGGATTCTCTTAGTTCAGGTAGCAACAAGACAAGCTGTAGTCACTTCTCAGTGTAACATCCCATGTTACTTCTAGGCCCCTTAACTTAGATTGGGTTAGGCATGGGGTGGGGGTTAGGGGAAATTAGCTAGGTTTGACCCTAGGTGGTGAGTTGTAACCATGTGGGGTCCACTATAGGGCCAAGTCAAACTAGGTCAAACTAGACTAAATGAGGACCCTAACCACACCATGACCCCCACCACACTGCCCTAGCCCTAATTACAATCTAAGTGGACCCAAGGTCATGCCCTAGGTCAACACTTTGACCATAGTTGACCCAGGTCAACCTTGGATCTAAAGTGGTCAAACCCCACACTCATGAGCCCAATTGGATTAAGTGGGGCATAACCATGACCCAAGCCATATTGAGTGATGATTTAGACCTCATGATCACTAGGTAAGGTCAACCCACTCACACATTTGACCAAGTCAACCCTAAGGTCAAACTTGGTCAACCTTAAGCCTAATTAAGGGTAATTAAAGACCAAGTCCATTCCTAGTGAGCTAAGACCATCATCATGGCCCAACCCATGCTAGGTGATGACATGGAGTCCATGGCCATCATATGGGGTCAGCCTACCCATCATGTTGACCAAGTCAACCCCAAAAGTCAACAAGTCAACATTAGGCCTAAAAGAAGAAAAAATTGGACCCAAGTCATTTCCCATGGGCCAAGCCCACCAAATTTGGCCCATGACCAGCCAAATGGCCAATGACCAGCCCTACCCCCTGGTGGTGGAGAGAGAAGACATGCACAAGGGTAAAAATGGAAATTTGGGTGAATGGAGGAGAGAAAAGTGGGGGAGAAGATGTTATGAGCCATTTAGCCCTCTTCTCTCAGCCACAATGCTTGCTAGCTGACTCCAGGAACTCAATTCCAAAGGAATTACAGCAAGGTATGGCCAGTTGGAGGCAATGGCGGAGGTATCAAAGTGAGGCCGAGCTCACATAGGGAGTATCTCCAGGTATAAGCATTCCCAGGCCAAACCGACCCAGCCATTAGCTTCAGAAGGCTCTGGAGAGTTGAATTCGAGTGATGGATCAAAGTAATTAGTGAAGAATCAAGAATTTGGGAAGGAGATCGCCGGAGCACCACTTCCATGGCAAACCGCCGCCACAGCCGCCGTTTAGCCGCCATACAGGTCCGTTTCGCCACCCCTTTCCACGTACTAGCATCCTAGATCTTTTAGGAGAGAAATCGGGCTCAAATGAGCCCGATGCAATGTGAGAAAATCACGAATTTTCCGAGAATTTTATACCTCTCGGGATCGTCGGCGCCGCCATCTCCCGCCGCCTCATCGCCGGGAAATGGAAGCCACCACCACCATGAAGGTGATGGCACCGTTGGCCGGCCACGGCGCCGCCTCAGCCGGCCGGAATCCGCCCCGCAAGGTGGCCCAGGAGAAATGCATCGGGTCGTCCATTCATTGGGGACGATGAAACGATCCCGTCCATCTAGCTTTAGGATTCGTGCTATATCAAAATATATATATATGTTAATTTAAATTAATGAATAGTGTATTATTTGTCACACCTAAACAGTCATTTTCAAAATAAAATTCAGGGCACCTAGAGTCATTTCTAGGTCAGAACCCTTGAAGAGAAAATGTAGCCCTAAGTCTTAAATTTCAAATGCCACAATAATCATGGGTTTTGACCCAGTGGTCTGCCCTGTAGGCCAATTCCTCTAGGGCTGGTCCTAGGCTAGGGCAGAAATCAAAAATGAAGCCCATGCCAAACCAGATGTCCACATGACCTGAAATTTTGGACATGTGCATGTTTAGGGCATATCTAGACCCTGCCAAATATTGGGAATTTTTGGAATACTTTTTCCTATAGTTTTATTCAAAATGTTATAAATTAAATAAATGGAATAAATGGAGTGTTAGGCCTCCAAAAGGCCCCAAATTTTGGTGGCAAGTCCTCTGGGACATGGTTAGGGTCTAAACAAATTTCAGCCCATTTGAACCACTGCATGTTGGGTTAAACCACTTGCATGTGTAGGCTAGATTTAGCCTTGGTGTGCATTTAGCAAATTTTGCTATGATGTGTATTTATCCATTTTGGGACCTCTAAAAACCTTGAAATTAATTCCAGAGGATCCTTAGGACAAATTCAACCCCTCAAATTTATTATAGGATTTTTGGGAACAATAATCCCATTATTTGGATTTTTTTGAAAATTATAGCCATACTGGAAAATAAAGTTGAAAAATAGATTTAATCAAGCAAAAATCCTCAGATTTGGTCCTGTTCAATTTTTGGTCATATCTGAATTGGGGTAATTTTTATTTTCTCTGTTTGAGGTCTTTTGAAGTAACATAACATGAAATGACCATTTTACCCCTATTCCTTTTATTTCATGACTTAATGAAAATATAAGTCAGAAAAATTTGATAATAATTCTAGAGGTGTAAATAGGTGCTAGACTACTGACATGTTTATTTCAGAATTTTTGGATGTACAAATAAATTTTAATTCATCATAATGGCATTTTGGTAAATACACAATATATTGATTTGCAAGTCTATAACATTGATAAAATTAATGAAACTTGGTCAGTAGCCTTATGTTGATGATTTAGACTCCCTGTAATCTTATTAGAATTTCTGTGATTTAATTCCTTATACTTCATTTGAAAAGTAGTGAATATGATGGTTTTGTGAAAATCAATAAATAAATACATAAATTTGGAAAGAAATTATAAACCTTGTAAAATAGTGTTATTTTATCATACCAATGGATAAGAAAATTATTTTGCATCATTAGGACTATGCAAGGACATACTTCATGTGTTAAATGACCTTGGGCAAATATTTGGAGAAAATAAAATAATTATAAAAATAATAGAGAAAATTATGAAAATTACCATACACATTCTAGTAAGTCATACCACCCTAGGATAAATATTTGCGGGTTGGAGGCCCAAGGATTTGAAAGTTCGATTTCAGGGTGGTACAAGACCATGGGGTGCGCATAGTAAAGGTAGGCTACACTATAGGCCACCAGGGAACGAATCAACAACTGAGTTAGAGTCTAAGATCGGAAGTATAACCCTGGGTGGAAGAGCTATTCTAGAGACGAGAGTAATAGTGAAATCTTAGACTTATTTAGGAGGAGCCGACGGAAGACCGTCTTTCCCCAACCCATATCTGAAGTCACTAGGTATAACAACCGGTAGACAAGAGTAGTATAATAGGTTAAGTGTAATGGACATGTGCTCACTCGTGCCGGGTTGGAGGGACTTGGAGTCTATTGACTACTCGCTCACCCGTGCAGAGTTGGAGGAAAGAGATCGACATATATATACTCACCCGGGCAGGGTTGGAGGTTCTGTAGTACATACTCACCCGTGACGGGTTGGAGAGATTTGGGACAGGATAGTCCTTCGAGCTGGAGGCTCAATATATTATACTTGCATGTGCATATACTAGTGACGGGCCATGCGGTACTGGTCAGTCGTCACACCGACGGCAGTACGGTGGACCAGGCGGGTGCGGGGGTTAGAGGGACCAGTAGGTTGTTTATGCTGAGGTCTGGAGGACTTTTCCCGATAACGCGCACCCGGCCCAACAAGACTGACAGGTTGTCAGCAAAGTGGTGCGCAGAGACTCTAGAGTACACTTGTTTCATGTACAGAGGCGTACAAGAGAGGTCTAGGCCTGGTAGTGTGTATACCCGCCTAGAAAGCGGAGAAGCCCGATCCACTGCTGCCGGAGCCACGACGGTGGTACCTGAGACTGATGCTAGCTCTTGAAAAGTGGGAACTAAAGGTCTGTGATCACGGAGTTGTGTGTGTGTGTTGCACTGCATGTTCATATCATACCCACCATATAGATGCATACCATAAATATACATAACAACCTATGACACCTAATGTGTAAGTGGTATGGGACGCTTATACATTAGGACCTGCTAAATGATCCCTTAGCCTATAAGCTTGAGTGGGCAAATTTATAGGTTGAGGTTACTTTCCTTTTAATATATATATTGTTTGTGACACCTGACACCCCCATTGTATAAAATGGTATGGGACATTTTATACAATGGGAGCCCTGCAGAAGACCCCTTGCTTATGCGTACCCGCATAAGTGAAGGTTAATTTTCATTACTTACTTGGTTACATATTCTGCTTAGATTCCTGTCACCTGCTCCGCCTTTGTCACCCCTTGTTGTCCTCCGCTTCGTCCTCCCGCACGGTGCCTAGGAGTTGCGGGGCGAGGTGTGGAGGAAACGACTTAGTCTTTTTGACTAATGGTCGGTGACCATACTATTTTTAGGAGCTCGAGGAGATGGACCAGCACGACGAGGAGGCGGGACTTGAGGAGCAGATACCGGCACCTTCTACTACTACTACTGGAGCACGACTACAGGTGTGATGTGAGAGATTTTAGTTTTTCCACTGCTGTTAGTGAGAGAGAGATTTGATCATGATGTACTGGGCATAAGCCCTATTTACTTTCATTTTACTGTACTCATTGTGGACTGGCAGGTGTACTTTCATTTGATATATATCTATGTGTTGTGGCTGTGGACTTCTACTGCGTTTACTCTGTTTCTGTACTTATATTCTCATAGTGGCCGATAGTTTATGATCGTACTAGCCGGCAGGATCGGCGTCTTGCAGTGTCGACTAACCCATGCGTTAGTGTCACCGTAAGGCGGCGGTTCTGGGCATAAGATCCGGGTTAGCCTCGGAATGGGGAGACAGGATCTTATAAACTGGTATCACTTGAACAAACGATCATATGAGAACGATGTCCACAAACTGGTACACCCCGCTCGAGCATTAGTTTGCGGACAAACTATGCAGCAGAAGCAATGGTGTGCCCATGTGTAAAAGCCACATAAAACAGTCCATTAAACAATGAGTTAGGCCAATTTTGACATTACCTTACCTTTATGCAGCCTCCACAGGATGCGGTTCCTCCCCCTCCGGCTTCCATTCCGTTCATGCAGACAGAGATGGGGCAAACACTGACGGCGATCCTGGACGCATTCAGAGCCCAGCAAGCACCGGTACAGCTGCCCAACCCAGGGTCGAACTAGCTGAGTGCGTTTAAAAGTCTGTCTCCGTCATTGTATCGCGGGACAGAAGATGCTGTGAAGACAGAGGAGTGGTTGGAGACCATTCAGGAGTTACTGGCTGGAATTAGCTACCCAGTCAGCCAGGCGATACCACTTGCCACTTCCGCACTAGAAGCCCATGCAAAGAGATGGTGGAAGTCTATTCGGGACTCAGTTTATGGGGATAGGGAACTAACAGACATATCCTGGGAAGAATTCAGTGACTCGTTCCTGGACCATTATGTTTCTGTCACGGACCGGGACACATTGGAGACAAGGTTCCTAAACCTCCAGCAGGGGAGCCGATCAGTGATCGAATATCAGAGAGAATTCTCCCACCTGGCTAGGTTTGCAGGCTTTCATGAATGGGATGATCGAAAGTATGCTAAAAGATTTTATCATGGCCTCCGGGATTCGTTGAGGCAACCCCTGTTGTTTATATCGCATGGTACCACTGCTCAAATCATAGAAATGGCGAAAAAGCTGGAGGCTGACCAGCTAATGGTACAGGGCAGAGGTAAAAGGCCGCTCGAAGGATCGTCTTCCGATGGTAGCAGGACATCCCAAAGGGGGAAGGTTATCAGATATAGGAGGGGCGGGGGACGTCGTCGTCCCAACTACAGGCAGGATCAGGGGCCTCCTCCACCATTGGCTCCCCCACCTATACAGACTCCCGGGCCGATGAGACAGGATGATCGAGGTCAGAGGCAGATCACCTGCTATGGTTGCGGCCAACCTGGGCACATCAGGACGCAGTGCCCGCTTCAGGTCCACCCTCTTCCTCCTCCTCCACCTCCAGTGGCCCCTCCAGTTCACCAGGGTCGAGGACGAGGACGAGGCCGAGGCCGAGGCCGAGGACATCACGGCCGAGGCCGAGATCGGGAACAGGCGTATGCGCTGGACCTCACGGAGCAGAGGAACCCCGAGGAAGTGATCACATGTACTTTAATTATGCAAGATTCATAAGTTTAAACTTTAATCAGTGCCTTATAAACCTTAAGAATAGTATTTATCTTTGAACTCAAACGAACCCAGGCATAGTGATGATTAGCGGCAAGCCCGCTCATACCCTCTTCGACACGGGTGCTTCACACTCCTTCGTGTCGAACACGTTTATTGAAGGATTAGAGGGAGTAGAGAAGTTTTCCGGCTTGGAAAAAAGTGTGCGACTTCCTGATGGCTCAGAACTTCGAACCACAGATTGCTGCAATATGGAAGTCGAGATAGGGGGCAAGGCGTTCGAAGCTCCGGCAACGGTCTTGAGGCTACCAGACTTTGATCTGATTCTAGGCATGAACTGGCTCCATTGGAACCACGCGTAGATAGATTGTACCTCGAAGAGGATCACACTCCGACATGGAGATTCTTACGTTACTATCGAAGGTATCCGACCTATCCCCCTTCTTTCATTGTCTTCCATACAGGCTGTCAAGGCCTATGAGCAAGGGGAGGAAGTGTATCTTATTTGCTTTGAGATGGTAGTAGTAGAGAGTTCTATATCTGATATCCCAGTGGTATGGGATTTCTCCGATGTGTTTCCGGAGAAATTGCACGGACTACCACCAGTTCGGGATTTGGACTTCAGGATCCAATTAGTGCCAGGGGCGAGGCCAGTGTCCCGGGCACCTTACAGAATGGCACCTAGAGAATTGGCAGAGTTCAGGACTCAGCTACAGGAACTTGTGGAGTCAGTATTTGTGCGGCCAAGTTCGTCGCCATGGGGAGCACCGGTTTTATTTGTGAAGAAGAAGGATGGATCCCTCCGACTGTGTATAGATTACAGGGAATTGAATAGGTTGACGGTTCGGAACACCTACCCATTGCCCCGGATAGATGAGTTATTTGATCAACTTCAGGGAGCCTTCTGGTTCTCTAAGCTCGATTTACGATCCGGCTATTATCAGTTACGCATTCGGGAGGAAGACATACCGAAGACCGCATTCAGCTCACGTTATGGCTTATACGAATTCACGGTCATGCCATTTGGGCTCACGAATGCCCCCTCCGCATTCATGACCCTAATGAACCGTATATTCGAACCATATCTGGATCGCTTTGTCATTGTGTTCATCGATGATATTCTGGTCTATTACCGGACGCAGGAAGAACACGCAGAACGTCTGGCCCAAGTTTTACAGAGGTTGAGAGAGTTTCAGATGTATGCAAAGTTCTCTAAGTGCCAATTTTGGCTACAGGAGGTGGCTTTTCTGGGTCATATTATTAGTGGAGCTGGAGTGGCGGTGGATCCAGCTAAGATCGAGGTGGTATGGGATTGGCCACGACCAAAGACAGCAGCAGACATCCGCAGCTTTCTGGGATTGGTAGGATATTATCGTAAGTTTGTGGAGGGATTCTCAAGGATAGCCCTTCCCCTTACGTCATTGACAAAGAAAGATGCAAACTTTGTTTGGTCAGAACAATGTGAGGCAGCTTTTCAGGAGTTGAAAGACCGACTGACCTCATCCCCTATCCTTGCGCTCCCATCCGGGAGTGAAGGATTCCAGATCTACACGGATGCCTCTTATCAGGGGATGGGCGCAGTCTTGATGCAGCATGGACACGTCATTGCTTATGTTTCGAGACAATTGAAGAAACACGAACATAATTATCCGGTACATGACCTAGAACTCGGGGCCGTTGTATTCGCCCTAAAGACCTGGAGGCATTACTTATATGGGATTTATTGTGATATCTACTCGGATCACAAGAATCTTAAATATATTGATACCCAGAAGGATCTAAATCTACGATAGAGGAGATGGTTAGAGTTTCTCTGCGATTATGATTATCAGATTCATTATCATCCAGGGAAGGCTAATACGGTAGCTAATGCACTGAGTAGAAGAGCAGGCACTTCCGGATCAGAGCCTCGCTTGATGTCCTTAGAGCTGGTACGAATGTTGGAGGAGATGCACATTACCATGGTGTCTGAGTCAGAACCAGCAGTGTACCGAGAGTATTTAAATTCAGTGACCAACGATGACACTATTCGGGAGCGCATCGTTACGCATCATAGACTGGATACTGATTTAGAGCCTATTTTTGGCGCTTTGGAAGGAGGCAAGTATGAGGACTACACGCTGGAGGACGATCTTCTTCGATTTCATGGTCGAGTATACATTCCAGCTGGAGGTGGGATCCGGGATGACATCCTCAGAGAGGCACACTACTCCAGATATTCAGTGCATCCCGGCATCACCAAGATGTGGGCTGACTTACGACGGACCATGTACTGGCCAGGAATGAAGAGGGAGATCATATACCTTGTGACACACTGCGAGACTTGCCAGCGAGTGAAGGCCGAGTGCAAGAGCCAAGGCGGTGTATTACAGCCACTGCCAGTCCCAGAATGGAAGTTCGAGGATATTTCCATGGATTTTGTACACGGACTCCCTCGCTCCCATTCTGGGCACGATTCCGTCTGGGTTATTGTGGACAGATTGACCAAGGTAGCACGGTTCATTCCGGTCAGAAAAGATGCCCCAGTTGCTGTGTTAGTGAGGTTGTTTGTAGAGCAGTTCATCCGGTACCACGGCATTCCCAGGTCTATTATTTCGGACATAGATGGCCGCTTCACCTCCAGAGAATGGAGGGCAGTGCATGCTTATTTGGGTTCCAGACTTACCTTTAGCACTGCCTTCCATCCACAGACCGACGGTCAGACGGAGCGGATGATACGAACTATGGAGGACCTGCTCAGGCTATGTGTATTGGATACTGGGAAGCCTTGGGAGAGGCTACTACCACTGATCGAATTTTCATACAACAACAGTCACCAAGCCAGCATCGGGATGGCTCCTTATGAGGCACTTTATGGGAGGAAGTGCCGGACACCGCTATCTTGGGTCCAGGATGTGGATACTCGGGCCTTCGGATCAGATTTTGTGGAAGATACGGAGGCCCAGATTCGCTTGATCAGGGATCTGCTTTTGGAGGCACAGAGCAGACAGGCAAAATATTATGATGCTCGGCACCGGAAAGTAGAGTTCCAGGTTGGAGACAGAGTTTTCCTGAAGATTCGACCGGTACACGGTGTCTCTCGGATACGGAGACACAAGAAGCTCAGTCCACGATACATGGGGCCCTACTTGATTTTGGAGCGTGTGGGCCCCTTGGCCTACCGACTGCAGCTACCTCCGGAGTTGAGCACCTTACACGATGTTTTCCATGTCTCTTCCTTGCGAAGAGCTCTCCTTCGACCTGAACAGCATATCACCACTACAGCTGGACCGGTAGAGCCTGACCGTTCAGTTAGATTGGAGCCGATCCGGATCGACAATACGACTGTCCGAGTGTTGCGGAAAAAGAAGGTCCCGCTCGTGAAGGTGTTGTGGTCCAACCACGGACGGGAGGAGCATACCTGGGAGCCGAGGGACCTGATGATGGAGCAACACCCAGAGTTGTTTACAACAGGTACATATTTAATTTATGATTTAAGATTTCAAATTCTTGCAACTAGAACCCCGTAGACCCGAACTTGAATTTCGGGGACGAAATTAATTGTTTTATTTTTTAGGATTTGTAACATCACATATTACTTCTAGGCCCCTTAACTTAGATTGGGTTAGGCATGGGGTGGGGGTTAGGGGAAATTAGCTAGGTTTGACCCTAGGTGGTGAGTTGTAACCATGTGGGGTCCACTATAGGGCCATGTCAAACTAGGTCAAACTAGACTAAATGAGGACCCTAACCACACCATGACCCCCACCACACTGCCCTAACCCTAATTACAATCTAAGTGGACCCAAGGTCATGCCCTAGGTCAACACTTTGACCATAGTTGACCCAGGTCAACCTTGGATCTAAAGTGGTCAAACCCCACACTCATGAGCCCAATTGGATTAAGTGGGGCATAACCATGACCCAAGCCATGTTGAGTGATGATTTAGACCTCATGATCACTAGGTAGGGTCAACCCACTCACCCATTTGACCAAGTCAACCCTAAGGTCAAACTTGGTCAACCTTAAGCCTAATTATGGGTAATTAAAGACCAAGCCCATTCCTAGTGAGCTAAGACCATCATCATGGCCCAACCCATGTTAGGTGATGACATGGAGTCCATGGCCATCATATGGGGTCAGCCTACCCATCATGTTGACCAAGTCAACCCCAAAAGTCAACAAGTCAACATTAGGCCTAAAAGAAGAAAAAATGGACCCAAGTCATTTCCCATGGGCCAAGCCCACCAATTTGGCCCATGACCAGCCAAATGGCCAATGACCAGCCCTACCCCCCTGGCCCCTGGTGGTGGAGAGAGAAGACATGCACAAGGGTAAAAATGGAAATTTGGGTGAATGGAGGAGAGAAAAGTGGGGGAGAAGATGTTATGAGCCATTTGGCCCTCTTCTCTCAGCCACAATGCTTGCTGGCTGACTCCAGGAACTCAATTCCAAAGGAATTACAGCAAGGTATGTCCAGGTGGAGGCAATGGCGGAGGTATCAAAGTGAGGCCGAGCTCACATAGGGAGTATCTCCAGGTATAAGCATTCCCAGGCCAAACCGACCCAACCATTAGCTTCAGAAGGCTCTGGAGAGTTGAATTCGAGTGCTGGATCAAAAGAATTAGTGAAGAATCAAGAATTTGGGAAGGAGATCGTCGGAGCACCACTTCCATGGCAAACCGCCGCCACAGCCGCCGTTTAGCCGCCATACAGGTCCGTTTCGCCACCCCTCTCCACGTACTAGCATCCTAGATCTTTTAGGAGAGAAATCGGGCTCAAATGAGCCCGATGCCATGTGAGAAAATCTCGAATTTTCCGAGAATTTTATACCTCTCGGGATCGCCGGCGCCGCCGTCTCCCGCCGCCTCATCGCCGGGAAATGGAAGCCACCACCACCATGAAGGTGATGACACCGTTGGCCGGCCACGGCGCCGCCTCAGCCGGCCGGAATCCGCCCCGCAAGGTGGCCCAGGAGAAATGCATCGGGGCCGTCCATTCATTGGGGACGATGAAACGATCCCGTCCATCTAGCTTTAGGATTCGTGCTATATCAATATATATATATATATATATATATGTTAATTTAAATTAATGAATAGTGTATTATTTGTCACACCTAAACAGTCATTTTCAAAATAAAATTCAGGGCACCTAGAGTCATTTCTAGGTCAGAACCCTTGAAGAGAAAATGTATCCCTAAGTCTTTACTTTCAAATGCCACAATAATCATGGGTTTTGACCCAGTGGTCTGTCCTGTAGGCCAATTCTTCTAGGGCTGGTCCTAGGCTAGGGCAGAAATCAAAAATGAAGCCCATGCCAAACCAGATGTCCACATGACCTGAAATTTTGGACATGTGCATGTTTAGGTCATATATAGCCGCTGCCAAAAATTGGAAATTTTTGGATTACTTTTTCCTATAGTTTTATTCAAAATGTCATAAATTAAATAAATGGAATAAATGGAGTGTTAGGCCTCCAAAAGGCCCCAAATTTTGGTGTCAAGTCCTCTGGGACATGGTTAGAGTCTAAAAAAAATTTCAGCCCATTTGAACCACTGCATGTTGGGTTAAACCACTTGCATGTGTAGGCTAGATTTAGCCTTGGTGTGCATTTAGCAAATTTTGCTATGATGTGTATTTATCCATTTTGGGACCTCTAAAAACCTTGAAATTAATTCCAGAGGATCCTTAGGATAAATTCAACCCCTCAAATTTATTATAGGATTTTTGGGAACAATAATCCCATTATTTGGATTTTTTTGAAAATTATAGCCATATTGGAAAATAAAGTTGGAAAATAGATTTAATCAAGCAAAAATCCTCAGATTTGGTCCTGTTCAATTTTTGGTCATATCTGAATTGGGGTATTTTTTATTTTCTCTGTTTGAGGTCTTTTGAGGTAACTTAACATGAAATGACCATTTTACCCCTATTCCTTTTATTTCATGAATTAATGAAAATATAAGTCAGAAAAATTTGATAATAATTCTAGAGGTGTATATAGGTGTTAGACTACTGACATGTTTATTTCAGAATTTTTGGATATACAAATAAATTTTAATTCATCATAATGGCATTTTGGTAAATACACAATATATTGATTTGCAAGTCTATAACATTGATAAAATTAATGAAACTTGGTCAGTAGCCTTATGTTGATGATTTAGACTCCCTGTAATCTTATTAAAATTTCTGTGATTTAATTCCTTATACTTCATTTGAAAAGTAGTGAATATGATGGTTTTGTGAAAATCAATAAATAAATACATAAATTTGGAAAGAAATTATAAACCTTGGAAAATAGTGTTATTTTATCATACCAATGGATAAGAAAATTATTTTGCATCATTAGGACTATGCAAGGACATACTTCATGTGTTAAATGACCTTGGGCAAATATTTGGAGAAAATAAAATAATTATAAAAATAATAGAGAAAATTATGAAAATTACCATACACATTCTAGTAAGTCATACCACCCTAGGATAAATATTTGCGGGTTGGAGGCCCAAGGATTTGAAAGTTCGATTTCAGGGTGGTACAAGACCATGGGGTGCGCATAGTAAAGGTAGGCTACACTATAGGCCACCAGGGAACGAATCAACAACTGAGTTAGAGTCTAAGATCGGAAGTATAACCCTGGGTGGAAGAGCTATTCTAGAGACGAGAGTAATAGTGAAATCTTAGACTTATTTAGGAGGAGCCGACGGAAGACCGTCTTTCCCCAACCCATATCTGAAGTCATTAGGTATAACAACCGGTAGACAAGAGTAGTATAATAGGTTAAGTGTAATGGACATGTGCTCACTCGTGCCGGGTTGGAGGGACTTGGAGTCTATTGACTACTCGCTCACCCGTGCAGAGTTGGAGGAAAGAGATCGACATATATATACTCACCCAGGCAGGGTTGGAGGTTCTGTAGTACATACTCACCCGTGACGGGTTGGAGAGATTTGGGACAGGATAGTCCTTCGAGCTGGAGGCTCAATATATTATACTTGCATGTGCATATACTAGTGACAGGCCATGCGGTACTGGTCAGTCGTCACACCGACGGCAGTACGGTGGACCAGGCGGGTGCGGGGGTTAGAGGGACCAGTAGGTTGTTTATGCTGAGGTCTGGAGGACTTTTCCCGATAACGCGCACCCGACCCAACAAGACTGACAGGTTGTCAGCAAAGTGGTGCGCAGAGACTCTAGAGTACACTTGTTTCATGTACAGAGGCGTACAAGAGAGGTCTAGGCCTGGTAGTGTGTATACCCGCCTAGAAAGCGGAGAAGCCCGATCCACTGCTGCCGGAGCCACGACGGTGGTACTTGAGAGTGATGCTAGCTCTCGAAAAGTGGGAACTAAAGGTCTGTGATCACGGAGTTGTGTGTGTGTGTTGCACTGCATGTTCATATCATACCCACCATATAGATGCATACCATAAATATACATAACAACCTATGACACCTAATGTGTAAGTGGTATGGGACGCTTATACATTAGGACCTGCTAAATGATCCCTTAGCCTATAAGCTTGAGTGGGCAAATTTATAGGTTGAGGTTACTTTCCTTTTAATATATATATTGTTTGTGACACCTGACACCCCCATTGTATAAAATGGTATGAGACATTTTATACAATGGGAGCCCTGCAGAAGACCCCTTGCTTATGCGTACCCGCATAAGTGAAGGTTAATTTTCATTACTTACTTGGTTACATATTCTGCTTAGATTCCTGTCACCTGCTCCGCCTTTGTCACCCCTTGTTGTCCTCCGCTTCGTCCTCCCGCACGGTGCCTAGGAGTTGCGGGGCGAGGTGTGGAGGAAACGACTTAGTCTTTTTGACTAATGGTCGGTGACCATACTATTTTTAGGAGCTCGAGGAGATGGACCAGCACGACAAGGAGGCAGGACTTGAGGAGCAGATACCGGCACCTTCTACTACTACTACTAGAGCACGACTACAGGTGTGATGTGAGAGATTTTAGTTTTTCCGCTGCTGTTAGTGAGAGAGAGATTTGATCATGATGTACTGGGCATAAGCCCTATTTACTTTCATTTTACTGTACTCATTGTGGACTGGCAGGTGTACTTTCATTTGATATATATCTATGTGCTGTGGCTGTGGACTTCTACTGCGTTTACTCTGTTTCTGTACTTCTATTCTCATAGTGGCCGACAGTTTATGATCGTACTAGCCAGCAGGATCGGCGTCTTGCGGTGTCGACTAACCCATGCGTTAGTGTCACCGTGAAAGTGAGACCTAAACCTTATTCTAGATATTTTTCATACACAGCACAATATGCAGAAAATAAAGCAGCAAAAGTAAAGGAAATAAAAACACAGAAGACACAGAAAATATAGTGGTTCCCCTCAACTGGGTACTCCACTCTTCTACCACCCCTGGTAGGAATCCACTAGCAGGAATAGTTGATCAGGTGTCCTGGGCACCAATGGGTTTTTGATAAGGTGCCCCACACCATAAGGTTTTTGATCAGGTGCCCTCACACCAAAGGGTTTTTGATAAGGTGCCCTAACACCAACACTTAACTTTTGAAGGGAGTTATAACCCTGTACAAGGTGGGAAAAAGAGTAAAACAAAAAAGGTGAAAAGTGTTCTTCTCTCTCTCAAGCTCTGAGAGAAGACTAGTGGATTCTTGATTGTCAAAGCTCCCCCTGAAGTTTGGAGTTGGTTCAGGATGAAGAAACTTTGTTCTTGGGGTGTGGTAGGTCTTCTAGTAGCAGATAAATCTGAAGATTCAGATTGTTTGTTGCTCTTGAAGCCTGTATGAGACTGAAGGAGGAGACTCCTTCTTCTTCTTGCTGTGAACAAAAGGCTCTCTGATGAGGATTGATGAGAGCTGTTGTGTTGTTCTTGTATATATGAAAATATGTTGTTGTCCTGTGTGTGTTTTGACTGGAAGCAGGAATGCATATATATAATGAATTGATTTAAATTCTCAAATCTTGTGAGCATTATTTTATTCCATTCTTGGAACTTGTGACAACTATTCAGCCTTTAATCCTTTTCCTTTCCCATTGTGACTTTGCATTGATAGCTGGCAACGGCTCTTTGGTTGAATGCTGACATAAATGTCAGGGAATCTGACCGTTGAAGAGTACTTTAGCTTTTATCAATTTCTTGGCAAATCGTCGACCTGAGATGGACGATCGTCGAACTGGGTTCGACGATGCGTCGAGCTGGGTTCAGAGATCGTCGACCTGACTTGGCTGTTCTTCAATTCTTTGGTGATCGTCGAGCTGAGTTCAAGGCTTGAGTCGTCGAGCTCACTTTATTGTAGAATCGTTGAGCTGACTTTGTTTAGATATATTTGAACGTCGAGCTGAGTTGGCCTGCAGATCGTCGATCTGAGTTCGACGTTCGTCGAACTCAGTTCAGCTATCGTTGAACGCAGTTTGATCTTTGCCTGATTCTTTTGTAATCTTTAGTCAGATCCATGCTCTCTTTGATGAAGTGTATCCTTGCCCAAATCCACAACCGGGGTTGTTCCAACAATCTCCCCCTATTTGGGTTAGGGTACACTTCATACTTTTATGAATGTTTTGTAAAGTTTGGCCCTGTTCTTGATCATCTCTTCATGTTGGAAATTTTGAGTCTGTAATCCTGCAAAACAGAAAACAGATCAAGTGCAAAGGGAACAAGAAGAGATGCAGTTTTTGCTTTTGTGCATGAACAAAAATGAATGAAGCAAATCTTGAAGAAGAAAAGAGTGAGGGCAGAGAGGACGGCAGGGGAATGCAATTTAATGAGCACAGCACTCATTAGGATTATCTGAAAAAGATTTTGAAGAAAATCTTTAAAATCAGAAAGGCACTGTCTGATAATTCCCTTCTTATAGAATCACTTTATCACAAATAAAAACTTCAACACGGTGTGATGATCCACTGGATCAAGTCTGTGTTGAGTTTTAGTGTAGATAATTTTGTGAAAAATCTGTAAGGATGTAGAATTATCTTACTATGCCTCTTTGAGATCTAAGATTCATCAAAAAGGAAAATTTTCAGACCATAAATGTAATGAGGTTTTATTGGTTTATTAAATAAATTTTTCAAAAAATATTTCATGTATGTTTGAAAAATTTGAGAAAACTTTTGAGAAACAAAATCAATGTTGTTGAATTTTCTTAATATTTCTCTTGAAGGTTTTCTTATTGTTTCCTTAAAATGAGTGTGGTCTGCATGTGGATTGATGACGAATGGGAGTAGACTTTTAAGGAAATTCATATTTTCTTTAGGTTTAGTTGCATCCAAGTTAGAAAGTGATTTAGGATATTTTGAAATGTAGTTAGTATGGGATATCACCTGATATTTTCTAAGTTCTGATTCAGGCTTTTCCTTGTTGTTTGATGCATTTATGGCCTTTAAGCAGAAGGCTACTTCATCAGCAACATCTTCTTCATCACTTAAATAAGATGAATCATATTGTGGTTCATCTGTGTTTGATTTTGGTGAAGATTCAGATGCTGATTCTTCTTCACTTGATTCTGCAGCCATCTTGATGAGGGATTGCCATAGCTCCTTGGCTGTGGTGCAGTGCATCAGATCTTCAAAGATGTTATCTGGCATGGATTGTGCCAAGATGTTCATTGCTTTAGCATCAGCATCCTTAAGTAACTTTTGTGCATCTTTGTTTGATGCTGTGGGTGCTATAGGACCTGTCATTATAACATCAAAAATGCTTTCATCAAATAACTTCATATAACATTTTATCTTTGACTGCCATAGTGCAAGTGTATTGAGGTTGCACATAGGAAGTTCTGCCATGAGTGAAAAAAATTCTAGAATGAAGCAAGATCTGTTGGATCTTTTTGGTTCAGGTGTTAGCCTGTGGTTTTAACCAACCTGCCTCTGATACCAATTGAAAGTGAGACCTAAACCTTATTCTAGATATTTTTCATACACAGCACAATATGCAGAAAATAAAGCAGCAAAAGTAAAGGAAATAAAAACACAGAAGACACAGAAAATATAGTGGTTCCCCTCAACTGGGTACTCCACTCTTCTACCACCCCTGGTAGGAATCCACTAGCAGGAATAGTTGATCAGGTGTCCTGGGCACCAATGGGTTTTTGATAAGGTGCCCCACACCATAAGGTTTTTGATCAGGTGCCCTCACACCAAAGGGTTTTTGATAAGGTGCCCTAACACCAACACTTAACTTTTGAAGGGAGTTATAACCCTGTACAAGGTGGGAAAAAGAGTAAAACAAAAAAGGTGAAAAGTGTTCTTCTCTCTCTCAAGCTCTGAGAGAAGACTAGTGGATTCTTGATTGTCAAAGCTCCCCCTGAAGTTTGGAGTTGGTTCAGGATGAAGAAACTTTGTTCTTGGGGTGTGGTAGGTCTTCTAGTAGCAGATAAATCTGAAGATTCAGATTGTTTGTTGCTCTTGAAGCCTGTATGAGACTGAAGGAGGAGACTCCTTCTTCTTCTTGCTGTGAACAAAAGGCTCTCTGATGAGGATTGATGAGAGCTGTTGTGTTGTTCTTGTATATATGAAAATATGTTGTTGTCCTGTGTGTGTTTTGACTGGAAGCAGGAATGCATATATATAATGAATTGATTTAAATTCTCAAATCTTGTGAGCATTATTTTATTCCATTCTTGGAACTTGTGACAACTATTCAGCCTTTAATCCTTTTCCTTTCCCATTGTGACTTTGCATTGATAGCTGGCAACGGCTCTTTGGTTGAATGCTGACATAAATGTCAGGGAATCTGACCGTTGAAGAGTACTTTAGCTTTTATCAATTTCTTGGCAAATCGTCGACCTGAGATGGACGATCGTCGAACTGGGTTCGACGATGCGTCGAGCTGGGTTCAGAGATCGTCGACCTGACTTGGCTGTTCTTCAATTCTTTGGTGATCGTCGAGCTGAGTTCAAGGCTTGAGTCGTCGAGCTCACTTTATTGTAGAATCGTTGAGCTGACTTTGTCTAGATATATTTGAACGTCGAGCTGAGTTGGCCTGCAGATCGTCGATCTGAGTTCGACGTTCGTCGAACTCAGTTCAGCTATCGTTGAACGCAGTTTGATCTTTGCCTGATTCTTTTGTAATCTTTAGTCAGATCCATGCTCTCTTTGATGAAGTGTATCCTTGCCCAAATCCACAACCGGGGTTGTTCCAACACACCGTAAGGCGGCGGTTCTGGGCATAAGATCCGGGTTAGCCTCGGAATGGGGAGACAGGATCTTACACTCAGTTCCAGCAGGAAAAATCTATGGAGCTGAGAAGAAGAGGATATGGCTGAGTATTTCTATGTTAAGGTAGCAGTAGACTCTGAGATTATTTCCCTAAATTCAAAGTTGGGCTGAGTTTATCTCTGTCCAGAAAGGTTGGCACAAAGAAATATCTCTTGTGTCAAGACCAACTCACCAACCCACTTCCACCTTGTAGGATCCTTTTTTGATCTGAGTGGTAGGAGCAAATTTGCTCTGAGGTAGATCCAAGTTTGGATCTGAGTTGTAGGGTTGTTTAGCCTGAGTGTAGGATCTGGGTGCATATCTGAGAGTATGGTTCTGTAGAGAATCTGAGGAAGGTGATCAGTTGATCAATGAGAGTAGGATCTAGTTTTGATCTGAGGTAGGACTTTTGGGTTTGATATAGGAGAGTCATTCTCTCAAAGTTGTAGGGCACTTGTGCCTGAGTTGTAGGATCCTTTAGATCTGAGGTAGGGCCTTTGTGCCAGAGCTATAGGAGAGTCATTCTCTCTGAGATAGGATCCTTTGTGGATCTGAGGTAGGGCTATCCTCCTAGCCCGAGTTGTAGGGCCTTTAGGCCTGAGGTAGGTGATCTTTGGATCATTGAGTTGTAGAGCCTTGTGCCTGAGCTATAGGTCTTGGAGGAGACTGAGTGGTCCTTTGGGATCGTGTTGTAAGCTCTTAGGAACCGAGATTGGAGAAGTGTCTTGTCTAACTATATATTAGAAAGGTGGGAGGGAAAGTGGTTGTACCCATAATTTAGGGACCACTATGAAATTCTGTGTGTGCACTTTGTATTGTTTCTTTATTGTAGGTGTGTGTCTTGAAAGCTATAAATTACTCACTAACAAAGTACCTAAATAAGAAAAATCAAAGATAGTCACAAGAGACTAAGAAACCTATTCACCCCCCTCTAGGTGATTTAGTTATCCTTGAAATCAAAGATTTTCAAGTGATATCAAAGGGAGGTTACTCAAAAAGGACATAATAGTCTGAGTAGACCTCAAAGGAATGTTAAAGGTTTGCACTTGTGGGTTCAAAAGAGAACCATAAGGAGTGGAGCTCAATGGAGCCTCAAGTCTGCAGAAAGGATAACTTTGGGACATGGAGGGAGAGGATCGGGAAGATCATGGAAGCCATTGATCCTAGAGTCTTTGTAACAGTTCAATAAGGACCTTTCATCCCCACGAAGGTCTCTGTCTTAGATGTAGAAGTACAGACTCCAAAGAGTTATGCTGAAATGACTGAAGATGAAATCATCTTAGTAATTATGGACAAGAGGGCACAACATATCATGGTAAGTGCCATGGATGACTCCACCTTCAAGATCTTGGTCAACTGCAAGACTACCAAAGAAATGTGGGACACCTTGATTGTCCACATGGAAGGCATAGAGAAGGATGATAAGGAAGAAGGGGAAGACTTCATTGGGATGCTTGTTGATATTGCAGATGAAGTTGAAGATTGTCCTAATGTTGGGAAAAGTAATAGGGCCCCTCTATCACACTCAGACAGTGATTCAGAGGTGGATGATGAAGATAAAGCAAATGCTAACTGCTGTTATGGGATAATAGACATGATAGAAGAAGAATCCTGCCAGGATCAGCCTTGATCAGATCCGGTACAATCTCTGTCTAGTTCTTCTTATTGCTCAGGTCATGAGACCAGCCCAGATTTAGAAGCTACTTCATCTAGTGATGAAGATGACTCTGAATCTGAGGAAGATATCAATCAATTGTTTGATAAGTATGGTAAACTTTTAGATGCTTTGAGGAGAAGCGGGAAGTTATTCAAGAGGCGGGTTGAGGAGATTACTTCCCTTCAATGAGCTGCTTCCCAGCAAGCTGAGACAGCATCCTTTCTAGATAAGAAGACTAGGAAAGTGTGCCAACTAAAGGCCATCTCAGTCATCCAACTTGATACAATAAGCCAAAAGGACAAGATTACATCGATCTTGAAGAGGAGATCCTTAAGTAGAAAAGGATAGTGGCTAGTTTTTCTAAGCCATGTACTATATTGCCCTTGATAGATTCCTTCTCCTCTCAAAAGGGTAAGAAGGAGTTAACAGTCAAGGGAAGCACAAGAGTTGACCTTTCTAAAGGGAAAGGGAAATCTCATGTAGTGCCTCAGTCAACCTTTCATAAGGTAATCCTCCCTTCTCACATGTATGACAAAGGATGCATGCATGGTCACTGGAAGAATGGGAATTCTTCTTGTAAGAATACAAGTGTATCTTCAAATGAAAGAATAAAGAGTAGGGGAATGAGTGCCTTTAAGGCTCCACATGAGGAAATCCAAATGGCCTATCATGGACCATTTATTTTTGGTACCCCAGCCCCAACTCTCAAGGACAAGGCAGTGGCTTTCACTCAAGCCCATCTAGCAAAGACTCAGACCAAGGGTAAGTCTACTAGTAAGCTTGACTTGGCTATTTCTGATGATATAAACAACATGTTATCTACAAAGAAGATAGTTGTAAATAGCATTCAGAGCAAGCAAAGGAATCCTGCTGGAAGACTAACCTTTAGTCTGATCCTTGCTGAAAGGAACCTGAAGAAAGCTATTACCCCTCTTCCTTCTATACATTTAGTAGTTAACCATGCTGCAGGACCTGCTCAGAAAAGGAGATATAATATCCATGTATGTTGGTGTTGTTGTAAGGTGGGATATTTTGCCCTAGATTGCTGGCACAATCCTACTGTGGCCAGAGTAAGAGTCAGCCTACCTGTCAGAAATGTTGCTGGTAGGCAAGTTAGATTTCAGGATAACAGGAACCTAGGACCAAATTCATTTCGGGGCCCTAAGGTAAGGTAAACTCTGGTTTACAGGATAGTCCAAGTGCCTATACCCCCATGTGGTACTTGGACAGAGGATGTTCCAGGACTTGGAATGGAACAAGAAAGTCATCTTATGGATAATACTCCAGTGAGGAAAAGACATAAGATCTACAGTTGGGAAGTTGGTGATGAATATTTACTATCTAGGATACTCCTCCTACTACCCAAGAGGAAAAGGATGGTGTGTGCCATCTTGAAGAAGGACAAGTGCACAGGATATGGATGAGGACCAGCTGAATCCATCCATTAAAGGTCAATACGCCTGAGTGATAAAACTAAGTGTTGCATAAGTCTTGGGAAAAGGCCAGTTGGATCCAGCCAGCAGGACTGTTTGGTTAGACAAAGTTTTGTTGCCACACCAGCAAACTAGTAAAAAGAAAAAGTGAAGGACAAGTAGGTTGTACTCTTCACTAAAGAAAGCACTAGAAGGTTGCTTTTCTTAGAGCAGTGTTGAAGAGGCAATTGATCCTCAGTGTCTGGTACTTCTGTAGAAACTAGAAAAAAAGTGTGCTCAAGTTTCAGCATCATCTGAACCTGTACCAAAGGATTTCCAAGTCAGTAGGCAGTGTGGACAGAATGTGTGCAATTATTGAGGGGGAGCCAATAAAGTCTTGTTCAGTCTTGAAAGCTTAAAGTTTGGTCTAAAGAATTGGTGTCGGAGAATCTCCAGCTCCAAAAAGATCAAAAGAATACTTCTAAAGTTCAGAATGTCCCTATGGACAATACTGAGGATGAGAGGGAGACTACCCAGATACTGCAACTGCTATGAGAGAGAAAGTCAAATCAATACAAGATCAGCTGGATTTCTCCATCTATTGTTGATCTTGTTCACTCAAGTTGAGTTGGTATATAAAGACTCTCAAGTGTAAAGGAAGACCTTCATTTGGATGAGAAGATGGATCAGGCAATAACCTCTCTCTGTCTGAAGAAGTCCTAAATGGGGAGAAGGTAATGATCAAAGATGGATCATGGAAAGACCATTCAAGTGATATCAAGTGGCATTGGAGAGTTGTGTCAGTGGTATCATCTCAAGAGATATGATCTCTAGTCAAGTGGTATGATCACTATGGGAGTGGTAACTGGCCATGATCAAGGATGAAGGCAACGATCAAGGGGGATAATGATGGTTGGGTTGCCAATGTAAGAAGTTCATTGGGGGCTTGAACAGCACGCAGACATCATTCCTCCTTTTATGTTTTTACTAGTGCACTCTCAATTGCTAGGTATCCTTTCCCTCATAGTAGGACTATGCTTATTGAGATTAAATATCAATAAATTAGGGAGCATAAGGAAGAACTCAGTCCCGAGTTTGTCTTCACTAACAAGTGGCTGACATGTTTATCATACTACTAGATGAAGTCAAGTTCAACACCCTCTAGGTTGAGTTGGGTATGTGGAACTTGAGACAGCTTTAGTTGCTCGAAATTTTAGTTTGTGTTGCAGAATTTTTTTTTTCAGGTACATCAGTCTTGATGTGGTATCAAGACTATAAAGATTCTCAAGTGGTATCAAGACTAAAATGGACTCATATGTCCATTAGAGATGATGACAGCAGGTGCTCTGGTGAGGGGAGCAAGTCTAGCACTTGGTGGAACAGAATTTGCTTCCTGATTGAGACGAGCAGGCAGCTACTGCAGGGGAATAGCTATCACAATTGTTGATCAGTTTGTCCTAAGGATAATGCATAGACTAAGGGGGAGATTATTTATGATACTGTCATAATCTTCTCTGAATCTGAGATGTTACTGATGTCGCTAAAGGGACAATGCTATTGTAGGAGAATAGGAACAGTCGGCTTCTCCATGACTATAATTTCCTTTGCTGATGTCATAAAATGGGGAGGTGTGGTACTAGCTCAAGGGGATGAATGATATCAGCTAGCTCAAGTGGATCAATAGACCACTCAAGTGTCAAGGGGCTGCAGTGATGTGGTGTATCAATGGTATCACTACAAGAGGATGCTGATTCTATAGATACAACATCAATAAGTGGACTACAATCTCAAGATTAAATTTAACTGAGATCAGTTGAAATAATGTTGGTTTCACTGAAATATAGTGTTGATACACTTGTATCAAGGTAAGCTAAGGAATCAACTCTTCATGTGCATGATGGTAAAAAGGATCGAGAGTAAAGTTCTCCTATGATTCTTCTCTTCCCTCAATAGATGTATGCATATTGAAGAAGCCAGAAAGCGGGAGAAGGTAGAGGCAATACTTGGAAGGGAAGTGATGTAGAAGCAATACTTGACATGTCCAGAGTAAAGTTGAGTCAGTACATACTATGTAAGACCCCCTTTTTTTGAAACACCGGGGTCTTATGCCCAGAACCGTCGCTTTGCGGTGACACCTTCACGCCCGGGAAGGTCGCCAATACAAAATGCTGATTATGCCGGCCAACTCGGTCACAATAGTAGCAAAATAATGAGAGCAAGTCCACAGATATAATAAAAGTACTATAATTACGGCTCATGCTCAGTACATCCAAGTCCTCACTACATATGCCACTCATTGCGGAAGAAAAACAAATAAACAACAAGCGATCGGTAGTCACAGTCACAGCTGTCTGAACTCCGGTACTAGACTGCCCCATCTCTAAATGTGCCGACCTCCGGGGCTGCTCCTCTATGCTGGGCTCCACGGTCCCCTAAAATGATGTGGTTTGAAAACCGTTCGTCTAAAAGACTAAGTCCTATCATCCCCCGCCCCTTCCCCCATGACTCCTCGGCACCGAGCGGGGAGGAAGAAAGAAGAGGACATGATAGTGGAGATTAACAAATGCAGGTGACGGCGGAACTAGACTAGCAGTTTTATGAGCATGTATATAGCAATAATAAAAGTAAGAAAAGCTGCTCAAGTAATAAGTAACCTTAACTTAGATGAAATCACATAAGCCAAGGGATCTTTTGTAAGGCTCCTATCGAATAAAAAGTCTCATACCAATTTATATGATAGGGTGTCGGCTTTTTAGCAAGCATATATATATATATATTTACTGAGTAAAAACCTTAACTTATAAGCACACTCGCGCAAACTTATAAACCAAGGGGTCATTTTGTAGGGTCAATTGTATAAAGCATCCCATACCACTTTATACAATAGGTGTCAGGGGTTATATGCAATGGTTATGCTATTACATACAAGTATGCTATGATGTGAACATGCAAGTGCAACACACCCACTCGACTCTGTATACACAGACCTTTAGTTCCCCTTTTCTCGAGCCTAACCTACCAGGATACCTCTGTAGTGGCAAACAGAAGCGGTGGGTTGGGCCTCGCCCACCTCTAAACCGATAATTGCACTACCAGTTAGGCCTATAGTACGCCTCAACGTTGGTGCACTAAGCGGAGCTCCTGCGTACTCTTGTCGGCTGGCGCACCGGACTTTATTTTGCCAAGTGCTAAACCACACTTGCCGAGTCAACGTATTGGCGTCGGTGCATCGACCCTCCAATACCGTAGACCCACCAGCTTATACTTTATGCACATGCAACTTATGTATCAGCTACCGAGCCAAAGCTCCCCGGACCATCTCGTCCGTCACAAACATCAACCGAGCCAAAGCTCGTCGTGCCAACCTTCCCATCACCAAATCCACCGGGCCTACTACCCGAGTGACCCAACATAACATCCTGAGACATCGAGGTGAGTGAAAGTGGATCCCTAATTATACTAGTTACTCTTGTAGTATATTTTGCCTACAGTTTAGGTTAGCCCAGGACTGCCCAAGGCATACCCCGTGAAGGGTTCTCAAGGGCACTGGGAACTACGATGCACTGAAGCCCAAAGCTCACTTTCGCAAGGCACTTATTATTATTGGTTGCTACCAAACCCCCAATCCCTTTCATGTTGTATTGGTTCTAACCCTAATGTGTTTTTACCTTCTCTTTCCCTCCACAGAGAAGACGATCTTTCCTCGATCCCGAGCACCACCTAACACTAGCCAATCCAACACTCTACTCTTCCTAACTTCCAAAGATGAACTCATGTTTATTTATCCAAGCCAGCAAACTACTAACCCCAATACAATTTCTGCAGTTTTTACTAAATGCATACTATCCTAAACTATATGATGTGTACAATGAGAGGTACTCCAAATTATCATCCAATACCCCTATAATAATTATTGGCGGTCTAACCCGACATGATTAGCCTAAATCCAGAAATTCATCATTTTCCTAATTTAATTAATAATTTATTTACTTTCCTAAGTAATCCAAAAACCCAAGTTTGAACTTGAAGTACCAATTTCAGACGTGCAAATGCTCCACAAAATTTATGGTAAATACAAAATGACTTTTTAACAGCAAATCCAAAGTCTCCCAATTTCTCAGCAAGATTTAACTTCTGAACCTAATTTAAAATTAGAATTTATATTGACCACTTTAAGGAAGCAAGTGCTGCCAAAACACTTCCAAAAATTCAGAAAAAATTCAAGCAATTATATAATGACTTATAATCACTCTAGGTCTAGTTTTATAATTTTCCAGTGAACAAATAACTCTAAATTTAATTTTGAACTATATTCTATTTTCATATGATAATGAAGTAAGTACTGAAATTGTACACCCAAAAAATGTGAATAAATTTCCTCATGAAAATATTGACCTAATAACACTACTGATCAGGTTTCACAATTTTACAACAATTAATGAGATCTGAATAAAATATTGAACAAGTTTCCATTTTAATGAGCTTGTGAAGTAGGTACTGTAAATATGCATCAACAATTTTTAATAAAATTCATGTGTGAAGATAATAACTCATAATTCCATGAGCCCAAATTACACAAGCTTTCTCTGCTTAGGGAGATCAGAAATAATAAATCAAAGGCTAACACTTACATTACAAAGGAAGTACCAAAATAATTTCTCCAAAATTCCCATTAAAATTTCCATAGACTCATACTAACCCTAGGATTACACTACCCAAATTTCATAACTTTTCACAGAGTTTTAGTAGCCTAATATACCTTTACAAAATTTGTGACCTAAGCTAGGGTTAGGGTTTTGAGGGGTCTACCCTTCTCCAAATCCACTAAGATTTTTACCAGGTACTTTAGCTACCCTAGTATCCTTCCTACTAAATTTCAAGTCCATACAAGGGCATTTGACCACATGTCCTTCTCAAACCCCCAAAGTCCAAATATAAGATTTTGAACTTGGGTCCTAAGGCAAATCAATCCCAAACCACCCCATATTCCATATGAGGTTGTTGTATGTCATATAAAACCATTGGCCCAAATTCCAACCTCTGTTGAGGTGATTTGACCACTCAAGTCTCACAGTGCACTTTTGACCTTAATACCCTTATTAAGGCAAGGCTAGGGTTTGCAAGAATTCTATCCAAATCATCTCCAAACAGGATGAAAATTTACCCAGAGCCTTCTAATGATTCCAAGAAGCACTCACCAAAATTTGGGAGGGTTTGGAGGTAATTAAGTCACTTAAATAATTTAACCTTGGGTAGTTAAATAATATAAAAAACTATAGAAAATATATCCCCAAAAATTCTCATTTTTGGGAAGTATCTAGGTATAGACTAGGGTGACTCCCTATCAAAATTTCAAGT
This sequence comes from Platanthera zijinensis, assembly GCA_039513925.1. Lineage (NCBI taxonomy): Eukaryota > Viridiplantae > Streptophyta > Magnoliopsida > Asparagales > Orchidaceae > Platanthera > Platanthera zijinensis. The sequence goes on from CM077096.1 coordinate 118,908,635, forward strand.
TATTTGGACAAGATATGAAGTATGGGAACTCATTTTACTCTCTGCCTAGCTCAGGTTATAGACCCCACCAAAATGGGTTCCCTTGTAAAACCAGTTGACCAAATTGACTCAAATTAATTTTAAAATAAAGTAGACCTACAGGGCTACAAATTATATGCTTACTACTTTTTATGATTTGGCCTCTAAGTATTTTTACAATAATTCACAAGGTGACTGTATAAGTGTGACAAAATGAAATGATATTAAAATTTATCCCTATAGTTTAAAACTAAGGTGGCACGAATCTTGACGCAGCCTTTGACGGCATCCCGTCATCTTCAAGCTCTAGCCAATGGTTGGGATTTACCCGACCTAGAGCTACTTCCAGCCAAAATTGCCGGCCACCCAGCAACCTCCCTGGTCGGCTACCAGGAGGTGGTGGCTATCGCCAAGCGGCGGCATAGCCGTCGGAGGGCCTTTTTCTGGTGATTCTGTAAGGTTGAAAAACCATGAAAATTCAGAAATTTTCAAACCCGATTGGTCTCAATTGAGCCTGATTCTTTGCTTTAAATATTCCTAAGATCTACCCACAAGGAAAGGAGAGGAGGAGGACCTGAATCGCCGCATGAGAACGGGTGTTATGCCTCCTTGCCATCGCCATCCGCCGATTTGGGCTTCTCTGCAACCTCCACAGTAACAGCAAGGGAATTGATTTTAAATGGGGAAAACTCTTGCTCTCGACCTGGTGAAGGTTTTTAATGAAGGAATTGGGGAGGGGTGGCTTGTAACTCCCCAATTCATTAAGACACCATTAATGGCCATAAGGGTGAGTTTTCGGTTTCACCCAATTTGAGGGGCTGAGCCACCCCACTGGCCGGCCATCTATTGAAACTTCTCCCCTGCCTCCAAGGAGTTAAAGCCCCATAAAAAAGGGGGCTAATGAAACCTCCATGGCCATGAAGGCCATTAAGCTATACTTTCTCTCTCCTCCAAATTAGGGTAACTTCCTCTTTCTCTCTCCTAGTCACCACATTCTAAATTTAGTGGGCCTAAAATGTGTCTCTCCTTCTCCTAGACCAATGGGCCACACTAGTTTGGGCTTAGCCCACTTGGATTGGGCTTGAGCTAGCCATTTAGGCTACTTTGACCCATGATTTGACTTTGGTCAAATTAGCCACTAGGGTTGACCCCAATGGGTCCTTGGTGACCCATGGACCTCTCTTAAGGTTTAGGAAACCTTAGGTAAGGTAGGTTGGGTATCTTGGAGGTCCCCTACCCTTAGTTATAGCACTTTGACCTTTTTAGGGCTAAGGTTGACTTGGGTCAACCTAGCCTATTTGGTTTACTCCAATGGGTCCTAGGTGACACATTGACCTCACTCTAGGGTGAGGAGGGCATGAGAGGGTTCCACTTGGCTAAGGGAAGGTCATTTGACCCTATGTAGGTCAGTTTGACCCATTTGGGGTTAGAGTTGACTTAGGTCAACTTAACCACTTTGAGTGCCCTCCATGGGTCCTTATTGACCCTATGGACTAGCCAAGGTGATAAGGGTGTTGTGGTAGGGTTAACTTGCACCCTGAAGTTCACTTGCCTCTTAGCTAGGGCACTTTGACCACTTTAAGGCTAAGGTTGACTTGGGTCAACAAAGGCTCTATGGTTGACTCCAGTGGACCCTTAGGGCTCTAATGGGCCTTCCAATAGATTGGTAAGGTCATGGTGGGACCTTAGAGTCATGGTGAAGCCTCATGGTCATCCTAAGCTAGAGTTTATGAATCTACTATTTGTGTGACATTCACCCCAAACACCTTTGTTCCCAAGTCCTCTTGGTCTTCTTGGGCTCCCTAGGGTTTTGTCATGACCTAGTCATGACAAAACCACTCCTAAGGGTCTAGTTGTCTGAGAGATGTTACAAATCCCAATATATAAACAAAAATTTCATCCTCGAAATTCCAATTAGGCCTATGGGGTTTCAAATACGAAAGCAAATTATAACATCCCGAGAGGTTGTAAGGAGTACCTGACTGAAAAGCTCTAGGTACCTTTGTTTCATTAAGTCCCGAGGCTCCCACGTATGCTCCTCTCGCCCATGATTCCTCCATAGAACCTTGACCAACGAAACCTTCTTGCGACACAAGACTCGTATTCCTTTGTCGTCGATCCGAACCGGTTATAGGTGAACTGAACGATCAGATGCTGTCGGCCCATCCGTGGCCATAATATGCTGCTCCTGGCGTAGTACAACCCTCTTGAGAGAAGATACATGGAACACATCATACAGACCCTCCATCTCTGAAAGTTCTAAAGTTAGTTGTTGACTTCTTCACTGTCATCAACAAGTTCATAGTGAATCTCTGAATCTCTGAGAGATAAGGTGCAACAAAGGATAACCTTAGTTGCATCCACTTCATAGTTCCAACTGTACAGTTATGAAGAACATTTTTCGGATGCTGTGAAGAAGAAGTTAGGACTGAGCTTTTGGTTCAGTCCAAGAAGGAAAGAAGAAGTAGATCTATTCTACAAGTTTCTTCCAGCACAAGCCAAAGCAAGATCTACATCCTTGTTGATGAGAAGATGTTAGGGCTGGGATTACCTCAGTTCAGGTAGTAGCAAGACAAGCTGCAGTCACTTCTTAGTTCTAGCAGGAAAAATCTCAGGAGCTGAGAAGAAGAGGATAGGGCTGAGTATTTCTCAGTTCAGGTAGTAGTAGGCTCTGGGATTATTTCCCTAGAGTTAAAGTTGGGCTGAGTTTATCTCTGTCAAGAATTGTTGGCACAGATAAATATCTCTTGTGTCAAGACCAACTGACTAACCCACTTCCACCTTGTATGATCCTTTTTGGAACTGAGTGGTAGGAGCAAATTTGCTCTAAGGTAGGATCCAAGTTTGGATCTTAGTTTTATGGCTATTTAGCATGAGTGTAGGATCTAGGTGCAGATCTGAGAGTAGGATTCTGTAGAGAATCTGAGGTAGGTGATCAGTTGATCCCTGAGAGTAGGATCTAGTTTGGATCTGAGGTAGGACATTTGGGTCTGAGGTAGGAGAGTCATTCTCGCTGAGTTGTAGTGCACTTGTGCCTGAGTTGTAGGATCCATTGGATCTAAGATTGGGCCTTTGTGCCTGAGCTGTAGGACAGTAATTCTCTCTAAGTTAGGATTCTTTGTAGATCTGAGGTATGTTTGTCCTCCCAGCCTGAGTTGTAGGGCCTTTGGGCCTGAGGTAGGTGATCTTTGGATCACTGAGTTGTAGTGCCTTGCGTAAGCTATAGGTGTTGAGGGAGACTGAGTGGTCCTGCAGGATCGTGTTGTAAGGTCTTAGGAGATGAGATTGGAGAAGTGGCTAGTCTAACTATAAGTTAGAAAGGTGAGAGGTAAAGTGGACATACCCATAATTTGGGGAATCACTAAAAAATTCTGTGTGTGGTCTTTTTGTTGTTTCTTTGTTGCAGGTGTGTGTCTTGAAAGCTGTAAATTACTCACTGACAAATCACCTAAATAAGGAAAATCAAAGATAGTTACAAGAGACTAAGAAACCTATTCACCCCCCCCCCCCCCTCTAAGTGATTTAGCTATCCTTGAAATCAAAGACTTTCATATAGTTTTCATGTAGTTTTCAATCTTTAGTTAGCCGAGAGGCTCGTAAGATAAATCGATCACTCATAAGGTAAAGGGTGTAGAACACAACCCTCGAGAGAGGATGATGTACCTCTTCTGGATCGGAGTAAAATCCAATAGCGAGGTTCACTACCTAAAGCAAGTCTTAGGCGATGCGATTTGAGAACAAGAGTTCGATCGATACACCTAAGCTTAGTTGAACCTAATCCTCGAAAGAGGGGTGTTCATGCTTTGGGAACCTCCACGGTCAAGGTCTATTCAACAAAATAATTGCAATCTATTTTCATTTTGTATTGTCTTTTTTTGAGGTGATTCAAAGATCGGGCACTAGCTTTTAACCCATCGAAGTAATTTCATTAACATTTCTAGTCTTTACTATTTGCAACCCCAACTCCAAATTTTAATTGATAAGATAATAACGATTTTCAAAGTAGAATTACTTAACCACCCCGAATCTAATACGACCTTGGTTTTTATAAACCTATACTACTTTCGATACAGTACACTTGATGTTGTCATTTACAGGCATAGTTTTGCGCATCAAGTTTTTTGCGCCGTTGCCAGGGACATGTCGATAATTTGAAAAAGAAATAGTTATTATTTTTATTGCTTCTCTTCTTCTCACCCCCTTTTCTCTCAAAATTTTAAAAAAAACGCAACTTAAATTCTCGAAAAGGGAGGTTTGGGCTTGTTATCCCAACACACCTTCTAGTACCGTTGCGAACCCTTCACAGGGTAGACCTCGGGAAGTCCGAGACTAACTTAACCCACTTTTTGATAAAAAAATCTATATATATATTTAACTATAATATTATAATAATACTAATATAATTCTCACTTTTCACTTTTTTCTCTCTCTTTTCTTCTTATTTAGTTTATGACCTGGGGAAACTCTTCAACTAATTTTGAATTCAGTTTTGATCCAAAAATTGAGCGCACCTTGCGGCGACGTCTCCGACTTAGTGCTCTACCAATAATTCGTGAAGATTCAATTGGAGAAACTAACGAGGAACTAATGGGAGATCCCAACCATAATGAGGACCCGCTACGGACAATGTCCTATTATGCGAAGCCGAATTGGGAGGGAACATAATCTAGTATTATTCAGCCGGCGGTGGCGAATAATAATTTTGAAATTAAAACAAGTATCATTCAGATGGTACAGTAAACAGTTGTATTTGATGGCTTACCGGATGAAGATCCAAAATTACATTTATTAAATTTTTCTCAAATTTGTGATACATTTAAAATAAATGGCATCTTCAATGACGCCATCCGTTCGCGCTTATTTCCTTTTTCTTTGAGGACTACGACCAAGCAGTGGTTGGGTTCTCTTCCTAGAGGTTCCATCACTATATGGGCCAAAATAACAGAGAAATTTTTAATAAAACATTTTCCTCCGGCAAAGTTCGCTAAATTACCTTACGGACATTCACTCATTCCCATATGTCTCTCTATGACATATGGGAACGCTTCAAGGAACTTTTGTGGAGATTTCATCATCATGCCCTCCACGTTTGGCAACAGGTCCAAATGTTTTACAATGGTTTGAATCTCCAAACTAATCAAATGACTGATGCGGCAACGGGGAGTACTCTTAATAACAAAACCCCTGAGGCCGCTCAAGAGCTTTTTGAGGAGATGGCCATGAATGCATATCATGGAATACGCCATGGTCGCACCCTAACAAGCTGACCGGACTCTTTAAAGTTGAGGCCACCACTAACTTGTCACATCAAGTAGAATGGCTCACAAAGCAAGTGGCGGAGATGTCTACTTCCTCCACCACTAATTGGGCTAATAATAAAAATAATAATATTAATAATTTGGTTAAAGAGCATATAGATTATATGGCGAACTCCTATTGTCCTCCTTATAACCCGAATAATAACATTCCTTTTAGTAATAGCAATAATCTGGGTTTGATGGGTCACCCAAATTTATAATGGAGCAACCCTAATAATGCTCAACGACCACCACAAGTGAATCCTTCCGGATTCGCTTCACCACCACCTCAAAAGCCCTCTTCGCTTGAAGAGGTCTTCACCAAATATGTTGCCTCCAATGACTCTAATATTATTGAAATTACCCTCCAAGGAGAAAAGGAAGTAACTTCTACAAATTTGGTCGAGCCCGAGGTAAACGTTTCATCTTCTTCTCTGCAAGTTATTTCTTCACCTACTCTACATTCTTCTACTTTAGCTCCGCACATTATTAAAATCTCTTCTCCTCCTTATCCTTCGAAATTTAAAGACGAGCGCAATGAGGAGCAATATAAAAAGTTTATTGAAATTTTGAAAAAAAATCCAAATAAACGTGCCATTTTGCGAGGCGCTTGCCCAAATGCCTAAGTACGCTAAGTATCTAAATGATTTACTTTTAAATAAAAAGGAACATGAAAAATTTTCACGCGTGTCTCTAAACACAGAGTGCACAGCAATTGTTTTAAATAAACTGCCGGAAAAATTAAATGATCTGGGATGATTTTCGATCTCGTGCCTATTCGACAATTATCTAATGAGGTACGCCTTAGCCGATTAAGGGGCTAGTATAAATTTGATGTCATTTTCTCTATTCAAAAAGCTTTGGTTGGGCACCCAACTGCATCTAAAATGAGCATTCAACTAGCAGATAGGTCAATAAAATACCCAATGGGGATCGTAGAGGATGTTTTAGTTAAAGTAGACAAGTTTATCTTCCCGGTAGACTTTGTCAATCTAGACATCGAGGAAGATGTCAAAGTTCCACTTATACTCGGTCGTCCCTTCCTTGCCACCTCTAGAGCAATAATAGACGTAAGTAAAAGAAAGCTTCTCCTATGAGTGGGGGATGAAGAAGTTATATTAAGTATCAACTCTTCCATGAAAAACTCTCTTTCTAACTATGACTTTTGTTTTACCTTAGAAACAAATTTTGAAGAGGAAGTAACGTCATTTTCTGAAATTATCTCTCCTTCATTTGAAAATCAAGATATTGCAAATTTATTTTGTTTAAAAGAAATAACTCGGCCGCTTAAATTTGAAGAAATAAAATTGAATAATTTTAAAGTAAAAACATCTTATGAGGAGGCATCGAGTTTAGAATTAAAACAATTGTCGGAACATTTAAAATATTTATTTTTAGAAAAAGAGTCAAAATTGCCCGTGATTGTTTCATCTGCATTTAACGATTAAGAAATTTATGAATTAATGGAAATTCTAAATAATCATCGTCATGCAATTGCATGGCAAATTTCTGATATGAAGGGGATTAGCCCATCTTTTTGCACACGCAAGATAATGTTAAAAAATAATTCTCGCAGCACCATTCAGCCTCAATGACATCTAAACCCAAATATGAAGGACGTTGTTAAGGCCAAAATTTTAAAATTATTAATCGCGGGTATTATTTACCCAATTTCGGATAGCACTTGTGTTAGCCCAATGCAAGTCGTGCGAAAGAAGGGAAAATTACGGTAGTTTCTAACAAAAATAATGAGTTAATCCCAACCCGTACTGTTACAGGTTGGAGGATGAGCATAGATTATAGAAAATTAAATGATGTCACCCGTAAGGATCACTTCCCGTTACCCTTCATTGATCAAATTTTAGAACGTCTCTCCGGACATTTTCATTATTTTTTTCTCGATGGTCTTTTGGGATATTTTCAAATCCAATTTTTTCCGAGGACCAAGAGAAAACTACTTTTACTTGCTCGTTTGGCACCTTCGCCTATCGGAGGATGTCTTTTGGTCTTTGTAACGCGCCATCTACATTTCAAAGATGTATGTTGCTATTTTCGATGAATTAGTAAAGGATGTCATGGAGGTTTTTATGGGTGATTTTTCTTTATTTGGCTATTCATTTAAAAATTGTCTTGATAATCTTGATCGTGTTCTTCAACGCTATGAAGACACGAATTTGGCACTCAACTGCGAGAAGTGCCACTTTATGGTTCGAGAGGGGTTGGTCCTTAGACATAAAGTATCTAGTAAGGGGATCGAGGTCGATCGGGCCAAGATCAAAGTCATAGAAAAACTTCCTCTGCGCACTAATATTAAATCTATTAGGAGTTTTCTAGGACATGCAGGTTTCTATAGCCTGTTTGTTAAAGATTTTTCAAAAATTACAAAATCGTTGACGCGTCTTTTAGAAAAATAAATCGCTTTTATTTTTGATGAAGAATGTTCTAAGGCGTTCAATAAAATAAAAAAATGAACTTATCAACTCACATATTTTAATTACGCCAAATTGGTCTCTTCCGTTTGAAATTCTGTGTGATGCAAGAGATTTTTCTATAGGGGCTGTTTTAGGCCAATGGGTAGATAAATATTTTCACTCGATTTATTATGCAAGCAAAACACTCATATCCACTCAAGCTAATTATACAACAACGGAAAAAGAGCTTTTGGCAATAATCTTCATATTTGATAAATTTCGCTCTTATATAACGCTATCAAAAATTATTGTTTTTACTGATCACTCCGCTCTAAGGTACTTAATGGATAAAGGAGACGCCAAGCCCCGATTACTAAGATGGATTATTCTTCTACAAGAGTTCAAATTGGAGATCCCGGACAAGAATGGAGCGGAGAATTTGGCGGCCGATCACCTCTCAAGGTTGGAGAATCCGGTTACAGGAACACTAGTGGAAGACTAAATAGACGACAAATTCCATGAAGAGTGCCTCCTCATCATTAATAAGATAATGACTCCTTCCACCCTTTGGTATGTGGATCTTGCCAATTATTTAGTGGCACGGGTCCTCCTAAAAGAATTTTCAAGTCAACAAAAGAAGAAATTCTTTTCGGACTAAAAAAATTATTTTTGGGAGGATCCCTTTTTATTTCGTGTCTGTGCGGACCAAGTGGTAAGAAGGTGTATCTCGGGGGAAGAAGGCATCCAAATTTTGTGGCATTTCCATGAAGGACCAACCGGTGGACATTACCAAGCAAACCGGACAACAAGGAAGGTGTTATAGGCGGGCTTCTATTGGCCCACCTTATTCAAAGATGCTCACATATTTATGAGCAAATGCGATAGCTATCAACGGTCAGGTAATATTTCTAATCAAGACGAAATTCCCCAAAATATATTTTTAGAATGCGAAATTTATGATTTATGGAGAATAGATTTCATAGGTCCATTACCATGTTCCTTTAATAATAAATATATTCCTGTTGAGGTCGACTACGTATCAAGGTGGGCGGAAGCACAAGCTCTTCCCAACAACGATGCACGAGTCATCATAAAATTTTTGAAAAAAATTATTTTCACGATTTGGCGCACCACGAGCACTAATTAGTGATAGGGGCACCAACTTCTGTAATTGCTAACTTGCAAAAATTTTAGCCAAGTATGGTGTTACCCACAAACTCTCCACTGCCTATCACCCACAAGCAAATGGCCAAGTGGAGGTGGTAAATCGTGAACTTAAGATAATTTTAGAAAAAACGGTGTCAATTAATAGGAAGGATTGGTCGCTAAAATTAGACGACACTTTATGGGCTTATCGGATGGCATATAAAAGCTCCATCGGTTATACACCATACCGGGTAGTCTATGGAAAAGTGTGTCATATGCAGGTGGAATTAGAGCATCACGCATACTGGGTGCTCAAATTCCTAAATTTGGATTTAAACTTAGCCACTGGAAAATGAAAATTTCAATTAAACTAATTAGATAAATGGCGTGCAAACGCCTATGAAAATAATAAATTTTATAAGAAAAGGACTAAGTATTATAATGATAAAAAAATTAGATATCCGAAATTTTTTTCCCCGGGTGATTTAGTCCTTCTATATAACTAACGTTTAAGGCTTTTTCCCAAGAAACTTAAGTCTCGGTGTTCCGGATCCTTTGTTGTTAAAGAGGTTTGGCCATATAGGACCATACTAATAGATCACCTGAAAAATGACTCATTCAATGTTAATGGGCACCAATTAAAATTATATCACCCCGGCGACCCCTCAACCAGAAAAATTGAATCACTTATCCTTCCAAACTTTCAAACGAATCACCACTTAGTCAAGCTATGCGACAGTAAACAAAGCGCTTTTGGGAGGCACCCCTTAGTTATCTTGTTCTCATTATTGTTTTGCTTGTTTTTGTTTTCTTTCTCTAACATATTTTGCAGATTTTTGGTTAATGCTATAAGCGGACACCACGAAGACCAATCAAGGAAGTCTTCATATTACTTTTTAAGCATTTTTTTTATTTGAGCTTCTTGTGCATACTTAGGTTTAAACGTTGGGGACACTGTTTAATTTTAAGTATGGAGGTATTTGCATGTGTAACTTTAAATTTTCAACTTTATGCTTAGTTTTAAATATTGGGGACAATGTTAACTTCTAAGTATGGAGGGGTAACCTAATTTAATAATAATAATAAAAAAATAGATAATTATCTTTGTTTTAAGTTTTCATCAAACAATTTCTTGCTCTTACTCAGTTAATTAGTTCCAAGTAGAGTTCATTTTTCATGTGGACTAATAATTTTTTATGCTAGAATAGTTTTTTTGAAACTTTTGAGTAAAATTGATGACTCATGTAGTACTTCTAGTCAAATGCATGTGTTTGAATAGTATTGGTGTAGAATTAAATTTTTGGCATTGATCTAAAATTATTATTTGTTAATTTGCGTATAAAGAATTTATTTTACTTCTAATTTGAATCCATTTTTATCCAAAAGTAGTTTTGGTGAGTGTGTAAAAGATCGTTAGAAAGCTATTACTCGACTCGAATGGAAGGGTTTCCTTTCTCGATTTCTAGAACTGGCCCTTATCTATCTTCAAAACTTTTGCACTTTAGACTAATTAACCTCATAAAAATGATTTAGGCCTTTTTTTGTATAGTTTGAGTCCTTGCATCCAATCCTAAAATTATTACCTTTGTTGACACAAATTTGAGTCATTTTATCCTTTCTTTTTGATCCACCCTCACCATTTCACCACCAAAAAAAAAGAAATAGTCCAAACCTAAATGTACACTTAAATTTTGAGATAAATTATTGGAAAAATGGTTGTTAAGATAAAAAGGCAAAATTTCATAGTGATATGTGGCCTAGGTATGCACACGCATACTTGGAATGATCCCAACTATGAAAAGCAAATATTCATAGTGATATGTGGCCTAGGTATGAACACGCATACTTAGAATGATCCCAACTATGAAAAACAAATTCTCATAATGACATGCGGCCTAGGTATGCACATGCATACTTGAAATGATCCCAATTATGAATAAAAAGAGAAATAAATAAAAATTTAGCTCAAAACTCTTTGTTTAAGTGGAGTGTGCCTTCATGTTTAACACTGTTTACCTCCCCCTTAAAATCCAAGCCTTAAGTTACATCCCACTTAAGCCCTAAAGATCCATAGAGTTGGTTAGGATGAAGTGTAGCGGAGAAGGTGCAACCGGGCAAGCCTATGACCATCGTCATTGATTGATTTCTTTGGAGGCCACCTCGAGCGTCGACTTCTAGTAATTTAAATCTCAACGATCATGTTATTTTCTCCCTTCTCATAACTTTGAGATTTGACCGTTGACTCTTTTTAAAAGTGATAATAAATAATTGAAATGCATTTTTTATTATTTTATAAATTATATCTATGCCAAGAACCTCTTTCTACTAAAATATTTACGCAGGCCGACATATGACTTCACATTTTACTCTCTAGTTTTCGAGATCCTATCTAGCATTAGATTTTTCTACCTTTATTAAGAATGGCTCGGGACGAGCAATGAGTAAGTATGGAGGTGTTTGATGACTAGTAATTTAGTCATCATTTAGGTCTAGTCTTATGAGATATTTAAATAAATAATTACATTTGATCATTGGCTTTATAAAAAATTCGCCAAAATAATATTATGTTCTAATTACATATATGTATTTTATTTTGTAGGGATACGGCAGGAATTAGGGAATTTATGTTCAATGTCCTGCTGTCACGTCCAGAATTTGCATGCGAGTCAAACTTGTCAACACGGAGCTCGGCCGAATATATTCAACTCCTCCGGACACCCATGCAAGCCACCATTCATTATATACATATATATATATATATATATGAATGTATATACATATATATATAATAACAATATGCAGTGTCACCACCATGTCGGCCTCCTATATACAGTTACCTCTGCTCCGCCACCTCAACACCTCACCTCGGCCACTTCAGTAGCTCCAACCGACCTCCTCCTCCATACAGCCACCTCAGGAATAGATCACTCATGCAAGAATCCCACCACCATGCTGGAATCCTGCCACCATGCAGGAATCCCGCCACCATGCTGGAATCCTGCCACCATTGATCCCGCTAATTCTAGTGCAAGGTTGCAGCAGCTCGGCCACCGCCTTCACAAGGAATCATGCCACCCGTATTGCTGACATGGCACTCCAATATCTAGGCTGCTGTTTCAACCCGAAAATGCACAATAACGCCTCCTCCATGCATGAAACCCACCTCCACTTTATTAAACCACCATGACTCATCTCAGCTTATAAAAAGGTTGTCCTCGGGAATAGTGGGGAGAAGATTTTGGCAAGAGAATTCAAAAAAAAAACATAGTTGTCATTTCATTTTGAGAAGTATTTTGAGTTTAATATTGGAGAAGTTCAATTCGGAATCGCTTGTCAAGTTGTCATTTTCTGTCTTTGTTTCATTGTTATTTTATAATTTTGTACGCCTCTTTGCTTTCAACTTAGGATTTGAAAAACTTGTAACCTTGCAAATTTTATTACTTGTAATTGTTTCACTTATTAGAACTAAAAGCGAATTTCTTTTTCACTTTCAATATAAATATTATTCTTGGTTCAAATTATCTCTAGTCACTATCGTCTCTTTTCTGTTATATTGCATTTTTATAATAATGATTCGCCCATCTCCATGAGTAACTAATCACTATAGTGATCGATCGAGATGATCCAAGGATGGGATAATACTTTTATGATTTAAGATTTGCTTTTCTCAAGTTGTTGAATGCCAATGATTTATCTTTGATCAAATATTATTATGAGGCTATATCGTTGATATATAGTTTTCATGTTGTTTTTGCTCTTTAGTTAGATGAGAGGCTCGTAAGATGAATCGATCACTCATAAGGTAGAGGGAGTAGAACGCAACCCTTGAGATAGGACGACGTAATTCTTCCGGATCGGAGAAAAATCAAATAGCAAGGTTCACTAACTAAAGAAAGTCTTAGGCGATGTGATTTGAGAACGAGAGTTCGATCGATACACCTAAGCTTAGTTGAACTTAATCCTCGAAAGAGGGGTGTTCATGCTTCGGGAACCTCCATGGTCATGGCCTCTTCAACAAAAGAATTGCAATCTATTTTCATTTTGTATCGTCTTTTTTCAAGGTGATTCAAAGATCAGGCACTAGCTTTTAACCCATCGAAGTAATTTCATTAACATTTCTAGTCTTTACTATTCGCAACCCCGACTCCAAGTTTTAATTGATAAGAAAATAACGATTTTCAAAGTAGAATTACTCAACCACCCTGTGTAAGGCCCCAAATTTCTTGAGGCGTGAGATGCTTCTTAGGGGGTTACCACCCGGCGGTAGCTTGTTACCGCATGGCATTAGCTCCAGGGTATGCATCGAGAGCGTCGAGCTCTCATGAAAGTGTCGAGCTCTCGAGAAAGACGTTACCACGCGACAGAATGTTGTTACCGCATTGCGGTAGCAGGGGAATTATTTTGGCAAACCTCTCGGGAAGCTATCGCCCGACGATAAAGTTATCGCCGGCGATAGCTGGGTCAATTTATTTGCTATGGTTCTCGGGATCATACCGCGTGGTATTAGAAGTTAGCGCACGGCGATAGCGCCTGGTGTCGTGTCGTAACCGATGCCTCTATTGCGCGGCGTTAGCGTCCTATCGTGCTGTGGTAGTGAAACTGAAATGGCGTTGTTCACTTGTCGTCCTGTGATTGGATGGTTTGGGCGATTGCGCTCGAAACGAGGCGTTGAATTAAGGTACCGTGCGGCAGTAGCTAGTTACTGCGCGGCGGTAGCTTTATTTATATTCCTACTTTTGGCCGCTTTCACTTCATTTCTTTTGGAGTGAGGATTTGGCCTTATTTTACTGGAGGAGGGGTAGCGGCGCCGGAGGGTAAATCTCGCCATCATTGAAGTTTCGGAGTTACGATTCGCAAGCCAAGTCCGGATCTGTGGAGGCAAGATCATTGCGGTCTCGTTTATCCGTCTAGATCTTTGGCATGGCACTGAAGAGAGTGCAAAGGGTAACGATACTCAACTTGGACATGTGAAGTCCTCTTCCTCTTTGTATAGGAAACCATCTCTCATGAGTGTGCGGTGAGCGTGAGATTTTCCTTCAGGTAGATACGGTATATCCCCGTAGTTTTGCATATAGATTTCGGAATCAAAGTATGAACATAAGCATGGTTTGTGAATCTCATTCTGACAGGTTTGTCTGGATTGGTGATGTTTTCATTATGCTTGTATTGGCCAGAGATGACTCTGTGATGTTTGTTTTTCGGGTTTCTACGTGTAGATTGCAGCAGCGAACTGTGGGGACTAACTCCAAGGAGCATCCGAAAAACTGGGTAGAATCGCATTTTTGCCAGATACCGCGCGGCAGTAGTGCTACCATAGGCGGTAGCTCCTTGATTTGTTTGTGGCCTATATCGTGGAGACCTGGGGCTTTAGATGTGAGGCTGAGAGCTCTGGGAGCCCAACTAGGTGGCCTGCGAGCCACCCATGTAGCTTAACAGGGTTATGTTTTGACTAGAAGAGTGGGAATGGTGAGGCCGAACCGCGTCGCGGTAGTTTTTGCCTGGCGATGTGAGAAACAGAAAAGGCCTGAACCTACCAAGTAGCTTTATGGTGCGTCTGTGGGTAGTGAAGCCTGTCGCAGACATAGTTACGGGTCTTTGGCCTTGTGCGGGCTATAAAGACTACCAAATGCTCATGTTTGTTTCCGTCTTATGAATGGTGGTGGGCCCTGGATTTTATCCGGACACCAAGAATGTGCCCTGAGTGCGAGAATGTGTGGTCGTTCGTGCCTATGACTGTGGTGAAGTGTGCTTAAATTGCACTTTCATTACTATGTTTGGTTTTGTTAATACTTTGCAGGGAAGGAGCTCTGCCGCCCTGAGTAAGGAGCGGGTTCGTTATAATTTGGTTAGATTTAGCTGATCGTTGCCTTATTTTGCCACCGTTTGGTGGATTGTTCTTATGCAGGAACAAGTGAGCCAAGTGGAAAGTAGCGGGCTAAAGCCCTTGATGTTGTGCTGGCCCTTGAAGGCCAAAGAGAAGTGTTTACTTTTACTGATTTAATGTATGGCCAGCATGCGTGCTGAAGTATTTAAAACACTTTAATTCAAGTTTAATGTTGTAGGATATAAGGCAAAGACTCTATGTGTATTTGTACTATCATTCCTGCTTTGGGTTTTAGTGGACATTCTTGTGGTGTGATGGATTCTTCTAACTTACATAAAAACTTCCACTATAATGCTCTGTGTTAGGTTTCGATATGGTATCATAGTGTTTTGGTATTAATATGTAACTCCGCTGACTGTCCGTGGAATATGGCATGGGGCCCCGGCCAGACCTTCTGTTATATCTCATATGACGAATGGGGTGTTGCAATTTAGTATTAGACTACGGTGTCGGTCTTTATTCGGAGAATTCGTGGACGAATTATTTTTATGATGTGGTGAGCATAGGCATGTTCATCATCGTTATAATATGAAAAGAACCCATGAATGTCCACTTAGGAATGAAAATACACATGTTTAAGGAACCTTAGTGTTCCTATGGTTGCTTTTTGGCAATTGTTTGTCACCTAATTGAGTGTTTCCCAATTATAGGTGATTAGGAGTGGTGTAGCATAGTCACAATATCAGCACTCTGTGGAGAGAAGTCTTCTTAATGACATGCCTACGACCCCTCCTTCTGCTAAAACCATCTGAATGGTAGTGTAAGTAGTGCTCTCTATGATCAATGCCCAACATGTAAGGCATGTGCAACCCCTGTCCATGGGGTGGCTTCAATACCGATTGGTGCTCTGGAGCAAGTGGAAATTAGAAGATCATCGGATGAGCAGTTGACCATGATTTTGATGCAAGGGACGCACTCTGTTGACGAGTATTTGCATGTATTTGTCACGATAAGGTTCTACTTAGAGTTTGAGTTGGAGGATGAGCAAACTATGGTAAACAGGTTTTATAACGGTCTGCGTGAAGATTTATGACTTCTATTAGTAAGACTGAAGTTATTGGGATTCCGAGCATTGGTGGAGTAAGCTAGATCATTGGAAGTAGATTTGGGGAAAGTCCACCAGACGCCAGTTTGTAGGGTACTGAACTCCGCAGTTTTTGCAAAGTCTAAACACCACAGGAGTTGGCATAAGAGGTCTAGAACCTCTACTAGTCAAGCCCCTTATGCTTGCCATACTTATGGAAAGTAAGGACACCTTACCCACAATTATCGTGTTGATACCCCAAAGACAAAGAAAGCTAAGTATGGAAAAACTGCAGGGCAAGTCCCACTTACCTATTATAACTATGGCAAGCCGAGACATTTAGCTCGTGACTGTTGGGGTAGGTTTCCGAAGACAAAGGAAACGATAGAAGGCCTTAAGCAAAGGGACGAGATGACAGGTATGGTTTAGCTTATAGCTTTGATACCTACGACATGATTAGTTATTGACTTATGGTTTGTGTAAGTGGGACTTGTCCCACTCTTGGTGGTGGAGAGTACTATTCGTTGTGGGACTTCTCGCTCCTTAGCATCCAATGTTTTCTTTTGTTCCGTATTATTGCTTTCTGATGTATCGATTATGGATATAAAAACCAAACGGAAACATGGACGTTGAAGATTATAAGTGGTGTAACCCTAAGGTGGTTACACTAGAGCTAAACACCGAAAGCGAGACTAAGTTAGCAGTTCTTGGGGGGGCGGAGTTGTTTTTAATAGAGACTACGAATCCCAAGCCTGGGTCTGTCGGTGTTTCGTTGGTGTCGGAGCTTGCCGACATCTTCCCCGAAAGTGTCCCTAGAGCCCTACACCGGAGAGAGATCAAGTTCACCATTGAGTTGAATTCGTGTACCAAGCCAGTGTGGCGGTCTCCTTACTGCTTAGCACCAAGAGGGATGGCAGAATTGAAGGCATAGCTTCAAGAATTGATAGAGCAAGGGTTTGTGCATCCAAGTTCGTCACATTGGAATGCCCCGATTCTCTACGTGGTAAAGAAGGACGGAAGTCTGCGGCTTTATATCGATTCACGGGAACTGGATAAGCTAATAGAGAAGAATAAGTACCCGATTTCGAGGATCGATGATCGATCAGCTGGTCGGGTCAACTATGTACTCGAAGCTAGATTTGAAATCCGGGTACTATCAGCTGAGAATTAGGGAAAGTGACACTCCCAAGACAACTTTCAGCACACATATGGGCATTCTGAATTTACCGTCATGCTATTTAGGCTGACGAATATGCCATACATGTTTATGGATTTGATGAGCAGGACGTTCAGAGAATTTTTAGACCAGTTCGTGATAGTCTTTATCATTGATACTGGTGTACTCACAGTGCGAGGAGGATCATTTCTAGCATTTTCATATGGTTTTGGAGACCCTGAGGAGGAACCAACTGTATGCCAAATTCTCTAAATGTGAGTTTTGTCTATGCTCAGTAGCGTTCCTTGGTCACGTGGTTAGTGGTGAGGGAATTGCAGTAGATCTCGTGTAGGTAGCTGCAATACGTGAATGGCCTGTGATGTCTTCTGTGTCGAAAGTCTGGAGTTTTTCTGGGGCTTGCCAGCTATTACAGGCGCTTCGTGGAGAACTTCTCGCAGATAGCACTGCTCCTCACTACTTTGAAAAGGAAGTATGAGAAGTTTTTTTTGTTGCTGGAGTGCGCACAAGCTTTCGAAGAACTAAAATATCGTCTAACAACGGCGCTTGTCTTATGTTCGTCTTGTGGTTTGGAGGGCTTTGAGATTTATAATGACGCCTCTTGGAGTGGATTAGGTTGTGTTCTGCTTTAGCATGGGAAGGTGATAGCCTATGGATCGCGTCAGGTGAAGGTGCATGAGAGGAATTACCCAATCCATGATTTGGAGTTGGCGGCTGTGGTATTCGTTCTTAAGCATTGGAGGCATTGTCTGTATGGGGTTAAGGTCGATATCTATTTAGATCATAAGAACCTGAAGTATCTGATAGATCAGAAGGATCTGAACATGGGACATCGTAGGTGGATGGAGTTCCTTAGGGATTACACCTACAAGATTCATTATATTCCTGGGAACGGGAACGTGGTGGCAGATGCTTTGAGCCGTAGGACCTCTGCTCGGGCCAATTGGTTACAGATGCATGATGAGCGGCTTATTCGGGATCTGGAGGCCTTGGAAATCTCTTGTGTTGCCAAGGGCATTAGTGCAAGCACATGTTTGGGTTGGATGGGGGTTCAATACGACCTCGCAGACAGGATTCGACATGCCTTGGAGTTGGATGTGAGCTTGAAATGCCACTGGTTAGATGTCGTTGATGGGTCTAATGACCAGTTCTCTATCGACGATGGCCTCTTATTGAAAGGCAGCCAATTGTGCGTCCCCAACATGGGGAAGTTGCGAGAAGAATTTATGTATGAGGCACACTTTACGAATTATTCGATTCACCCCGGGAGCACCAAGATGTTCAAGGACATGAAGAAAATGTTTTGGTGGCCGGGTCTGAAGAAAGATAGCAGTATATGTGGTGAAATGTAAAACTTGTGCCTTGGTGAATGCCAAATGCCAGTAGCCTGGCAGATTCCTGAAGTCCTTGCCTATACCGGAGTGGAAATTTGATGATATCTCTATGGAGTTCGTGCACAGTTTGCCGAGATCGCACAAGGGGAATGATTCCATTTGGGTGATCGTTGATTGTTTAACGAAGGTGTCACACTTCATACCCAATAAGAAGGATGATTTAGTTGAGAAACTAGAGAAGCTTTATATGGACAGCATAGTCCGTTTGTACGGCATACCCAAGAGCATCGTTAGTAACCGAGATGGTCGTTTCACATCTAACGATTGGAGGCTCATTCATCAGTTGTTGGGTACCAAGTTGAACTTCAAAACAGCTTTTCACCCACAGACAGGTGGTCAGACTAAAAGGGTGAACAGGACGATGGAAGATATGTTTTTTATGTGTGCTTTGGATTTCAAGAAAAGGTGGGAGGACCATCTTTTTATGATTGAGTTCGTGTATAATAACTGTTACCAAGCCAGCATTCATATGACGCCTTTTGAGGCTCTATATGGAAGGAGGTGTCGTACGCCATTGGCTTGGGTAGAAATGGGAGAATCGAAGCTATACAAGTGAAGGGACGTTGAAGAAGCTACTTCAACGATATGATTGATTCGAGAATGGCTACTGATTGATCAAGATAGGCAGGCCAAGTACTACAATGCAGAGCATCAGAACGTGGAGTTTGCGGTGGCCGATTGGGTATACCTCAAGATAAAACCATTTAAGGGTGTATCAAGACATCGACACTTAAAGAAGCTTAGTCCGAGGTATGTTGGGCCTTTTGAGATCTTGGAGCAGATTGGTGAAGCCGCCTATCATTTGGCTCTTTCAGTGGAGTTGAGCGGTTTGCACTATGTATTTCACATCTCAGTGCCGCGGAAGGCCATTCAAGAGCCTACTCAAGTGATTGCTGCGAGTCAAGTGCTGGTCGATAGTGGGTTGATGATGAAGTTCAAGCCCATTCGGATTGAGGACGTAGAGGTCAAGCTGCTACGGAACAAGTCCATTAGAATGGTCAAGGTACTTTTGGACAACTATGGTAGAGAGGAGCTATCTTGGGAGCTCGAGAAAACCATGAGGGAGGAGTTTCCTGAGCTATTTCTCTAAGGTAATCAGATGCATTGTTTACTTTTTATATTTTCCCGTAACGTCAAATTTTGTGACAAAAATTCTTTAAGTGGGGGAGATTTGTAACGCCCCAAATTTCTTGAGGCGTGAGATGCTTCTCTGGGGGTTATCGTGCGGTGTTATCTACTGGTTTTGCGTCGAGAGCACCGGTTTCTCGAGAAAGAGTCGAGCTCTTGAGAAAGACATTATCGCGCGGCAGAAAAATGTTACCGCGTGGCAGTAGTAGGGGATTTATTTTAGCAGTCCTCTCAGGAAGCTATCGCCTGGCAATAAAGTTACCATTGGCGATAACTGGGTCAATTTATTTGCTATGGTTCTCGGGATCATACCGTGTGACGGTTGAAGTTAGTGCGCGGCGATAGCGCCTGGTGTCGTGTCGTAACTAACGCCTCTATCGTGCGGCATTAGCGTCCTATCGCTCGGTGGTAGTGAACCCGAAACGGCGTTGGCCACGTGTTGGCCTATAATTGGAGGGTTTGGGCGGTTATGCTTGAAACGAGGCATTGAATTAAGGTACAGCGCGGCGATAGCTAGTTACCGCGCGGCGGTAGATTTATTTATATGCCTACTTTTGGCTATTTTCACTTCATTTCTTTTGGGGTGAGGAGTTGGCCTGGTTTTCCTAGAGGAGGAGCAGCAGTGTCGGAGGGTGAATCTCACCGCCGCTTATGTTCTGGAGTTCTGATTCGCAAGCCAAGTCCGGATCTATGGAGGCAAGATCATTGTGGTCGCGTTTATCCGTCTAGATCTTTGGCATGGCATCGAAGAGAGCGCAAAGGGTAATGTTTATCAACTTGGACATGTGAAGTCCTCTTCCTTTTTGCATAAGAAACCCTCTCCCGTGAGTGTGCGGTGAGCGTGAGGTTTTTCCTTCAGGTAGATACAGTATATCCCCGTAGTTTTGCATATAGAGTTCAGAATCGAAGTACGAACATAGGCATGGTGTGTGAAGCTCATCTGGAAAGGTTGGTCTGGATTGGTGATGTTTTCATTATGCTTGTATTGGCCGGAGAAGACTCTGTGATGTTTTTTTTTCGGATTTCTACACGGTAGATTGCAGCAAGGAACCTTGGGGACTAACTCCAAGGAGCACCCAGAAAAATGGGTAGAATCGCATTTCTTCCAGATACCGCGCGGCGATAGTGCTACTGTATGCAGTATCTCCTTGATTTGTTTGTTGCTTGTGTCATGGAGACCTGGGGCTTGAGATGTGAGGCTGAGATCTCTTGGAGCCCAGCCAGGTGGCCTGCAAGCCATCCATATAGGATAATAGGGTTATGTTTTGACTAGAAGAATGGGAATGGGGAGGCTGACCCGCATTGCGGTAGTTTTTTCCCGGCGATGTGAGCTACAGGAAAGGGCTAAACCTACCCAGTAGCTTTGTGGTGCATCCGTGGGTAATGATGCCTGTCGTAGACATAGTTACGGGTCTTTGTCCTTGTACGGGCCGTAAAGAATACCTAATGCTCATGTTTGTTGCCTTCTTATGAATGGTGGTGGGCTCTGGCTTTTATCCAGACACTGAGAATGTGCCCTGAGTGCATGAGGTGTGGTGCCATTCGTGCCTATGCCTGTGGTCAAGTGTGCATAAATTGCACTTTAATTACTATGTTTGGTTTTGCTAATTACTTTGCAGGGAAGGAACTCCGTCGCCCCGAGTAAGGGGATGGGTCGTTATAATTTGGTCAGCTGTAGCTGACTGTTGCTTTGTTTTGCCACCATTTGGTGGATTGTTCTTATGCAGGAACAGGTGAGCCAAGTGGCAAGTAGCGGGCTAAAGCTCTTGATACTGTGCTGGCCCTTGAAGGCCAAATCAAATTGTTTACTTTTACTGTTTTCATGTATGGTCGGCCTGCGTGCCGAAGTATGTAAAACACTTTAATTCAAGTTGAATTGTATAGGTCATAAGTCCAAGACTCTATGTGTATTTGTACTATCATTCTTGCTTTGCATTTTAGTGGACAGTCATGTGCTATGATGGGTTCTTCTAACTTACTTAAAATCTTCCGCTAGAATGCTCTATGTCAGGTTTCGATATGGTATCATAGTGTTTTGTTATTAATATGTAACTCCGCTGACTGTCCGTGGAATATGGTGTGGGGCCCCGGCCGGACCTTCTGTTATATCCCATGTGACGGAATGAGGTGTTATACCCCGAGTCTAATACAACCTTAGTTTTTATAAACCTATTCTACTTTTGATACGGTACACTTGCTGTAACGCCCCCGATTTTTCTGCGAATATTAAATTCTCGTTTGGCGTTACGTCGATGCATTTTCTTGGCTTGTGCCATCTGTGGAGTGTGGTCTTAACTCCTTAGAACTGGGTGCCCTATTTTGTAGCCTGTTGGCAAGATCTCCCTAGCGAGCCGAGTCGTTTTGGGTGACCCGGTGTGGCCTCTCGGGGGATGCTTGTGTTTTGGCTTCGGGAGGGTATAACTCGAGTTCTGTTCGTCGAAATTAAATTTCGACTTCGTCGTTGTGTTTGTAGCGTGGATATTTAGCTACGGTGCGAATTTCATCGAATTTCGAGGTACTTCGGTTTTCGTGTCGTTTTGGATGTGCCATTAGTAAAGACTAATTAGAAACCCTCTTAGTTTAAGTGAACCGGTGGCTTGGGAGATGGTTAGGCTGAACAGGCATGGTAGGCTTATTTATAAAGCTTTACTTGGAGTGGCGGGCCCACTCTTTTCTCCTTCCCGAAAACAATAACCCCTGCTCCAGTTCGCGGAAAGCAGAGGCGGAAACGACGGACCGCCCTAGCCTTCGGCCGGTGATTCCGGGAGTCTTCGTGGATGGATTTCGATTCCGAAAGCGGCGTTGTCTTGCTCTCGCTCCGTTCTACGTTTCGACGATAAGAGGTTTGTTTTTCGTGGAGTTTTAGGAGACTTGGATTTTCGGTTTCTTGTGGTTTTCCGCCATTAAAGTGCGGGTTTGCTTGTTAGGTGCTGCTCCTTCTAGTGCAGAACGAAGAGGAGTGAAAGCCGACCAAGCTTCGTCGGAAATCGAGCCAAGTGGTATTCTTGCCCTTGCCATTGTTGTTCTTTTGAATTCTGGAATATTTCCCGGTTAGCCTTAGGGTAGAAACAAAGCATGTTCTCCTTTATCTTGCTAAATTTAGGGCTTAGATTCTCCTATGAGCCCCCTCCTTGTGCTGTTTGCGCAACCTGCTAGTTGTGTTCATTATTTAGACTCCAGATTTGTAGTTCTAGTTGGGTGCTTTTGCGGGTGGAGCCGAGAGAGAGAGTGAGGAAGTTTGTTGTGGTAGGGCTCTGGTTAGAACCAGTCTTGGTAGACTCTCGGGTTTTTGTGTTGAGTGTGGTGCACACACTCAAACCCAAAAGCCGCCCGGACTTGGCGTTGAGTGTGGTGGACACACTCAAAGCCATAATTTGGTTTGTTCTTTGCGGCTGAGTGTGGGGTGTTTGAGTGAGAATTTTCGTATAAGTCAAAATCGACGGGAATCACCAAGAGATTCCCGCCGATTTCGACGTGTAACGTCAGTGATTCCCACCGATCGGCGAGAATCAATCTTGATTACCGCCGATCGGCGAGAATCAATCTGGATTCCCGCCGATCGGCGAGAATCAATCTGGATTCCCGCCGATCGGCGAGAATCATCCTGGATTCCCGCCTATTCAGCGAGAATCATCCTGCATTCCCGCCGATTCGGCGAGAATCAGTAGGCATTCCCGCCGACCTCCTCTTGTTGGCGATGTTTTAGGGTTTTCCTGCGGGAATGAACTTTGGCGTAGAGTTAGTTGACCTCACTCAATGCCAAAGCTGCTTTGGCGTTGAGGGAGGTGGACTCACTCAATGCCACTGTTTGGTTTTGTGGTTTTGCTAAAGGCATTGAGGGAGTGGACCTCACTCAACCCCATAGCTGTTTTGGCGTTGAGTGAGGTTAGCTCACTCAACGCCACTGCCTCTTTTGCTGAAGGCATTGAGGGAGTGGACCTCACTCAATGCCATGGTTGTTTTGGCGTTGAGTGAGGATAGCTCACTCAACGCCAGAGCTGTTCTTGCGGAGGGCGTTGAGTGAGTGATTCTCACTCAACGCCATGGCTGTTCTGGCGCTGAGTGAGGCTAACTCACTTAACGCCAAGGTCTAGTTAGGCGTTGAGTGGGTCCCACTCAACGCCAAGCCGTGTTGAGTAACTTCAACACTGTTTCCCTTACCTCGATTTTCATTCCTGAGTGAATTCCTTGATTATATTTGTAGTTTCGCTATCGGCGATGTTTTTCTTTCCTAAAGGCCGAATCGTGGGTCGTGGTTAGTAGTGGTGGTTTGAAGCTCTTCATGGGGGAGGCTATTGAGATTTCTCGGTGGTTTGAAGAGCGAGGTGCAGCAGTTGACCAGTGCTTATGGGTTAGAGACTTATGCAGGAGTAGTGGAGGCTTCCCTCAAGGTGGAGGCTATTGAGACCGCGAAGACCAGAGGCCAGCAAATGAGGAAGGACAAGAGGAAGTCTGTGGAGGAAAAGAAACCCCAGGTACCTGATGCAGCTCCGGGAAAGAAGAGCAAAGTGGTGTGCAGTTTCTGTGGTCAGTCAGGCTACCCTGTCGAGAGATGTTTCAAGAGGGCAGCAGCTCAGAGGAAGGAGAAGGTTCATGCGATTCAGGGTGCTCCTATGAGAGATATCTCATGTTCGGTTTGAAAGCGACCCGGGCATGATGCTGCCCCGTGTTGGTCCAAGGATAAAGTCTGTTTTCAGTGTGGGCTGAAGGGACACATCAAGTCGAGGTGTCCTCAGGTCCAGCCTGCTCTTCCTGCAGTTCGTCTGCCGGCATTACCTCCACCTCAGCGTGTGGACAAAGGAAAGGGAAAGCTGAACGTTATCTCTTCCGAGGAGGCTCAAGCTTCGACTCAGGTCATCTCAGGTTAGTTGTCTTTCCAGCCTTAATGTTTTGTTCTTGTCTTGCTAGAATGTTTGTAGTATTGTTGTGGTAGTTCCTTAGTTATATATGTTCCTATAGGGAAGTTTAAGGTGAAGAACCGCTGGGCGCATGTTCTATTTTACTCCGGCGCTACCCACTCATTCATGGCTAGAGCCTTTGTAGAGCGACATCGGTTGACTTTAGATCGAGTTTGGGATACCTTTTGTGTCAAGTTCCCCTCTGGTGAATCTGTGTTGTCAAATTTGGGCATGTTAGATTGCCCTGTTTTGTTGGGGGACTCCTTTGCAAAGGCAGACCTGAAGATGATTGATCTGGAGGACTTCAATGTTATTTTGGGCATGGACTGGCTGTCTAGGTATGATGCAGTCATTCAGTGTAAAGGGAAGCGCTTGGACTTCATAAGGGACGACGGTCAGCCCGGAAGCGTGTATGCAGATCTGAGTCAGGATTCTCCTGTCATCTCTGCGGTATGTGCTTAGAAGCTTTTTCTTTCGGATTGTTTTGCTTGTCTTGTCTCGGTGGTTGGGACCGCTGTTAGTGTACCGCGCTTAGAGGAGATTCCAGCTATTCATCATTTCGCCGAAGTTTTTCCTGATGACCTTCCTTGTCTTCCTCCTGAGCGGGATGTTGAGTTTGTGATCGATTTGGAGCCGGGTACACGTCCTATTGCTAAGGCGTCGCACCGGATGGCCCCTCGAGAGCTAGAGGAGTTGCGAGTCTAGTTAGATGAGTTGTTAGGGAAAGGGTTTATCAAGCAGAGTGCGTCGCCTTGGGGTGCTCTGGTTCTATTTGTAAAGAAGAAAGATGGGTCAATGCGGCTTTGCATCGACTATAGGGAGCTGAACAAAGTCACAGTTAAGAACAGGTACCCTCTGCCGAGGATCGATGACTTATTTGACCAGTTGTGCGGTAGTACGGTCTTCTCTAAGATTGATCTTCGTTCAGGCTATCATCAGCTTAGGATCCGTGAGGCAGATATTCCACGGACTGCGTTTAGATCGAGGCATGAACATTTTGAGTTCTTATTGATGTCGTTTGGATTGACCAACGCACCATCAGCGTTCATGGATATGATGAACCGGGTGTTCAAGGATTTCCTAGATAAGTTCGTTGTGGTCTTCATCGATGACGTGTTGGTTTACTCTCGTAGCGCTGAGGAGCATGAGCAGCATCTGCGCTTGGTTCTATCGGAGTTGAGGAACCACAAGTTATTCGCCAAGTTGAGCAAGTGCGAATTTTGGTTGCCTCAGGTCTCGTTTCTAGGCCACGTGGTGAATAAGTATGGGATCTCAGTCGACCCAAAAAAGATCGCAGTAGTGATGGATTGGAGTAGGTCGGACACGCCTAAGGAGATCAGGAGCTTTCTAGGGTTGGTCGGCTACTACAGGAGGTTCGTGGAGGGTTTCTCTACCCTATCTGCACCTTTGACCAAGCTGACTCAGAAGAATGTGGCTTTTGTTTGGAGCTAAAAGTGCAAAGAAGCCTTCCTGGAGTTAAAGAGGAGATTGTGCACTGCTCCCATTCTGACCCTGCCCACTGAGGGTGTGGATTATGATGTATATGTGGATGCTTCGCATGTAGGTCTGGGATGCGTATTAATGTAGGTTGGTAAGGTGATTGCCTATGGGTCAAGGCAACTGAAGACGCATGAGAAGAATTATCCTACGCATGACCTCGAGTTCGCAGCGGTTATTTATGCATTGAAGCTGTGGAGACACCTACTTTATGGGGCTCAGTGCAAGATCTTCACCGACCATAAGAGCCTGAAGTACGTGTTCACGCTGAAGGAGTTAAATCTGCGCCAACATCAGTGGATAGAGTATGTGGCCGATTATGACGTAGAGATCCAGTATCATCCAGGCAAGGCCAATGTGGTGGCCGACGCCTTGAGCCGTAAGACGGGAAAGATCTTTAATCTCACCGCCGATCGTTTAGTGGAGGAGTTCCTCCTTATGGATATATCAGTGGGATGTTGTAGCTTGCAAAGTAGTTTGTCAGTGGCAGAGCCGTCTTGGATTTCTTTGACCATACTGCACCAGAAGGACGACCCGGATCTTCTGCACTTATTCTCCAGGACTGAGAGAGAAGAGTTGCCGGATTATTCCATCGATGATGCGGGAACTTTGAAGTACCGCGGCAGATTTTGCATCCCCGCGGTTGGGGACATTAGGGGTATGGTTTGCAGAGAGGCTCATGGATCCAGCGTTGCCTACCATCCAGGATCTACAAAGATGTATCATGACCTAAACCAAATTGCCTGGTGGTATGGAATGAAAGGCGATATAGCCCGATTTGTTACGGAGTGCCACACTTGCAAGTGTTTGAAGGCCGATCATGGAAGGCCTGGTGGCAAGTTGACTTCGTTAGAGATCCCGACTTGGAAGTGGGAAAGTATATCTATGGAATTCATCACGGGCTTACCGAAATCCCCAAGGGGGTTTGATTCTGTTTGGGTCATAGTGGATAGACTGACGAAGTGTGCTCACTTCGTGCCATATAAGATTGATTACCCGATGAAGAAGATAGCGGAGTTGTACTTGAATGAAGTCATCCGACTGCACGGTGTGCCGGTTAGCATCCTTTCTGATCGAGATTCCCAGTTTACTTCTCGCTTTTGGCAGAGTCTGCAGGAGGGTTTGGGTACCGATCTGAGGTATTCAACTGCTTACCACCCACAGACCAATGGGAAGACGGAGCGGGTGAACCAGATAGTTGAGGATATGATCTGAAGCTACATTTTAGACCACGGTGGAGTGTGGGATGAGCGGCTGCGACTTTTGGAATTTGCATACAACAATAGTTATCAGGAGAGCTTGCAGATGGCTCCGTTCGAAGCCTTGTATGGGAGGCGCTGCAGAACTCCGTTGTTTTGGGCTGAGGCTGGTGAGAGGCCTTTGTTGGGTCCTGATGCGCTCGAGGAAATGGAAGTCACAGTGAAGCTTGTTCGAGAGAAGCTTCGTATAGCTTAGGAGAGGTACGAGAAGAACGCCAATCGCCGTAGGTCTGCCTTGGAGTTTTCTATAGGGGACCTTGTATTTCTTAAGGTTTCCCCGATGGTAGGGGTAAAGAGGTTTGGTAAGAATCGGAAATTAGACCCGAGGTATGTGGGCCCGTTTAAGATTTTGGAGAGGATTGGCGTGTCAGCTTACAGGTTGGATTTGCCAGCAAACTTCCCATGTGTTCATAATATTTTTCTTGTTAGTCAATTGCGGAAGTGTGTGCGCAGCAGTGGGCAAGTTTTGGACGTTGTGCCCCAGTTGGAGCCCAACCTCTCTTTTGTTGAAGTTCCGGTTCGTATTTTGGATACTCAAGAACGGGTGCTGCGAAGGAAGTCCATTCCAATGGTGAAAGTTCTATGGAAGAATCAAGATTTGGAGAGCGCGACTTGGGAGCTAGAGTCGGCTATGAGGGAGGCTCACCCTCAGCTGTTTTCCTGATTGGTTTGGTTGTTTCCTTCTTGTAATGTTTGGATTATTACTTTCCTTCTTTAGTAGGAGTGTCGTGCGTAAAGTTTCGGGACGAAACTTTCCTTTAGGGGGAGTGACTGTAACGCCCCCGATTTTTTTTGCGATTATTATATTCTCGTTTGGCATTACGTCGACGCATTTTCTTGGCTTGTGCCATCTGTGGAGTGTGGTCTTAACTCCTTAGAACTGGGTGCCCTATTTTGTAGCCTGTTGGCAAGATCTCCCTAGCGAGCCGAGTTGTTTTGGGTGACCCGGTGTGGACTCTCGGGGGATGCTTGTGTTTTGGCTTCGGGAGGGTATAACTCGAGTTTTGTTCGTCAAAAGTTAATTTCGACTTCGCCGTTGTGTTCGTAGCGTGGATATTTAGCTACGATGCGAATTTCGTCGAATTCCGAGGTAGTTCGGTTTTCGTGTCGTTTTGGGTGTGCCATTAGTAAAGACTAATTAGAAACCCTCTTAGTTTAAGTGAACCGGTGGCTTGGGAGACGGTTAGAATGAACAGGCGTGGTAGGCTTATTTATAAAGCTTTACTTGGAGTGGCGGGCCCACTCTTTCCTCCTTCCCGAAACCTATAACCGCTGCTCCAGTTCGCGGAAAGCAGAGGCGGAAACGACGGACCGCCCTAGCCTTCGGCGGGTGATTCCGGGAGTGTTCGTGGACGGATTTCGATTCCGAAAGCGGCGTTGTCTTGCTCTCGCTTAGTTCTACGTTTCGACGGTAAGAGGTTTGTTTTTCGTGGAGTTTTAGGAGACTTGGATTTTCGGTTTCTTGTGGTTTTCCGCCATTAAAGTGCGGGTTTGCTTGTTAGGTGTTGCTCCTTCTAGTGCAGAACGAAGAGGAGAGAAAGCCGACCAAGCTTCGCCGGAAATCGAGGCAAGTGGTATTCTTGCCCTTGTCATTGTTGTTCTTTTGAATTCTGGAATATTTCTCAGTTAGCCTTAGGGTAGAAACCAAGCATGTTCTCCTTTATCTTGCTAAATTTAGGGCTTAGATTCTCCTATGAGCCCCCTCCTTGTGTTGTTTGCTCAACCTGCTAGTTGTGTTCATTATTAAGACTCAAGATTTGTAGTTCTAGTTGGGTGCTTTGGTGGGTGGAGCCGAGAGAGAGAGTGAGGAAGTTTGTTGTGGTAGGGCTCTGGTTAGAACCAGTCTTGGTAGACTCTCGGGTTTTGGTGTTGAGTGTGGTGCACACACTCAAAGCCAAAAGCCGCCCGGACTTGGCATTGAGTGTGGTGGACACACTCAAAGCCATAGTTTTGTTTGTTCTTTGCAGCTGAGTGGTGGGCTGTTTGAGTGACAATTTTCGTCTAAGTCAAAATCGACGGGAATCACCAAGTGATTCCCGCCGATTTCGACGTGTAACATCAGTGATTCCCACCGATCGGCGAGAATCAATCTGGATTCCCGCCGATCGGCGAGAATCAATATGGATTCCCGCCGATCGGCGAGAATCATCCTGGATTCCCGCCAATTCGGCGAGAATCATCCTCCATTCCCGCCAATTTGGCGAGAATCAGTCGGCATTCCCGCCGACCTCCTCTTGTTGGCGATGGTTTATGGTTTTCCTGTGGGAATGAACTTTGGCGTAGAGTGAGTTGACCTCACTCAACGCCAAAGCTGCTTTGGCTTTGAGGGAGGTGGACTCACTCAAAGCCACTGTTGGGTTTTGTGGTTTTGCTAAAGGCGTTGAGGGAGTGGACCTCACTCAACGCATTAGCTGTTTTGGCGTTGAGTGAGGTTAGCTCACTCAACGCCACTGCCTCTTTTGCTGAAGGCGTTGAGGGAGTGGACCTCACTCAACGCCATGGCTGTTTTGGCGTTGAGTGAGGATAGCTCACTCAACGCCAGAGCTGTTCTTCCGGAGGGCGTACGCCATGGCTATTCTGGCACTGAGTGAGGCTAACTCACTCAACGCCAAGGTCTGGTTAGGCGTTGAGTGGGTCCCACTAAACGCCAAGCCGTGTTGAGTAACTTCAACACTGTTTCCCTTACCTCGATTTTCGTTCCTGAGTGAATTCCTTGATTATATTTATAGTTTCTTTGTCGGCCATGTTTTTCTTTCCTAAAGGCCGAATCGTGGGTCGTGGTTAGTAGTGGTGGTTTGAAGCCCTTCATGTGGGAGGTGTTGTGTAATTTAGCCAAGGCCACCCTTATTCTTCTATCTTGCTCCAGGTACGGGTTGGGCAAGTGGGTGGAAGGTCCCTTGTGCTTTCACATGTAGACCCTTGAGCTTGTTGTCTTGGAAATGGAGGTTGGGGGACTTAGTTTGCCTCCAACCCGGATCCATGTTATTTGTTTTTGCTACTACCATCTCCCACAGCTTAGGGTGTTAGGTGTTTCTTCCTTGGTAGATTGCAGCATTTTGGGCTCTTGGAAGCCTAGTAGACCCTGCAGGATGTAGTTTCTGGGCAGGGTTGATGTTGTTTCCTCGCACGTAGTGCATTCCTTGTTGTCTTGCCTTGGGGCAGTTGTGACTTTTACTGCTGTGTGTTTTCTTCTTTCACTTACCCCCCCCCCCCGGTTGACACTTTCATGCAGTTCTTTCTTGTTTTGCTTGCTGAGGTATTCTTTCTTCTTTTGAATGCCTCAGGTTCTGAGCAGTAGCCAGTTTGGTGGCTAGGTTGCGGTGGTGTTGTTGGTGGTCTCTTTGACCTTGGAGGTTCTGTTGCTTGTTAGTGAGGTAGTTTTTCTGTACTTTTCTTACAGACATACATATTTGCTAGTAGGTTCGTGTCAGGTTGTTGGCGCCCACTGGTAGTTTTTATCTTTGTACTAGATATATTACTTTTGCTGCTACCATTCTCTAGAGATAGTCTACTTGCTCTGGGGAGGATTTATGCTAGGTTGCTATTTATTTTGAAACTACAACTAATATTATAAATATATTGCATGATCAGCATGATTTATAAAAGTTAATCACTATTTTCCAAGCAGCATATAAATATCATTTTCCTATATATATAATATAAATTAAATGTAGAGTCTTGCATAGCATAAGTGGTCCTCTTAGGGCTCTTATGCACTTCTTAGGATGTCAAACATGAATAAAGTATTTTTCCGCAGCGCTTATGTATAGTTTTTAACCGTGGACTAGGTGATCCACCGAGCCGAGGGATACGGCCTCTAAGTATAACCGATTTTCTAATCATTAAAATCATGAATTTCTTTCTTAAAGTATAGTAGGTGGCTTTGCCTGAGCATCAGCAGTTATCCCCTGCTTGACGTGGCATCATGACGCGTGTTTTCTCATACTCTGATAATTCTTTAATTCGGAGAAAATGCGGGTTGTGACACTTGCCGTTGTCATTTGCAGACATAGTTTTACGCATCATTTATGATAAAATAATATTTATTTGCGCAAGTAGAAGTAATCAATAGATTCATGGAATACGATACTTGATATTTTATTTCTAAAATATCCTATACTATGAATGATAGGTGTTCTTGCCTATAGTTTGTAGAATTTGGAGATACTATTAATCTTACATTCTACGTATCAAATCCAAAGCTTATAACCAATACAAATCTTCTATTAAAAAGGGGTTCATTATATTGAGGTATAAAACACTTAGTGCCTAACAGTCCTCAAATTCTTGCTGAGAGCACTCATCTAGAATAATTATTCTTCTCAACCTTCTCTCATTCTCTTTCTCCCACTTTTTTATTAACTAGGTAAAGAGTTTTTAGAACCCATCTTCAAAAGATTTGGGTTGTAGTTTTGAGAGTCTTCTTGTCAAAAGACTCAGATGATAGTTGTTCAAGATCTCCTTAGCAAAAGATTTAGTCGTTGGTTCTAAGAGTCTCCTTATAAAAAGACCTAGGCAATGGGACAGTGTATTCCTACCAAGGTGATAGAAGAGTGAATGTACCCAAATTTTTGGGAACCACTATAGCTTTGGTGTCTTCTGTGTTTTCTAATTTTCTTTCTTACTTAATCTTTGTGATGTGTTGTATTGTAAATAATCTCTGGTTTGAAATCTATGTGAGTGCAAATCCTAGGTCAACTGAAATTATTTGAGAAGGTTTTTTAAATATAGTTCTGCATAATAGTCAAACATATAATATAGTTACATGAACTATATAACAAATAGTAATTGAATATATCAAAAGGCATCCACATAGCATAATAAAATAACATAAAAAATAAGTTACGTTCCACAAGATATCATATGCTAGCATGATATGATTTAAAAAGTAATAAAACATCATAAGTGGCCCAACGAGAATGATACTCATTGAACATATTTATATCCATAGTATCCTTAAAAGTGCTACTCTCGGGTGTTGCTTGAACTGCACAAACTACATCCACGTACTCAAAACTAGCCAAACTTGTATCTTAAATTAATATCTCCGCATCTACTTTGACCAGTAATCAAGCATGATTTTCTAGTCGCCTCTCTATGAGAATGTAGAATGCAACATGCATTTATAATTTGAACATGATTAAAATTCTAAACAATTAACAATTGAATACAAAATAAATCATATTGTTGAGAACAACATAATAGTCATTTACCTGCACTTTGTTGTCATCGAAAGATGGTCCCCTCAAAATTGCCCACAGTCTTTTAAGCAGCCTGAATGTCCTTTCAATAAAATTTCTCTCCTTTGTGTGCGTAAGATTAAACAACTCTTTGTAATTGGTGTGATTATTGCCTTGCGCGGACCACTCTTTTACATGATATCTATTTGATCTATATGGAGCAAGATATCCAAGACCGTTGGTGTATCCTGCATCCACAAGATAGTATTTTCCTAATAGCACCTCAAAACGATCCATCCTTTCGAGTGCATTATATAATACTCTGAAGTCCGTTAAGGACCCCTCCTATCCCGACAACACATACAAAAACATCATGTTTGAATAACAAGCGCCCATGACATCGTTGCAATGACTTGATTCCTATTCTGATACCTACCCTGGTCTTTAATTGGCACTGTGACTTCAATATGAGTGTCATCAATGATATCAATGCAATCTAATAAGATAATGTAAGATATATTAAAATAATTTGAGCATACTACCTATACATAAATGTTAAAGAAAAATAAATAAATTGCTGACTAGAAAATGATGCCATCTTTGTCACTACAAGAAATAATAGCTTATATAGTCGGGGCCTAACTTCAAAATAGCCCATAACACTATATTGAAATGACGACTTATTGTATCTGTTAAGCGTAGATACATTCCATCGACAACCCGAAATTTATTATTATAGGCCAATACATATAAAAATACACTAACCAACTCTAACTGCAAAATTTTTGGTGTCTGCTAATATTCCACGTCCGATTAGAACGTTGTACAGAGCTTCGAAAGAGCTTTTATTCAATTGATGTTGGTTAAAATAGTTGATATTCGTCCCACCGTATAATCGATTAAACAAAGTTCTACTTAAAATATTTTTAACATAGATACGAACAAGATTTCTTTTAATCATGTTTTTCATCATCACTACGGTGGCCGTAGCAAGAGCAGCAACTAATGCTTCCCTCCTACAATTACGATGCTTCATTGCTTCATCCATCTGCATATAATTAGGAATGAATATATTAGGGATAAGACATAAGTAGAACCAAATGCAGAGAAGATGCGAAAGCTTGACTTGGAATGAAACTATAAGGAAAGAAATGATACACTTAGGCATTAGTAAGATTATGAGTAAAAATAGGGCAGAATGGAGACAAAGGATCCATATAAACAACCCCACTATACTAGGATAAAGGCTTGAGTGTTGTTTTTAATGTTGGAATTGATGTTTCACATTTCCTGTGTTTGAGAATATCAACTCCCAGGTTATATTTGATCACGTCATCTGTTGATAGAGTGTGAAGGTTGACAGGTGCAGGAAAAGAAAGTCTCTTCTGGAAGATACCAGCGGGCGATAGGAGTTACCGTTGGGCGGTATCTTTAATTAAATGGACATGGCGCTCGGAAAGCTATCGGAAAGCGCTAGTCCTATCGTCGGCGATAGAGCAAGGATTATTTAAGCAAGGCGCTCGAGAACCTACCGCCAGGTACTAACTTTATCATACCGCGCTAGCTCACTAAACACCGCATTGAGAGCGTTGAGAAGAAAAGCATTAAGTGCGTCGAGACAATGGAATTGAGTGGATGCTGCCGCCAGGCGCTACCACTTACCGCGCCGCGCTAGCCACTCAACGATTGTTGGGGCAGATTCGTCGAGTTATGGGTCTACCATATGGAGCTAACTTCTACCGCGCCTCGCTAGCTCGTAAAGAAGGAAAATATTCATTTTAAATATCTTTCCAAATTTGTTGGACAGCTGTCATCTCGAAGAACGCGAACCTACTATCGGGCGCAAGTCTTATCGCCGGTGGTAGCGCTTTCTATTTATGATCTATAAAAGGCGCCTCATTTTCTGTATTCATCACCAAGACGAAAATATACGAAAAGCCTCTGCACTCTAGGGTTCGGCCGCCTCCTAGAATCAATTCTGATCGTCTTCTTCAAGGAAGAAGGAAGCCGTCTCCATCACATATGCAAATGAAAGACTCCGGCTGTAACACCCCAAATTCCAATTTGGAGTTCAGGCTGGGTGACACAGCCTGGGACATGGGCGTTTCCCAGGGCGTGTCCAACTCTGGGTACTCGACTGTATCATTTGTTCTCGACGAAAATGCAGTCGACGATCGTCGAGAGGCAGCACGGCCTGGGACACGGGTGTATCCCAGGGCGTGTCTTGCTCGACTTGGTAACCGGGCAGCATTGAGTGTGGCACACAGCCTGTGACACGGGTGTGTCATAGGGGCGTGTTTAGTACACGGCCAAGGACATGGACATGTGCCTTAGCCGTGTCCTTCTCGGGGGAGTTTGTCCTGTGTGGATTGAGGGACACGCCCCTCCACACGGGCGTATACTTGGTGACACGGGTGTGTCAGGTGCTTGATACGGGCGGTGTAATCCGTGTTCTGGTCTGGTTAGAGTCAGTTACTGAACTACCTAGGGAACACGGCTTGTGACACGGGCGTGTCACAGGCCGTGTTAGCCCAAAATAGATATTTGGGGGCAGATCAAGGTCGTTCATTTCCTTCTACTTAGATGTTGTGGTCCAATCCTATTCCTGCATGGATAAGGCCGTGGAATGAGATGTAGTTCTCATTATAATTGAGATCACTCTCTTTCTAAGCTAGAGAGAAGGGAGGGCTTGGAGGAGAAAGAAGGAGAAGGATTCTGGCCACCAGTGGAGCTTCAGTGGTCCGACTTGAGATCTAAGGCCAGCGTTGTGGAGGCAAGGCCGTTGTGGTGATTTCCATCAGGCTAGTTTCTCTATGGGCCCGAAGTGATCGTCAATGTTAATGATCTCTTTCTTGGACAAGTGAAGTCCTACTTTATGCATGTGCATGGGATCCTCCACCAAGAGGTGGAAATCATAAGAGATTCCAGCGGTTGAGTCTGCATTTAGATCCGAAAGTGCATAGTATGGAATAGGCATGTTGTGTGAAGCACCTCTGGACGGGTAGTCTGGATTGGTAATGCTTAGATTGCAAACCAGAGAAGACTCCATGTATATAATGAGTAGCTTGCGGAGATGGTGAGGACGCTTGTGAATTGTGGTAAGGAAGCTTTGCGTAGCTCCTTTGGTGGTATGCTCGGTACGAGCTATATGATGGATTGGAAAGTGGCACTAGGTGCCTGTGTTGAGAGTTGGTTATGATAACCTTTGAGTGGGTGGGCCACCTTACAAGTTCAGTGGTCGGATTGTTGTGCGCGAACACCTCTGAGTGGGATGGGTGTGAGAGGTCTCCAATAGGGGTTTGGCGGCTGATGTCCATGGACAACAAGTTAAGAACCTCTGAGTGGGTAGTCCACCCAACAAGTTCAGTGGTAAGATCGTTGTGAGCGATCGTTTGGTAGCACTATTAATTGGGGGTTGCTGGCCTTCCCGGCGTGTCGATCGATAATGCTCTATGGTTGACATGAAGTGAACACCTCAGAGTGGGACGGGCGAGGATGTCTCCAGCATGCGTGTTGTAGTAGACTAGTGCTCGACCAACAAGTGGAGAACCTCTAATCGGTGGTGTACTAAGGATGTATCGATACACTGTATGCGTGCCCTGAGTGCACGGAGCGTCTAGCACGAGGGTCGGCGTTTGTGATGATTTTGTGCATTGATATATATGTTGTGATTTGAATGCATGCGGGGAAGGAACCACTGCCCTGGGTAAGGGGTATGGTCGTTATAATTGGTCAGATTAATACTGACCGTTGCTTTGTTTATCACCATG
Organism: Platanthera zijinensis; assembly: GCA_039513925.1. NCBI lineage: Eukaryota > Viridiplantae > Streptophyta > Magnoliopsida > Asparagales > Orchidaceae > Platanthera > Platanthera zijinensis. Next base: position 118,944,715 of record CM077096.1, read on the forward strand.
GGGGTGGACGTCTATATGCACGTGTTGCGGGCTGATTGGATTAAGCGGGCTGAAGCCCTCGCTGCTGCTGCTGTTTGTAGGCCCACGAAGGTCGTGTGGAGAATTGGATTTCATGTGTGGCTGGCCTGCATGCCGATGTATGAAAACACCTTTTTTAAAGAGAAATTTGTAAGGCCTTAAGGTCATGAGCGTTTGGGTTGTATACATTCCTAGTGTTATATATAAATGTAGTATTTATATATTGTAGTGGACATTCGTTGAATGAGTTCTTATAAGCTTTAAACTTCTACAAGAATGCTCTGAGTTAGGAAGCGCGTAGAAGTTTTTTTATATTAATAAGTAATTCCGCTGTTTGTCTGTGAAATATGGTGTGGGGCTCTGGCAGGACCCTCTGTAAGACCACCCTCCCGGAACACAACACACGGCACGAGGGGAGTCTTATGCCCGAAATAGCCGCCTTGCGGTAGCACTAACACACGGGTTAGCCTTTACCATAAGACGCCTATTCCACCGGCTACAATCCATATCATAACAATTATGCCAACCCAAACATAACAGGAAAGTAAAGCAGTTCAATTCACAGCTAAGTTTAAGTCCAAAAGCGCGGAAGATAACAAGCACAACAGGCTTGTACAAAAGAACAAGAGTCTAGAAATGTTTTGCCAAACGGCTACATGAAAACACTCACGACTGTCACTGACGGTGCCGATGGCACCACCACCTCAGGTCCTATCGTCCGGGCCTGGCTGTCCTGCTGCATAGTCCGTTGCTGCTCTACCTGCGGGGTTTCCTCCTAAACAGGAAGACGTAGCAACCGTTAGTCATAAGACTAAGTGGCTTCACATCCGCTCCCCCGGCGACTCCTCGGCACCGGGCGGAGAAAGGAACAAAGGTACAATATGTATATATATAAGCAAGTAAACAAGCAGGTGACTGTAAATATGGTGGAGTACAAACTATGCTACACAACTAGCAGTTCTACAAATATCTATATACATGACAGCAGGTATAAGTAATCAGAATAGTAACTTAACTTATAAGAGTGCCCATACAAACTTATAAGTTAAGGGTCGGCTTAACAGTAAAGTAACTCATCGTATAAGAGTGCCCATACAAACTTATACGATGAGGATCTTGTGTATGCAATGAATGACATGATATGAATGTTATGCTATGACCGAATCATGCGCACGCACATGCAAGTTGCTATGTCGACACAGACTTGAAGTTCCCACTTTTCGAGCAGGTAGCTAACCTCTCAGGCGTCGTCCGTCGTGGCCAGACGGCGACAGTGGAGCGGGCGTCTCCACTACTAGGTGGTATCACACTACCTATCCTAGGCCCTCGTACGCCTCAACGCTAAAAACACAACAGCGGAGCTCTCATGCGTACTACGGCTCAGAAGGGGTCTTGGGTAAATGTGCACCAAGAACACAGCCCAACCTGGCCTTTGATTTCGAACCGGATGGAACCTCGGAAACGCACGAGGTGCAAGCCCAACCGTTCTCATGGCGCGGAGGAGATCTCGGGTTATGGACACCAAGTATCTAACCCTACCGCCCAAGGTCTACCCATTGGCTCCCATCGGTGTGACGACTGGCGAACCCGTAGACCTGCCACAGTCATTATCTCAATATCGCGACACGATGAATCGTCGCACATCACATGCCCCAAAACAACTCACTCGATGCTACCCGTAGGGAGACTTCAACTCTAAGCATCGATTGTTAATAATCCCCTTGGGCTCGGATTACGGTTATAAAGTACTCTTCACATAGTGTTCATCATATTCACGCCCACCTATTCAATGAATTCACCTCAACACTACGCATAATAGATATGTTCAACTCCCAACTATATAAATATATTTTATACCACTCTCAACCCTTAGTTTCTAGCCTTCCCATCCACTTCATTTCTCTACCAATACATGGTTATACCTTATTACACAACCAAATGAGTAACCATGCTAAATTATAGTAACAACAACATTATAGATATATGGGAGCAAGATAACAAATGAGCAAATCACAACCATTGCAAGAGTGCTAACATTATAAATTAACAAGTGCATTAACATAGGATAGCCCAATACTAAAATTGGGATTCCCAGAGCTACAGGAATCCGATCACAACGCACAACCCCTCGTTGGAAAGGTATTCGCGAGGGCTACGACTTTCGTGTTGAGTCGATCGCCCAGATCTGGTCGCAACATACCAGAAATTCAACTCGAATACGTACAGGAAACAGTTTCCTGTACAGGAATTTTCCCGAATGCAGCGGACTCGAACCAGCTTTCCCGTGGCTACGGGTATCGCATGGAAACGAGCAACCACTCGTTGGAAAGGTAATATCAAGGGCTACGACTTTCGTGTTGAGTGGATCACCCAGATTTGGCCAGAACACCTCTGAAATTGGCCACGAAGGTCGCCGCGTGCAGAAATCAGATTTCTGCACGCATCTTAAGGCGAGATGAACGGCATCCGTTCATCTTCTTCCTTGCAACGACCTCGCATAAACTTCTCCAGAAATCACACCCAACCTTATTTCTCCTTTCAAAGCCAAACCCTCAACGAAAACCCCTCTCATCTCCACTTTGAATGATGAGAAGGTTGAGGGAGACTAAGCCTAGAAAACCTAGGCATGGCTTATCCTAAGAACTCTCCTCCTCACCATCAAGACTCTATGGAGTCGATGTCTCTCCTAAAATAACTATAGATCTAGCACCAAGGGAGAGGGGAGGAAGCTCACCTCAAGTCCAGCGGTACCACCATGGCCGGCCATGAGCCTCGCACTCCTTCGCGGCGGCATTGTTTTTCCCTTGACGGCGGCGGCGTTTCGATTCCTCCAAGGATGGCTCCGGCAAGCTCTTCCTCCTCCAGCCAAGAGAACTCCCTCAGAAATTTCGGGGCTGAAGAAAGGGGATGAAATGCTAGGGTTTCATAACTTTTTTTCCTTTTTATACACCGCAGACACGGGTAGGCACACGGCCGTGTTCCTACCCGTGTTCAGGTGACACGGCCGTGTCGCCTGCCGTGTTTAGGGCCGTGTTCATCCCAGAACATTTTCTGCCGTGACGGGGTTGCGGCACACGGGTAGAGACACGGCCGTGTCTCGACCCTTGTCCTCAGCACACGGGTAGGGACACGCCCGTGTCCCAATACCCGTGTACCTCTCTGACTGGAAACTTAATATTGGCATGAGGCACACGGGTATGGACACGGCCGTGTCCATACCCGTGTCGGCCAAAATCACCGTTTTGCCTTGTTTTCCTCATTTCCCATACGTTCGCACCTGTTCACCCACACCCCCATTGGGCTCACCACAGCCCCCTTGACTCAAATACGCAATCAGGGGGCCTAGCGCAAATTGGGACGTTACAAATCCTATAAACAAAATAAAAGATTTCGTCCCCGAAATCAGGGTAAGGCTATGGGAGTGAAACACATAAAAGGGAACTATGCTTTCAAATAAAATTCTTACCTGGAGTAAATAATTCCGGGTAGCGCCCTTGCATCAAATCCTTTGGCTCCCATGTGAACTCCTCCTTCCCATGATTAGACCATAGCACTTTCACCAAGGGAACACTTTTGCGGCGCAAGGTTCTTGTCTCGTTATCAACGATCCGCACCGGCTCCAGTCGCACAGACCTATCAGACGCCACGGCACCATCCGCCGTGGGGATATACTATTCAGGTCGCAACAAAGCCTTCCGAAGCGACGATACATGGAACACGTCGTGAAGGTTCTCCAGCTCCAGTGGTAACTCCAATCGATAGGCCAGAGGGCCAATCCTTTCCACTACGACATAGGGCCCGACATACCTTGGGCTGAGCTTCTTGACTCCACGTACCCGCGACACTCCGTGCATCGGTCGAATCTTCAGGAACACCTTATCACCCACTTGAAACTCCACCATACGGTGCCTTGCGTTGTAATATTTCGCCTGTCGGCTTTGAGCCTCTAGCATTCGATCCCGGATCAACCTAACCACCGCGTCCGTGTCATCAATATACTCATTTCCCAATGTCTTCGGATCTTCGTCTTGCACCCAGGACAAGGGTGTTCTACACCTCCTTCCATACAAAGCTTCATGAGGTGCCATTCCAATACTGGCTTGATGACTGTTATTATAAGAGAACTCCACGAGAGGTAAGAGTCTCTCCCATGGTTCTCCTTTATCTAGCACACACAACCTCAGAAGGTCCTCCAATGTTCGGATGGTTCGTTCAGATTGCCCGTCCGTTTGTGGGTGAAAGGCTGTGCTAAAGGCGAGGAGCGAGCCCAAATAAGCCTGTACAGCCCTCCATTCTCTTGAAGTAAACCGACCATCTCGGTCGGAGACGATCGTCTTCGGCACACCATGGTACCGCACAAATTGCTCCACAAAGAGACTCACTAGGACGCCCACCTGCGCCTCCTTCTTCATTGGGATAAATCGGGCTACCTTGGTCAACCGGTCAACTATCACCCACACAGAATCATTCCCCGAGCGCGAGCGAGGTAACCCGTGGACGAAGTCCATGGAGATGTCCTCAAATTTCCATTCGGGGATGGGCAACGACCGTAGCATTCCACCGGGGCTTCTGCATTCCGCCTTCACCATTTGGCAGGCCACACAATGAGTAACAAAGTACTTGACATCCCTCTTCATGCCCGGCCAACACATCGTCTTTCTCAAATCGGTGTACATCTTCGCGATCCCCGGGTGCACCGAGTACTTGGAGCAATGGGCCTCCTTTAAAATATCCTCCCGAATGTTGTCACCTTCGGGGATGTAAAGCCGGCCACGAAAATGGACGAGGCCGTCTTTTAGGGAGTATTCTTCCGTAGTCCCATCCTCCATTGACTTGAAAGCCGGGGTTAAAGCCGCATCCTTCTTTTGTTCCGTCCGGATTCGGTCTCGTATGTTGCAAACTATACTCATCGCGGCCAAATATTCGGTATACTCTTCCGATTGATTCTTAAAGACCAAAGTGACTTCCATTTCTTGCAGTGTCTGGATTAACTCCATCCTCATCAAGCGGGATTCCGTGCTCGTTCCCGGTGCCTTTCGGCTCAAGGCATCAGCTACGGAATTAACCTTCCCGGGGTGGTAGTTCAAGGTGAATTCATAGTCGCACAAGAACTCCAACCACCGCCGCTGTCTCAAGTTTAACTCCTTTTGGGTGTGAACGTACTTCAGATTTTTGTGATCCGAGTAGATCTCGCAGTGGACGCCATATAAATAATGCCTCCAAATCTTCAAGGCAAATACCACCGCTCCCAACTCTAGATCATGCACCGGGTAGCTGGCTTCATGCTTCTTCAACTGTCTTGAAGCATAAGCGATCACATGCCCATTCTGCATCAACACAGCTCCCATCCCTTGATACGACGCATCCGTGTAAACTTGAAAGCCCTCCTTCCCAGATGGAAGAGCTAGGATGGGTGCAGTCGTCAATCTGTCCTTCAACTCTTGGAATGCAGCTTCGCACTGGGGTGTCCATTCAAACGGCACACCCTTCTTGGTCAGCGTAGTAAGGGGAAGGGCGATCTTCGAGAAGCCTTTCACCAACTTGCGATAGTACCCGGCAAGTCCAAGAAAGCTCCGTATGTCGGCCGCTGACTTCAATGGCGACCACTCCTTCACGGCCCGCACCTTGGCCGGATCTACAGCTAGCCCCGCCCCACTAATCACATGTCCCAAGAACGCGACCTCTCGAAGCCAAAACTCGCATTTGCTGAACTTGGCAAACAAAGTGTGCTCCTTTAGCTTCCTCAGCACTAAAGTTAGATGTTCGGCGTGTTCTGCTTCAGTCTTGGAGTAGACTAGGATATCATCGATGAACATGATGACAAAGATGTCCAAATAAGGGCCGAACACCTTGTTCATCAAGCTCATAAAGGCGGAAGGGGCGTTTGTGAGCCCAAACGGCATCACAGTGAATTCATACAAACCATATCTCGAACTGAACGCCGTCTTCTGAATGTCATCTTCTTGTATCCTCAGCTGATAATATCCCGAACGCAGATCTAACTTGGAGAACCAATACGATCCCACCAATTGATCAAATAATTCATCAATGCGCGGTAGGGGGTAGGTGTTCCGCACCGTTAATCGGTTCAACTCTCGATAATCAATACATAACCGCAGGGTGCCATCCTTCTTTTTGACGAACAAAACGGGCGCTCCCCAAGGCGACGAGCTTGGGCGAACGAACCCTGCTTCCACCAATTCCTGAAGCTGGACTCTAAACTCTGCAAGTTCCTTCGGAGCCATTCGGTATGGAGCTCGCGAGACGGGCTTGGCACCCGGAATTAGCTTGATTTGGAAGTCCACTTCCCTATGCGGGGGTAGTCCCGGCAATTTCTCGGGAAATACCTCGGGAAATTCTCGCACCACCCGCACATCCTTGACCTCTAATGTCAATTTCTTCAACTCGAAGCAAATTACATAGACCTCGTCCCCTTCCATATGAGATTTCATAACTTGGATTGAAGATAATAATTTACGGGGTGCGAATTTAATACCTTGGAAGATGACTTCCGAGTCTCCATGCCTCAATATAACTTGCTTCTCCGCACAATTGATCCTGGCGTGGTGCCAGTCCAACCACTTCATGCCCAGGATGAGATCGAACTCCGGGATTCTTAACACTGTAGCCGGAGTTTCAAAGAACTTTCCTCCAATAAGGGTGTCGAAGTCGCAACTTGCTGACGACGTCATCTCAGAGCCGTCCGGAAGGCGCACCCTTTGAGTAGTGCCCGTGAAGTGTTGCACTCCCTCCAAGTCCTTCACGAAGTCCGCCAAAATGAACAAGTGAGACGCACCCGTGTCAAATAACGTATAGGCGGGTCTCCCGCTAACCATGACAGTGCCTAGGTTCCAAAAAGGTAATCACTATTCAAAATTGTGCGTATCATTTGTATCGTAAATCTAACAAGTCATATAATATTAATAAATTTTGCACGTACCGGTGATGACTTCCTGCGGATTTCTCTCCTGAGTCATATCCAATGCGAATACATGCTCCCGTGCATGTCCTTGATTTCTCCCTGGTGGTCCTCTTCCTCGGCCACGCATGTGCCCTCGCCCCCGTGGAGCTACTGGAGGGGGAGCAATAGGAGCACCCCCGATCAGTCGCGGGCAAACTCGTCGGACATGCCCCGGTTGGTTGCACTCAAAACATATCACCTCACGTCGGCCCCCAGGTTGTTGATATTGTTGCTGCTGCGGTGGTGGAGGTAATTGCGGAATTGGGTACTCCACCTGATAGTTCCGGTTGACCCACCGACCGCCTCTGTGGTTTCCCCTTCCTCTGCCATGATCATTCCGCCTTCTATTACTAGGGCCGACTTCAATTACTCCTTCCGCAGGTCTCTTGCCACATCCCATGTGGTCCGCCTCCAGTCTCTTTGCCATGTCAATGATTTCTGCCAGGCTTGCATCGGCTATAAAGAAAAGGGCCTGCCTCAGGGGGTCCCTTAATCCTTTGTAGAAGCGCTTCGCGTAGCCTCTATCGTCCAAATCATAGGAATCGGCAAACCTAGCGAGGTGTTGGAACTCCCTCTGGTACTCCATTACCGATTTCGATCCCTGCTTCAGCTGCAGAAATCTTTCTTCAAGTTCATCCCGAGCAGAAGAAGGGATGAAGTGATCCAGAAAGGCCTCGGTGAACTCGTTCCAACTGATGTCCGTGTACAACCGCCCTTGGAAGGTGGAGCCCATGAGGGACTTCCACCACCTTTTGGCGTGCTGCTCTAGCAGCGTCACTACTAATGTCACCGCCATGCTGTTCGGACAACTTATGCCAGCCATCAATTCCTGCACGGTATCAAGTCATTCCTCGGTGCGCACCGGTGATTCTGTCCCAAGATAGGCAGGAGGGGACAGGGCACGGAAGGTGCTCAACCAGTTGGAGCCTGGCGCTTGTTGTTGCACCGGAGCTTGCTGGGCTTTAAATGCATCCAATATGGCTGACAGCGTTTGTCCCAGTTCCGACTGCTGGAATTGTGAAGGGACGGAAGGGGTAGGAGTGCCCCCAACCGGCTCCACCTGCGCTGGGACCTATACGCAAGGTACAAATTAGGGTCAGGTTGGCTAAAACTAATGTCAAAGTTGGACAACTTAGTGCGAATTACATATGGGCACACCACTGCTTCCGCTAAGTCGGTTTGTCCCCAAACCGACTAATCGAACGGGAGTGGCCCATTGTTACATGACTGCTCTAGTTGAAGATCGGCTAAGTCTGATACCATTTGTAAGACCCCCCTCCCGGAACACAACACACGGCACGAGGGGAGTCTTATGCCCGAAATAGCCGCCTTGCGGTAGCACTAACACACGGGTTAGCCTTTACCATAAGACGCCTATTCCGCCGGCTACAATCCATATCATAACAATTATGCCAACCCAAACATAACAGGAAAGTAAAGCAGTTCAATTCACAGCTAAGTTTAAGTCCAAAAGCGCGGAAGATAACAAGCACAACAGGCTTGTACAAAAGAACAAGAGTCTAGAAATGTTTTGCCAAACGGCTACATGAAAACACTCACGACTGTCACTGACGGTGCCGATGGCACCACCACCTCAGGTCCTATCGTCTGGGCCTGGCTGTCCTGCTGCATAGTCCGTTGCTGCTCTACCTGCGGGGTTTCCTCCTAAAAAGGAAGACGTAGCAACAGTTAGTCATAAGACTAAGTGGCTTCACATCCGCTCCCCCGGCGACTCCTCGGCACCGGGCGGAGAAAGGAACAAAGGTATAATATGTATATATATAAGCAAGTAAACAAGCAGGTGACTGTAAATATGGTGGAGTACAAACTACGCTACACAACTAGCAGTTCTACAAATATCTATATACATGACAGCAGGTATAAGTAATCAGAATAGTAACTTAACTTATAAGAGTGCCCATACAAACTTATAAGTTAAGGGTCGGCTTAACAGTAAAGTAACTCATCGTATAAGAGTGCCCATACAAACTTATACGATGAGGATCTTGTGTATGCAATGAATGACATGATATGAATGTTATGCTATGACTGAATCATGCGCACGCACATGCAAGTTGCTATGTCGACACAGACTTGAAGTTCCCACTTTTCGAGCAGGTAGCTAACCTCTCAGGCGTCGTCCGTCGTGGCCAGACGGCGACAGTGGAGCGGGCGTCTCCACTACTAGGTGGTATCACACTACCTATCCTAGGCCCCCGTATGCCTCAACGCTAAAAACACAACAGCGAAGCTCTCATGCGTACTACGGCTCAGAAGGGGTCTTGGGTAAATGTGCACCAAGAACACAGCCCAACCTGGCCTTTGATTTCGAACCGGATGGAACCTCGGAAACGCACGAGGTGCAAGCCCAACCGTTCTCATGGCGCGGAGGAGATCTCGGGTTATGGACACCAAGTATCTAACCCTACCGCCCAAGGTCTACCCATTGGCTCCCATCGGTGTGACGACTGGCGAACCCGTAGACCTGCCACAGTCATTATCTCAATATCGCGACACGATGAATCGTCGCACATCACATGCCCCAAAACAACTCACTCGATGCTACCCGTAGGGAGACTTCAACTCTAAGCATCGATTGTTAATAATCCCCTTGGGCTCGGATTACGGTTATAAAGTACTCTTCACATAGTGTTCATCATATTCACGCCCACCTATTCAATGAATTCACCTCAACACTACGCATAATAGATATGTTCAACTCCCAACTATATAAATATATTTTATACCACTCTCAACCCTTAGTTTCTAGCCTTCCCATCCACTTCATTTCTCTACCAATACATGGTTATACCTTATTACACAACCAAATGAGTAACCATGCTAAATTATAGTAACAACAATATTATAGATATATGGGAGCAAGATAACAAATGAGCAAATCACAACCATTGCAAGAGTGCTAACATTATAAATTAACAAGTGCATTAACATAGGATAGCCCAATACTAAAATTGGGATTCCCGGAGCTACAGGAATCCGATCACAACGCACAACCCCTCGTTGGAAAGGTATTCGCGAGGGCTACGACTTTTGTGTTGAGTCGATTGCCCAGATCTGGTCGCAACATACCAGAAATTCAACTCGAATACGTACAGGAAACAGTTTCCTGTACAGGAATTTTCCCGAACGCAGCGGACTCAAACCAGCTTTCCCGTGGCTACGGGTATCGCATGGAAACGAGCAACCACTCGTTGGAAAGGTAATTTCAAGGGCTACGACTTTAGTGTTGAGTTGATCACCCAGATTTGTCCAGAACACCTCTGAAATTGGCCACGAAGGTCGCCGCGTGCAGAAATCAGATTTCTGCACGCATCTTAAGGCGAGATGAACGGCATCCGTTCATCTTCTTCCTTGCAACGACCTCGCATAAACTTCTCCAGAAATCACACCCAACCTTATTTCTCCTTTCAAAGCCAAACCCTCAACGAAAACCCCTCTCATCTCCACTTTGAATGATGAGAAGGTTGAGGGAGACTAAGCCTAGAAAACCTAGGCATGGCTTATCCTAAGAACTCTCCTCCTCACCATCAAGACTCTATGGAGTCGATGTCTCTCCTAAAATAACTATAGATCTAGCACCAAGGGAGAGGGGAGGAAGCTCACCTCAAGTCCAGCGGTACCACCATGGCCGGCCATGAGCCTCGCACTCCTTCGCGGCGGCATTGTTTTTCCCTTGACGGCGGCGGCGTTTCGATTCCTCCAAGGATGGCTCCGGCAAGCTCTTCCTCCTCCAGCCAAGAGAACTCCCTCAGAAATTTCGGGGCTGAAGAAAGGGGATGAAATGCTAGGGTTTCACAACTTTTTTTCCTTTTTATACACCGCAGACACGGGTAGGCACACGGCCGTGTTCCTACCCGTGTTCAGGTGACACGGCCGTGTCGCCTGCCGTGTTTAGGGCCGTGTTCATCCCAGAACATTTTCTGCCATGACGGGGTTGCGGCACACGGGTAGAGATACGGCCGTGTCTCGACCCGTGTCCTCAACACACGGGTAGGGACACGCCCGTGTCCCAATACCCGTGTACCTCTCTGACTGGAAACTTAATATTGGCATGAGGCACACGGGTATGGACACGGCCGTGTCCATACCCGTGTCGGCCAAAATCACCGTTTTGCCTTGTTTTCCTCATTTCCCATACGTTCGCACCTGTTCACCCACACCCCCATTGGGCTCACCACAGCCCCCTTGACTCAAATACGCAATCAGGGGGCCTAGCGCGAATTGGGACGTTACACCCTCTGTTATATTCCTTGTGACAGATGGAGGTGTTACAAAGTGGTATCAGAGGTTCGGATTTGGTTGGGATCACATAATTGAACTCAATAATGTCCACTAGGAATGTGAGCGTGTGTATTCGGTATGTTTGCATTCTTGGTTTGGAGGTTAATGATGTCTTGTTCACGTATAGGTGACAAGGAGTGGAGCTGGGCAGTCTTAGCCCCCAGCGTTCGGATGAGAGTGCGGCACCAGCTGAGGTACCCACACCTCCCCCTTCAACAGAAACCATATGCTTAGTTGCAGAGGCGGTATTTGCCATGTTTCAAGCACAACCTATTGGGAAGGCAAGGCCTGCAGTGGGGCCAGGATAGGTTGGTGCGAGGCATGAGCGTGTTGAAGCACGGATTGATGAGAAAGTAGCTAACGAGCAACTAAAGCGGTTTATGGATTTTCATCCACCTATGTTTGTCTGGGCGAATTCCCCAACACAGGCGGAGGACTGGCTCTCAAGAGTAAAGAGGATCCTGACAGCGCTCAGGATTGATGAGAGGCAAAAAGTTATGTTAGCCACTTTCCAACTAGAATGCGAGGCGCGACTTTGGTGGGATGAGGTGGAATTGCACCAATTGGCAGGCAGAGGCCTGGGAGAGATTTCGATGGAAGAATTCTCCATATTGTTTTGGGCAAATTATTTGCCAGTATTGCGGCAAATTGCAATGGAGAATGAATTTCAACGTCTGGTGCAGGATCAGAGGTTTGTGGATGATTACCTGCATGAGTTTACCAGGCTGGGGCGCTATGCGGGGTCTACATTTATAGAAGAAGCGCGGAAGACAAATATATTCTATGAGGGACTTCGTGATGAGCTGCGATTGGCTCTCCCGAGTTCGGTGAACCAAGGCTTACAGGCATTGGTAGATACAGTCTGTGTGTTAGAAAAGGATTTGAAACGAGTGCACGGCAAGAAGAACTTGGCGGTGGAGAAGTTGGATTTCAAAGTTCCGCAGTCGGAACAATTGGAGATTAGGAAGCGGGATAAGAAGAAGTTAAGGCCTGCTGAACAAACTCAATCAAATGTTGCTTCGGTAGCAATATATGGCCGAGGACGTGTGGAGACACGTGCGTGTTTTAATTGTGGGAAGCAGAGGCATCTAGCCCGTGATTTTTGGAGTGGCCCTCCAAGGTGTAAGACCCCTTTTTTTTCTTTTTAAACACCGGGGTCTTAGGCCCAGAACCGCCACTTTGCGGTGACACCTTCACGCCCTGAAGGGTCATCACCACAAAGCGCCGATTTTGCCGGCCAATTCGATCACAGAAAAGCAGCAATAGTAGAGTACAACCAGTCCACAGAGATCACATATATAGTAAATAAAAGTCTCCACGAAGGGAGTGTCCACAGAATAATATATCAGAGTACTATTATACGGGCTTATGCCCGGTACATCATGTCCTCACTACAGATCACTCATGCGGAAGCAAAAACAGAACATCTACTCAAGGTTGAGACTCACAGTCCCGGCTGTATGAACTCCGGAGCTAGACTGCCCCATCTCCAAGTGCACCAGTCTCTGGGGCTGCTCCCCCGTGCTGGGCTCCACGAATCCCTAAAATGATACGGTTCGAAAACCGTTAGTCATAAAGACTTAGTCCTATCATCCCCTACCCCTTCCCCCAGGGCTCGTAAGTACCGAGCAGAGAGAAAGAAAGGGAAGGACATGAAGGTGGAGATTAAATCAAAAGAAACAGGTGGCAGCGGAACTAATCTAGCAATTCTATAATAAATAATGGCAATAAGACGAAATATGAAAAGTAACCTTCACTTATGTGAGAACACATAAGCCAAGGGGTCTTCTGCAAGGCTCCCATCATATAAAAAGTCTTATACCAATTTATACGTTGGGGTGTCGGTTATCAAATGGCAGTATATATATCAAAATTGACCTTAATTAATAAACTTGCCCACACAAGCTTATAGACCAAGGGGTCGTTTTGCAAGTCCTAATGTATAAGCATCCCATTCCATTTATACCTTAGGTGTCAGGGGTTAAATGAATCGATTATGCTATGACATGCTAGTGGGTATGATGGATCGTGCAAGTTCAACACACACACCCGACTCTGTGCACATAGACCTTTAGTTCCCCCTTTCTAAAGCTGTAACCTCCCAGGATACCTCCGTAGTGGCAGACGGAAATGGTGGGTTTGGCCTCGCCCACCTCTAAACCAGTAAAGCACTACCGATCAGACCTATCGTATGCCTCAACGCTTGGTGCACAAAGCGGACTCCTGCGTACTCTTGACGGCTGGCGCACCGGACTTTTGTTGGCAAAGTGCTAACCACACTTGCCGAGTCAGCGTATTGGCGTCGGTGCATCGACCCTCCAATACCGAAGACCCACCACCTTAATTTTCTTTCCTTTTATGCACATGCAATTTAACGTATTCAATAAAAAAACTGAGCCGAAGCTCCCCGGACTTAAACGTCCGTCTCAAACAATCGAGCTGAAACTCCCCGGACCAAAACGTTCGTCTCTTTACTATCCAAGCCGAAGCTCCCAACTATCTTCCTGTGTTATCTGTGTTTGTGAAATGTGCAACCCTAATTACTAAGTTACTCTTTTCAGCTTGTTAATACAGTTTATGTTAACTCAGGACTACCCCCGGTATACCCCGTGAAGGGCTCTCAAAGGGCACTAGGAACTATGATGGTAGCTGAAGCTCATCGTTCCCTTTCACAAGGCACTTATTGTTATTGGTTGATTCCCTTTACCCATTCCCTTCTCATATTACGATAGACTAACCTAGTGTGATTTTTAACCTTCCTCTCTTCGGGAAAGACGATCTTTCGTCGAACCCGAACACCTCTTAACTCTAGCCAACACCACTTCTCACTAACCTTCCCATCCTTATATGGTGAACACTTTCACATCCATCCAATTCAGTAGATTAACTAACTCCAACGCTGTGCCCCATCATATCCTATGACTATTAACACAAATTGCTAATTGCAGACTATCCTATGCTATAAGTCGAACCGGATAGGAAATGATCCAATACTCATCCAAAAGCCCTAACTTATTTACTGAAGGTATATCATGATATAATTAGCCTATAATCAAAATATTATAATTTTTCCTAATTATCAGGCATTTGATTAATTTCCTCAAAAATTCCAAGGGCTACCGGTTTGAACATGAACTACCCTAAGTACTCATGCAAGATGTCCCACAAAATTATAATAAATATTATGTTATCTCAATATGGTAAATCCAAAGTATCACAATTTTTCTATCATCAAAAGGACACTAAAACTATTTTAGCAATATTTTCTATCTTTCGTTATTTATGAATCAAGTTAAGAGAATATCCATCCAAAAATTATAAATTAATTATAGTATGTAGATACAACCTTAAAAATAGTATTGGTCAAGTTTCATAATTTTTTAGCAAGTATTAATCTTTGAAAAAATTAATTATAAAAAATTCTCATAAGGTGAACTTGTAAAGAAAGTGTCGTAACTAAAATTCTAAAAATAAGGAATAAATGTCTACAAGCATATAAAGGCCTCAAAGTCTTAATTCCTAAGCCTCATAATTTTTCAACAGCAATATCATCCATAATTAATTTTTAAATCATAAAACCCCTTTTTAATATTTGTGAATGAAGTACTAGATTTACTCAACTAAAAATTATACAAAAATTCAAGAACAACCATTCTGACCTAAAACATTGAATTCCAAGATTTCATGTGGTTTCAATGAACAGAAAGATCTAAATAATTAAAACATCAATTAGGGCTATATCAAACTTTACAAATGAAGTGCTAGAGATAAACATCATAAAATTCCAGTAAAATTGATATAGGTTCTACCCATTCCAAAGCTCACTCTACCCGAGTTTCACAGCTTTTAGATAATGTTTAGTGACTGGTTTAACTTATTTGAGATTTTACCCCTAAACTAAGGTTAGGGTTTTGAGGTATCTACCTATCTCTAAATCTTCCTAGATTCCATCCATATGATTTATATAATGCTAACGTTGACTCTTCTGAATTTCAAGGAAATACGAGGGCATTTGCCCCCATGTCCTTCACAACCCTCAAAACCCTCCCTTTAGGGTTTGAGTTTGGATCCTAGGGTATATCAACCCTAAACCACACCATTTTTCTCCAAGTGGGTTATAATAACCCTTCTAAGTCAGTGGTAAAAATATTAGCCTCTGTTGAGGTGATTTGACCGTTCCAACCTCTTAGTGCACTTTTTACTAAAAAATGCTTCATTAATGCCTAGTTAAGGATAGGTGATTTCCTACCCAAAACTCATCCAAATGAGATTGAATTATTTAAAGAGCTAGGTTTTATAGCCAAGGACCACTCTCCAAAATTTGGGAGGGTTTGGAGGTCATTTGACCACTTAAATAAATTACTCTAACTTTATTAAATTAAAACAAAATCTTTGGCAAAGTATCTCGAAAAATTCCCATTTTTTGATAGCCTCTAGGTATGGCTAAGGGTAACCCCCTTCCCAAATTTCAAGTCATTTGGACAAGGGACAAAGAGTGGGCATTCATTTTAGTTTCTACCCAACTCTAGGTACATCCCCCACTAAAACGGGTGTTGCGGTCAAACTACTTACCCAAACGAGTTGAAATTAATTTTAAATTAATTTAGACTCAAAGGGATACAACTTTTATCACTGGCCATTTTTCCTAAATCGGCCTATAAATGCCTCGTTTTGCAGCATCAAAATGCGCTCATTTAATGTATCATTTCCTTATATACTATATACATAATTTTTATATTATAAAAATGTCCTTACGATGGCTATCGGTCGGCGGTGGTTTTGCTGCCGGAGGTGGCGGTTTCCGGAGGACCCAAAAATATATTTTTCATGGTTTTCCATGAAAATGCGAGATAGGTCCGGCTCCGTTGAGCACGAACTTCTTTTCTAAGATCCTAAGATCTACCCATAAAAGAAGAAGTAGAGGAGGACCTTGTTCGCGGTTTGGAGGAGAGATGAACGTTGGGTTGCCATGGCGCGGTGGTGGCATTGCTGAAATTCTCCCACAGCAAGAACAACAACTTTAATCCGTTTGGTCAAGAGTGTAAACTTCTCATCTTGCTCTAAGGGGGCTTTTATAGATCACCAAGTGGGGAGGGGAAAGGGTAAAGCATTTAAGGCCATGACATATCCCTTGTATTCAGCCCCCTAGAGGCTGGTGAAAACCCTTGGTCTCCTCTAAATAATGAGGGGAAGATGAATCAAGGCTTTGGAATCAATTGGAGAGGAACTCTTGCTCTCCCATGGCCATTAATGGCTTTCTCTCCCCTCTTTCTCTTTCTTCCTTATGGGAGAAATTAAATTCAGACACTTTTATGGTCGGTTATGGTTATAAAACTCCTCAAAACTGATGAGGGAGAATATATTCAGCCCTTGGAATCAAATGGAAAGACCCTTGGTCTCCCTTGGCCATGAATGGCCCATTTAAACCACTTTCTCTCTCCTCCATTAAAGGGTAAAATGGAGTTTTCTCTATCCTAGTCATCAAGGCCGAATTTGTTCATCTCCCTAGCCTATTGGCAGCCCACTAATTCATACTATTAATTAATTAGGAGGTGGTTAGCCCAAATGGAAAAGGGCTTGAGCTTGGGTTAGCCCATTTAGGCTAATTTGACCTATTTCAAGGATTGAGTTGACCTTAGTCAAATTGACCATTTGGGTTGACCCCAATGGGTCCTTGGTGACCCATTAGCTTCCCATAAGGTCTAGGTAGGGTTGGGTATGGTTGACTTGGCACCTTGGAGGTCACTTGACCCTTAGTAAGGGCACTTTGACCACTTTGGGGCTAGAGTTGACTTTGGTTAACCTAGCCTCTTGGGTTGTCCCCAATGGGTCCTTGGTGACCCATTGACCTCGCATAGGATCTAGGAAAACTTAGGTAGGGTTGGTTGGGCATATTAGGGGCACATTGCCCTTAGTTAGGGCACCTTGCCCAATTTAGGCCTATGGTGGTCTTAGGTCAATTTGACCACTTTGGGTTGATTTCAATGGACCCTTAGGGCTCTAATGGACCTTCCAATAGTTTAGGGATATTGTGATCGGGTCATGGAGTCATGGTGAAGCCCTATGGTCGTCCTAAACTAGTGTTTAGAATTCAACTATTTGCAAACTATGGTGATCTCCACCTTCATGTCTAAGCTCACTTGGTCTTCTTTGGCTTTTAGGGTTTTGTCATTACCTAGTCATGACAAAACCACTCCTAGGAGTTTAGCTGGAAATGGGATGTTACAAATCCCAATAAACAAAAACAAAAATTTTGTCCTCGAAATTCAAGTTAGGCCTGCGGGGTTTTACTGAGGGTAACTGCTTGTAACATCCCTTAGGAAGTTGAATGTATACCTTACCCAGAGTGATCCAGGTACCTCCGCTATATTAGATTCGGTGGCTCTCAGGTATGCTCCTCCTTCCCATGGTTCGTCTATAATACCTTGACCAGTGGGACCTTCTTGTGCCGCAAGACCTGCACCGCTGTGTAATCTATCCTGACCGGCACATCTTTTTACCGATTGATCAAAATCTGTCGAGCCATCTATGCCAAGAACCTGCTGTTCCGGCCGTAGTAGAGCCATCCTGAGAAAGGAGACATGAAATACATCGTGCGAACCCGCTAACTCCGGCGATAGCTCCATCCTGTAAGCCAATGGGCCGATCTGCTCCCGGATCCTGTAACACCCCATATTCCATGGACTGAGCTTCTTCTACCCACGTACTCATGAGACTCCTTGCACTAGATGTATATTCAGGAATCATGGTCTCCATCTTGAGACTCTACTTGGAAATGTCGCGCATCGTAATATTTGGCTGGTCTGCTCTGGGCCTCCAGCATCCTATTGTGAATTAGTCATACCCAGGTGTCGGGGTTCTTCATAAATTCCGAGTCGAGTGCCTTTGGATTCTCGTCCTAGATCCATGATAGTGGAATCCTGTATATGAAAATCCCTAATTATACCCTCGAACATCTACTCCAACTTAGGCAGTGGTTGTAATAGTTCCCCAAAAACTCTTTCACATAGCCTACATCAACTGACGGACATTACCGTGCATCACCAAACCCATGACACATTTCTTCACTCCGGGGGTACATGTTCTGAGATACACCATACTTCTGATGATACAACATAGCTATTAAATTTTTTCCTTCTCAGATATCCTGAATCTTGTTATCCGTCATCTAATTTTACCTTATAATAGTTAATCCTCGAAATTACTGCATCTTATTACCATGTCATTGTCTTGGTAATGCTACAGGTCAACATTCCAAACATGTTTTTACAAAATCTTATCTTTGCCCGAATAACGTCGAAGTATATCGACTTCAACCTCACTATGTTTGTTACGCCGCATTCTCTAAATTAGATCTAAGGAAACCCAAGTCAATACTAATTTGCCCAATAAACAAAGGACAAGTCCCCAATAAACAAAAGATAAGCCCCCAATAAACAAAAGATAATCCCCCAATAAACAAAAGATAAGCCCCTACCTACCTTGGGCTAAGTATCTTTGATATTACCATGCAATATCAGTCCTAGCTGGGTGCACAATCCATAGGGCATCAATCTTCGACTTGGGGTTCCACCCTTAAACTCGTCAATATACTCCATACTTTAAACTCTATGAGTCACATTTACGACGACCTTATCGAGGTCAAAATGTTCCCATCCCAAATGGGTTTCTTTCGAACTTGAATTCCTATCCGACCCTTAGTGTTTGTCTCGGTGGTTGCCTCCATGTAATTTTGTTACTGGTACGAGGGTCGAGATAAAATGACTTCTGTCATTCTGCTAATAGATCATTGGCCTCAATTCTCCTTAAGGCCGTCCTACCAGTTTGAGTAATCCTTGATTGGGATAGTAGGGACACCTGAGTTTACGTCTTAGGTAGTCATTCTCGTGCTAAACTCCTCCTTTATTCTCTTTGGGTATCTCCTTACCTTAACAGAGTTCATACCCAAGGTCTATTTTGAACTAGGGCATACTATAAGTCGTCCTGGTTAGTCGTAAGTCCTAGTGGGTTGAGTCTAACTCGTTGGTTAGAGAATTATAAGATGAGATCTTCGCAGTCGGAGGTGCTCCCTGCTGGGGGCAGGGTTTGCCCAGGCTACAAAGAAGAATTCCAATCAATGATGAAGTGGACTTTTACATGTGATTTCCCTTATGGGCACACCACTGCTTCCGCTGCTAGTTTGTCCTCAAACTAAGATCGTGCGGGAGTGACCCAGGGTTAGTGGACTTCTACTTTTCCGATCGAGGTTTGCTCTGATACCACTTATAAGACCCCATTTTTTTTATTTTTAAATACCGGGGTCTTAGGCCCAGAACCGCCACTTTGCGGTGACACCTTCACGCCCTGAAGGGTCATCACCACAAAGCACCGATTCTGCCGGCCAATTCGATCATAGAAAAGCAGCAATAGTAGAGTACAACTAGTCCACAGAGATCACATATATAGTAAATAAAAGTCTCCACGAAGGTAGTGTCCACAGAATAATATATCAGAGTACTATAATACGGGCTTATGCCCGGTACATAATGTCCTCACTACAGATCACTCATGCGGAAGCAAAAACAGAACATCTACTCAAGGTTGAGACTCACGGTCCTGGCTGTATGAACTTCGGAGCTAGACAGCCCCATCTCCAAGCGCACCAGTCTCTGGGGCTGCTCCCCCGTGCTGGGCTCCACGATTCCCTAAAATGATCCGGTTCAAAAACTGTTAGTCATAAAGACTAAGCCATATCATCCCCTACCCCTTCCCCCATGGCTCTTAAGTACCGAGCGGAGAGGAAGAAAGGGAAGGACATGAAGGTGGAGATTAAATCAAAAGAAACAGGTGGCAGCGGAACTAATCTAGCAATTCTATAATAAATAATGGCAATAAGATGAAATATGAAAAGTAACCTTCACTTAAGTGAGAACACATAAGCCAAGGGGTCTTCTGCAAGGCTCCCATCGTATAAAAAGTCCCATACCAATTTATACGTTGGGGTGTCGGTTATCAAACAGCAGTATATATATCAAAATTGACCTTAATTTATAAACTTGCGCACACAAGATTATAAACCAAGGGGCTGTTTTGCAAGTCCAAATGTATAAGCGTCACATTCCACTTATACCTCAGGTGTCAGGGGTTGAATGAATCGAATATGCTATGATATGCTAGTGGGTATGATGGATCATGCAAGTGCAACACACACACCCGACTCTGTGCACACAGACCTTTAGTTCCCCCTTTCTGGAGCCGTAACCTCCCAGGATACCTTCGTAGTGGCAGATGGAAGTGGTGGGTTGGGCCTCGCCCACCTCTAAACTAGTAAAGCACTACCGGTAAGACCTATCATACGCCTCAACGCTTGGTGCACGAAGCGGACTCCTGCGTACTCTTGTCGGCTGGCGCATAGGACTTATGTTGGCGAAGTGCTAACCACACTTGCCGAGTCAGCGTATTGGCGTAGGTGCATCGACCCTCCAATACCGAAGACCCACCACCTTAATTTTCTTTCCTTTTATGCACATGCAATTTAACGTATTCAATAAAAAAAACCGAGCCGAAGCTCCCCGGACTAAAACGTCCGTCCCAAACAATCGAGCTGAAACTCCCCGGACCAAAATGTCCGTCTCTTAACTATCAAAGCCGAAGCTCCCAACTATCTTCCTGTGCTATCTGTGTTTGTGAAATGTGCAACCCTAATTACTAAGTTACTCTTTTCAGCTTGTTAATACAGTTTACGTTTACTCAGGACTGCCCCCGGTATACCCCGTGAAGGGCTCTCAAAGGGCACTAGGAACTATGATGGTAGTTGAAGCCCATCGTTCCCTTTCGCAAGGCACTTATTGTTATTGGTTGATTCCCTTTACTCATTCCCTTCTCATTTTACGATAGACTAACCTAGTGTGATTTTTAACCTTCCTCTCTTCGGGAAAGACGATCTTTTGTCGAACCCGAACACCTCTTAACTCTAGCCAACACCACTTCTCCCTAACCTTCTCATCCTTATATGGTGAACACTTTCGCATCCATCCAATTCAGTAGATTAACTAACTCCAACGTTGTGCCCCATCATATTGTAACATCTCATTTCCGACAAGATCCCTAGGAGAGGTTTTGTCATGACCAAGTCATGACAAAACCCTAGGAAGCCCAAGAAGGCCAAGTGACCCGGGCTCAAGGTGAAAATCACATTGGTCTGAAAATAGTAGGGCAGAAATTTAATTAAAATAGGATTTTGGCTTGGGCGTTGAGTGCATCGAGTGCACTCAATGCCAAAAGCTGAACGACGTTGAGTGCACTGACTGCACTCAATGCCATCCTATGTAGGGTGGATGGCGTTGAGTGAGTTGAGCTCACTCAACGCCATAGTCTGGATGGCGTTGAGTGAGCAGAGCTCACTCAATGCCATAATCTTGACTGCGTTGAGTGAGTAGAGCTCACTCAACGCCATAGTCATGATTGCGTTGAGTGAGCAGAGCTCACTCAATGCTATAATCTTGATGGCGTTGAGTGAGCATAGCTCACTCAATGCCATAGTCTGGATGGCATTGAGTGAGCAGAGCTCACTCAACGCTGTAGTCTGGATTGCGGTTAGTAAGCAGAGCTCACTCAACCCCATAGTCTGGATGGCGTTGAGTGAGCAGAGCTCACTCAATGCCGTAGTCTGGAAGGGATGTATCCTGGATGGCATTGAGTGAGCAGAGCTCACTCAACGCTGTATCCTGGATGGCATTGAGTGAGCAGAGCTCACTCAACACCGCAGCCTGGATGGCGTTGAGTGAGCAGAGCTCACTCAATGCCGTAGCCTGGATGGCATTGAGTGAGCTGAGCTCACTCAACGCCATTTTACTTAGAAAATTTTCTGGCAAGGTTTTAGCTTGGTTGATGGTTCAGTTGAACCGGGCCGTTCCAGGAAGTGGGCCCGAATGCATTATTGGGTCGTTTCTCTTATTAATACCCAATTAAGTCTTATTTTAAAATGTGGACCGATCAATGCCACGTGGCCGTCGGTTTTGGAAAACGAGGAGGAGCCACGGCCATGGCCGAAGATAAGCTTTCACGGCCATAAATGGCACTTGATGTCGTGGCCCCTTCCCCTCCTCTTTAACGGCTAGATTCAAGTCCTCATGGGGAGAGGAGGAGTTTCCAGCCTTCCTCCAGCTATTTTGAGCCGTTTCATCTCCCCTCCACCATGGCCGAAGCATGCTTTTAAGGAAGCATTAATGGCTGGACAGCCTATACCCGCCCGCATCCCCATTTATTCCCTTTAAAAGACTCCATAGACTTAGAGATAAAGTTTCCACCCTGACCCGACGGATTGGAGCCTTATACTGTGCTGTAGAAGAATTCCGGCGATGCCACCACCGCGCCAATGGCATCCCGACGATCGGCTCATCTCCAAACCACTAACAAGATCCTCCCCTCCTCTCTTTCTACGGGTAGATCTTAGAACTCTTTAGGATTGATAATCGAGCTCAACGGTGCTCGATCGGGAAGGTCTCCTCTTCCTGTTTCTTTTATTCCCGCAACAAACTTAGCTTTCGAGTTCGCCGGAAAACACCTCTCCGGCGGCCGCGCCACCGCCCGGGGATGGCCACCACCTCAACGGAGGCGGTGGTGGTGGTGGCCGGCCAGGGAGGAGGCTGGATGGTCGGCGGCAGCATCTGGAATGCGCTCCAGGTCGGGCTAATCTCAGCCCTTGGCTGGAGGAAGAAGACGACCCAGCATTGTTGGATCTGCTTCAAGATCTGTGCTGGTTATTTAATCTCTTTCTCTTAAATGAATTTTCTTTACTAAGATAATAGTCACTTTAGAAAATTAATGAAAAATACTTAAAGGCTCTATATGAAGAAATAGTCAACATATAATTTGTAGCCCTATGGGTCTATTTTATTTTAAAATTGATTTGGGTCAATTTGGTCAACTGGTTTGACGAGGGAACCTCTGTTGGTGGGATCTATACCTAGAGCTAAACAGAGATTAAAATGTGTGCCCACCCTTCATCCCTTGTCCAAAGGATCTGAAATTTGGGCAGGGAGTCTACCCTAGCTATACCTAAGGCCTGTAAAAAAATGGGAATTTTTTGAGAATGTGTTTCTATAGTTTTTAGAAAAATTTAATAATATTACGGTAAATTAATTAAATAGCTTAATGACTTCCAAACCCTCCCAAATTTTTGTGAGTGGTCCCTGGGTTTATCTTAAGGTTTTGTATAAATTTTCATCTCATTTGGAGATGTTTTAGATTAGAAATGAACAAACCTAAGCTTTGCCCTATTAAGCAATATTTAGGTCAAGAGTGTACTATGGGATTTGAGTGGTCAAATCACCTCAATAGAGGCTGAGATTTTGACCACTGACTAGGCATGATTCCTAGCACCCTCTCATGGATTTTGAGGTTGATCGGGGTAGAATTGCCCTAGGACCCAAGGCTAAACCCTAAGGATGGTTCTTGGTGGTTTGTGAAGGGTAAGTGGTCAAATGACCTGGTTATGATTTGAAACTTGGTAGAGAGAATTCTAGGGTAGCTAGAATCCTATTGTAGAAATCTAAATGGATTTTAAAGTAAATAAGTCCCTCAAAACCTTAACCCTAGTTTAGGGCACAAAACTTGTAGTGATAGAAGATGTCACTAAATAGTGATGAGATTTGGGTAGAATAGTGTTTAAAGTTAGTACAAGCTCTAGAGGTTTTGTTATGAATTTAGGACTATTATTTTGGATGCTTCATTAATAATTTAGTAATTTGCATTATTTGCTTAGAAATTTATTATGGAGAAAATACTTGCTGGAAATTGAGGAACTTTAGCCAAAGGACTTTTTATTATGTTTTAAAGCTCTGTGAATTTTTATGAGATTTTTGGAAGATTATTTCTAAGGGTTTCTTCATTAAGTATTGTTTCCCATGAAAATTTAATTAAATTTATTTTGGTGTCTAGCAAGCTTATAAAATTATTATTTTTGCACAATGACCCTTTCTGTAAAATATTAGAATTCTGTAATTTTTATATAATTTTCTGATGAATAATTTTTGTACTTCCTTCTTTACATATGATTAATGGAATTATTTTGGAAAAATTAATTAGAAGCTAAATCATTTTTGTAAAATCATGGAAATTAATATTTATTGATATCTCTCTATTATTTAGTGATTGTAATTTTTGGGTTACCATTACTTGAGAAAATCATGTAGTTCATGTTTAAAGTCACCCATGGCTAATCTTTTGGGAAAATTAAATAAATATCAGATTAATTAGGAAAATTATAAATTTCTGTATTTAGGCTAATTATGTCATGATAGACCTCCAGTTAATTTTATCGGTGATTTGGAAGACAGTTTGGAGTACCTCCCTTTGTATACCTTATATAGCTTAGGATGGTCTGTGTTTAGTAAAAACTGCTGAAATCATATTAAGCTGCAGGATGAACTTAGAGGGTTTGGATATTGGGATAATGGTTGGAAATATGTGAATGCATCCTCAGTAGCCAAGATGAGGGTAGGTTGGTAGGTTGTCTAGTCATAAGAGGTGCTCGGGACCGACGAAAGATCGTCCACCCCAATAGGAGAGGAAGAGTCTCAATACACTAGGTTAGATCCAA
The DNA here is from genome assembly GCA_039513925.1 of Platanthera zijinensis. Lineage (NCBI taxonomy): Eukaryota > Viridiplantae > Streptophyta > Magnoliopsida > Asparagales > Orchidaceae > Platanthera > Platanthera zijinensis. The sequence continues at coordinate 118,969,578 of CM077096.1, forward strand.
AGTAATTTGAAAGGGATCGGGTATTGGGTAATAACCAATAAAAGTAAGTCCCTTGTGAAAGGGAGCTTCGGGCTTCAGCCCATCATAGTTCCTAGTGCCCTTTGAGAGCCCTTTACGGGGTATGCCGGGGGCAGTCCTGGGCTAACGTAAACCGTAGGAATAATAAACTAAAAGAGCAACTAGTATAACTAGTGTTGCACATTCACACACCCCGGTAGTTAGGGAGGTAGATTAGGTTGGTTTAATTGTCTTTCAGTTGGTAGCTTCCGAAGGTTGATGCACGGACGGGACAGTCCGGTGAGCCGACGGCTCGAGGGTTTAAATACAGAATAAGGTGGTGGGTCTTCGGTATTTGACTGTCGTTCACACTGACGTCGGTACGTAGACTCGGCAGTGTGGGACACTTAGCCAAAGAAAGTCTTGTGGGTACAGCCAGCACTAGTACGTGGATACTCTAGGTTGTGTTCTTCTTGGGGTGTACGGAAGGGCTAGGCCCGGTAGTGTGGATACCCGCCTAGGAGTGGGGGGCCCGACCCACTGTCTCCGTTTGCCACTACGGAGGTTCTTGGGAGTGAAGCTAGCTGCCCGAACAGGGGGAACTAAAGGTCTGTGCACATAGAGTCGTGTGCGTGAGTTGCACCTGCATGAATCATGGCATAGCATATCACTACACTCATATTTGCATACAATCGACACCCCAACGTATAAATCGGTATGGGACTTTTTATACAATGGGAGCCTTACAGAAGACCCCTTAACTTATAAGTTTGTATGGGCATTCATATAAGTTAAGGTTACTTACTTACTTTCTATTTGGCTTCTTTATTATATACTGCTTGCTACAAGTTTACTATACTGCTCACTATCGTGGAATTGCTAGATATACTTTTGTTTCATTAGCTATTTATACACCATGAATTACTGTTAGACTAGTTCCGCTTTCACCCGCCTTGCTTATTCTCCACCTTTGTAGCTTCCCTTTCCTCTTCTCCGCTCGGTTCTTAGGAGCCGTGGGGGGAGGGGTAGGGGATGATAGGGCTTAGTCTTTATGACTAATAGTTTTCGAACCACAACATTACAGGAGCTCCGGATGGGAGACAGGGACCAGCAGTCCAGGGACCAGTACCAACAGAGTACGGTGCGCATGGAGGTGGGCCAGTCTAGTTCTGGAGTACCTGTGACCAGCTACGTGAGTGATTAGACTTTTTATAGCTTCCGTAATGAGTGATTTGTAGTGAGGACTCTGATGTACCGGGCTGAGCCTGTTTATATATCTCATCTGTTCTATTCTTTCGCAGTACTCTATTTTGCTATATATTGATGGACTTGCTGTGATTTTTATTCATATCTGATTATGTGGACATGTTGCATTTACTTCTCTCTCTTTGTGATCGAAAAGGGCCGGTAGAATTGGCGTTTTGTAGTGGCGGCCTTCCCGAGTGTTAGTGCCACCGTAAAGCGGCAATTCTTGGCAAAAGACCCTGATGGTTGAAAAAGAAAAAAAATGGGGTCTTACACATATCCTATGACTGTTAACAAAAATTGCTAATTGCAGACTATCCTATGCTATAAGTCGAACCGGATAGGAAATGTTCCAATACTCATCCAAATGCCCTAACTTATTTACTGGAGGTATATCATGATATAATTAGCCTATAATAAGAAAATTATAATTTTTCCTAATTATCTGGCATTTGATTAATTTCCTCAAAAATTCCAAGGGCTATCTGTTTGAACATGAACTACCCTAAGTACTCATGCAAGATGTCCAAAAAAATTATAATAAATATTATGTTATCTCAATATGATAAATCCAAAGTATCACAATTTATCTATCATTAAAAGGGCACTAAAACTATTTTAGCAATATTTTCTATCTTTCGTTATTTATGAATCAAGTACAAAGAATATCCATCCAAAAATTATAAATTAATTATACTATGCATATACAACCTTAAAAATAGCATTGGCCGAGTTTCATAATTTTTTAGCAAGTATTAATCTCTGAAAAAATTAATTATCAAAAATCTCCATAAGGTGGACTTGTAAAGAAAGTGTCATAACTATAATTCTAAAAATAAGGAATAAATGTCTACAAGCATATAAAGGCCTGAAAGATTCAATTCCTAAGCCTCATAATTTTTCAATAGCAATATAATCCATAATTAATTTTTAAACCATAAAACCCCTTTTTAACATTTGTGAATGAAGTACTAGATTTACTCAACTAAAAATTATACAAAAATTCAAGATCCACCATTCTGACCTAAAACATTTAATTCCAAGATGTCATGGGGTTTCAATAAATAAAAAGATCTAAATAATTAAAACATCAATTATGGCTATAACAAACCTTACAAATGAAGTGCTAGAGATAAACATCATAAAATTCCAGTAAAATTGCTATAGGTTCTATCCATTCCAAAACTCACTCTACCTTAGTTTTACAGCTTTTACATAATGTTTATTGACTGGTTTTACTTATTTGAGATTTTACCCCTAAAGTAAGGTTAGGGTTTTGAGGTATCTACCTATCTACAAATCTTCTGAGATTCCATCCAGATGATTTATATTTTGCTAAAGTCGACTCTACTGAATTTCAAGGCAATACGAGGGCATTTGCCCTATGTCCTTCACAACCCTCAAAACCCTCCCTTTAGGGTTTGAGTTTGGATCTTAGGGTAAATCAACCCTAAACCACACCATTTTTATCCAAGTGGGTTATAATAACCCTTCTAAGTCAGTGGTAAAATTATCAGCCTCTGTTTAGGTGATTTGACTGTTCCAACCTCTTATTGCACTTGTTACTCAAAAACGCCTCATTAATGCCTAGTTAAGGATAGGTGATTTTCTACCCAAAACTCATTCAAATGAGTTGGAACTTTGTACATAGCTAGGTTTTATAGCCAGGGACCACTCTCCAAAATTTGGAAGGGTTTGGATGTCATTTGACTACTTAAATAAATTACTTTTACTTTATTAAATTAAAACAAAAACCTTAGGCAAAGTATCTCAAAAAATTCCCATTTTTTGGACATCCTCTAGGTATGGCTAAGGGTAACCCCCTGCCCATATTTTAGGTTGTTTGGACAAGGGACGAAGAGTGGGCATTAATTTTAGTTTCTGCCCAACTCTAGGTACATCCCCCACTAAAACGGGTGTTGCGGTCAAACAACTTACCCAAATGAGTTGCAATTAATTTTAAATTAATCTTGACTCGAAGGGCTACAACTTTTGTGACTGGCCATTTTTCCTAAGTCGGCGTCTAAGTGCCTCATTTTGCAGCATCAAAATGCGCCCATTTAATGTATTTATTCCTTAAATACTATATACATAATTTTTATATTATAAAAAGTTTCTTACGATGGCTATCGGTCGGCGGTGGTTTAGCCGCCAGAAGTGGCGGTTTCTGGAGAACACGAAAATATATTTTTCATGGTTTTTCCATGAAAACACGAGATAGGTCCGGCTCCGTTGAGCACGAACTTCTTTTCTAAGATCCTAAGATCTACCCATAAAAGAAGAAGTAGAGGAGGACCTTGTTCGCGGTTTGGAGGTGAGATGAACGTCGGGTTTGTTGAAGCCAAAAATGACCTCAACGAATGTTCACGAACTAAGGTGCAGCCGACGCCTACTTCTCTCAAGCCTCGACCCTTAACTGACTGCTAAGGTCCTAAGACTGACCCAAAGCCTCAGCAGGGAGGTCCCACCTCACACCCGGAAGATCCCTGAGAGCTTCCCCTCCAAATCCAAATGCTGGGCTGGGAGCTCTTCAGAAAGCACTAGAGTTGGAGAATAATGAAAAGCCTGCTTTCCAAAGAGCCCTTATGGGTCTATTTATAGTCTTCCCTTGACCCAAAAATACTGAAATACCCCTGATGGGTCTTCCAATAGCCAAATCCCGCGGTCCACCCGGGGGTAGACAGGTAATTTTACCCGGGGATAATAAAATAATCTTGTCCTAGGCACCAGGCCCCACCACCTGGACCTGCTTGGCGAGAACACCGGGCGAGAAGGTTCTCGCTGAGCCTTAGCTGGGCTCACCTTGGCGAGATCTCCCGCCAAGAGGGTTCTTGCTCTCGGTGGTCTTGACGTCACTGTCGTTGGACGTGGCGCTGAGTGGGTGAAGCTCACGTTACGCCTTCACTGCTAATCACGGCGTTGAGTGAGTGAAGCTCACTCAATACCCTTTGCTGTCGGATGCGGCGATGAGTGAGTGAAGCTCACTCAACGCCCTTTGCTGCCGAATGCGGCGTTGAGTGAGTGAAGCTCACTCAACGCCCTTTGCTCGAATGCGGTGTTGAGTGAGTGAAGCTCACTCAACGCCCTCTCGCCCGAGTCCCAAAGCCTAAAGCTGACCTGAAGACCCGAGTCCCGGCTCAAACGATCTCGCCTACTAATGGGCGGGAGCTCCTTAAGGGCGAGAACTCTTCCAGTCTGCCCCAGGGCTAACCCGGGACAAGCCCAACCCTGGCCACTGAATTCTTGGTATTCTAGGTCCTACCCCGCGAATATGGGGTTATACACAATCCCCGCTCTTTTCGATCTAGCCCTGCGCTCGACAAGACAAGTCCAACCCCAAAATATTCGCTGGACACGTGCTGTCTGCCAAGGGAATCTTTCGGTGGGCCCTACTTCGGCTATAAATACATGCTGGATAGGCGACCATAAGACTTGCCTCTAAACCACTGCTTCTTGACCGAGCTCTCGCCTGGATTTTTTGCGCGAGGCCACCATGTATGCTAAACGCGCTGCCAAGCCACTTTCACAAGACCTTCAATACCGGCTAGCCGTTTCCCAAGCGCGAGCTCTGGCCAACTGTGCCGCGGTGGCCCCGTGGCTAGCGAGGAAATCTTCCACCTTTGGACCATCCGAGCCGAAGAAGAAAAAGAAAGACAAGAGGAAAGCCAAGGTGGTCCGACGAGACCTTGCTCACGAGAACAGGTATCCATCCTCTCCTACCCCGAATCCTGCGGGGGACCCCTCCCTGCAAAAGGTATGCCTTTCGATCGCGCCTTCTGAGACTATTGTGCTATAGAACCAATAGTTAACGTGACCTTTCGCAGGAGTCTGCCCCTAATGACGGCGTCTGGTCCCCTCCAACTCCCCCGAACTCGCTAGTTCACCCTCCTGAGGATCAAACGCGAGTTTCGGGGGTGATTCCTCTGGTCGAGACCAGGACGATAGGTACACTTTCTGTCATTTTTCAATACTTTAATCTTGCCCTCTCTTCTGAACTGTCTTCTCGCAGTGACTGCTTCCGCCGACCTAGGCCTCGCCACTCAGGAAGATGAGGCGAGAGCTATTGAGCCGCCTCTCCCCTCGGCGAATTTCGCCTTGCAGGCGGGAAGGGTGGCTTCTGAACCCTCCATCACTCCCAAGGATGCCGATCATCCCTTGAGAGAAGATAACTCCCCCCCGTGCTTCCGGCCAGGTTGGGGTCATCGCGCGCGAGCCATTCCGCCCGGGGCAGGGCAAGCCTCTTCACCTTCTTTACGGAACCGATGGGGGGGGGGGGGTCGGGCCTTCTCGTCCGGCGCCAGTCGACGGTTCTCGCCGGACTGCAGGTATGCGAGACGTTCTTGTCAGCTAATCGTCATGCTTTAAACAAACCCTTGGGCGCTCTTTTTGCAGGGGATCCCAGCTCGCGGTCGGGAGCCGACGAGGAGGGAGAAGAAGAAGAGGAAGAAGAAGAAGAAGAAGAAGATGGCGAAGGCTCCCCCTCCCCTCGTCTGGCGAAATAGAGGGAATCCTGAATGGCGCCGAGAACACAAAGGGGCGAAGGAGGAAACTCTCGGCCATTTTGTCCAAGCTCGTCCGGCGAGATCGTGTCTGTGCTACCACGGCAAGAACATTCCGTTAATCTGTGGAGCAGAGGCTGGAAGCTCAGGAGCGAGATTTCTTCTTGGGCGAGGTTGATCGGCCGGGAGGGCCCGCTGCCGGGTCTTCGCCAGGGAGATGCATTGCGCAGATCCGGGATCAAGCCTGGCGAATTAACCTAGGGTGTACCACCATGTCATCCTATTTCAATCCACTGGCGCCTCCAAGGACCAGGCTGCGGGAACGAGGTCGATGGTGCTGGGAACCCTACTAGTTCCCCAGATCTCGCCTTCTCTCTCTCTTTAGCCTTCCCTTCAAACAATGTACCCCTATGTTTGTTCGTAATAACGATTATTATTATTTTTATTCAGCTCTTGCCGACGAGAGCGTGTCATTATCCATATCTTCCTATCTTGTGCTGCGATCTTAAGAATACGTGTGATAATACGTTTTGTAGCCTAAACTATTATCGTATTTTATATTTTATATTGTACAAATTATGTCTATTATTATTTTATTTTTATCCTTTTTATGTAAATTTTATTGCCACTAACTTTTTCCTGTCTTTTTGCAGGTTTTCAGAAAAATTGCCAAAATGGCCTGTCACGCCCCCCTGTCACGCCCTCCCTGGGCGTGACCTAGGGCGTGTCATCCGATCCCGAGGACACCTGTTGGAAGGGACAGAAAACGGTCAAAAACCGCTGTCACGCCCCCCTGTCACGCCCTCCCTGGGCGTGTCACTAGGCGTGACCAGGGGTGTGTCGCCCTCTGCCGCAAAGCTGCCGCCGCATTAAATGCCCTTCCGCCTCAGCACACAAATAGTACTGTCACGCCCCATGTCACGCCCGTGACATGGGCGTGACACCTTCCTTTTTCGGCGACTGACGGATTTCCGACCAATGATTTGGACATGACATGCCTATCACGCCCCCCTGTCACGGGCGTGACCTAGGGCGTGACCACCGACGTACCGAAGCAATCATCCCTCCCGCCAGAATCCAGAGCCCGAGGTCAAATCCGTACCTGTCACGCCCCCTGACACGCCCCCCCTAGGGCGTGTCGGAGGGCGTGACCAACCCGAGAAAAAATCTATAAATTGAGCCCCCCTCCTCCCCATTTCAGCAAGCTTTGGTTGAGTGGGGGAGGTGCTGCCCCTTTGTTTCTTGATCCTTTTTCATATTTTCTCTCTCTCTCTCTCCCCCTCTCTTTGTACTTTTTGGTTAACCCTAGTTTAATCTTAGTTTGTGCTAGCTTTTAATGTAATTTTCTTCTTGATTAGTGCTTAATGTAGGGCTAGAATAGGGTTTAATTTTCATGCACTTGTAATTTTATTTTCATTAGTGTAACTTGCCCTTCTTCATTAATAAAATTGTTCTTCCCTTAGCTTGTGTTCTTCTTATGTTTTTCTACTCATCTCCCCCCCCCCCTCCACTCCATTATGATTAACTAATCCTCCTTGTACTCGATCTTGATGATCCGAGGTTAGAGCGATTATGTTATGATGTTTTAATCAATCTTTTCTTTTTAGGTTAGGGCCTTGAATTACTCTTGATTAATCACGGGTTGGGGGTATATTTTCGATATATACTCTCCGCCTTTGCTTTCATTCTGGGCTAGCCGAGAGGCCGAAAGAATGAAGTGAGCATTCAAGAGTAAAGGGAGTTGTCGCACCCCTCGAGAGAGGCAGACGTCCAAATCTCCCGGATTGGAGTAAAATCCAATAGTGGGGTTCACCGCGTAAAGCGAGTTTTAGGCCTCCGATTTAGACGAGAGTCGGTCGGACCTTCCTAAACTCAGTTGGGCACGACTTCGAGAGAAGCGTGTTCAAGCTTTAGGAACCTCCACGGTCAAGGACCCTTATCCTATTAAGTTTAGATTTTTATCGCATTTTCTTAATCGTCTTTAGCCGAGGTGAATCTTGATCGGGTGCATTTCCATTTCATATTTTCTACCTTTCGTAGTAATCACCTGTCTTGTGCTCTTTAATTAACTGCAGTAGTTTCCTTTCTAGCTTAGTTGTTTACTTAATAGCCCTCTTAATTGCAGTGTTTCTTTTTCTAGAATAGCTTTACTTTCTCCCATTGCGCTTAGATTTTCTAAAACCCTAGTTTTTCCGTCGATAAGATAATAGCGTTCGTGTGAGTAAGCTTAGCCAACAGTTCCCGGATTTCAATACGACACTTGTGTCCCCTTGCTACAATTCGATAGGTATACTTGCCTCATCGGGTTGCTAGTTCGGTTGCATTTATTTTCTTCGAACCCTAGCGCGATACCAAGTTTTTGGCGCCGTTGCCGGGGACCCAACTTCCGTTGATATTTTGAAAACACGAACCTATTAATTTTATCTCTTCTCTTTCTCATCCCCTTTCTTTAAAGTTTTAAAAAATCAAAAAAATTTAATCACCGCTCTTAATAGAAACCAACCTCACAATTTTTCTACGCCACCTAATTCTCTCGAAAACGGCAAAGGGCTTTAAGCGCCACTGTCTTGTCTAGTACCTTGCGAACCCTTCACGGGGTAGTCCTTGGGAAGTTCGGGAGTTAATTTATAAAAAAAAATCTATTTCAAAAAGAAAAAAAAAATTTAATTTAATTTTCTAAATCTAGTTTTTCTTTCTAGTTTATCCTTTTTCTCTTTCTCTTCTTCTTTTCTGTTCTTTTAGTGCATGACCCGCGGGAGTCCGTCGGTTATTTTGGACTTGGACCACGAAATTGAGCGTACTCTTCGGAGAAGATCACGATTTCAAGGTCCTACTATCCAAGTGCCGGTTGAGGACTCCGAGTCATTTAATACTTTAAGAATGGAAGAACCCAACGTAGATGAGGCCGTTCAAAGGACTATGTCCTATTATGAACGACTGAACCTCGAGGGAACAGAATCGAGTATAGTCCGCCCTACTATAGCAAATAATAACTTTGAACTAAAGCCTAGCATAATTCAAATGGTGCAGCAATATGTGCAATTTGACGGACTTCAAGATGAAGATCCGAACGCACATATAGCTAGCTTTCTTGAAATTTGCGACACCTTCAAGATAAATGGTGTCACAATTGATGCGATCAGGCTAAGACTCTTCCCCTTCTCTCTAAGAACTAAAGCTAAGCAGTGGCTTAACACACTTCCGAAAAATAGCATAACCACTTGGAATGAATTAACTGAAAAATTTTTGGCGAAGTATTTTCCGCCCGCTAAAACTGCAAAACTTAGGAACGACATCTCTGCCTTCGGACAAATAGACTCTGAAACCCTTTACGAAACCTGGGAGAGATTTAAAGAATTATTAAGACGATGCCCACATCACGCACTGCCTGTATGGTTACAAGTGCAGACGTTTTATAACGGGCTAAATCAAAGCACGAAGCAAATGATAGACGCAGCTTCTGGCGGTACTTTAAATCATAAGACCCCGGAAGCCGCTCTTGAGCTTTTTGAGGATATGGCCATGAACACTTATCAGTGGAATGTGCCTAGGTCCCGCCCGAACAAGCCTGCAGGTATCTATGAAGTGGACAACGTCTCCCAGCTCGCTCTGCAAGTAGAAATCCTAAGCAAAAAAATCACGGAGATGACTGCTGCCTCCGCCCCTCAGGTATGGGAATCTGCAACCCCTACTCCAGAACATTTAGATTATGTTAATAATTTGCCTATAACTGCTTTTAATAATTTTTCTGCTGCTAATTTTCATCCGCCTGGTTTTAATTTTCCGAATAGTTATAACCCCGCTTTAAGAAATCACCCGAACTTTTCATGGAGTAATCCATCGAATGCGATGCGCCCACCTCCGCAAAATGATTTTTCTGCACAACCACCACCACCACCACCACTTCTTCAAAATTACCCAAAACCTCCGAGCTTGGAGGAATTACTTTCTAAATATATCACCACAAATGACGCTACCATAAGAACTTTAACCGGAAGCGTAAAAAGTTTAGAAAATCAGGTAGGACAGCTCGCGAAAATAATTTCTGAGCGACCCGCAGGGTCTCTTCCTTCCAATACCGAACCCAACCCGAGAGAGCAAGCGAAAGCTATAACTCTTCGGAGTGGGAAGCAAGTCTCCGGTATGGTAAGTGAAGAGCCCGAGGCAAGCTCCGCTTCCGCTTTTAAAAATCAAAGCTCCGCTTCCGCTTTTAAAAATCAAAGCTCCGCTTCCACTTTTAAAAATAAAAGCTCTGCTCCGCTTCCACCCTCTGCTGAAGAAGTAATCACCCCCACTTTAGAAAATAATCTCACTCCACCACCCATCTTCAAAAATAATTCAACTCCTCCATACCCCTCTGAACTTAATAGACAACGTCAAGATGATCAGTACTCCCGCTTCTTAGAAATCTTCAAACAAATCCACATTAATCTTCCCTTCCACGAGGCTATTTCGCAAATGCCAAAATACGCCAAATATCTTAAAGACCTCCTCACAAACAAGAAGAAGTTAGAGAATCTTTCGCACGTCACGCTTAACGCCGAGTGCTCTGCCGTTTTAACAAACGGTTTGCCGAAGAAAATCAGTGACCCGGGTAGTTTCTCTATCCCGTGTGTCTTCGGTGATCTCTTTGTTAAACACGCGTTAGCCGACTTAGGCGCAAGTATAAACCTGATGCCCTTTTCGTTGTTCAAAAAGTTAGGGATTGGTAGCCTTAACCCCACGCGTATGAGTATCCAGCTAGCCGATAGATCCGTCAAATATCCGTTGGGAATAGTGGAGGACGTTCTAGTGAAAGTCGACAAGTTCATCTTCCCGGTGGACTTTGTCATTTTGGACATCGAAGAAGACGTCGAGGTTCCCCTGATCCTTGGCCGACCCTTCCTTGCCACCTCCCGAGCCATCATTGACGTAAGCAATGGTAAGCTCTTTCTTCGAGTAGGCGACGACGAAGTCACATTTCCGATCACCCCTTCGATGAAGAACACCTTAGCGAACGATGACTCATGTTTTTTCATAGACGCCATGAGTGATGATTCTTCCTACTGCCTCTCCGACTTTGAAAAAGAATTTTCTACTTTTTGCTCCTCTTCTCTTACAACAGAATCACTGCAAGGAAGTGATGAATCTTCTTATTGTCTTTCTGAGTTTGAAAAAGAGTTTTCTGATTTTTGTTCTTCCTCTTTCCTTACCACTGAATCTGTACAAGAAGCCGTCTTGGCTGCTAGCCCCACCCCTTATTACGTTCCTTATAAAAAAGTTTATGAAGATATTATTTTTGAAAAAGAAAGAATCTCAAAATCCTCTTATGAAGAACCCCCTACCCTAGAACTTAAAGAACTTCCCGAACACCTTAAGTATGCTTTCTTAGAAAAAGACTCCAAGTTACCAGTTATCGTTTCGGCCTACCTCACGGATACGCAGAACGATAAACTTCTTCTAGTTCTACGTAAGCATCGCCGGGCTATTGCTTGGCAAATTTCTGATATCAAGGGCATAAGCCCATCTTTCTGTACACATAAAATCCTAATGGAAGATAATTCGCGTAACTCTATTCAACCTCAACGCCGTATAAACCCGAATATGAAAGAAGTAGTTAAAGGCGAGGTTATGAAACTATTAGACGCAGGAATTATCTACCCTATATCGGACAGTAAGTGGGTTAGCCCCGTTCAGGTAGTTCCAAAAAAGGGAGGGATAACCGTAGTTAGTAATGAGAATAATGAATTAATCCCGACACGGACGGTGACGGGTTGGCGTATGTGCATAGATTACCGTAAGTTAAATGACGCCACCCGTAAGGACCACTTTCCTCTACCGTTTATCGACCAGATTTTAGAACGTCTCTCCGGCCATAGCTTTTATTGTTTTCTCGATGGCCTCTCGGGGTACTTTCAAATACCCATCTCTCCCGAGGACCAAGAGAAAACTACGTTTACTTGTCCCTTCGGCACCTTCGCGTACCGAAGAATGCCGTTTGGATTATGCAATGCGCCGGCTACATTCCAACGATGTATGCTCGCAATATTTGACAAGTACGTAGAAAGCATTATGGAGGTATTCATGGACGATTTCTCCGTGTTCGGCGATACCTTCGATAGATGTTTAGAAAACCTCGAAAAAGTCTTAGAACGATGCGAAGAAACTAACCTTGCCCTAAATTGGGAAAAATGCCATTTTATGGTGAGGGAAGGGTTAGTTTTGGGTCATAAAATTTCTGCTAAAGGTATTGAGGTAGACGTTGCCAAGATAGAAGTTATTGAGAAGTTGCCGCCACCTACAAACATAAAAGCTATAAGAAGTTTCCTAGGCCACGCTGGTTTTTATCGTCGTTTTATAAAGGACTTCTCCAAGATCACTAAGCCCCTCACCCATCTCTTAGAAAAAGACGCTCCATTCATTTTTGATGACTCTTGTATTTCTGCCTTTGAATTAATTAAAGAAAAGTTAATTAACGCGCCAATTATGATAGCTCCGGTGTGGGACCTTCCTTTCGAGATTATGTGCGATGCGAGTAGTTTTGCGGTGGGAGTCGTATTAGGTCAACGCATATCTAAGAACTTCCACCCCATCTATTACGCTAGTAAAACCCTCACATCTGCACAAGAAAATTACACCACAACCGAGAAGGAGCTCTTAGCTGTAGTATTTGCGTTTGATAAATTTCGCCCTTACATTACACTTTCAAAAATCATAGTTTTTACGGACCACTCAGCCCTCAAGTACCTTCTTGCCAAAACGGATGCCAAGCCTCGCTTGATTCGCTGGGTCTTACTCCTCCAGGAGTTTGACTTAGAGATCCGTGATAAGCGAGGAGCCGAGAACTTGGCCGCCGACCATTTATCAAGATTAGATAACCCCTTTATAGAAAAATTAAATGAAAAATCTTTTAATGATTATTTTCCTGATGAGAAGCTGCTTTTAGTTAATACATCTACTTCTCCTTGGTTCGCGCACATCGCCAACTATCTAGTGGCCCGGGTGCTCCCAAAAGAGTTCTCCTCTCAGCAGAAGAAGAAATTCTTTTCTGAGCTGAAGAACTACTTTTGGGAAGACCCGCATCTTTTCAAAATTTGTGCGGATCAAGTGATAAGGAGATGTGTTTCTTTTGATGAAGGAATTGATATTCTAAAACATTTGCATGAAGGTCCGACAGGTGGGCACTATCAAGCTGCTCGCACCGCTCATAAGGTGCTTTGCGTGGGTTTTTACTGGCCTAGCCTGTTTAAAGACGCGCAAGCCTTTGTGAGCAGGTGTGATAGTTGCCAACGGTCGGGCAATATTTCTAATAAAAATGAAATGCCGCAAAATTATTTCTTAGAGTGCGAAATTTTCGACCTCTGGGGAATTGATTTTGTTGGCCCCCTTCCTTCTAGCTTCAGAAACAAATATATTTTAGTCGCTGTTGATTATGTTTCACGATGGGCTGAGGCCCAAGCTCTTCCTACGAACGACTCCCGAGTTGTAGTCACGTTTTTAAAAAAATTATTTTCTAGATTCGGTACACCACGCGCAATCGTTAGCGATAGGGGTTCCCATTTCTGTAACGCGCAATTTTCAAAAATCCTTACTAAATACGCCGTTACGCATAAACTATCCACTGCCTACCACCCCCAAACTAACGGTCAAGTCGAAGTAGTAAATAGAGAAATAAAAAGAATATTAGAAAAGACTGTTTCAACTTCTAGAAAAGACTGGTCAGCCAAACTTGACGATGCTCTATGGGCCTACCGAACAGCGTACAAAACCGCCCTCGGATGTACGCCGTATCGGCTGGTCTATGGAAAATCATGCCATCTGCCAGTAGAGTTAGAACACCGCGCCTTTTGGGCCTTAAAATTTTTAAACTTCGATCCCCACTCAGTCGGTGACCTTCGAAAATTCCAACTAAATGAACTCGACGAGTGGCGCTCTTATGCTTATGAAAATAATAAACTTTATAAAGAGCGGACGAAGCGTTTACACGATAAACACTTAAGGCACCCTAAAAACTTTAAGCCGGGCGACCAAGTCCTGTTATATAATTCTCGTTTACGTTTATTTCCGGGCAAATTAAAATCTCGCTGGTCTGGCCCGTTTTCTGTTTTAGAAGTATTTCCTTATGGAACTGTTTTAATTTCTCACCCTGATAAGGGTAATTTCAAAGTGAATGGTCAGCGTCTTAAACTGTATTTCTCTGGTGATGATGATGTCAGTCCAAACACTATTAAGTTTCTGCTTCACGAACTCTAACTTTGAACTTTTAATTTTTTGCTAAAAACAATTTTATTTCGGGACAACAATATTTTTGGACAATATTATTTTTGATGCGTCGAGCTCAACGACGCTTTAACCAAAGGGCGCTCTTGGGAGGCAACCCAAGTTATCTTTTTCTGTTTTCTTTATTTTACAATTTTTGCCTCGGACGGCTTCGACAAGCTGAAGCTTCTGCGATCGCCTGCTCCAACATTGCTGAATCCATCACAAAGTCCAAAGAAGACATTCGGGGAGCGACATCACTCAGCTTTCGCAGCAAATAAATCCGGGGAAGTACCTGTATTTCAATTCTGTCTTTCAATTCTGTACTTTATTTTTCTCTCCTTCTCCAATCCCCTTCTTTAGTCATTGAGGACAATGTCTGTTTTAAGCTTGGGGAAGGATTTCCTCCTTCATTTTTGCGTAGTGTAAATAATCTTCTTTTTGTATATATTGTAAATATTTCCAAAAAAAAAAATGAATATCTTAAAATTCCAAAAAAAAAAAGAGAAAAATTTTCCAAAATAAAAAAAAAAGAATATTTCTCAAAATAAAAAAAAAATATATGTGTGTTTTTGAATAGTTTAGACATTTTGGTATTTCAATAGTACCCCTAGTTTTTAGTTTTGTTTTACTCAAAATCTCCTATAAACAACTTAGTTAATTATAATATTTCTAATCGTCCTTTTTAATTATGTTTCACAAGTAAAATGTTGGCCATGCTGTGTTTCTAATTCACGGTAGCATGTTAAGGTGAAATATTTTTTCTAAAACTCGCATTTCTATTATGGTTTTTTGTTGTTTATTTCCTTTACTTTCTTAAAAATTCATCATCCACTATTTTCTTTTTCGTTTTTGAATAATTTTTGTAAAGTCAACTTTTGAATAACGTAATAGATGTGAACGATCCAAGTCACCTATTATTTCTATTTTCAAGTTAATTTCATCAATCTTCTTTTATTATCTAGGACTCGCTTTTTGAAAATTTTTCAAACCTTTGTTTTAAATAAATTCAAAAGCGTGAAAATGATTTAGGCCATTTTTGTTTTCGTTTGAGCTTTCTTGCCAACCTAAAAACTTTTACCACTAGTTAGCCATTTTTGAGCCTTTTTCCGATTTCATTTGATAGCTCCTCCCTTCATTTCAGTTTCACCAAAGCCAAAATTTCCAACCTATCGAATCGCACTAGCCTTTTTGAGTTTCATAAATTATTTTGACGATTTTTGATAGGGTATTTTGTGATTTTTGTGGAGAAAGGTTTTCGAAAAAAAAGGAAGTATGTTCAAAAGTGATGTTTATTTTTGTTTGGCCAACTCAAAAAGGAAAATAAAAATATTTATGGCCTTTGTTTTGAAAAAAAGAAAAAAAAATTGAAAAAAAAAGAAAAAAAATGTATATATTTTTATGAAAGTTTTTGAAACTCTTTGCTTTGGTTTAGTGTGATTTTAAACCTTTACGTTTATCTTTGAATTCCACTCCTAATCATTTTCCTAAACCAAACGTTTCTGTCCTATTTAAGTCCTTTTGATTCACGCTTTTTGATTTTTTATTTAACAACTAAGAAAAGAAAAACAGTAAATCAGTTTTAGTTTTAGATTTAAACCTAGATTTTTGATAATTAAATTGATATAATTATAATGCGTTGCTTGGATCTAGTAACAACTCAATGCGTGTTTTTCATTTTCGTTGCTTTACTTAAGTCCATTTAAAAAATCTCGCTAAAATTTTGGATGATTTGTTTTTATTAAGTAAAGTTTTTAAAAGTTTTACCATACCTAAATAATTGTTTTAGACTTACATTTCACCTTTTCCCTACTAAGAATTTCGCATAGTACTTGTGCGGGCATAATTAGAACTTTTTGATTAGTCCTTTTTATAAATTTCTAGTTTTTATATTTTTGCTTGGGGACAAGCAAAGCTTAAGCTTGGGGGAATTTGATAATACGTTTTGTAGCCTAAACTATTATCGTATTTTATATTTTATATTGTACAAATTATGTCTATTATTAGTTTATTTTTATCCTTTTTATGTAAATTTTATTGCCACTAACTTTTTCCTGTCTTTTTGCAGGTTTTTAGAAAAATTGCCAAAATGGCCTGTCACGCCCCCCAGTCACGCCCTCCCTGGGCGTGACCTAGGGCGTGTCACCCGATCCCGAGGACACCTGCTGGAAGGGACAGAAAACGGTCAAAAACCGCTGTCACGCCCCCCTGTCACGCCCTCCCTGGGCGTGTCACTAGGCGTGACCAGGGGCGTGTCGCCCTCTGCCGCAAAGCTACCGCCGCATTAAATGCCCTTCCGCCTCAGCACGCAAATAGTACTGTCACGCCCCATGTCACGCCCGTGACATGGGCGTCACACCTTCCTTTTTCGGCGACTGACGGATTTCCGACCAATGATTTGGACATGACATGCCTGTCACGCCCCCCTGTCACGGGCGTGACCTAGGGCGTGACCACCGACGTACCGAAGCAATCATCCCTCCCGCCAGAATCCAGAGCCCGAGGTCAAATCCGTACCTGTCACGCCCCCTGACACGCCCCAGGGGGGGCGTGTCGGAGGGCGTGACCAACCCGAGAAAAAATCTATAAATTGAGCCCCCCTCCTCCCCATTTCAGCAAGCTTTGGTTGAGTGGGGGAGGTGCTGCCCCTTTGTTTCTTGATCCTTTTTCATGTTTTCTCTCTCTCTCTCTCCCCCTCTCTTTGTACTTTTTGGTTAACCCTAGTTTAATCTTAGTTTGTGCTAGCTTTTAATGTAATTTTCTTCTTGATTAGTGCTTAATGTAGGGCTAGAATAGGGTTTAATTTTCATGCACTTGTAATTTTATTTTCATTAGTGTAACTTGCCCTTCTTCATTAATAAAATTGTTCTTCCCTTAGCTTGTGTTCTTCTTATGATTTTCTACTCATCTCCCCCCCTCCACTCCATTATGATTAACAAATCCTCCTTGTACTCGATCTTGATGATCCGAGGTTAGAGCGATTATGTTATGATGTTTTAATCAATCTTTTCTTTTTAGGTTAGGGCCTTGAATTACTCTTGATTAATCACGGGTTGGGGGTATATTTTTGATATATACTCTCCGCCTTTGCTTTCATTCTGGGCTAGCCGAGAGGCCGAAAGAATGAAGTGAGCATTCAAGAGTAAAGGGAGTTGTACGCACCCCTCGAGAGAGGCAGACGTCCAAATCTCCCGGATTGGAGTAAAATCCAATAGTGGGGTTCACCACGTAAAGCGAGTTTTAGGCCTCCGATTTAGACGAGAGTCGGTCAGACCTTCCTAAACTCAGTTGGGCACGACTTCAAGAGAAGCGTGTTCAAGCTTTAGGAACCTCCACGGTCAAGGACCCTTATCCTATTAAGTTTAGATTTTTATCGCATTTTCTTAATCGTCTTTAGCCGAGGTGAATCTTGATCGGGTGTATTTCCATTTCATATTTTCTACCTTTCGTAGTAATCACCTGTCTTGTGCTCTTTAATTAACTGCAGTAGTTTCCTTTCTAGCTTAGTTGTTTACTTAATAGCCCTCTTAATTGCAGTGTTTCTTTTTCTAGAATAGCTTTACTTTCTCCCATTGCGCTTAGATTTTCTAAAACCCTAGTTTTTCCGTCGATAAGATAATAGCGTTCGTGTGAGTAAGCTTAGCCAACAGTTCCCGGATTTCAATACGACACTTGTGTCCCCTTGCTACAATTCGATAGGTATACTTGCCTCATCGGGTTGCTAGTTCGGTTGCGTTTATTTTCTTCGAACCCTAGCGCGCAACAACGTGTCAGAACTAGGGTGCTCGCGCCAATTAGACGCAATGGCGCGATATAGGATGCTTGCACCGCGACTGGGATTCTCGCGCCAAAACTAGGATGCTTGCGCTAATTAGACAAAGTTGTTGCTCGCTGTTATCCCGAGGGGGGGGGAATCGAGGCGTCGCCGGTCTAGATCGTGATAGCTGTACTTCGCCACCATTTTATCTCTCTATCGGACGGCGCCGTAATGATCACGGTTCCCTATAAATAGAGAAGTCCACCCACCGCATTTATTTCTCCGATCTGGAACCTTAACTCCCTTCCATTTCTCTCGGCCTCTTGCTTCCGCCTCTACCTCTCGAAAGTTCTCCCCTTCACTCACAAACCCAAATGCCGGGCGAGAGCGAGGATCGCGCTCATTGCGCGGAAGCATTCCGAAAGCATCTTTTCCCTTCCTGCACCCTCACCCTGGAGGAGTTCAACACGACCGTTAATCACTTCGTCCCTGCTGTCTTCTCGGCGAGGAATCCGGGCAATCACGACAAGGTGAATACCACGGGGCCGGGAGAGCTCGTCATCCCCCTCGAACATTTCGAGGTGGGTTTCCGCCTTCCCCTCTGGCCGGAGATTCACCAAGCTCTCCGCTACTACGGGGTAGTTCCCGCTCAACTGAACCCGAACTCCGTCGCGATCCTTGTAGCATTCATATGCTACATGCGGTCTGAGAGGATCGAGTTCAGCCTGTCGATCTTCCGGAAGCTATTCACCTTCCGTGCCAAAGGAGGGGTGGTCTTCTTTTCCGGGCAGCTGCTCAAGACCACCGGTCTCGCCAACAAACATCACCAATGGGGCGAGAGGTTCGTCTATGTCACCGGCGACTTCGGCAACGTCCCCCTCCAGCCTGTTCAGTATGAGGATGCCGCCTACAAGCCGCCCGCTCTGGGATCGCGTGAGAGCGCGATTCTGGAGTTCTTTGGCACGAAGGAGTTCGACATCCACTTCCTCCGGCGAGACGACGACTCCCTTCCACCCGTCCTCCCGGGCGAAGGTATGGTCTCGCTCTAGATTTGACTCCTTGTCAGGATCTTCTCGTGATGAATAGTGGCACCTTTGTAGGAGAGCGGGAGGTCCCCCTGCGCCAACCTTTCGCTAAGGCCCCGGGTACCGAGAGCCTGGCTGCAAGAGATTCTCTCGCCCTCGTGAGAGCTGGCGCTCATGCCTGCAGGGATGAACCAGCCCAGCCCGTGTCGCCAAAGCCAAGAAGCGGAAAAGCACCCTTCCCGCCCTCCGATCGTTGAAGAGGCCAAAGCCTTCTGCTTCCGAGAAAGGGAAATCCGCGGCAGTCTCGCTCGTCTGGCCTCTCCCCCCGGGCAGGTCCTTCGAAGAGCTTCTACGGAGGGCCAGCGAGATGGATGCTACTGCCAGGAGCCGTGCCAAGGTTCCCGCCGGGAACCCACCGGCCGCCAGTGAGGCTGTGGGAGTAAGGGCCGCTGCCGAGACCTCCGCCCGGAACTCACCTGCCGCAAACGAGACTGGGGAAGAAGGGGCCGTCGCCGAGACCTCTGCCCGGACTCTACCCAAGGAGGTGCCAAAAGGGCACAGAAACTATGGATTCGGCTTGAAGTACCTCGACGCTGAGGGGAATCCTCAGCTCCAGTAGGACCCCGAGTCCAACCTGATCAAGGTTTCGACGCTCCTTCCCAGCTTGGCGGAGCGAGACGAGGTCACTGGCGAGGCCTTCTCGCTAGGCTATGGTCTCTACAGCCGAGAGGACGCCAGCATCTTCGACTAGACGCCCACTCAGCTCTTGGCCTTCGATTCCGTCCGGGCCCTGCTGCGCGGATTCGAGCTCGTGCATATGTGCACTCGCCGGAGCATTAGCCTAGATAAGAATTTCACGGACATGTACAAGGCGAGGGAGGGAGCAGTGGCTCAAGCGCGTGCCCTAGAGAAAGAGCTCGCGGGTGCTCAGCAAGAGCTGGCGAATGCTCAACAATTGCTATCCCTATGCCCCGCAGTCGAGGTAAGCGAGACCTTCTTGGACCCCTGTTCTCGCTTCCTGAAGCCGTATTTGTGCAACATTTCTTTGAGCTGATCTCTTTTCCACAGGATCCCTCCCCATCTACAGCGCTCCGCGCGGAGTTGGCTGATGCGCGCTACGAGAACGTCTTGATGTATGACCAACTCCGGCGTGCAGAAGCGGCGATAGGCCCGCCCCCTCCAACGCTTGATGAAAGGCTGAAGAGTCGTCACTTCTCGGAGTACAACATCGACAAGCTGCTGCAGGCGAATGCCCAGGCCACCGTCAAGCTCACCCTCGAGACGTTGTGGGACTTGGAGCTGCTGCGAGAGGCAGGCGAGACCGTCACTGCTGACCAACTCCTCCCCTGGCTTTTCGATCCCATCCCGAAGCCTCCCGGCGCGCCCGACTCCCCGCCCTCGGACATCCCGAAGCTTTCCACCGCCGTCTGCGAGACGTCTGAGGCGAGTTCTGGCGCTGGATCCGGCGAGGACTCGAGCGAGAGCACCAGTGGTGATTACAGCGCATCCCCTTGAAGGGTCCTTCCTTTTGTTATTATTCTCTTCTGTAATGAGCAAGAAGCTCCAAACCCTTGTACTTTAATATTGAATATGATGCAATGTTTTACTTCCCGTTATTGGTGTGTTTGCTCGGATGAGTAGGTTAGCCAGCCAAGTGACTTCTACGCTAGCTTCCGTCGAGACCCATAGTCTCCTTAGGGTAACCTTCCTTAGGGATCAACTAGACGGGGGCCTTGCGCTATCGATTGGGATGTTCTGCCCGAATCTGCCGGAAGCCTTCTTTGGCGAGGTCTCCCTAGCCGAGACCTTCGGGCCGAGACCTCTACGGGCCAAGTCCCTTAGGGCATTGTCTCCGATCCAGGCAAGGGCCGTGTCAAAACATCCTCCGACAAACTAAACCTATCCCCCAACCGGCGAGCCTTCGGACTAGCCAGCTAGATGAGAGCCTGCGCAGCGGGTCTACCTGGGGCCGAGCCGAACTCGGGGTGTTGATGAAGATCAAACCAAACCTCTCCCCCACAGGCGAGCCTTCGGACCTGCTAGCTAGATGAGAGCCTGCGCAGCGGGTCTACCTGGGGCCGAGCCGAGCTCGGGGTGTTGATGAAGATCAAACCAAACCTCTCCCCCACAGGCGAGCCTTCGGACCTGCCAGCTAGATGAGAGCATGCGAAGCGGATCTACCTGGAGCCGAGCCGAGCTCGGGGTGCTGATGAAGATCAAACCAAACCTATCCCCCACAAGCGAGCCTTCAGACCTGCCAGCTAGATGAGAGCCTGCGCAGCGGGTCTACCTGGGGCCGAGCCGAGCTCGGGGTGTTGATGAAGATCAAACCAAACCTTTCCCCCACAGGCGAGCCTTCGGACCTACCAGCTAGATGAGAGTCTGCGCAGCGGGTCTACCTGGGGCCGAGCCAAGCTCGGGGTGTTGATGAAGATCAAACCAAACCTCTCCACCCACAGGCGATCCTTCGGACTGCCAGCTAGATGAGAGCCTGCGCAACAGGTCTACCTGGGGCCGAGCCGAGCTCGGGGTGTTGATGAAGATCAAACCAAACCTCTACCCCACAGGCGAGCCTTCGAACCTTCCAGCTAGATGAGAGCCTGCGCAGCGGGTCTACCTGGGGCCGAGCCGAGCTCGGGGTGTTGATGAAGATCAAACCAAACCTCTCCCCCACAGGCGAGCCTTCGGACCTGCCAGCTAGATGAGAGCCTGTGCAGCGGGTCTACCTGGGGCCGAGTCGAGCTCGGGGTGTTGATGAAGATCAAACCAAACCTCTCCACCATAGGCGAGCCTTCGGACCTGCCAGCTAGATGAGAGCCTGCGCAGCGGGTCTACCTGGGGCCGAGCCGAGCTCGGGGTGTTGATGAAGATCAAACCAAACCTCTCCCCCACAGGCGAGCCTTCGGACCTGCCAGCTAGATGAGATCCTGCGCAGCGGGTCTACCTTGGGCCGAACCGAGCTCGGGGTGTTGATGAAGATCAAACCAAACCTCTCCCCCACAGGCGAGCCTTCCGACCTGCCAGCTAGATGAGAGCCTGCGCAGCGGGTCTACATGGGGCCGAGCCGAGCTCGGGTTTTTGATGAAGATCAAACCAAACCTATTCTATCATTAAGATGAGAATACATAGTCGGTCAAAGCAAAAAACATTATGATAGCATTTTTGGAGACAGTCAATGTTTTGAAATTGTCACATTGAAAAGATAATATTTATTTATGACATTACAATCCTTCTCTCCCCTTACGGGTAGAAGTGTTTTAAGTCATCACCGCTCCAGGTGTGGCTCAAGGTCCTTCCCTCCACATCCTGGAGGTAGTAACCCCCATTAGCCAGAGTCTTCTCTACTATGTAAGGCCCGCCCCAGCCAGGGTTGAGCTTGCCAACCGGGGCCGACCTTCCTGCCGCGTTGACCTTTTTTAGCACTAGGTCTCCCTCGGCGAATTGCTTGACTCTAATGTGCTTATCGAAGTACCTGGCCATTCGTCGTTTGATCTCTTCTTGACTGATGGCAGCAATATCCCGTAGCTCTTCCACCATATCCAATGAGAGGCGCAGCTCTTCCTCGTTCCCTAACCTCCAAGCTTCGCTTCCTTCACCCGCGGTCGTGACCCGTGGAGACCTAAACTCGAACTCCACTGGGAGGACAGCCTCACATCCATGAGAGAGCTTGAAGGGGGTCTCCCCTGTGGCCGTGTTCGGAGTTGTTCGCAAGGCCCACAGGACGGAGGGGAGTTGCTCCACCCAGTTACCCCTCAGGTTTTCCACCTTCTTTTTGAGCAAGTTCACAATGATCTTGTTCGCCGCTTCCACCTGGCCATTGCTCCGGGGGTGATGGACAGAGGCAAACCTGAGTTCTATCCCCAATTGCGTACAGAAGCCGATGAACTCTTCGCTGGCAAACTGGGGACCATTGTCCGTCACTATTGCTTGAGGTAGCCCATGTCTGCATATGATTTCTCCCCAAACGAAGTTCCTGATGACCTGGGAGGTAACCTTGGCCAGAGCTTTGATCTCCAGCCACTTTGAGAAGTAATCGATCATGACTAGGAGGAACCTCCTCTGCCCTCTAGTTGGAGGAAAGGGCCCAACTAGGTCCATCCACCAAATGGCGAAGGGCCATGGTGTTGTGATGCTTCAGAGCCTTTGAGCGGGCAAGAGCTGGAGGGGAGCGTACACTTGACACTTCAGGCACCTCTTCGCAAACTCAACTGCATCCTTCCTCAAGGTCTGCCAGAAATACCCTTGCCTTATCACCCTTGCCTCCAACGTCCTTCCCCCTGAGTGACTACCGCACTCTCCCGAATGTACCTCTTCCCGGATCCTCGGGGCCTCCTCCTCGGTCACACATCTTGCCAGAAGCCCTGATAACATCTTCCGGTGCAACCACCCTTCCAGCATCAGGTAATAGGCCGCCTTTTGCCTGAAGCTCTTCACATCCTTGACCTCCTCTGATATCTTGTCTGTGGTGAGGAAGGTCACCAATGGGTCTACCCACGAGGATCGCCGACCTACCTCCATCAATTCCCCTTCTTCAATTGTCGGTCGGAATAGTTCAGTTAAGGTCCCTCCTCCTCGAGGCCCGAACTTAGCCAATCGATCGACTGCTGTGCTTTCCTCCCTGGGACCATGTTGAATAGAGAAAGAACAGAAACCTCCAATGATTGCCCTTACCTTGGACAGGTACTTCACGAGGGTAGGCTCCCGAGCCTCAAACTCCCCTCAGATCTGCGATGTTACCACCATCGAGTCGGTAAAGGTCTCCACATCCTGAATCTCTAACTCCTTTGCCAATCGAAGGCCGGCTAGCACGGCCTCATACTCCGCTTGATTATTGGTTACGGGGAAGTGAAAAATCACCGCTTGTTCTATGGTAACCCCTTGAGGACTGACCAACACTACACCCCCTCCCAGGGAGTGTTTTCCCGAGGCCCCATCGACCAACATCCTCCACGCTTCCTGCGGCTTCGGCTCTTCTTTCTCAGCTTCAGTGACATAGTCTGCCAGAAAGTTCGCCATGGCCTGAGCTTTGATGGAGAGTCTCGGGACGAAAAAGATGTCGAACTCGCTGAGTTCGATGGACCACTTTTCCAGCCTTCCTGAGTGCTCTACCCCCTCGAAGACCTTGCGAAGGGGGTGGTCGGTTACTACCCTAATCGAGTGCGCTTGAAAGTAAGGACAAAGCTTCCTAGCCGAGACGATCAGGGCATACGCCAGCTTCTCCAGGATGGGATATCGGAGCTCCGCTTTTCTCAAGATTCGGCTTACGTAGTAGATGGGAAGCTGTTTCTTTCCTTCTTCCCTAACCAAGACGGAGCTCACAGCCTCTATCCCCACCCTGATATACAAGGCTAGATCCTCTCCCTCCTTTGGGCTTTGAAGTAGCGGAGCTTGGGAGAGTTGCCTCTTCAGCCCTTGGAAGGCCTCTTCGCATTCGACCGTCTATTCGAACCCCTGGCTACCTCGGAGCACTTTAAAGAAAGAAGAGCACCTATCCCCGGACCGGGAGAGGAACCTGCTTAGCCCGGCCAACTTTCCGGTTAGACGTTGGACCTCTTTGGTGCTGCGAGGTGATTCCAAATCTAAGATAGCCCTAACCTTGTCAGGGTTAGGCTCTACCCTTGCCGGAGTCAAGAGGTGCCCGAGGAACTTCCCGCGACTAGCCCCGAAGACACACTTCAAGGGATTCAACCTCATCTTGAACCTCCATAGGGTGGCGAACATTTCTTCCAAGTCTCGCAGATGTGAATCCACACTCTTACTCTTGACCATCAGGTCGTCGACATAGACCTCTAGATTCCTTCCCCTCTGATCTTGAAAGACCCGATCCATCATGCGTTGGTATGTTGCCCCTGCATTTTTTAAGCCAAAGGGCATCATTTTGTAGCTGAAGCACCCCTCTCTCGTGATGAAGGAAACATCCCTGACGTCGGGGGGGTGCATCTGGATCTGGTGGTAACCTGAAAAAGCATCCAAAAAACTCATAACAGAAAAACCGACGGCTGAATCAACCAACACGTCGATTCGAGGCAGGGGGTAGCAATCTTTAGAACATGATTTATTCAACAAAAAGAAGTCGATACACATACGCCATTTTCCTCCCCCTTTTTTTACCATTACCACATTGGAGATCCAGCCTGGATACTGGATCTCTGAGATGAAGCCTGCCTCCAGGAGCTTCTTGACCTACTCTCGGATGGGCTCCTCCAGCTTGGTGGCGATGGCTCTCATCTTCTAGGGTACGGGGCGAGTCCTGGGGTCCAGGTTCAGGCGATGGAAAGCCACCTCTGCGTCGATGCCCGGCATGTCTGCCGCGCTCCAAGCGAAGATGTCGATGTTGCTTTGGATGCGGGCTCTCATTCGCTCCTGATCTTCGAGGCTCAAGCCTCCGCTGACCCGCACCTTTTGTACATGCCCCGCCCTGGTGAGCACCTCCACCTCTATCACTTCCTCGGCCGGCTCCAGCCTCGAACGCTCCCAACCTGCCCTTGCCTCCTCCTGCTCAAGCTCTTCTCCTTCTGCCTCGTCAACCTCCATCGCTTCCACCAGGCCTTCTCCTTGCTTCTACTCTTCTTCCTCTGCCTCTCTCAGGCTTATCTCCTCTACTTCCACTACCTCCTCCATCACTAATTCCTCCGCCTCCTGCGGGCTTGCCTCCTCTACCTCTACCACTTGCTCCCCTGCTACTTCCAGTGCCTCCTCCAGGCTTGTCTCCTCCTCCTCGACACTTCCTTCTTATCCAGCCATCTCCTCTTCCATTTTCTCCGCCTCAGCCATCCACGACACAGTGTTGACTACCGTCACATAACACTGCCTCGCCACCTTAGGATCCCCCCTGATCTTAACCTGCACCCCTCCGTTGTTGAACTTGAGGCATTGGTGAAAAGAGGAGGGGATGCAGCGAAAGGCGCTGATAAGGGGACGCCCAAAGATGGCGTTGTAACTACTCAGGGCATCTACGATCATGAACCTACAGTTCCGTGAGACGCCCCCGAGCTTCACATGCAGGCCTACTCCCCCTTCTACCTCCTTCCTTTCTCCAGAAAAACAAAAAAGCGGTCCATCGGAAGCCAGGACCCTTTTTCCCTCTACTCTCATCTCATCGAAGGCCTTTTTGAAGATCACGTTCACCGAGCTCCCATTATCCACCAATATCCGGGAGACTGTGAAGTTCTCCACCGCCGTCTGAATCACTAGCGCGTCGCAAAACGGGTCATCGTAGTCTGTCATATCCGCGGACGAGAAGGTGATCTTTTCTTCTGGGGGGGAGCTAGGGAGGTCGAGGCGACCCCTCTGCGGAACATGGTATGAAGGCTCCCCTTGCGGGTTGCCTCAATCCCTACTCCCCCATGGATCACTCTGATCCCCCCTCGGGTCCCCACATTGACCCTGTCCTCACACCTATCCTCAGCTTCCCTGTGCTGCACCTCAATGATCCTTATGGGCGGATCTTAACTCCCAGCTCCTCTGGCCTCTCTCATCTCCAGAAACTCCGGGCAGGTTGCTGTTGCGTGACCTTCCTCCTGATGGAAGTCACAATAGGGCAACGCCACCCTGCCCCCTCTTCC
This sequence comes from Platanthera zijinensis, assembly GCA_039513925.1. NCBI lineage: Eukaryota > Viridiplantae > Streptophyta > Magnoliopsida > Asparagales > Orchidaceae > Platanthera > Platanthera zijinensis. The sequence continues at coordinate 118,995,904 of CM077096.1, forward strand.
TTCTCCTCCTCCCCTTCTCCCGGCTCCTCGAACTCTTCTTCCTCTTCCTCTCCCCACCTCCATGGCCTCCTGCGGTGGTGGGAAATGACCCCTCGGTCCCTGTCTCAATCCTCCCTTCTCAAGCCTTCTCTGCTCCCGAAAATTGTCTCTTCCCTGAGGACCCCCTTGGCCCAGGGGACGACCCTCCTGAGGCCTCCAACCCAATCGGTTGTTCAGCTTCCTGGCCCCCCATGCTGCTGCCCCTACCCTCGGGGTTCTTCTCTCCTCCTATCCTCTCTTGGCTCCCTCTGCTCCCTCACTTCTCTCTGTCTTCCTGCTACCGGCTCCTTCACATCATCCTCTGCCAACTTAGCCAACTTCCTCGCAAATGCAGGGTTTGCCCTCTCGAAGTCTATCTCCTTTGCCGCCCTCTCCATGAGCTCTTCAAAAGAGAGAGGGGGCACTCTTTTCAACTCCATGCTAAAGAACCCCGGCCTCAGCCACAGGGTGAAGGCAAGCATCAGTGCATACCCCGGGACCTCCCGGACCAGGAGAATCTCCTCTTGGAACCGGTCGACGTAATGACCCAACATGTAAGATCCAGTTCCTCAAATCCGAGGCAACCCGGATCTTATGCCCAGAACCGCCGCCTTACGGTGACACTAACGCACGAGTTAGTCGTCACCGCAAGACGCCGATTCTGCCGGCTAGTACGATCATAACCTGTTCGGCCAATATGAGAATAATTGCATAATAAATCAGAGTAAAAGCAGAAGCAAGTCCACAGCCACATCACATATACATATCAAATGAAAGAAAAGCCAGTCCATAATGAGTACAGAAGTGAAAGTAAATAGGGCTTATGCCCAGTACATCATGATCACTCTCACTCTCACATACAGCAGCGGAATCTATCATCTCAAATCATCGCACCTGAACATGTGCTCCAGTAGTAGTAGCCGGTACCTGCTCCTCAAGTCCGGCCTCCTCGACGTGCTGGTCCACCTCCTCGAGCTCCTAAAATAGTAAGGTCAACGACCATTAGTCAAAAAGACTAAGTCGTATCCTCAGCACCTCCTCCTGCAACTCCTAGGCACCGTGCGGGAGGACGAAGCGGAGGACAACAAGGGGTGGCAAAGGCGAGCAGGTGACAGGAAACTAACAGGGTATATATAATCAAAATTTAATAAAATGTAACCTCCACTTATGCGGGTACGCATAAGCAAGGGATCTTTTGCAAGGCTCCCATTGTATAGAATGTCCCATACCATTTATACAATGGGGTGTCAGAGTCACAAGCATATATATAAAGGAAAAATAACCTTAACCTATAAACATGCCCACTCAGGCTTATAGGCTAAGGGTTCGTATAGCAGGTCCTAATGTATAAGCGTCCCATACCACTTATACATTAGGTGTCTTAGGTTGTTATGCAGGTTAATGTTATGCAACTATATGGTGGGTATGTTATGAACATGCAGTGCAACACACACACACGACTCCGTGATCACAGACCTTTAGTTCCTACTTTTCGAGAGCTAGCATCACTCTCAGGTACCACCGTTGTGGCTACGGCAGCAGCGGAGCGGGCGTCTCCGCCTTCTAGGCGGGTATACACACTACCAGGCCTAGACCTCTCTTGTGCGCCTCTGTACACCGTCAGTGCACTCTAGAGTCTCTGCGTACAACTTTGCTGACTACCTGTCAGTCTTGTTGGGCTGGGTGCGCGTTATTAGGAAAAGCCTTCCAGACTCCAGTATAAACATCCTACTGGTCCTTCTAACCCTCGCACCCGCCTGGTCCACCGTACTGCCGTCGGTGTGACGACTGGCCAGTACTGCATGGCCCGCCACTAGTATATGCACATGCAAGTATAGTATATTGAGCCTCCAGCTCGAAGGTCTAACCAGTCCCAAAACTCTCCAACCCGTCACGGGTGAGAATATGCTACAAAACCTCCAACCCTGCCTGGGTGAGTATATATGAAACCAATTTCATCCTCCAACTCTGCACGGGCGAGCAAGTAGTCAAAGACTCCAAGTCCCTCCAACCCGGCACGAGTGAGCACATGTCCAGTTCACCTAACCTAATAGACTACTCTTGTCTACAGTTTATCATACTTAAAATCTTAAGGTTAATCCCAGGACTGCCCAAGGTATTCCCGGTGAAGGGCTCTCAGGGGCACTAGGAGCTACGATGGGCTGAATCCCAGAGCTCCCTTTCTCAAGGATATTTAGTTTAGTTGTTGCCTACCCCGAACCCCTTTTTCTCTCTCCTGTTACATAGTGTGACCCAGTGATTTAAGGTATGGGTTAAGGAGTGGCGATCATCCGTCAACTCTTTCTAGGTAAGTCTTATGTCGCTCTGTTACTCTCGTCTCTAGAATGCATCTGCCACCCAGGGTTATACTTCCGAACTTAGACCCTAACTCAGTTGTTGATTCATCCCCTGGCGGCCTATAGTCCAACCTTCTTTACTAAGCGCACCCCATGACCTATTGCCACCCTGAAATCGAACTTCTAAACTCTTGATCCAGCTGACCCCAAGTATTTATCCTAGGGTGGTATAGACTAATAAAATGAGTGTGTTGATTTTCATAATTTTCCTAGGTCATTAAGGCCTTTAATTAAATCTTTTAGAATTATTCCCTAGGTCATTTTACACATGAAGTATCATCAATTAAAATCTTCTGACTTATGGGAATTTTCCTGAATTGCATATGAGAAAAATATTACTGTCTACAAGATTTCATAATTTTCCTTTTAATATATCTATTTATCCCATAATTAATACAATTCCTACACAAGTGTCATTTTCCAAATGAAGTACAAGAAATGTATTCACCAAAATTCCAGGAAAGTTACTAAGCATTCATATTACTATTTTATGACTAATGGCAGAGTTTCATTTATTTCCACTGTGTAATGGTCTACCAAAATTCATTCCTAATTATTTACCAAAATGCCATTTTCCTACCTTAATAATTATCAGTGTATACAAAAATTTTGAAATAAATATGCAACACTAATATTGCTATTATACATCTATAGAAATATTTTTACAATTTCCCCACATGTAATTCCATCAATTCATAAATAAATACAAAAAGGGGTAAAATAGTAATTTCAATGTTTTCGTTCCAATAATTTCCAAACAGAGGTCTAAAATTTTCCTAAGGCAAATAAGACACCATACTGTGACTTGACTGAATTTGAAAGTTTTCTATAGCCAATTTCTATTTTTCCCATTTATTTTCCAAAAAGGCCTATAATTTGAAAAATTCCAATAAGTGATATTTTTGATTCCAAAAGTCCCAAAAAATAATTCTAGGGGTGAAACATGCCCTAATGAATCACTGGAATTTATTGTATGGTTTTTGGGTGCCTCAGCTAGGCTAAATACACTATATACAATTTCTTGCTAATTGCACACCAAGGCCTAAATTAGCCAACACATGTACAAGGATTAACCCATCATGCAGTGAGTCAATTTAGCCCAAATTTTAACAATGGGTCTAATATACCCATGAGAGGGTGCCACCAAAATTTGGGGCCATTTGGAGTTGGAGAACTCCAAAAATCACATTTATTTACTTTTGGGTATTTTTGTAAAAACTATAGCAAAATGTTCCCCAAAAATTCTGATTTTTGGGGAGGACCTAGATTTGGCTAAATAAGCCACATGCCCAAAATCTCAGTCCATTTGGACTTAGGGTTTGAGCAGGGCACCAATATTTGTTTCTATCCTAGTTTAAGGGCAGTCCTAGCAAAACAGCCCTACAGGACAGCCTACTGGTCCAAACCCTATGATTTCTGTGGCATTTTAAAGTGAACATCTATCTAGATTTTTCATTCAGGGTCCATCCTAAGGTGGGGCCTCTAAGTACCCCAAAATCAGCATGCAAAGTCACTGTTAAAGTGTGACAGATTGATATTTTAATCATAATATAAAAATACAGGAATTTCATTCATCTGCTTGCACTAATCTTAAAGCGCATCCAACGGCTACTGTATCTCTTCCCCATGCAGTGCATGCAGGGCCAACCGAGGCTGTTGAACTTGCAAGGCCATTTCCGGCCATCGCCGGCGGCGGGACCTCCGGCCAAATGCTCCCCCGGCCTCTCGGTGGTCGGGGCTTGAGCTGGCCGGCGGTCGGGCGGCGGAGAGCGGTGGACGGCGGCGGCGCCACCAACCCGAGAAACCCTAAATCCGCCATTTTTTTGATTTTCCAAGCTGGTAGAGGCCTACAGTCGAGCTCTTTTGAGCTTGACTACTAACCTAGAAGATCTAGGAATGCTAGTACAGTAGGAGGGGAGGGGATACGGACCCTTAATGGCGGCTGTTGTGGTTGAGGGTGGCGGCGGCTCTCCATAGCATGGATTTTCCGGCAATCTCCTCGGTTTGCCATGGCTGCAGTGGTCTCCGGCTCTCTCTCTCTGTCTCAGGGATAGGAGTGAATGGAAATGAGAGGGGGAAGTGGTTTGGGGGCTGAGTTAAGAGGGGGGGCGACCTCACCAAGGCTAGGGGCGATTTCAACAATGTTGAGGTCGGGTTGGGGATCTTGGCCGGCTAGGTGGCTTGGGAGTGGGCCCCACTGGTCCTTGAGGGTTGACTAGGTCTTAGTGGGTCGGGTTACCAAGGCTAGGGTTGAGTTGGGTGAGTGAAGAGAGGGAGTTGACTTCCATAAATGGGTTAGGTCATATTGGGCTTGGGTTGGGTTTGGGCTTGGCCCAAGGCTGCATGGTGGGGGTCCCACACCTCTTGATACCCATGCATGGTCAGCCAACCCATCATGGGTTGGTGGGATGAGTCCAGATGGTCCAAACCCATTTCTTAGCATCTTCTCTCTCCTACTCCTCCTCTTTTCTCTCTCCTAAGTGTTCTCCCAAAAGTACTATTGCAAGACCCTATTTTTCTCTCCCCTAGGGTTTATAGGGTCACTTTAGGCCCACATGATGAATTTGGGTTGATTTGGGTGGACCCAACCCAGTGAATTGGCTAGGGAACCATTTTCACTATTTAGGTCAAAGGTGTTGACTTGACCCATCATGGTCAACTGGTTGACCCCATGGCCTACCTTGGGGTCCACTTAGATTGTATTTAGGGTTAGGGCATCATGAGGGGATCATGGTGTGGCTAGGGTTCCTGTTTAGGCTAGTTTGACCTAGTTTGACTTTGGCCCCATGGTGAGCCCCACATGGCTACCACCCACTACCTAGGGTCAAATCTAGCTTCTAACCCTAACACCCACCCCATGCCTAACCCAATCTAAGTTAAGGGGTCTAGAAGTAACATTGGGATGTTACAAATCCTATAAACGAAAGAAATAATTTCGTCCCCGAAATTTAAGTTTGGGTCTACGGGTTCCAATTGCAGAAATTGTTAAGGAAATTTTGTAGAAAATAACATAAAAGTACCTGATGTAAATAGTTCTGGATGACGCTCCAGCATCAGATCCCTAGGTTCCCAGGTGTGCTCCTCCCGTCCATGGTTGGACCACAGCACCTTTACGAGTGGAACCTTCTTTTTCCTCAACGTTCGGACTGCTGAATCGTCGATCCGGATCGGCTCCAATCTGACTGACCGGTCAGGCTCTACCGGTCCAGCTGCAGTAGGGACATGCTGCTCAGGGCGAAGGAGAGCTCTTCGCAAGGAAGAGACATGGAAAACATCGTGTAGGCTGCTCAGCTCCGGAGGTAGCTGCAGCCGGTAAGCCAAGGGGCCCACATGTTCCAAAATCAAGTAGGGTCCCATATACCGGGGGCTGAGCTTCTTGTGTCTCCGTATCCGAGAAACACCGTGTACCGGTCGAATTTTCAGAAAAACTCTGTCCCTAACCTGGAACTCCACCTTCCGGTGTCGTGCATCATAATATTTTGCCTGTCTGCTCTGAGCCTCCAAAAGCCGATCCCTGATCAAGTGAATCTGAGCCTCCGTATCCTCTACAAAGTCTGACCCAAGGGCTCGAGTATCCACATCTTGCACCCAGGATAGCAGAGTCCGGCATTTTCTCCCATAAAGCGCCTCGTAAGGAGCCATCCCGATGCTGGCCTGGTGGCTGTTGTTGTATGAGAATTCGATCAACGGCAGTAGCCTCTCCCAAGGTTTTCCTGTATCCAAAATACATAACCTGAGCAGGTCCTCCATAGTGCGTATCGTCAGCTCCGTCTGACCGTTGGTCTGCGGGTGGAAGGCAGTGCTAAAGGAAAGTCTGGATCCCAAGTAAGCATGCACTGCCCTCCATTCCCTGGAGGTGAAGCGACCATCTCTATCGGAAACAATAGACCTGGGTACTCCGTGATACCGGATGAACTGTTCTACAAACAACCTCACCAACACAGCAACCGGGGCATCTTTTCTGACCGGGATAAACCGTGCTACCTTGGTCAACCTGTCCACAATGACCCAGACAGAATCGTGCCCAGAATGGGAGCGAGGGAGTCCGTGTACAAAATCCATGGAAATATCCTCGAACTTCCATTCTGGGACTGGCAGTGGCTGTAATATACCGCCTGGGCTCTTGCATTCGGCCTTCACTCGCTGGCAAGCCTCGCAGTGTGTCACAAGATATATGATCTCCCTCTTCATTCCTGGCCAGTACATGGTCCGTCGTAAGTCAGCCCACATCTTGGTGATGCCGGGATGTACTGAGTATCTGGAATAGTGCGCCTCCCTGAGAATATCCTCTCGGATCTCACCTCCTACTGGAATGTACACTCGGCCACGGAATCGAAGAAGGTCGTCCTCCAGCGTATAATCCCCATACTTGCCTTCTTCTAGAGCGTCAAAGATAGGCTCTAGATCAGTATCCAATCTCTGATGTGTAAGAATGCACTTCTGTATATCATCATCGCTGACCAAAGAGTTCAGGTACTCTCGATAGATCACTGGCTCGGCTTCCGAAACCATGGTAATTTGCATATCCTCCATCATGCGCAGCAGCTCCATAGACATCACCCGGGGCTCCGGTTCAGAAGTGCCGGCTCTCCTGCTCAAAGCATCTGCTACAGTATTCGCCTTTCCCGGGTGATAGTGCATCTTATAGTCGTAAGCGCAGAGGAACTCAAGCCACCTCCTCTGTCGCAGGTTCAGAACCTTCTGCGTGTCGATGTATTTGAGATTCTTATGATCGGAGTATATATCACAATGAATCCCGTAGAGGTAATGTCTCCATGTCTTGAGGGCAAAGACTACGGCCCCGAGCTCGAGATCATGTACTGGGTAGTTATGCTCATGCTTCTTCAGCTGTCGCGAAGCATAAGCGATAACATGTCCATGTTGCATCAGGACTGCACCCATCCCCTGATAAGAGGCATCTGTATATATCTGGAATCCTTCGCTCCCAGAGGGAAGTGCAAGGATGGGGGATGAAGTGAGCCGGTCCTTGAGCTCTTGAAATGCTGACTCGCACCGCTCTGTCCAGTCAAATGCGGCATCCTTTTTCGTCAAGGACGTGAGGGGGAGGGCTATCCTCGAGAATCCCTCCACGAACTTGCGATAATAACCTGCTAGGCCCAAGAAGCTACGGATGTCCGACGCTGTCTTTGGTCGTGGCCAATCCCGCACTGCCTCTATCTTAGCCGGATCCACTGCTAATCCAGCTCCACTGATCGTGTGTCCAAGGAAAGCCACTTCCTGAAGCCAGAACTGGCACTTAGAGAACTTCGCATACATCTGGAATTCTCTTAACTTCTGCAATACTAGCGCTAGGTGCTCTGCATGCTCCTCTCGAGACCGTGAGTAAATCAAAATATCATCAATAAAAACTATGACAAACCGATCTAGATAAGGCTCGAATACACGGTTCATGAGCGTCATGAACGCCGAGGGGGCATTCGTGAGCCCAAATGGCATCACCGTGAATTCATATAGCCCGTAGCGTGAGCTGAAAGCCGTCTTCGGTATATCTTCTTCCCTGATGCGGAGCTGATAATAACCCGAGCGCAAATCCAATTTTGAAAACCAGCAAGCTCCTTGAAGCTGATCGAAGAGCTCATCTATCCGTGGCAGTGGATATGTGTTCCGAACCGTCAATCGGTTCAGTTCTCTATAATCTATACATAGTCTCAGCGAACCGTCCTTCTTCTTCACAAATAAAACGGGTGCTCCCCAAGGCGAAGAACTTGGTCGTACAAAACCCGATTCCACCAGTTCCTGTAATTGTGTCCTGAATTCTGCCAATTCTCTAGGTGCCATCCTGTAGGGAGCCCGGGACACTGGTCTCGCCCCTGGCACCAACTGAATCTTGAAGTCCAAGTCTCGTGATGGTGGTAGTCCAGGTAACTTTTCCGGAAAGACATCAGCATAATCTCGTGCCACTGGAATATCGGCTAGGGAACTCTCTACTACTGCCATCTCGAAGCAAATGAGATATACCTCTTCCCCCTGTTCATAGGCCTTGACAGCCTGTACTGAAGATAAAGAAAGGCGGGGGATGGAACGGATACCTTCAATGGTGACGTAGGAGTCTCCGTGTCTGAGTGTGATCCTCTTTGAGGGGCAATCTATCTGCGCGTAGTTCCAATGAAGCCAGTTCATGCCTAGGATCAGATCATAATTCGGTAGGCTCAGAACTGTTGCCGGAGCTTCAAACGCTTTGCCTCCTACCTCGACATCCATATTGCAGCAGTCTGTGGTTCGAAGTTCCGTACCATCAGGGAGTCGCACTCTCTTTTCCAAACAGGAAAACTTCTCCACTCCTTCTAATCCTTCAATAAACGAGTCCGACACGAAGGAGTGTGACGCACCCGTGTCGAAGAGGGTGTGAGCGGGCTTGCCGCTAATCATCACTATGCCTGGGTTTGTTTGAGTTCAAAGAATAGTATTACTTTTAATGTCTAAGGTACTCTTAAAATTTAAAATTTATAAATCCTAAAAAAAAATTTTAAGTACCTGTAATCACCTCCTCTGGGTCCCTCTGCTCCGTGAGATCCAGTGCGTATACCTGCTCCCGGTCTCGGCCTCGGCCGTGATATCCTCGGCCTCGGCCTCGTCCTCGTCCTCGTCCTCGTCCTCGGCCTTGGTGAACTGGAGGGGCCACTAGAGGTGGAGGAGGAGGAAGAGGGTGGACCTGAAGCGGGCACTGCGTCCTGATGTGCCCAGGTTGGCCGCAACCAAAGCAGGTGATCTGCCTCTGACCTCGATCATCCTGTCTCATCGGTCCGGGATCTGCATAGGTGGGGGAGCTAAAGGTGGAGGAGGCCCCTGATCCTGCCTATAGTTGGGACGACGACGTCCCCCACCTCTCCTGTATCCAATCGTCTTGCCCCTCTGAGACGATCTGCTGCTCTCCCCAAACGACTGTCCATCCAACAATCTCTTCCCTCTGCCTTGCACCAATAGCTGGTCAGCCTCCAGCTTCTTTGCCATCTCGATGATCTGCGCCATGGTACCGTGGGCAATGAACAGCAAGGGCTGCCTCAAAGAGTCGCGAAGCCCGTGATAGAATCTCTTCGCGTATTTCTGGTCGTCCCAGTCATGGAAGCCTGCAAACCTCGCCAGATGGGAGAACTCTCTCTGATATTCAATAACTGATCGGCTCCCCTGCTGGAGGCTCAGAAACCTCGCCTCCAAGGCATCTCGGTCTGTGGAAGATACAAAATGCTCCAAGAAGACGTCGCTGAACTCCTCCCAAGATATGTCCATCAGCTCCCGGTCGGCGAATGTAGAGTCCCGCACCGACTTCCACCACCTCTTTGCATGAGCGTCTAGTGCCGAGGTGGCAAGGGGAACTGCCTGTCTGACGGGGCAGCTGATGCCAGCTAGCAGCTCCTGGATGGTCTCCAACCACTCCTCTGTCTTCACAGCATCTTCTGTCCCGCGATACAGTGGCGGAGACAGACTTTTAAACGCACTCAGCCAGTTCGACCCTGGGTTGGGTAGCTGTACCGGGGCTTGCTGATCTCTGAATGCGTCCAGGATCGCCGTCAGCGTTTGTCCCATTTCTGTCTGCATGAACGGAATGGCAGCCGGAGGGGGAGGAACCGTATCCTGTGGAGGCTGCATAAAGGTAAGGTAATGTCAAAATTGGCCTAACTCATCGTTTAATGGACTGTTTTATGTGGCTTTTACACATGGGCACACCATTGCTTCCGCTGCATAGTTTCTCCGCAAACTAATGACCGAGCGGGGTGTTCCAGTGTGGTGGACTGTATTCTCATATGATCGTGTGTTCAAGTGATACCAGTTTGTAAGATCCTGTTCCTCAAATCCGAGGCAACCCGGATCTTATGCCCAGAACCGCCGCCTTACGGTGACACTAACGCACGAGTTAGTCGTCACCGCAAGACGCCGATTCTGCCGGCTAGTACGATCATAACCTGTTCGGCCAATATGAGAATAATTGCATAATAAATCAGAGTAAAAGCAGAAGCAAGTCCACAGCCACATCACATATACATATCAAATGAAATAAAAGTCAGTCCATAATGAGTACAGAAGTGAAAGTAAATAGGGCTTATGCCCAGTACATCATGATCACTCTCACTCTCACATACAGCAGCGGAATCTATCATCTCAAATCATCGCACCTGAACATATGCTCCAGTAGTAGTAGCCAGTACCTGCTCCTCAAGTCCGGCCTCCTCGACGTGCTGGTCCACCTCCTCGAGCTCCTAAAATAGTAAGGTCAACGACCATTAGTCAAAAAGACTAAGTCGTATCCTCAGCACCTCCTCCTGCAACTCCTAGGCACCGTGCGGGAGGACGAAGCGGAGGACAACAAGGGGTGGCAAAGGCGAGCAGGTGACAGGAAACTAACAGGGTATATATAATCAAAATTTAATGAAATGTAACCTCCACTTATGCGGGTACGCATAAGCAAGGGATCTTTTGCAAGGCTCCCATTGTATAGAATGTCCCATACCATTTATACAATGGGGTGTCAGAGTCACAAGCATATATATAAAGGAAAAATAACCTTAACCTATAAACATGCCCACTCAGGCTTATAGGCTAAGGGTTCGTATAGCAGGTCCTAATGTATAAGCGTCCCATACCACTTATACATTAGGTGTCTTAGGTTGTTATGCAGGTTAATGTTATGCAACTATATGGTGGGTATGTTATGAACATGCAGTGCAACACACACACACGACTCCGTGATCACAGACCTTTAGTTCCTACTTTTCGAGAGCTAGCATCACTCTCAGGTACCACCGTTGTGGCTACGGCAGCAGCGGAGCGGGCGTCTCCGCCTTCTAGGCGGGTATACACACTACCAGGCCTAGACCTCTCTTGTGCGCCTCTGTACACCGTCAGTGCACTCTAGAGTCTCTGCGTACAACTTTGCTGACTACCTGTCAGTCTTGTTGGGCTGGGTGCGCGTTATTAGGAAAAGCCTTCCAGACTCCAGTATAAACATCCTACTGGTCCTTCTAACCCTCGCACCCGCCTGGTCCACCGTACTGTCGTCGGTGTGACGACTGGCCAGTACTGCATGGCCCGCCACTAGTATATGCACATGCAAGTATAGTATATTGAGCCTCCAGCTCGAAGGTCTAACCAGTCCCAAAACTCTCCAACCCGTCACGGGTGAGAATATGCTACAAAACCTCCAACCCTGCCTGGGTGAGTATATATGAAACCAATTTCATCCTCCAACTCTGCACGGGCGAGCAAGTAGTCAAAGACTCCAAGTCCCTCCAACCCGGCACGAGTGAGCACATGTCCAGTTCACCTAACCTAATAGACTACTCTTGTCTACAGTTTATCATACTTAAAATCTTAAGGTTAATCCCAGGACTGCCCAAGGTATTCCCGGTGAAGGGCTCTCAGGGGCACTAGGAGCTACGATGGGCTGAATCCCAGAGCTCCCTTTCTCAAGGATATTTAGTTTAGTTGTTGCCTACCCCGAACCCCTTTTTCTCTCTCCTGTTACATAGTGTGACCCAGTGATTTAAGGTATGGGTTAAGGAGTGGCGATCATCCGTCAACTCTTTCTAGGTAAGTCTTATGTCGCTCTGTTACTCTCGTCTCTAGAATGCATCTGCCACCCAGGGTTATACTTCCGAACTTACACCCTAACTCAGTTGTTGATTCATCCCCTGGCGGCCTATAGTCCAACCTTCTTTACTAAGCGCATCCCATGACCTATTGCCACCCTGAAATCGAACTTCTAAACTCTTGATCCAGCTGACCCCAAGTATTTATCCTAGGGTGGTATAGACTAATAAAATGAGTGTGTTGATTTTCATAATTTTCCTAGGTCATTAAGGCCTTTAATTAAATCTTTTAGAATTATTCCCTAGGTCATTTTACACATGAAGTATCATCAATTAAAATCTTCTGACTTATGGGAATTTTCCTGAATTGCATATGAGAAAAATATTACTGTCTACAAGATTTCATAATTTTCCTTTTAATATATCTATTTATCCCATAATTAATACAATTCCTACACAAGTGTCATTTTCCAAATGAAGTACAAGAAATGTATTCACCAAAATTCCAGGAAAGTTACTAAGCATTCATATTACTATTTTATGACTAATGGCAGAGTTTCATTTATTTCCACTGTGTAATGGTCTACCAAAATTCATTCCTAATTATTTACCAAAATGCCATTTTCCTACCTTAATAATTATCAGTGTATACAAAAATTTTGAAATAAATATGCAACACTAATATTGCTATTATACATCTATAGAAATATTTTTACAATTTCCCCACATGTAATTCCATCAATTCATAAATAAATACAAAAAGGGGTAAAATAGTAATTTCAATGTTTTCGTTCCAATAATTTCCAAACAGAGGTCTAAAATTTTCCTAAGGCAAATAAGACACCATACTGTGACTTGACTGAATTTGAAAGTTTTCTATAGCCAATTTCTATTTTTCCCATTTATTTTCCAAAAAGGCCTATAATTTGAAAAATTCCAATAAGTGGTATTTTTGATTCCAAAAGTCCCAAAAAATAATTCTAGGGGTGAAACATGCCCTAATGAATGAATCACTGGAATTTATTGTATGGTTTTTGGGTGCCTCAGCTAGGCTAAATACACTATATACAATTTCTTGCTAATTGCACACCAAGGCCTAAATTAGCCAACACATGTACAAGGATTAACCCATCATGCAGTGAGTCAATTTAGCCCAAATTTTAACCATGGGTCTAATATACCCATGAGAGGGTGCCACCAAAATTTGGGGCCATTTGGAGTTGGAGAACTCCAAAAATCACATTTATTTACTTTTGGGTATTTTTGTAAAAACTATAGCAAAATGTTCCCCAAAAATTCTGATTTTTGGGGAGGACCTAGATTTGGCTAAATAAGTCACATGCCCAAAATCTCAGTCCATTTGGACTTAGGGTTTGAGCAGGGCACCAATATTTGTTTCTGTCCTAGTTTAAGGGCAGTCCTAGCAAAACAGCCCTACAGGACAGCCTACTGGTCCAAACCCTATGATTTCTGTGGCATTTTAAAGCTAACTCATCTATCTAGATTTTTCATTCAGGGTCCATCCTAAGGTGGGGCCTCTAAGTACCCCAAAATCAGCATGCAAAGTCACTGTTAAAGTGTGACAGATTGATATTTTAATCATAATATAAAAATACAGGAATTTCATTCATCTGCTTGCACTAATCTTAAAGCGCATCCAACGGCTACTGTATCTCTTCCCCATGCAGTGCATGCAGGGCCAACCGAGGTTGTTGAACTTGCAAGGCCATTTCCGGCCATCGCCGGCGGCGGGACCTCCGGCCAAATGCTCCCCCGGCCTCTCGGTGGTCGGGGCTTGAGCTGGCCGGCGGTCGGGCGGCGGAGAGCGGAGGACGGCGGCGGCGCCACCAACCCGAGAAACCCTAAATCCGCCATTTTTTTGCTTTTCCAAGCTGGTAGAGGCCTACAGTCGAGCTCTTTTGAGCTTGACTACTAACCTAGAAGATCTAGGAATGTTAGTACAGTAGGAGGGGAGGGGATACGGACCCTTAATGGCGGCTGTTGTGGTTGAGGGTGGCGGCGGCTCTCCATAGCATGGATTTTCCGGCGATCTCCTCGGTTTGCCATGGCTGCAGTGGTCTCCGGCTCTCTCTCTCTGTCTCAGGGATAGGAGTGAATGGAAATGAGAGGGGGAAGTGGTTTGGGGGCTGAGTTAAGAGGGGGGGGGCGACCTCACCAAGGCTAGGGGCGATTTCAACAATGTTGAGGTCGGGTTGGGGATCTTGGCCGGCTAGGTTGCTTGGGAGTGGGCCCCACTGGTCCTTGAGGGTTGACTAGGTCTTAGTGGGTCGGGTTACCAAGGCTAGGGTTGAGTTGGGTGAGTGAAGAGAGGGAGTTGACTTCCATAAATGGGTTAGGTCATATTGGGCATGGGTTGGGTTTGGGCTTGGCCCAAGGCTGCATGGTGGGGGTCCCACACCTCTTGATACCCATGCATGGTCAGCCAACCCATCATGGGTTGGTGGGATGAGTCCAGATGGTCCAAACCCATTTCTTAGCATCTTCTCTCTCCTACTCCTCCTCTTTTCTCTCTCCTAAGTGTTCTCCCAAAAGTACTATTGCAAGACCCTATTTTTCTCTCCCCTAGGGTTTATAGGTTCACTTTAGGCCCACATGATGAATTTGGGTTGATTTGGGTGGACCCAACCCAGTGAATTGGCTAGGGAACCATTTTCACTATTTAGGTCAAAGGTGTTGACTTGACCCATCATGGTCAACTGGTTGACCCCATGGCCTACCTTGGGGTCCACTTAGATTGTATTTAGGGTTAGGGCATCATGAGGGGATCATGGTGTGGCTAGGGTTCCTGTTTAGGCTAGTTTGACCTAGTTTGACTTTGGCCCCATGGTGAGCCCCACATGGCTACCACCCACTACCTAGGGTCAAATCTAGCTTCTAACCCTAACACCCACCCCATGCCTAACCCAATCTAAGTTAAGGGGTCTAGAAGTAACATTGGGATGTTACACAACGTCTCCTCCGGCCTCTGCCTCACTGCAAACAGACACTCCGCCTCTTTCTTCCGCTTCTTCGAAGTCGAGAACCTCAATAGAAAACCCCTACGCAGATCTTCAAAGCTATAGATTGAGCTCGCCGGCAACTGTTGGAACCAGTCCCTGGCCTTCTCCTTCAGAGTGATGGCAAATAGCCTACACTTGAAGGCATCCGACATCTGCCTAATCGACACCACGTCCTCGAACCATTGTACATGTTGTACTGGGTCATCCTTTCCTGAGTAGTAGGACATATCTGTCTCCCGGAACCCCTCCGGCACTGGAGCCGAGATGATGAGTTCGCTGAAAGGGGTCTCGCCTGTAAGACCCCCATTTTTTTTCTTTTTTGACACCGGGGTCTTAGGCCCAGAACCGCCGCCTTGTGGTGATACCTTCTCACCCAGGAAGGTCGTCACTACAAGACGCCGATTCTGCCGGCCAAATCGATCTCTACTGTAGCATAAGTATAAAAGCAAGTCCACAGAAATCACATATATAGAAAAATAAACTCCACGAAGGGAGTGTCCACAGATAGTACATATAATGAAAATCTCGGGCTTATGCCCGGTACATCAAGTCCTCACTACAAATCACTCATCGCGGAAGCAAACTAATACAACTACTGGTGTTCGGGACTCACAGTCCCTGCTGTCTGGACTCCAGTGCTAGACTGTCCGATCTCCAAGCGTGCCGACCTCCGGGGCTGCCCCTCCATGCTGGGCTCCGTGGTCCCCTAAATGATGTGGTTCGAAAACCGTTAGTCTAAAAGACAGTCCTATCGTCCCCCACCCCTTCCCCCATGGCTCCTAAGCACCGAGCGGGGAGAAGGAATGGAAAGGACATGAAGGTGGAGAATGTCAAATTGCAGATGGCAGCGGAACTAAACTAACAGTGTTAAGTGTGATAATAATTATACAAAATCTAAATAAGTAACCTTAACTTATGTGAAAACACATAAGCTAAGGGATCTCTTGTAGGGCTCCTATCGTATAAAAAGTCTCATACCAATTTATACGATAGGGTGTCGGTTTTACTAGCAGGCATAACATATTAATAAATGTTGAAAGAGAACCTTGACTTATAAGCACGCTCGCACGAACTTATAGGCCAAGGGGTCGTTTTGCAAGGCCTAATGTATAGAGCATCCCATACCGCTTATATATTAGGTGTCAGTTTATATGCAATGGTTATGCTATGAAATGTAAATATGCTATGATGTGAACAAGCAAGTGCAACTCACCCACTCGACTCTGTGTACACAGACCTTTAGTTCCCCCTTTCGGAGCCGTTACCTCCCAGGATACCTCCGTAGTGGCAGACGGAAGCGGTGGGTTGGGCCTCGCCCACCTCAAAACCAGTATTTGCACTACCGGTCTGACCTATCGTACGCCTCAACGCTTGGTGCACTAAGCGGACGCCTGCGTACTCTTGCCGGCTAGCGCACCGGACTTCTATTGGCGAAGTGTAAAACCACACTTGCCGAGTCAACGATATTGGTGTCGGTGCAACGAACTCCCCAATATCGAAGACCCACCACCTTATACCTTTTATGCACATGCAATAGTTATGAGTTCAACAAATAACTGAGCCGAATCTTCCCGGACTATCCCGTCCGTCATAATCAACCACCGAGCCGAAACTCCCCGGACTAACCTGTCTGTCATAATCTACAACCGAGCCGAAGCTCCCCGGACAAACCCGTCCGTCATAATCTACAACCGAGTCGAAGCTCCCCGAACTATCCCATCCGTCATAACCAACAACCGAGCCAAAGCTCACCGGACTATCCCGTCCGTCATAATCTACAACCGAGCCGAAGCTCGCCAGGCTACCATGCCCATTACCTTAACCACTGGGCTTATTGCCCGAGTAACCCAAACTATCTCTCGGGACACAGGGGTGTGAGAGTGTGAAATCCTAAGTTTACTACCTACTCCTCAATTTACTTTATGCCTACAACTTAGGTATTACCCATTTCATTTTCATATTACAGTAAACTATACCTAAGGTGATTTTGACCTTCTACTCTACAGGGAAGACGATCTTTCGTCGATCTCAAACACCACCTAACTTTTAGTCAAACCCATTCCTAGCTCATCCAACCCTGAGTGATGAACTCATTCCTATAACCACTAATTTTGACTTATGTGCCTAACTTGTAACATCCCATTTTGGCTGCGTAATAGAAGTCAAGTATAAGTAATCGCACATGTCTAACTAAAGGTGGACAATTTTTATGTGATTTCCCATATGGGCCCACCACGCTTCCGCTGCGTGGACAATTTGACCTAGCTAGGATTATAGTTGACTTTGGTCAACTTAGGTCCTTTGATTGCTCTCCATGGGTCCTTAGTGACTCATTGACCCCCTTCTAGGGTTATAAGGGTATGGGTGGGGTCTTGGAGTCTTGGTGAAGCCCCATGATCATCTTTAACCAAGGTTTAGAAATCTGCTAAGTGCAGACCATAGTGGCCCTATCCACACCACCAGGTCCACTTGACTCTTTCTTGGGCTTCCTAGGGTTTTGTCATGACAAAACCACTCTTAGGGGTCTAGTTGGAAATGGGATGTTACAAATCCCAATAAACAAAACAAAGATTTCATCCCCGAAATCAAGGTTAAGCCTACGGGGACTCCTATCAGGAAGGAAGAAACTTATAACATCCCATGAGAGTTGAAAGGTTCACGTCATGACACCATGTTTTATTATATGAGGTTTAAAGGTGATAGTCAAATTTAAGACCAAATCCCCCAATTGGCAAAGTCTAGACCCCAATAAACAAAAGTTTAGCCCATATCCTTGAAATTTCAGTTCTACTAGTTTAAAATAGGAAGGTAAATTGAACATCTTGAGTGGTTGTGAGGAATACTTGACTGAAGAGTTCCGGGTATCTTTGTGGCATCAAGTCCTGGGGCTCCCATGTGTGCTCCTCTCTTTCGTGATTTCTCCACAGGACCTTGACTAACGGAACCTTCTTGTGGCATAAAACTCGTACCCCCTTGTCGTCAATCCGGACCGGTTCTAGGTGAACTGACCGATCAGATGCTATCGGTCCATCTGTGGTTGTAACTTGCTGCTCTGAGCGTAGTAGAGCTCTCCTAAGATAGGATATATGGAATACGTCGTGCAGACTCGCCAGCTCCGGTGGCAGCTCCAGCCTGTATGCCAAGGGATCGATCCGCTCCTGGATCCTATAAGGCCCCAAGTATCTTGGACTAAGCTTCTTCCTCTGTCCGCGTACCCGAGTAACTCCATGCATTGGTCGGATCTTCAAGAACACCTGATCTCCTACCTGGAATTCCACCTGACGATGCCGAGCATCGTAATACTTAGCCTGCCGGCTTTGTGCTTCTAGCATCCTGTCCCGTATCAATCTCACCTGAGCCTCGGTGTCTTCGACAAACTCCGAATCCAATGCCTTAGGGTCCTCGTCCTGTATCCATGATAACGGAGTCCTGCACCTCCGTCCATACAACGCTTCATAAGGAACCATCCTTATACTGGACTGATAGTTGTTATTATACGAGAACTCGATCAGTGGTAACAACTTCTCCCAAGGTTCACCGCGATCCAATATGCAGAGTCGTAGTAAATCCTCCAGAGTCCGGTTGGTCCGTTCCGTTTGTCCATCTGTCTGGGGATGAAAAGCTGTACTGAATGTTAGTCGAGTGCCTAAGTAAGTCTGCACTGACCTCCACTCTATGGACGTAAATCGTCCATCTCAGTCCGACACAATCGACTTGGGTATGCCATGATAGCGGACGAATTGCTCCACAAACTTTCGGACTAACACGCCCACCGAGTCATCCTTCCTGATTGGAATAAACCTTGCTACCTTTGTCAGCCGGTCGACGATCACCCAGATCGAATCATTCCCTGTCCTTGATCGAGGAAGTCCGTGTATAAAGTCCATGGCAATATCATCGAACTTCCACTCTGGTACTGGGAGTGGCTGTAATAATCCTGCGGGGTTTCTGCATTTCGCCTTCACTAACTGGCATGCCTTGCAATGGGTCATGAAGTAGGTGATATCCTTCTTCATGCCGGGCCAGAACATAGTCTTCTTCAGATCTGCAGTCATCTTCGTAATCCCCGAGTATACCGAATATCGACTGCAATGAGCCTCCATCATGATATCCTCCCGGACCTGGCCTCCCTCTGGTATGTAGACCCGTCCTCTAAAGCATACTAAGTCATCCCTCAGTGTGTAATCTCCCGCAGTGCCTGCTTCTAAGGTCCGGAATATCGGCTCTAGCTGGTTATCCTGCCTCTGTCCATCCTTGACCCTTTCTCGAATGTCATCAGTGGCGATTAATGATGAAAGATACTCTCGGTATAACTCAGGGTGATCCTCGGACACCAGGGATATTTGCATCTTATCTAACATCTGAATTAACTCCCAAGCCATTAACTGTGTTCCTACTCCGGCGTTTGCGGTCTTTCGTCTCAGTGCATCTGCTACCACATTCGCCTTTCCCGGGTGGTAGTGCATCTCATACTGGTAGTCTGCCAAAAATTCCACCCATCGTCTCTGTCTGATGTTCAGCTCTTTTTGCGTGTCCACATACCTCAAATTTTTATGGTCGGAGTATATGTCGCAGTGGACACCGTACAGATAGTGACGCCAGACTTTTAGTGCAAAGATGACAGCTCCCATCTCTAAGTCATGGACTGGGTAGTTTTGCTCGTGCTTCTTCAGCTTCCGAGAAGCGTAAGCTATCACATGGCCATTCTGCATAAGCACTGCACCCATGCCCTGGTAGGAGGCATCGGTGTAGACCTGGAATCCTTCTTTCCCTGAAGGGAGAGCAAGTATAGGAGCCGAAGTGAGTCGCCCCTTTAGCTCTTGAAAAGCCGCCTCACACTGTGGGGTCCAGATAAAGGGCACCTCCTTCCTTGTCAGAGATGTGAGTGGAAGGGCGATATGAGAGAATCCCTCTACGAACTTCCGGTAGTAACCGGCGAGTCCTAGGAAACTTCGTACATCTGTAGCCGTCTTCAACTGTGGCCAGTCCTGGACTGCTTGGATCTTGGCCGGGTCCACCGCCAACCCAGCACCACTAATGATATGGCCTAAGAAAGCCACCTCCTTCAACCAAAACTGGCATTTGCTGATCTTCGTGTAACACCCCAAAAAGGCCCCAAAAAGACTCATCTGAAAGTTTGAGTAGCAGGCTGTTTGACACGGCCTGGGACACGGGCGTGTCCCAGGGCGTGTCGGGTGTACACGGCCTGGGACACGGGCGTGTCCCAGGGCGTGTTCGAATTATTTTTCGAAATTGGCCTATTCAAGTCAGAGCCGGACACGGCCTTGAACACGGCCTTGAACACGGGCGTGTCAGGCTGGACACGGGCGTGTCAGCTGCCATGTTCCGACCCGTATACTGGTTTTGGAAATCAGTGAGTGCAGTGTATCAAGAGACACGGGCGTGTCTCAGGAATGACACGGGCGTGTCAGGTTCGACACGGGCGTGTCGATGCCCGTGTTGTTCAGTCGGTTCAAACAGCGTGTGCCGCTTATGGGTACACGGCCTGTGACACGGGCGTGTCACAGGCCGTGTCGGCCAAAAATATGTTTTTTGGGAAAATCTTGGCCGTTCAGTTTTCTCTCTTTTGATCCAAGGGCCAAGGTGGTTTCCTGGCTGGATTAATACGTGAGGGAAGAATGAAGAAGTCATTCTTCATTTGGCTTAAGGAAGAGAGAAAGAGAGAGGAAGAGAGAAAGAAGGAGGAGGAGAGCAAGCCACCGGCGGAGCTCCCGTGGTTCGATTCGTGATCCGAAGCCGGCGTTGTGAAGGCAAGGTTGCTGCGGTTCTTTCTCACCGGCTAGTTTTCGATGGCTCCGAAGAGATCGACAAGGGTAACGATCTCCCTCCTTGGACATGTGAAGTCCTTCTTTTCTGCATTGCATAGGGAAAACCCTTCCCCGCGAGTGTGCGGTGGGTTGTGGTGTCCCTTGGGGTAGATATGTGAAGTCCCCCTTGTTAGAGGCCGGAATTGGAGTACGGCTCTAGGCATGCTGTGTGAAGCCCATCTGGATATGTTCTGGATTGGTGATGCTTGTTTGCATATCGGAGAAGGCTCCGTGATAATGGCTTGTGATGCCTTGTTCCTACCTATTGCTTGGTGTGGCAGGAAGTACTGGACGATGTCCAGGAAATGAAGAGGGTTGGATGCAACTCTTGTGGCCGTGCGTTGCCACTGTGAGCAGTTGAGCCGTTGGGCTGCAACTCGATGAAAAGGCAGATTGCCGAACAGGAAAGGTGAAACCGACCCGCGCCTATAAATAGCCATGGATACTTCCGTATTCGAGGTGGCACGGCGACTTGAGCAACGGGGGGTGGCTGATCCGTACCTGCGTTAGGTCCGTCCGACTTGGAAGCCTGGTTATAGGTTTTGTTGGAGCGCCTAATGAGAGTCTTAGGCCCGCGCGTCGGAAAGACTAAAATGCTCAAATACCGTGTAGACGGTGGTGTTGACCCTGGTATTCCGGTACACCAAGAATGTGCCCTAAGTGCACGGACCGTCGGGCCGTGTGGCCGATGGTTGTGATGGCTTGAATGTGCCTGCGCGCACATAGTTGCTATTTGATGATACCATGCTTGCAGGGAAAGAATGCTCATGCCCCGAGAAAGGGGTAGGATTGTTATAATTGGGTCAGCTGAAAGCTGACCGTTGCATTGTTTGCCACCGGTTGGGTGGATTGTTCCCGTGCAGGTGCTGGAGAGCCAAGTGGTAAGTGATGGGTTGAAGCCCTACTGCTGTTGCTGCTGCTGCTGCGGCTAGCCCTTGAAGGCTAAGCGAATGGCTTTGTTTTGGTTTCTCTTTTACTCATGTATGGCCGGCCTGCGCGCCGAGGTTTGTAAAACATGTTGTATGTAAGAGGAACTGTAAGGCCTTAAGGCCAAACTCTTGTATTTGTGTACATTCCATGGTTTTATATATAAAGGTGGTTTTATATATTGGACATTCCGGTTGAGAGTTCAAAGTTGTAACTTAAAGCTTCCGCTAGAATGCTCTGAGTTAGGATTCGTATTTGGTTTGGTATTATCCTGTGACCTCACCGTCTGTTTGTGGCATATAGTGTGGGGCCCCGGCCGGACCTTCGACTATACGTCATTTAACGGATGGGGTCGTTACATTTTGGTACCAGAGCCAGGTTTCGATCCTGGGACCTGTGGGTTATGGGTCGCACGTGTTTGTGCGACCTGCTGTAATGCAAATGAACTCTGGAATGTCCATTAAGGAATGTACAACATCTTGGTTGAGGAATCTGCGCGTTCCTTTTTGTGTTGTTTTGCTTGCATACGTTCGCTAATGTGTGTCTTGTCCACCTATAGGTGACACGTAGTGGTGCTGGGCAGTCTGAGCCCCAGCGCTCTGATGAGAGTGCAGCACCAGCTGAGGTGCCAACACCCCCTCCATCTGCGGAAACTGTTCGCTTAGTGGCTGAGGCGCTATTTGCCATGATTCAGCCGACCGGGCAAGCGCAGCCGGCGGTAGTGCCAGTTCGTGTTGATGTAAGACCCGAGCCGGTTGAGGCTGTAGAGCCACGAGCAGCTGACCGACAGTTGAAGCAATTCATGAGCTTCAGTCCTCCTACGTTTGCGGGAATGGGATCCCCAACGCAGGGGGAAGATTGGTTATCGCGTGTCAAGCGGATAATGACAGCGATCAGGGCGGAGGAAACTCTAAAGGTCACCTTAGCCACCTTCATGCTTGAAGGGGAGGCGCAGTTGTGGTGGGACGAGGTTGAGCTACACCATTTGGCGGGCAGGCAATTAACACAAGTGTCGATTGAGGAGTTCTCTCGAATATTTCTGGCGAAACATGTCCCAGCGGCGCAACGCATTGCTATGGAAAATGAGTTCCAACGGTTAAAGCAAGGGGAAGATAGTGTGGATATCTACTTGCATGAGTTTACCAGGTTGGGACGATATGCGGGTACAATCTTCGCGGATGACCAAAGGAAAACGAATCGGTTCTATGAAGGATTGCGGGATGAGTTGCGATTCCTGCTTTCGAGTTCTGTGAGCCAAGGGTTTCAGGCGTTGGTTGATACTGCGTGCGCGTTGGAGAAGGACATGAAGCGAGTGCAAGGGAATAAGGGCTTGGTTGCGTCAAAGCCAGAGTTTCAAGCACCTCGCCCGAGCAAGTCGTTTTACCAGAAGAAAGGGGGTAAGAGGTCCAAGCCATCTGGGCAAGTGACTACGACCGTTGTGTCGGGAGCGACATCAAGGCCGGATGCTCGTACATGCTATAACTGTGGCCGGGTGGGGCATATTGCTCGTGACTGTCGGGTTGTGCAGCCCAAAGGGGACAAGAAGACGGGTGCGTCGTATGCTGAGAAGGGCAAAGCGGTGGTTGATTCCTCTGCATCTCAGGCGCAGCCCCGAATCTATCAACTTGGCCAACAGGAAGCGATTAAGCAAAGTGACGTCGTCACAGGTACGAGTTGATTTAGTTTACTTGCTGTGCTATTAGTTTTGTTTAGCTTGTGCATGATGTATGTGCTGCAGGCTTTGTCCTGATCCGGAATAACTTGGCGAGAGCCCTGTTTGATACGGGTGCTTCGCATTCTTTTCTGTCTGAGGATTTCGTATCTCGAATTGGGGTACCAAGTCATGTGACGGTGGATAGTACAAGGGTGCTATTGCCGAATGGCTGTATGATGCTTGCGGATAGGGCTTGCGATGTGGATGTGCAAATAGGAAGTCGGGATTTCGGTTTGAGCGCAGCTGTGCTACCGTTATCGGAGTTTGATGTGATCTTTGGTATGGACTGGCTCTCGGAGCAGCGTGCCTTTATTGATTGCAACTCCAAGGAGATTACACTGGGCCAGAATACCGGGCTTGTGACGAAGTTCGCTGGTATGCGAGGAGTTGGCGGGACGTTGTTGTCTGCACTCCAAGTCGTCAATGCTGTTCGGAAGGGCGCGAAGTTATTCTTCACGCTAATTCAGGCTGTTGAACCAAAGGCCAGTGTCGGTGAAGTGCCAGTTGTGTCAGAGTTTGCCGACGTGTTTCCTAAAGATCTTCCTGGGTTACCACCCCAGCGGGAGATTGACTTCTCTATTGAGTTGGTGCCAGGTGCGAAACCTGTGGCCCGCTCTCCATATCGTGTCGCGCCAAAAGAGATGGCTGAGTTGAAAGTCCAATTGCAAGAGTTGTTGGAGCAGGGATATATACGCCCAAGTATGTCACCTTGGAGCGCGCCTGTTCTCTTTGTGAAAAAGAAAGACGGTAGCTTACGGTTGTGTATTGACTACCGCGAGTTGAATAAGCTGACGGAGAAAAACAAATATCCGATTCCGCGGATTGATGACCTCTTTGATCAGCTGGCAGGATCAACGGTCTATTCCAAGTTGGATTTGAAATCGGGATATTATGAGCTAAGGATTCGGGAAGGTGACATTCCCAAGACGGCGTTTGGAACACGCTACGGGCATTATGAGTTCACGGTAATGCCGTTTGGCCTATGTAATGCGCCTTCGGTATTTATGGACCTAATGCATCGAACGTTCCGAGAGTACTTGGATTTGTTTGTTATTGTGTTTATCGATGACATCTTAGTATACTCTCAGTCGGAAGAGGATCACGCAAACCATTTGCTGTTGGTCTTACATACCCTGCGGAGGAATAAGCTTTTTGCCAAGTTCTCAAAGTGTGAGTTCTGGCTCTCTTCAGTAGCCTTTTTAGGCCATGTGGTAAGCGGAGAGGGTATTGCGGTAGATCCGTTGAAGATAAGTGCCATTCGAGATTGGCCAGTGATGTCTTCAGTGGCCGAGGTCAGGAGCTTCCTTGGACTTGCGGGCTACTATAGACGGTTTGTGGAAAACTTCTCACGGATTGCTTTACCTCTGACCACGCTGACGAGAAAAGATCAAAAGTTCATTTGGACGCCGGAGTGCGCGCGAGCTTTTGAAGACTTGAAGTGTCGTTTGACCACGGCGCCTGTGTTGACATCGCCATGTGGTACCGATGGGTATGAGATCTATAGTGATGCATCTGGGAGCGGCTTAGGCTGCGTTCTTCTACAGTTTGGTAAAGTGATTGCTTATGGCTCGCGTCAGTTGAAAGTGCATGAGCGGAACTACCCCGTCCATGATTTGGAGTTGGCGGCGGTAATCTTTGCGCTCAAGTTGTGGCGGCACTATCTATATGGCGTTAAAGTGGATATCTATACGGATCACAAAAGCCTAAAGTTTTTGTTGGATCAGAAGGATCTGAATATGCGACAACGAAGATGGATGGAGTTCCTTGGGGACTACACCTTCGAGATTCACTATACTCCCGGGAAGGGAAATGTGGTCGCTGATGCTTTGAGTCGGAAGACTCCGGTACGGGCAAGCTGGTTGCAGAGGCATGATCAGCGTTTGATCCAGGAATTGGAAGCATTGGAGATATATTGCGTTGACAAGGGTTCGTCAACCGATGCATGCTTGAACTGGACGGAGGTGCAATATGACCTGACGGACAGAGTTCGGCGAGCAACGGAGCTTGATGAAAGTCTCCAGCGCTATGCTAAAGATGGGTCGGATGACCAATTCTCTTGGGATAACGGTTTGTTACGAAGAAATGGTCGAGTGTGCGTCCCAAGTGTGGGTAAATTGAGGGAAGAGTTGATGTACGAAGCTCACTTTGCAAAGTACTCAGTTCACCCAGGGAGCACAAAGATGTACAGAGATCTGAAAAAGCTGTTCTGGTGGCCCGGACTAAAGAAAGATGTCGCACGTTATGTGGCTGAATGCACTACCTGTGCGTTGGTGAAAGCAGAATGCCAGAAGCCTGGCGGTTTCCTGAAGTCGTTACCTATTCCGGAGTGGAAGTTCGATGATATTTCGTTGGATTTCGTGCACGGGTTGCCGAGATCTCAACGCGGTCATGATTCAATCTGGGTGATTGTGGACCGGTTGACGAAAGTGGCGCACTTCCTTCCAAACAGAAGAGACGATTCAGTGGAAACCTTGGCCAAGCTTTATGTGGAGCAGGTTGTTCGACTGCACGGTGTTCCTCGGAGCATCGTTAGTGACCGTGATGGGTGGTTCACATCGAATGATTGGCGGCTCGTTCATCAAATGTTGGGTACAAAGTTAGCGTTTAGTACGGCCTTTCATCCCCAAACGGATGGCCAGACTGAACGAACCAACAGGACGATGGAGGATATGCTCTGCATGTGCACCTTAGACTTTGGTAAGAGATGGGAAGATTATATATTTCTTGTCGAATTTGCCTATAATAATAGCTACCAAGCGAGTATTGGTATGGCACCATTTGAGGCGTTGTATGGGCGTAAATGCCGTACACCGTTAGCTTGGGCAGAAGCAGGCGAATCTAAGCTGAATGGGAAAAAGGAAGTCGAAGAAGCTACTTCGCTCATACGCTCTATTCGGGAGAGGCTATTGATAGCCCAAGATCGTCAAGCAAAGTACTACAATGCCAAACACCGGAACGTGGAGTTCGCGGTGGGTGATTGGGTATATTTGAAGATCAAACCCTTCAAAGGTGTGTCCAGGATTCGGCGTTTGAAAAAGCTAAGTCCGAGGTATCTTGGTCCGTTTGAGGTGGTGGAGCGAGTTGGGGAAGCTGCTTATCGACTAGCACTTTCAGCGGACTTGGGTGGATTACATGATGTGTTTCACATCTCAGTCCTTCGTAGGGCGGTGAAGGATCCAGCTCAAGTGGTGGAGAATGATCGGGTACCGGTCGAGTATGGGCTAACGACGAGAGTTAGACCCATTCGGATCGAGGATCGAGCCGAGAAACAGTTGCGGAACAAAGTGATCGGGATGGTCAAGGTCCGATGGGACAATTGTGGCCGTGAAGAGCTAACATGGGAGCGAGAGCAGACCATGCGAGCTGAGTTTCCCGAGTTATTTGTATAAACTGTAGACCGTGTACTTTTTGTTATAACAGCGTTATAGCATTGCTGGTTCTTGTTTCCTTACTGTACAAATTTCGGGACGAAATTTTGTTAAGGGGGGAGGGTTGTAACACCCCAAAAAGGCCCCAAAAAGACTCATCTGAAAGTTTGAGTAGCAGGCTGTTTGACACGGCCTGGGACACGGGCGTGTCCCAGGGCATGTCGGGTGTACACGGCCTGGGACACGGGCGTGTCCCAGGGCGTGTTCGAATTATTTTTTTAAATTGGCCTATTCAAGTCAGAGCCGGACACGGCCTTGAACACGACCTTGAACACGGGCGTGTCAGGCTGGGCACGGGCGTGTCAGCTGCCGTGTTCCGACCCGTGTACTGGTTTTGGAAATCAGTGAGTGCAGTGTATCAGGAGACACGGGCGTGTCTCAGGAATGACACGGGCGTGTCAGGTTCGACACGGGCGTGTCGATGCCCGTGTTGTTCAGTCGGTTCAAACAGCGTGTACCGCTTATGGGTACACGGCCTGTGATACGGGCGTGTCACAGGCCGTGTCGGCCAAAAATTGGTTTTTTGGGAAAATCTTGGCCGTTCAGTTTTCTCTCTTTTGATCCAAGGTCCAAGGTGGTTTCCTGGCTGGATTAATACGTGAGGGAAGAATGAAGAAGTCATTCTTCATTTGGCTTAAGGAAGAGAGAAAGAGAGAGGAAGAGAGAAAGAAGGAGGAGGAGAGCAAGCCACCGGCGGAGCTCCCGTGGTCCGATTTGTGATCCGAAGCCGGCGTTGTGAAGGCAAGGCTGCTGCGGTTCTTTCTCACCGGCTAGTTTTCGATGGCTCCAAAGAGATCGACAAGGGTAACGATCTCCCTCCTTGGACATGTGAAGTCCTTCTTTTCTGCATTGCATAGGGAAAACCCTTCCCCGCGAGTGTGCGGTGGGTTGTGGTGTCCCTTGGGGTAGATATGTGAAGTCCCCCTTGTTAGAGGCCGGAATTGGAGTACGGCTCTAGGCATGCTGTGTGAAGCCCATCTGGATATGTTCTGGATTGGTGATGCTTGTTTGCATATCGGAGAAGGCTCCGTGAT
The DNA here is from genome assembly GCA_039513925.1 of Platanthera zijinensis. Classification (NCBI taxonomy): domain Eukaryota; kingdom Viridiplantae; phylum Streptophyta; class Magnoliopsida; order Asparagales; family Orchidaceae; genus Platanthera; species Platanthera zijinensis. The sequence goes on from CM077096.1 coordinate 119,023,775, forward strand.
AATGGCTTGTGATGCCTTGTTCCTACCTGTTGCTTGGTGCGGCAGGAAGTACTGGACGATGTCCAGGAAATGAAGAGGGTTGGATGCAACTCTTGTGGCCGTGCGTTGCCACTGTGAGCAGTTGAGCCGTTGGGCTGCAACTCGATGAAAAGGCAGATTGCCGAACAGGAAAGGTGAAACCGACCCGCGCCTATAAATAGCCATGGATACTTCCGTATTCGAGGTGGCACGGCGACTTGAGCAACGGGGGGTGGCTGATCCGTACCTGCGTTAGGTCCGTCCGACTTGGAAGCCTGGTTATAGGTTTTGTTGGAGCGCCTAATGAGAGTCTTAGGCCCGCGCGCCGGAAAGACTAAAATGCTCAAATACCGTGTAGACGGTGGTGTTGACCCTGGTATTCCGGTACACCAAGAATGTGCCCTAAGTGCACGGACCGTCGGGCCGTGTGGCCGATGGTTGTGATGGCTTGAATGTGCCTGCGCGCACATAGTTGCTATTTGATGATGTCATGCTTGCAGGGAAAGAATGCTCATGCCCCGAGAAAGGGGTAGGATTGTTATAATTGGGTCAGCTGAAAGCTGACCGTTGCATTGTTTGCCACCGGTTGGGTGGATTGTTCCCGTGCAGGTGCTGGAGAGCCAAGTGGTAAGTGATGGGCTGAAGCCCTACTGCCGTTGTTGCTGCTGTTGCGGCTAGCCCTTGAAGGCTAAGCGAATGGCTTTGTTTTGGTTTCTCTTTTACTCATGTATGGCCGGCCTGCGCGCCGAGGTTTGTAAAACATGTTGTATGTAAGAGGAACTGTAAGGCCTTAAGGCCAAACTCTTGTATTTGTGTACATTCCATGGTTTTATATATAAAGGTGGTTTTATATATTGGACATTCCGGTTGAGAGTTCAAAGTTGTAACTTAAAGCTTCCGCTAGAATGCTCTGAGTTAGGATTCGTATTTGGTTTGGTATTATCCTGTGACCTCACCGTCTGTTTGTGGCATATAGTGTGGGGCCCCGGCCGGACCTTCGACTATACGTCATTTAACGGATGGGGTCGTTACACTTCGCATAGAGCTTGTGCTCTCGTAGTCTCTCTAGAGTCAGTGTCAGATGCCGAGTGTGCTCCTCTTCCGTCCTAGAGTAGATCAGGATGTCGTCTATGAATACTATGACGAACACATCCAAGTAGGACTCGAAAACCCGGTTCATGAGGCTCATGAATGCTGACGGAGCATTTGTGAGCCCGAAGGGCATCACGGTAAACTCATATAGCCCATATCTGCTACTGAAAGCAGTCTTTAGAATGTCCTCCTCCTGGATTCGTAACTGGTAGTAGTCCGACCTTAGATCCAATTTGGAAAAGAAATGCGCACCTTCTAGCTAGTCAAACAGCTCATCTATCCTTGGCAGTGGATATGTATTTCGGACTGTCAATCAGTTTAGTGCTCGGTAGTCGATGCACAGTCTCAGAGTTCCGTCTTTCTTTTTAACGAACAAGACCGGGGCTCCCCAAGGCAAAGAGCTCGGTCGGACAAATCCAGCCTCCACCAGTTCCTGGAGTTGGCTTCGAAACTCTGTCAACTCTTTCGGGGCCATCCGGTAAGGGGCTCTAGCTGCCGGCTTAGCCCCCGGCACCAGCTGTATCCTGAAATCCTGCTCCCGGTGTGGGGGTAGCCCAGGCAGTTTCTCTGGGAATACGTCGGCAAAATCTCGCACCACCGGAATACCCGAGGTGGAGACCTTGGCCTCAGTCATTTCAAAGATTACCTCATACACTTCTTCCCCCTGTAAGTGAGTCTTGACGGCCTGTACAGATGACAACATGAGAGGGGGAATAGATCTAGTACCTTCAATGACGAGGTAGGAATCTCCATGTCTCACGGTAACTCTCTTGGACGTGCAGTCAATTTGAGCATGATTCCAGTTCAACCACGTCATTCCTAGGATCAAATCAAAGATTGGCATCTTTATGATCGTCGCTGGAGCTTCAAATATCCTTCCGCCGATCTCCGCCTCCATATTGCAGTGGGCAGAGGTGAACAACTCTGATCCGTCGGGTAATCGTATCCTCATCACAAGACCCGTGAATCGTTCCACGCCTTCCAACCCTTCTACGAAGGCTTCCGATACAAATGAGTGTGAAGCACCCGTATCAAATAGCGTATAAGCGGGTTTACCGCTGATGAAAACTATTCCCGGGGGTGGGGAAAGTTAAATGTCTTAGAATCTAGCTATGGTTTTCTTCCCTAGATTATCACTTCTATATAAACTTAAGGGTCATGAGGAAATAAGTTTACAATTTTCTGACGTACCAGTGATTACTTGCTCCGGGTTCCGGGGTTGAGCCAAATCCAGTGCATAAATTTGCTCCCTCTGCTGTCTGCGATCTGCACCCTGGAAACCACGTCCTCGACCACGTCCTCGTCCTCCAAACTGTTGGGCATGCGGGGCTTCCTGGGGTGCTGGTAAAGGTGCTCCCCTCAAGGGGCAGTTTCTCCGAATGTGTCCTATCTGATGACAGTTGTAGCATTCTGGTGGGGGAAATGTCATTCCCCCGGGTCTTGGTGCCTTCCTCATCTGAAGAGGTTGAGGAGCCATTACCACCGGCTCCCTCAGCTCCTGCCTCACTTCCTGACGAGGCTGGTCCTATGTCCTTCTTCCACCTGGTATAGCACCTTGCCGCTGATCATTTCGGGCTCTCCGACCCTGATCCTCCGCTTGCCGCTTTCGGCCTCGAGTGGTGTGCCAATCGGCCTCAATCCTCTTTGCCATCTCCAAAATCCAGGAGATAGGCCCGTCAGATACAAACAACAAAGCCTCCCTCAAGTCCTCCCGCAGGCCCTTATAGAATCTCTTGATGTATCCCGCTTCGTCCAGCTGGTAAGAATCTACATATCGAGCCAAATGGTCGAACTCCCGATGGTACTCCACCACTGTCCGGGTGCCCTGCTTCAGCTGTAAGAACCGCTTCTCCAACTCATCCCTGGCCGACTGTGGAACAAAATGCTCCAGCAGCGTGGTCCTGAACTCTTCCCAGGTAACTTCCGCAACCTCCCAATCAGCAAACATTGTGTCCAGCAGCGTCTTCCACCACCTCTTGGCATGGGACTCCAGGCAGGAGACAACCAAGGCCACCCTCTCCTCCCAGGGACACCGTATCCCAATCAGCATTTCGTACATAATATCTAGCCATTCTTCTGTCCGTACGGCGGATTCTGTCCCCAAGTAGGATGGAGGAGAGAGTCCTCGAAAGATGCTCAGACAATTGGCCCCCGGGTTTGGCTGCGGAGCCGGAACCTGCTGAGCCCTGAAAGCATCTAGAATTGCTGTTAGTGTTTGACCCATCTCCGAGTGTAGGAATGGAGTGGGGACCGGGGGAGGTGGTGCAACAGTCGGAGTCTGCTGAACTCCGCCTTGTGGTGTTGGCTGTGCTGGGGGCTGCGTAATAGAAGTCAAGTATAAGTAATCGCACATGTCTAACTAAAGGTGGATAATTTTCATGTGATTTCCCATATGGGCCCACCACTGCTTCCGCTGCTTAGTTTGTCCCCAAACTAAACTCGAGCGGGGGTGTCCCAGGGTTAGTGGACTACTACTGATCTGATCGAGGTTCCCTCTGATACCACTTGTAAGACCCCCATTTTTTTTCTTTTTCGACACCGGGGTCTTAGGCCCAGAACCGCCGCCTTGCGGTGATACCTTCTCACCCGGGAAGGTCGTCACTACAAGACGCCGATTCTGCCGGCCAAATCGATCTCTATTATAGCATAATTATAAAAGCAAGTCCACAGAAATCACATATATAGAAAAATAAACTTCACGAAGGGAGTGTCCACAGATAGTACATATAATGAAAATCTCGGGCTTATGCCCGGTACATCAAGTGCTCACTACAAATCACTCATCGCGGAAGCAAACTAATACAACTACTGGTGTTCGGGACTCACAGTCCCTGCTGTTTGGACTCCAGTGCTAGACTGTCCGATCTCCAAGCGTGCCGACCTCCGGGGCTGCCCCTCCATGCTGGGCTCCGTGGTCCCCTAAATGATGTGGTTCGAAAACCGTTGGTCTAAAAGACTAAGTACTATCGTCCCCCACCCCTTCCCCCATGTCTCCTAAGCACCGAGCGGGGAGAAGGAATGGAAAGGACATGAAGGTGGAGAATGTCAAATTGCAGATGGCAGCGGAAATAAACTAACAGTATTAAGTATGATAATAATTATACAAAATCTAAATAAGTAACCTTAACTTATGTGAAAACACATAAGCTAAGGGATCTCTTGCAGGGCTCCTATCGTATAAAAAGTCTCATACCGATTTATACGATAGGGTGTCGGTTTTACTAGCAGGCATAACATATAAATAAATACTGAAAGAGAACCTTGACTTATAAGCACGCTCGCACGAACTTATAGGCCAAGGGGTCGTTTTGCAAGGCCTAATGTATAGAGCGTCCCATACCGCTTATACATTAGGTGTCAGGTTATATGCAATGGTTATACTATGAAATGCAAATATGCTATGATGTGAACATGCAAGTGCAACTCACCCACTCGACTCTGTGTACACAGACCTTTAGTTCCCCCTTTCGGAGCCGTTACCTCCCAGGATACCTCCGTAGTGGCAGACGGAAGCGGTGGGTTGGGCCTCGCCCACCTCAAAACCAGTATTTGCACTACCGGTCTGACCTATCGTACGCCTCAACGCTTGGTGCACTAAGCGGACGCCTGCGTACTCTTGCCGGCTGGCGCACCGGACTTCTGTTGGCGAAGTGTAAAACCACACTTGCCGAGTCAACGATATTGGTGTCGGTGCAACGAACTCCCCAATATCGAAGACCCACCACCTTATACCTTTTATGCACATGCAATAGTTATGAGTCCAACAAATAACCGAGCCGAATCTTCCCGGACTATCCCGTCCGTCATAATCAACCACCGAGCCGAAACTCCCCGGACTAACCCATCCGTCATAATCTACAACCGAGCCGAAGCTCCCCGGACTAACCCGTCCGTCATAATCTACAACCGAGCCGAAGCTCCCCGGACTATCCCGTCCGTCATAACCAACAACCGAGCCAAAGCTCACCGGAATATCCCGTCCGTCATAATCTACAACCGAGCCGAAGCTCGCCGGGCTACCATGCCCATTACCTTAACCACTGGGCTTATTGCCCGAGTAACCCAAACTATCTCTCGGAACACAGGGGTGTGAGAGTGTGAAATCCTAAGTTTACTACCTACTCCTCAATTTACTTTATGCCTACAACTTAGGTTTTACCCATTTCATTTTCATATTACAGTAAACTATACCTAAGGTGATTTTGACCTTCTACTCTACGGGGAAGACGATCTTTCGTCGATCCCAAACACCACCTAACTTTTAGTCAAACCCATCCCTAGCTCATTCAACCCTGAGTGATGAACTCATTCCTATAACCACTAATTTTTGACTTATGTGCCTAACTTGTACTCCAGATTATTTCTGTAGATTTACTACATACAGACCACCAAGGTTTAATGTTATGTAAAATGGGAAGTATATCAAGTAATCATCCAATACTCCTATAATAATTAATGGAGGTCCATTATGACCTTTATTGCCCAAATCCAGAGTTTTACAATTTTCCAATTTATCTAGGAATTTATTAAATATTTATAGTGGCCAAAGTCTCCAAGATTGAGCTGAAGGTACCAAATTTTGACAAGATAAAATCTCCCCAGATTTATGTTATACTTAATATAATCATTTAACCTAAGATACAAAATCTCTTAGGGCCCGTTCGTTTCACGGACATTGATATTGAAGTATTGGCTTTGAGAATATGAATGTCATTTCTCTTGTTCGTATCAACAATTTTAAATTAGAATTGGCTTTCTGATGGAAAGTCGTCGATATTCACCGTAATCTAAAAACTCATACATTCAATATCTATCTCTAGTGACGGATATTCAGTCCGGTTTTCCAAAATGAGACCATTTTTTTAGCCTGAACGTGATTTTTTTCGGCCGAACGCAATTTTTCATCGGGACGCAATTTTTTTGCGCGGACGTGTTTTTTTCGTCTGTTTACGATTTTTTCGCCCAGACGTAATTTTTTGTCTTGAAATATTTTTTTTACCCAGGCAGGTTTTTTCTCCCGAATGCGATATTTCTGTACGAACGCGGTTTTTTTCTCTATGACGTAATTTTTTTGCCCGAATGTGTTTTTTTCGCCCGTACGGAAATTTTTCGCTACAATAAAAATTTTTGGTCGCCTAGGCCGAATTATTCATCTAGACGTAATTTTTTCGCTCAGACACAATTTTTTTCGCCCGAACATGAATTATTCGGCCAAACAAGGTTTTTTCGCCCAAACGCGTTTTTTTCCGCCCGGACGCGTTTTTTTCACCCGGACACGATTTTTTCGCCCGGGCGCGATTTTTTCGCCCGGGCCCGATTTTTTCGCCCAAACGCGATTTTTTCGCCTGCACGCGGTTTTTTCACCCGGACGCGATATTTTTGCCCAGACGCGAATTTTTCGCCCAGACGCGATATTTTGGACTTGACGCGATATTTTCGCCCGACCGCGATATTTTTCACCCGGACGCAATTTTTTCGCCCGGACGCAAATTTTTCGCCCCGACGTAAATTTTTCGCCCGGACGCGAATTTTTCGCCCGGACGTGCATTTTTCGCACGGACGCGAATTTTTCGCTCGGACGCGAATTTTTCGCCCGGACGCGAATTTTTCGACCGGACGCGAATTTTTCGCCCGGACGCGAATTTTTCGCCCGGACGCGATTTTTTCGCCCGGACACGATACTATCGCCCAGACGCGATTTTCTTGCCCGGACGCGATTTTCTCTCCCGGACGCGATTTTCTCGCCCGGACGCGAATTTCTCGCCCCTACACGAATTTTTCGCCCCGACGAGAATTTTTCGCCCCGACGCGCATTTTTTGCCCGGGCGCGAATTTTTCGCCCAAATTTTCGACCGGACGCGAATTTTTCGACCGGGCGCGAATTTTTCGACCGGACGCGAATTTTTCGCTCGGACGCGATTTTCTCTCCCGGACGCGATTTTCTCGCCCGGACGCGATTTTCTTGCCCGGACGCGATTTTCTCGCCCGGACGCGAATATTTCGCCCGGACGCGAATATTTCGCTCGGATGCGAAAATATCGCGTCGGGGCGAAAAATTCAATTTGAGAAGTAAAAATTCTCGCCCGGGCGAGAAATTCGCGCCCGGGCGAGAAAATCGCGCCCGGGCGAGAAATTCGCGCCCGGGCGAGAAATTCGCGCCCGGGCGAGAAATTCGCGCCCGGGCGAGAAAATCGCGCCCGGGCGAGAAAATCGCGCCCGGGCGAGAAAATCGCGCCCGGGCGAGAAAATCGCGCCCGGGCGAGAAAATCGCGTCCGGGCGAAAAATTCGCGTCCGGGCGAAAAAATCGCGTCCGGGCGAAAATATAGCGTGCGGACGATAAGATTCGCGTGCGGACGAAAAATTCGCGTTCGGGCGAAAAATTCGCGTTCATATGAAAATTTCGCATTCAGACTGAAAAAATCAAATCAGATTGAAAAAAATCACGTCATGGCGAAAAAAACACTTCTGGGCGAAAATAACACTTTTAGGCGAAAATTTCACACTCGATCAAAAAATTCGCGTTGTGGTCGAAAAACTTGAGTTTGGGCGAAAAAATCACGCCTCAAGAAAAAATCACGATCGGGCTAAAAAATCGCATTTGTGATTTTTAATTGTGATCATTAATAGCATTGATCAATGTCAATTCCTATGACAGAAAGTCTTTCTACAAACGAACAATAAAAAAAATATCAATTTCAATTCCTATGATATAAAGTCTTCATGCGGACGAATAAAAGAATTGGATTTAAATCCAATATCATTTCCCATGTGTATTGATATTGAATTGAAAGCCAATACTTAAATGCCAATGTCGTTGAAACGAACGGAGCCTTAGTTTTTCAGCAAGGTTCAGGCCACTGATTTTTATTTAAATGGTATATTGCAATAATTCATAAAAATAATAAACAGGGCAATATTATTTCTGAAAATTCAAGGATAACTCTAACATGATTGCAAGGGCCCATAAATGCTCTGGGTCAAATATCATCAGTGATTAAGGAGTGATAAGCTTCAAACTAATTAATATACAGTTTTCCAAAATTGCTAAATGCAAACCACCATGTCAAACTTCATGTAAAATAGGAGGTACATCAAATAATTATCCAATACTCTTATAATAATTAATGGAGGTCCATTATGACCTTGAAGCCCTAAATCCAGAGATCCAAAATTTTCCTTATTTATTTAATAATTTATTTAATTATTCTATTGACTAAAATTTCCAATAATGAACATGAAGTACCATTTTCAGTCAAGATATCATTCTACAATTTTTATATGTTATTCAAAATAAGGATATAACTCATCTTCCAAAATATCTAAATTTTTCAGTAAGGTTTTATCCCCAAATCATTATTTTATTTTAATCCTTAAAAATTCATTTAAAGAAATATAAAATACTATATGGCTTCCAAAAATTCAGAGAAAATTCAAGTATGAATCTAATGGCATTTAAATGGTTTGGGCCAAATTTCATAATTTATTTATTAGTATATGGACTAATTTAAAATATTTAATAATTCCATCAATTAACAAGCTTGTGAAGTAAGTATCTCAAATATATATTCAAAAATTTCATAAATTTTATATAAGCTTATAATGGTTCAAAACATCCTCTGCCAAATTTTCATGACCTTCCAAGAGTCAGAGGGACCATAATAATTAGTTTATTAAAATGAGGCATCCCTTGTGTTACAAATGAAGTGCCATAAATATTATCCCAAAAGTCCCAATTAAATTTCTAGAGACTAATAATATCCTTATGACCATTATACTAAAATTTTACCTTATTTGGAGGAGTTTAACTAGCCTATTCCAATCCTACAAAGTTTGTGCCCTAAACTAGGGTTAGGGTTTTGTGGGTCCCAAACTTTTCAAAACACCCTAAGATTTTTACCAGAGGTTTATAGTTACCCTAAAACCATCCCTACAAAGTTTTATAGTCATACAAGGTGTTATGGTCATATGCCCTTCACAAGGTACAAAAGCCCTTCCTTAGGGTTTGACCTAGGATCTTGGGCCAAATAAACTACAATGCCCCCAAGTTTTCATTGGGAGGTGTATAAAGTTATGTCAAGTCAGTTTCCCAAATTTGAACCTCTGTTGAGGTGAATTAGACACTCTAAGCCAAAATTACATTTTGGACCAAAATGCCCGTCTTAGGGCAAGGCTAGGGTTTGCTTGATTCCCATCCAAAACACTTCCAAACTTAATGAAATTTTAACCAGAGGTCTATATTGACCTCATATACCTCTCACCAAAATTTGGATGAATTTAGAGTTCATTTGACCCATAAATTAATTTACCCTAGCATAATTACATTATTTACAAAACTATAGGAAACTTATTCCCAAAAATTCCCATTTTTGGGCAGAGTCTAGATATAAGGTAGGGTGACTCCCTACCAAAATTTCAGCTCATTTGGACCAAGGATGAAGTGTGGGCACTTAGTTTAATTACTGCCTAGTCATTTGTATAGACCCCACCAAAATGAGTTCCCTGGTCAAACCAGTCACCAAAATTGGTTCAAACTAATTTTGTATAAAAATAGACTCACGGGGCTACATTTGTGGTGTTGACCATTTTCTCTGAAAATGGCTCTAAGTATTTTTAATAATTAAAACAAATAAATACAAAATTCTTTGACAGATAATGAAATGATTCAAATATTTAACCTATAGTTTAATATCATTATTGCACGAATCTTGGCGCAATCCTGGACGGCATCCCGTCATTGTCCCCGCGCGCCAACGGCCAGGATTGCTTCTGCCTGGGCCAACTTCCAGCGGCTGCCGCCGGCGCTCCGGCCACCTCCCCAGCCTGCCACCGCCGCCAACACCTTCGTGATGGTCGGGGCTATCTCCAGGCGGCGGCTAGGCCGCCGGGAAGCACTATTCCGGCTATTCTACCAAGAAGAATTTTCGGCTGAAAACCATGAAAATCCAAATCGGATTGGGCTCAATTGAGCCCCATCCTTGGCCCTAATGATGTCTACGATCTACCCATGCAAGAAGGAGTGGAGGAGGACCTGTGGTGGCGGCTGTAGCTGTGTTGATCGTCAGATTGGCATGGTGGTGGACGGTGGTGGTCGGCTTGTTCAGAAATGGAGGAAAGGGCTCGGCTTCTTCAGGAAAAGAGTGGGAAATACTCCTTGGACCTCACTGAAGCTTTTAAAGAGGGAGAGGAGGGAGTTAGGTGGCTGAATTGCCATGTGCCATTTTTGGCCTAAGTCAATCTTGGCGGCTAGGTTGGTAGGGGGTGGAGCTTGCTCTAACCAGTCCACAATGGATGCTGCACTCCCCCTTGTCCTTCTGAAATGAATGGGGAGGTTGGGGAGGGGGGAGGAGGAGCACAAAGTCCTCCTTCCTTCTTCTTCCTTCTCTTTCTCTCTCCTCCATGGGTGAATTTCTCTCTCCTAGTCACCAAGCCTGAATTTTTGGCTCCTACATGTCCCATGGCAGCCCACAAGTCCATTTGGTCACTTAAGTCATGGTTAGCCCAATTGAAATGGGCTTGAGCTTGAGTTAGCCCATTTGGGCTAACTTGACCCAAAGTTGGACTAGGGCCCACCTAGGTCAATTTGGTCCTTGAGATTTCTTTAATGGGTCCTTGGTGACCCATTAGCCTCCCCTAGGGTCAAGGTGGGGTTGGATTGGCCCTTGGAGGTCACTTGGCCCTTAACTAGGGCACTTTGACCATTTTAGGTCAAGAGTTGACTTTGGTCAACCTAGTCTTTATGATTGGTCCCAATGAGTCCTTGGTGACATATTGGCCTCTCACTAGGCCTATGAGGGTAGGGGTGGGGTCCATTTGGCTAAGGGACTGCAATTGACCCTTGTGTAGGTCAATTTGACCTATTTAGGGTTAGAGTTGACTTTGGTCAACTTAGCTCCCTTGACTACCCTCCATGGGTCCTTAGTGACCCATTGACCCCTACCTAGGGTTATGGAGGTATGGGTGGGGTATATTTGGCTAATAGACTGCAATGGACCCTTTTGTATGTCAATTTGACCTGGCTAGGGTTATAGTTGAATTTGGTCAACTTAGGTCCTTTGATTGCTCTCCATGGGTCCTTAGTGACCCATTGACCCCCTTCTAGGGTTATAAGGGTATGGGTGGGGTCTATTTGGCTAATAGACTGCAATGGACCCTTGTGTAGGTCAATTTGACCTAGCTAGGGTTATAGTTGACTTTGGTCAACTTAGGTCCTTTGATTGCTCTCCATGGGTCCTTAGTGACCCATTGACCCCCTTCTAGGGTTATAAGGGTATGGGTGGGGTCTTGGAGTCTTGGTGAAGCCCCATGATCACCTTTAACCAAGGTTTAGAAATCTGCTAAGTGCAGACCATAGTGGCCCTATCCACACCACCAGGTCCACTTGACTCTTTCTTGGGCTTCCTAGAGTTTTGTCATGACAAAACCACTCTTAGGGGTCTAGTTGGAAATGGGATGTTACATCGCCTCCTTCCTGGAGAGAGGGAACGTCCCGCGACCTCGGCTGGCTGGACCGATCCGCGAGACCGTGTCCGGGGAAAAGCTCCCGCACTGTCGCCTCCCTCTCGCTCAGGTCCACCGGAACTTCCTTTCCGGGGCACTGGCCTGGGAAGAGCTCTCGCACTGCCACATCCCTCTCGCCTGCCTCCATCGGGACTTCCTTCCCGGGGCGCTGCCCTGGGGCATTCTCGCCTAACAGCGGAACCCCCTCCACTGGAACCTGCGGCGTCTCCCACTCGTTCCTTGCCGAGAAGGCCAAGCTTATCGTCTGCAAGACCTCTCGCCTGAAGTCTTCTAACATTTTTCTTGTCGCTTCCTCTCCCTGGGTGGGGGATCCTCCTGCACCAGATCCTTCACCTTCACCTCCTGCCATGGGACTCAACTCAAGGTTTTCTTGCACCGACCGCTTCCACGCTCACCGCACCAGAACTGTTGAAGCCAAAAATGACCTCAACGAATGTTCACGAACCAAGGTGCAGCCGACGCCTACTTCTCTCAAGCCTCGACCCTTGACTGGCTGCTAAGGTCCTAAGACTGACCCAAAGCCTCAGCAGGGAGGTCCCACCTCACACCCGGATGATCCCTGAGAGCTTCCCCTCCAAAGCCAAATGCTGGGCTGGGAGCTCTTCAGAAAGAACTAGAGTTGGAGAATAGTGAAAAGCCTGCTTTCCAAAGAGCCCTTATGGGTCTATTTATAGTCTTCCCTTGACCCAAAAATACTGAAATACCTCTGATGGGTCTGCCAATAGCCAAATCCAGCGGTCCACCCGGGGGCAGACAGGTAATTTTACCCGGGGATAATAAAATAATCTTCTCCTGGGCGTCGGGCCCCACCACCTGGACCTGCTTGGCGAGAACCCTGGGCGAGAAGGCTCTCGCTGAGCCTTAGCTGGGCTCACCTTGGTGAGATCTCCCGCCAAGAGGGTTCTCGCTCTCGGTGGTCTTGACGTCACTGCCGTTTTACGTGGCGCTGAGTGGGTGAAGCTCACTTTACACCTTCACTGCTAATCACGGCATTGAGTGAGTGAAGCTCACTCAACGCCCTTTGCTGCCGGATGCGGCATTGAGTGAGTGAAGCTCACTCAACGCCCTTTGCTGCAGAATGCGGCGTTGAGTAAGTGAAGCTCACTCAACGCCCTTTGCTCGAATGCAGTGTTGAGTGAGTGAAGCTCACTCAACGCCCTCTCGCCCGAGTCCCGAAGCCTAAAGCTGACCTGAAGACCCGAGTCCCGGCGCGAACGATCTCGCCTACTAATGGGCGGGAGCTCCTTAAGGGCGAGAACTCTGCCAGTCTGCCCCAAGGCTAACCCGGGACTAGCCCAACCCTGCCCACTGAAGTCTTGGTCTTCTGGGTCCTACCCCGCGAATATGGGGTTGTACAGGGTTGCCATGGCACGGTGGTGGCATTGCCGAACTTCTCCTATAGCAAGATCAACAACTCTAATCTGTTCGGTCAAGAGTGTAAACTTCTCATTTTGCTCCAAGGGGGCTTTTATAGATCACCAAGTAGGGAGGGGAAACAGTAAAGCATTTAAGGCCATGACATATCCCTTGTATTCAGCCACCTAGAGGCTGATGAAAACCCTTGGTCTCCTCTAAATAATGAGAGGAAGATGAATCAAGGCTTTAGAATCAATTGGAGAGGAACTCTTGCTCTCCCAAGGCCATTAATGGCTTTCTCTCCCCTCTTTCTCTCTCTTCCTTATGGGAGAAATTAAATTCAACAACTTTTATGGCTAGTTATGCTTATTAAACTCCTCAAAACTGATGAGGGGGAATATATTCAGCCCTTGGAATCAAATGGAAAGGCCCTTTGTCTCCCTTGGCCATGAATGGCCCCTTTAAACCACTTTCTCTGTCCTCCATTAAAGGGTAAAATGGAGTTTTCTTTCTCCTAGTCATCAAGGCCTAATTTGTTCATCTTCCTAGCCTATTGGCAGCCCATTAATTCATACTATTAATTAATTAGGAGGTGGTTAGCCCAAATGGAAGAGGGCTTGAGCTTGGGTTAGCCCATTTAGGCTAATTTGACCTATTTCAAGGATTGAGTTGACCTTGTGAAATTGACCATTTGGGTTGACCCCAATGGGACCTTGGTGACCCATTGACTTCCCCTAAGGTCTAAGTAGGGTTGGGTATGGTTGACTTGGCACCTTGGAGGTCACTAGACCCTTAGTAAGGGCACTTTGACCACTTTGGGGCTAGAGTTGACTTGGGTCAACTTAGCCTCTTGGGTTGTCCCCAATGGGTCATTGGTGACCCATTGACCTCACATAAGGTCTAGGAAGACTTAGGTAGGGTTGGTTGGGCATATTAGGGGCACATTGTGTAACATCCCATTTCCGGCTAGACCCCTAGGAGTCGGTTGGTCGTGACAGAACCCTAGGAAGCCCAAAAATTGAAATAAATCGATCGAGATTTCGGGTCACGGGTTGGTCACGCCCGTGACCGACCCGTCACGCCCGTGACTTTGGGCGTGACTACTTCGACGATCGTCGATCTCCGTGAGACGATCGTCGAACTTGCTGCCCGGGCATGTCACGCCCGTGACCAAGGTGTCACGCCCGTGACCTAGGGCGTGACTCCTTCGACGATCGTCGATCTCCGTGAGACGATCGTCGAACTTGCAGCCCGGGCATGTCACGCCCGTGACCAAGGGGTCACGCCCGTGACCTAGGGCGTGACTCCTTCGACGATCGTCGATCTCCGTAAGGAGATCGTCGAAATTGAAACTCGGGCCTGTCACGCCCGTGACCTAGGTGTCACGCCCGTGACCTAGGGCGTGACCACCCTTCGACGACCGTCGATCTCAGTTCGACGATCGTCGACCCAGAATTAACCACCCGGGCCTGTCACGCCCGTGACCCAGATGTCACGCCCGTGACCACCCTTCGACGATCGTCGATCTCAGTTCGACGATCGTCGAACCCAGAATTGGCTATCCGGGCTTGCCACGCCTGTGACCTATGTGTCACGCCCGTGACCAAGGCCTAAACGTCAGCCAGACTGGAAATTTCGTTAACCGACATTGTAATCAATTCTGATTATGGGAAGTTACACCCGGAGTATTTATGGGCCGTTTCCTTCTTTAATTATTTAAATAAATAAGGAAATGTTGATCCAATAGGAAATCACCACCTGGCGAACACTCTTCATTTTCCAGCGTTTCAACTGCCCTGCATCATAACCGAAACGTTAGGGGAGAACATTCATGACCATTAAGGATTTACCCTTTCATCTCCCCACTTGCTAACTTATAAAAGCCCACTTGGAGCAAGAGGAGAAGTTTACACGCTCAATCAAACCGATCAGATCTTTGTTCTTGCTGTAGGAGGAGTTCGGCTACGCCACCACTGCGCCATGGCACCCCGTCGTTCATATCGCCTCCAAACCGCGAACAAGGTCCTCCTCTGCTTCTTCTTTCATGGGTAGATCTTAGGATTCCTAGAAAGGAAGTTCGCGCTCAACGGAGCCGGACCCATCTCTCGTTTTCATGCAAAAACCATGAAAAACGTATTCTTGAGTTCGCCGGAAACCGCCACCTCCGGCGACCAAACCACCGCCGACCGATAGCCATCGCCTCAACGGAGGTGGTGGTAGTGGTGGCTGGCCAGGGAAGTGACCGAACGGCCGGCGACGGATTACGGAAAGCTTACAGGAAAAATGGTTTTTCTGAGTTCTGTTTTCGTGTTCATGTAGAAGATGAACAGTAAAATCAATTTTATAATTATTAAACTAAGTATATAATACATAGAGGAAAGATATATTATCTGAGAATATTTTGAGGCTGCGAAATGAGGCGCTTAGAGTCTGTTTTAAGAAAAATGACCAGTCACGAAAGTTGTAACCCTTCGAGTCTAGATTAATTTAAAATCAGTTTCATCTCGTTTGGGTAAGCAGTTCGGCCGCAGCACCCGTTTTAGAGGGGGCTGCACCTAGAGTTGGGCAGAAATTAAAATGGATGCCCACTCTTCGTCCCTTGTCCAAATGACCTGAAATTTGGGCAGGGGGTTAACCTTAGTTATACTTAACGGCAGACCAAAAATGGGAATTTTTGGAGATACTTTGCCTAAAGTTTTTGTTTTAATTTAATAAACTTAGAGGAATATATTTAAGTAGTGAAATGACCTCCAAACCCACCCAAATTTTGGCGAGTGGTCCCTGGCTATTGAACCTAGATCTGTACAAAATTTCAACTCAATTGGTCGAGTTTTGAATAAGGAAGTATCAAGACCTAGATAGGTCTTGGTGAGGGATACTTTGGGGGAAAAGTACGATTGGAAATGGAGTGGACAAATCTCCTCAAAAGAGGCTGATGTTGTGGCCACTGATTTGTTGAGTTTATGTCTACCCTCTTGGGTAACATGGTGTGGATTAGGGTGGATTTTACCCTAAGAGATTGGCTCAAATCCAGTGGGTGGGAGTTTGAGATTTGTGAAGGACATAGGAGCAAAAGCTCTTGTATGCCCTTGAAATTTGGAGTATAGGGGGATGATATGATGAAAACACTCTGGTTGAAATAGTGAAGGAATTGGAGGTAATTAGGTACCTCGAAAGTTGAGATTTTGGATTAGGATAGAAATGTAATTTAGTTATTTTAAGCACTAAATCTAATCCAAAAATAATGAAACTCGGGAGGAGGGAGTTTTAGGATGTTTTAGACTTATGGTAATTTTCCTGGAATTTTACGATTAATAAATATTATACTTCATGTGTTAAATGATTATTAGCCCGATTTGTTGTTTCAATTATTTGGAAGTTTTAAATTAATTATAATCAGTTAAAATTCTGGATTTAGATCTTGACTAGTAGAACATTGATCCCTGAATTTTTATAGAATTTTATGTTGAGAAATTTTAGAGGTTCATTCACAATGTTTTAATATGGGCTTTTGAGCATAAAAATAAATTAGGGCTTGTACAATTGCTGGAAAATTATGATAGTTGGAACTTAAGTTTTTTTTTTGGCCCTTTTATATCACTAAGAATTATTTGGGAATTTTTAGAGTTACTGTTATAGCACTTCATTCACAAAGCATGTTAGATTGTAATTTAGTATTTGATTTATTATGATTTAATTACCAGCAAGAAAATTATGAGATTCTGTCAAAGTTATTTTCATGATGAAACCAGCACCCTGTATTTTATTTGAATTATTTGGAGGACAAATTAAGGTAGTTTATTCATTAAGCTTGAAATAACTGAAATAATGATTGAATAAGTTTAGGCCCTTGAAAATCATTGTAAAACTATCAAACTTTGGAAACTTGATATTTAGGCCTACTATTATTTACCTTAATTTTGTGATAGCTGGAATCAACTAGAATGTTATACCTCATGTTCAAAATGATGATATTAGACCCTTAAGAATAAATAAATAAATAAGTTATCGGATTTATTAGGAAAATTCCAATATTTTGGATTTAGGCAAATCTTGTTAGGATAGACCTCCGATAAATAAATTGTGGTATTTGGATGAAAAAGTAAATTACGTGTAATCTGGATTATCATGTAGCCTAGGTGAGTCCCTAGGAGGTTTGGTTTAGCACTGATGGTAGTTGGAAGATTAGGTGTTACGCGGGTATGGCGGAAGACCGTCTTTCCGTGTGGAGAGGGTGAAGAGTCAAGCTACCCTAGGTTTAGTTTAATGTAACTCTTAAAGGGAAAAAGGTAAGGTGAGAAACCAATTAAAGTAAGTGCCTTGCGAAAGGGAACTTCGGGCCGTAATGCCGCCGTCTTGGTTCCTAGTGCCCCTTGAGAGCCCTTCACGGGGAATACCGGGGGCAGTTCTGGGCTAACGTAAACTGTAATAACAAACTGGCAAGAGTAACTTAGTAACTAGGGCTGCACCTTTCACAAACACTGTTGGCACAGGAAGATTGATGAGAGCTTCGGCTCGGTTGGTTAAAAGACGGACGGGATGGTCCGGGGAGCTTCGGCTCGGTTGGTTAAGAGACGGATGGGATGGTCCGGGGAGCTTCGGCTCGGTTGGTTTGGAGACGGACATTTTGGTCCGGGGAGCTTCGGCTCGGTTTTTGTGTGTTTACGATTAAACTTGCATGTGCATAAAATAGAAAAGTTAAGGTGGTGGGTTTTTCGATATCGGGGAGTTCGATTGCACCGACACTGATATCGTTGACTCGGCGGGGTAATTATGTAACACCCCAAAAATCTCAAAATGTGTTTACAAACAGTTTTGGGTTGGAGGCTGTTAGACACGGCCTGGGACACGGGCGTGTCCCAGGGCGTGTCGGGGGTATACGGCCTGGGACACGGGCGTGTCCCAGGGCGTGTTCAGGTTAGTCGACGATTGATAGTCGACGATCGTCGAGCCTGGGACACGGCCTCCGACACGGGCGTGTCCCAGGGCGTGTCACTCAATAAAATGCCGTATCGAGTCAGAGAAGTACACGGCAGTGAACACGGCATGGAACACGGCCGTGTTGGGTTTGACACGGGCGTGTGCCTACCCGTGTACTGGTTTTGGAGATCGGTGAGTACCGTGTAGCAGGAGACACGGGCGTGTCTCATCACTGACACGGGCGTGTCAGGTTCGACACGGGCGTGTCGATGCCCGTGTTCTCGAATATTTCAGTCGGTGCGAGTGCCGCGTGTGCCGCTTAAGGGTACACAGCCTGTGACACGGGCGTGTCACAGGCCGTGTCGGTCAAAAGAAAAGGATTTTCAGGCAGATCTTGGCCCTTCATTTTCTTTAAATAGAATCCTGTGGCTGGAGATCATTTCTGGTCTGATATGGCCGGAAAAGGAGGAAGAAAAGCTCATTCTTCATTTCATCTTCTCTTTTTAAAATTTAAGAGAGAGGTGAGAGCAAGGAGGAAGAAGAAGTGGAGTCCGGCTGCCGGTGGTGCTACGGTGGTCTAAATCGCGAGCCGAGTTTGGATTTGAAAAGGCAACGCTGCTGCGAAGACTTTCATCCGTCTCAAATTTCTCTCCATGGCTCCGAAGCGAACTCCTAGGGTAACGATTTCCTGCTTGGACATGTGAAGTCCTTAATTCCTGCATTGCATAGGGAAAACCCTTCCCCGCGAGTGTGCGGTGGGTTGTGGCGTCCCTTGGGGTAGATATGTGAAGTCCCCCTTGTTAGAGTCCGGAATTGGAGTACGGATCTAGGCATGCTGTGTGAAGCCCATCTGGACATGGTCTGGATTGGTGATGCTTGATTGCATATCGGAGAAGACTCCGTGTTTATTGCTTGTATGCATGATGGATAAAGTACTGGAGGAAGTCCAGGAAATATTGAGAGTTGGCCTCTCTTGTGGCCGTGAGTGCTACTTTGTGGAAGGTTGAGCCGTGAGGCTGGAACTAGGAAATGGTGGAACGGGAAAGGTGAAGCTGTACCCGCGTCAGTCCAGGCGTGAGTCTGACGATGTGAGCAACGGGAAAGGTGGATCTGTACCCGCGTTATGGTTGTCTAACCTTGGGTGCTTAAGACCCTGTTAGGATCACATAGCGAGAGTCGACGGCCTGTGAGCCGATCAGACTAGAATGCTCATAATGCACCGTTATGTCTGGGACCTCTGAACGGTGTGAATGTGCCCTGAGTGCACGGAGCGTCGGGCCGTCGTGCCGACGTTTGTGATATGTGACTGTGCGGTCGTGCACGTCTTGCTTGAATTGCTATATATCATGTTGGATGATTGCTATGGAGGGATGGAATTCCGCTACCCCGTGCCAGGGGCAAGGTCGTTATAATTGGTCAGCTGAATGCTGACCGTTGCCCTGTTTTGCCACCGCTTGGTGGATTGGTTCTTACAGGTACTGGAGGTGCTGGCCCGAGCGGGACTTAGCGGGATGAAGCCCAAAGCTGCACTGCTGCCCTCGAAGGCATTGTTTTGTTTCTTTTGTTCATGTGTGGCCGGCCTGCGTGCCGATGTTTGTAATCCACACTCTTGTTAAGAGAAACTGTTGTAAGGCCTTAAGGCCAAACTCTTGTGATGTTTATATATATTCCTAAGGTTTAGTGGACAATGTTATTTACCTTGAGTTCAATAATTCAACCGTAAAGCTTCCGCTAGAATGCTCTGTGTTAGGATGCGTTAGTTTGGATATTATTTCGTAGCGTCTTCGCCTGTTTGTGAAATATGGTGTGGGGCCCCGGCCGGACCCTCTATTATATTCTTCTTGACGGGTAGAGGTGTTACAATTTGGTATCCGCTTGTTGGTCGTTCTCTTCCGCATTCGCGGACGAATTCTTTTGAGAGGTGGCGCGCACGTGTCAGTGATGTCGTTATAACACTTAATTTGAACTCAAGATTGTCCACTTAGGAATGCAAATACACTTGTTTATTGAACTTGTGTATTCTTTTTGTATGGTTGCCGTTTTCATTGGTCGTTAACCTGTGTATTGTACACATATAGGTGACCAGAAGTGTTGCGGGTCAATCCGAACCACAACGTTCTGTTGAGAGTGCGGCACCAGCCGAGGTGCCCACAACTCCTCCATCCGCTGAAACAGTCCGTCTCATCACGGAAACGGTACTTGCTGTGATGAATGCTCAGCAGACTGGGCAGGCACGTCCTGTAGTGGTGCCAACGCAAGCTGGGGTACGGCAAGAATCGGTAGAAGCCGAAGTTGATCCGCGGGTAGCAGATCAACAATGGAAGCAATTCTTGAGCTTTAACCCTCTGCAGTTTCATGGGGCGGGTACACCGGCCCAAGTAGAGGATTGGCTTGCAAGGATCAAGAGGATTATGAGAGCTATCAAGGTTGAGGAGGAACAGAAAGTCATGTTAGCCACTTTCCTACTGGAAGGAGAGGCGCGATTGTGGTGGGATGAGATTGAACTGCATCACTTGGCCGGCAGGCAATTGGCAGAGATTACAATGGAAGAATTCTCTCGTTTGTTCTTAGCACAACATCTGCCGATGCAGCAAAGGATATCGATGGAAATGGAGTTTCAATGGTTAGCACAGGGAGATCGAAGTGTGGATGACTACCTGCATGAGTTCACCCGTTTGGGAAGATATGCGGGCACGATCTTCGCCGAAGAAGAGCGTAAGACTAGTCGGTTTTATGCGGGACTGCGAGATGAGCTGCGGTATTTGCTCTCGAGTTCTGTGAGTCAGGGATTCCAAGCCTTAGTCTGTACGGCTCGTTCTTTGGAGACGAACATGAAACGGGAGACAAGCAAAGGGAAACTTGGCGGTGGTGAAGCCAGAGTTTAAGCCGCCGCGTCTGGACAAGTTTGGCTACCGAAGGAGATGGAACAAGAAGTCGAAGTCTTCTGGACAAGCTCCTTCTGCGACTGTGACGGATACATCTGGGTATGGATCTCGTGCTTCTTTTACGTGCGGGAAGGTTGGACACTTCGCACGTGAATGTCGATTTGGTCCTCCAAAGGGTGACAAGAAGACGGGAGCGTCTTATGCGGAGAAGGGGAAGGCTGTGGTGGAGTCTTCTGCCTCGCACGCGCAGCCCAGGGTCTTCAACCTTGGACAACAGGAGGCCATTAAGCAGGCAGATGTTGTCACAGGTGCGCGTAGATTTTAATGTTTTTACTTTTGGTGTGCTGTGCTTGTTTTAATTGTCATGTTATAGGGTTTGTCCTTATACGAAAGTATCCGGCGCGAGCACTGTTTGACACAGGTGCTTCACATTCGTTTCTGTCTGAGGACTTTGTCTTTCGTGTCGGGGTGCCTATCCGGACCAAGACCGACAGTGTAAAGGTGTTGTTGCCTAACGGATGTTTAATGTGCGCGGATCGATCTTGCGGTCTTGAGGTCAAGATAGGAAGTCGGGAGTTCAAGGTGGAAACATTAGTATTGCCGATTAAAGAGTTTGATATAATCTTTGGTATGGACTGGCTTTCAGAGCAGCGTGCCTGTATCGATTGCACTTCAAAAGAGGTCACACTTGGGCAAAATACCGAACAAGAGACCAAGTTTATTGGTATGCAAGGGATGAGTGGGATGTTGTTATCCGCTCTCCAAGTTGTTAAGGCAGTTCGGAAGGGTGCGGAGTTGTTCTTCACACTCATAGAGGCGGTGGCGCCGAAGGCCAGTGTGAGTGAAGTGCCTATTGTGTCGGAATATGCTGATGTGTTTCCAAAGGACCTTCCGGGGTTACCTCCCCAAAGGGAAATTGACTTCGCTATCGAGCTGGTGCCGGGTGCAAAACCCGTGGCCCGTTCGCCGTATCGGGTAGCGCCAAAAGAAATGGCCGAACTGAAAGTTCAGTTGCAAGAGTTGTTGGAGCAGGGATACATACGCCCAAGTATGTCACCTTGGAGCGCGCCTGTTCTTTTTGTGAAAAAGAAAGACGGTGGTTTGCGATTATGTATTGATTAGCGCGAACTGAACAAGCTGACGGAGAAAAATAAGTATCCAATTCCACGGATCGATGACTTGTTCGATCAGCTAGCAGGCTCAACCGTCTATTCGAAGTTGGATTTGAAGTCTGGGTATTACCAGTTGCGGATTAGGGAAGGTGACATTCCCAAGACAGCGTTTGGCACACGCTATGGTCATTATGAGTTCACAGTGATGTCGTTCGGCTTATGTAATGCACCTTCGGTCTTCATGGATCTCATGCATCGAACGTTCCGCGAATACCTGGATTTGTTTGTGATTGTGTTTATTGATGATATCCTTGTATATTCACAATCGGAGGAAGATCATGCAAACCACTTGCGATTAGTATTGCATACCTTGCGAAGGAATAAGCTGTATGCCAAGTACTCTAAGTGTGAGTTTTGGCTCTCGTCGGTGGCTTTTCTAGGCCATGTGGTAAGTGGAGAGGGCATAGCGGTAGATCCGGCTAAGATAAGTGCCATTCGTGATTGGCCAGTGTTGTCTTCGGTGGCCGAAGTCAGGAGTTTCCTTGGACTAGCGGGCTACTATAGACGGTTCGTGGAGAACTTCTCCCGGATTGCTTTGCCTCTGACTACGTTGACGAGAAAGGACCAGAAGTTCGTTTGGACGCCGGAGTGCGCACGAGCTTTTGAGGAGCTGAAAAGTCGTTTGACCACGGCGCCTGTTTTGACGTCGCCATGTGGTACAGATGGATTTGAAATATACAGCGATGCGTCAGGAAGCGGCCTAGGCTGCGTTCTCCTGCAGTTTGGAAAGGTGATCGCTTATGGTTCACGTCATTTGAAAGTGCATGAGCGTAATTACCCCGTCCATGATTTGGAGTTGGCGGCGGTGATCTTTTTGCTAAAGTTGTGGCGGCATTATCTATATGGCGTGAAAGTGGATATTTATACAGATCATAAAAGCTTAAAGTATCTGCTCGATCAAAAGGAGTTGAATATGCGACAAAGGAGGTGGATGGAATTCCTTGGGGATTATACCTTCGACATTCACTATGTTCCCGGAAAGGGAAATGTGGTCGCTGATGCCTTGAGTCGTCGGGCTCTAGTGCGGGCAAATTGGTTGCGGATACATGATGAGCAGTTAGTCCAGGAGTTGGAAGCTTTGGAGATATCTTGTGTAGAAAGAGATTCTTCGACTGAAGCATGCGTGAACTGGTTGGAGGTTCAATATGACCTTGCTGACAAGGTTCGGCGGGCAACGGAGTTGGATGAAAGTCTCCAACGCTATGCAAAGGAGGGATCTGGTGATCAGTTCTCCTGGGATGATGGCTTATTACGAAAAGATGGCCGATTGTGCGTCCCTAGTGCGGGTAAATTGCGAGAAGGATTGCTATATGAAGCACACTTTACAAAGTATTCAATTCACCCTGGGAGCACAAAAATGTACAAGGACATGAAGAAACTGTTCTGGTGGCCTGGTTTAAAGAAGGACATAGCCGCGTATGTGGCTAAATGTCGTACTTGTGCTTTGGTAAAGGCAGAATATCAACGGCCGAGTGGTTTCCTGAAGTCGTTGCCGGTTCCGCAATGGAAGTTTGAGGATATTTCTATGGATTTCGTGCACGGATTGCCGAGATCTCAGCGTGGCCATGACTCAATCTGGGTGATTGTAGACCAGTTGACAAAGGTGGCTCACTTTATACCAAACAAGTGGGACGATTCAGTGGAAACGTTGGCAAAGTTCTATGTGGAACAGATTGTTCGATTGCACGGTGTTCCCCGGAGCATCGTAAGTGACCGAGATGGGCGCTTTACCTCAAAGGATTGGAGATTAGTTCATCAAATGTTGGGCACGAAGTTAGCATTCAGTACGGCCATTCACCCGCAAACGGATGGCCAAACTGAACGAACCAACAGAACGATGGAGGATATGCTCTGTATGTGCGCCCTGGACTTCGGTAAGAAGTGGGAAGAGCATCTTGTTATGGTGGAATTTGCCTATAATAATAGTTATCAAGCGAGTATAGGCATGGCCCCATTTGAAGCGATGTATGGTCGTAAATGTCGTACACCGCTAGCTTGGGCAGAAATTGGCGAGACCAAACTTTTAGGCAAAAAGGAAGTCGAGGATGCTACCTCAACAATACGCTCTATTAGAGAGAGGCTCCTAATAGCCCAGGATCGGCAAGCCAAATATTACAATGCTAAGCACCAGAACGTGGAGTTCGCGGTGGGTGACTGGGTCTATTTAAAAATTAAGCCCTTCAAAGGCGTATCTCGGATTAGGCGGTTGAAAAAGCTCAGTCCGCGATACCTTGGTCCGTTTGAAGTGGTAGAGCGAGTTGGGGAAGCTGCCTATCAGTTAGCTCTTTCATCGGAATTGAGTGGATTGCATGACGTGTTTCACATCTCGGTGTTACGCAAAGCAGTCAAGGATCCAGCTCATATAGTTGGCAATGATCGAGTGCCGGTTGAGTATGGGCTAACGACAAAGGTGAAGCCTATACGGATCGAGGATCGAGCCGAGAAACAGTTGCGGAACAAGGTGATCGGGATGGTCAAAGTCCGGTGGGACAATTGTGGCCGAGAAGAGCTAACATGGGAGCGCGAGCAGACCATGCGAGCCGAGTTTCCCGAGTTATTTTCGTAACTTGTTCGCTCGTTGTATATGTAATAGAAACATATAAATGTTTTGTTATTTTCTCCCTATTGTCTTCAAATTTCGGGACGAAATTTTATTAAGGGGGGAGGATTGTAACACCCCAAAAATCTCAAAATGTGTTTGCAAACAGTTTTGGGTTGGAGGCTGTTAGACACGGCCTGGGACACGGGCGTGTCCCAGGGCGTGTCGGGGGTACACGGCCTGGGACACGGGCATGTCCCAGGGCGTGTTCAGGTTAGTCGACGATTGATAGTCGACGATCGTCGAGCCTGGGACACGGCCTCCGACACGGGCGTGTCCCAGGGCGTGTCACTCAATAAAATGTCGTATCAAGTCAGAGAAGTACACGGCAGTGAACACGGCATGGAACACGGCCGTGTTGGGTTTGACACGGGCGTGTGCCTACCCGTGTACTGGTTTTGGAGATCGGTGAGTACCGTGTAGTAGGGGACACGGGCGTGTCTCATCACTGACACGGGCGTGTCAGGTTCGACACGGGCATGTCGATGCCCGTGTTCTCGAATATTTCAGTCGGTGTGAGTGCCGCGTGTGCCGCTTAAGGGTACACGGCCTGTGACACGGGCGTGTCACAGGCCGTGTCGGTCAAAAGAAAAGGATTTTCAGGCAGATCTTGGCCCTTCATTTTCTTTAAATAGAATCCTGTGGATGGAGATCATTTCTGGTCTGATAAGGCCGGAAAAGGAGGAAGAAAAGCTCATTCTTCATTTCATCTTCTCTTTCTAAAATTTAAGAGAGAGGTGAGAGCAAGGAGGAAGAAGAAGTAGAGTCCGGCTGCCGGTGGTGCTACGGTGGTCCAAATCGCGAGCCGAGTTCGGATTTGAGAAGGCAACGCTGCTGCGAAGACTTTCATCCGTCTCAAATTTCTCTCCATGGCTCCGAAGCGAACTCCTAGGGTAACGATTTCCTGCTTGGACATGTGAAGTCCTTAATTCCTGCATTGCATAGGGAAAACCCTTCCCCGCGAGTGTGCGGTGGGTTGTGGCGTCCCTTGGGGTAGATATGTGAAGTCCCCCTTGTTAGAGTCCGGAATTGGAGTACGGATCTAGGCATGCTGTGTGAAGCCCATCTGGACATGGTCTGGATTGGTGATGCTTGATTGCATATCGGAGAAGACTCCGTGTTTATTGCTTGTATGCATGATGGATAAAGTACTGGAGGAAGTCCAGGAAATATTGAGAGTTGGACTCTCTTGTGGCCATGAGTGCTACTTTGTGGAAGGTTGAGCCGTGAGGCTGCAACTAGGAAATGGTGAAACGGGAAAGGTGAAGCTGTACCCGCGTCAGTCCAGGCGTGAGTCTGACGATGTGAGCAACGGGAAAGGTGGATCTGTACCCGCGTTATAGTTGTCTAACCTTGGGTGCTTAAGACCCTGTTAGGATCACATAGCGAGAGTCGACGACCTGTGAGCCGATCAGACTAGAATGCTCATAATGCACCGTTATGTCTGGGACCTCTGAATGGTGTGAATGTGCCCTGAGTGCACGGAGCGTCGGGCCATCGTGCCGACGTTTGTGATATGTGACTGTGCGGTCGTGTACGTCTTGCTTGAATTGCTATATATCATGTTGGATGATTGCTATGCAGGGATGGAATTCCGCTGCCCCGTGCCAGGGGCAGGGTCGTTATAATTAGTCAGCTGAATGCTGACCGTTGCCCTGTTTTGCCACCGCTTGGTGGATTGGTTCTTACAGGTACTGGAGGTGCTGGCCCGAGCGGGACTTAGCGGGCTGAAGCCCAAAGCTGCGCTGCTGCCCTCGAAGGCATTGTTTTGTTTCTTTTGTTCATGTGTGGCCGGCCTGCGTGCCGATGTTTGTAATCCACACTCTTGTTAAGAGAAACTGTTGTAAGGCCTTAAGGCCAAACTCTTGTGATGTTTATATATATTCCTAAGGTTTAGTGGACAATGTTATTTACCTTGAGTTCAATAATTCAACCGTGAAGCTTCCGCTAGAATGCTCTGTGTTAGGATGCGTTAGTTTTGATATTATTTCGTAGCGTCTTCGCCTGTTTGTGGAATATGGTGTGGGGCCCCGGCCGGACCCTCTATTATATTCTTCTTGACGGGTAGAGGTGTTACAGATTAGCACTTCGCCAACAGAAGTCTGGTGCGCCAGCCGGCAAGAGTACGCAGGCGTCCGCTTAGTGCACCAAGCGTTGAGGCGTACGATAGGTCAGACCAGTGGTGCTTTTACTGGTTTTGAGGTGGGCGAGGCCCAACCCACCGCTTCCGTCCGCCACTACGGAGGTATCCTGGGAGGTAACGGCTCCGAAAAGGGGAACTAAAGGTCTGTGTGCACAGAGTCGGGTGTGTGAGTTGCACTTGCATGTTTCATCATACCCACATGCGTGTCATAGCATAATCGATTCATTTAACCCTGACACCTAAAGTATAAGTGGTATGGGACGCTTATACATTAGGACCTGCAAAACGACCCCTTGGTCTATAAGCTTATGTGGGCAAGTTTATAAATCCATGGTTAATTTCAATATATAAATATATGCTGTTGTTTGATAACCGACACCCCAACGTATAGGTGGTATGGGACACTCTATACGATGGGAGCCTTGCAGAAGACCCCTTGGCTTATGCGCTTTCGCACATAAGTTAAGGTTACCTTTCTTACTTTCTATTTCTATCATATTATATAGATTTGCTAGATTAGTTCCGCTGCCATTTGTTTATTGATTAATCTCCACCTTCATGTCCTTCCCTTTATTCCTCTCCGCTCGGTACCTAGGAGCCATGGGGGAAGGGGTAGGGGATGATAGGGCTTAGTCTTTATGACTAACGGTTTTTGAACCACATCATTTAGGGGATCGTGGAGCCCAGCATGGAGGAGCAGCCCCAGAGATCGGTGCGCCTAGAGATGGGGCAGTCTAGCTCCGGAGTTCATACAGCTGGGACCGTGAGTCTCGACCCTGAGTAGTTTCTAGTGTTTGCTTTCGCATTGAGTGATATTGTAGTGAGGACATGATGTAACAGGCATAAGCCCGCATTTATAGCACTCTGATTACTGTTATTCTGTGGACACTCCCTTCGTGGAGTTTTTATTCTATACATGTGATTTATTATTGTGGACTGCATCGCTCTTACTTCTATTATTGTGCTACCTTTCAGTGATCAAATTGGCCGGCAGAATCGGCGCCTTGTGGTGATAACCCTTCAGGACGTGAAGGTGTCACCGCAAAGCGGCGGTTCTGGGCATAAGACCCCGGTTTTTGAAAAAAAAAATGGGGTCTTACAAGTGGTATCAGAGCAAACATCGATCAGAAGGAAGTAGCAGTCCACAAACCCTAGGTCACCCCCGCTCGAGTTTAGTTTGGGGACAAACTAAGCAGCGGAAGCAGTGGTTTGCCCAAAGGGGGATCACATATAAATTGTCCACTTTTATTTAAGTTTGAACGTTTTCTCAGCATATGTTTTTGTTACGCAGCCTCCAGCACGGCCTATGCCACAAGGTGGAGTTCAACAGGCTCAGGATGTTGCACCACCCCCACCGGTCCCCACTCCTTTCCTTCAGTCAGACATGGGACAGAGTCTGACTGCCATCCTGGAGGCCTTCAGGGCCCAGCAGGTTCCGGCCCTGCAGCCAAATCTGGGGGCCAACTGGCTAAGCATCTTCCGAGGACTGTCTCCCCCGTCCTACTTGGGGATAGAGTCAGCAGTTCGGACGGAAGAGTGGCTGGATATCATGTACGAGATGCTGACCGGGATACGGTGTCCCTGGGAGGAGAGGGTGGCACTGGTCGTCTCTTGCCAGGAGTCCCATGCAAAGAGGTGGTGGAAGACGCTGTTGGACACGACATTTGCTGACAGGGAGGTTGCGGAGGTTACCTGGGAGGAGTTCAGGGCCGCCCTGCTGGAG
The DNA here is from genome assembly GCA_039513925.1 of Platanthera zijinensis. Classification (NCBI taxonomy): domain Eukaryota; kingdom Viridiplantae; phylum Streptophyta; class Magnoliopsida; order Asparagales; family Orchidaceae; genus Platanthera; species Platanthera zijinensis. Next base: position 119,052,202 of record CM077096.1, read on the forward strand.
CATTTCGTTCCGCAGTCGGCCAGGGATGATTTGGAGGAGCGGTTCTTACAGCTGAAGCAGGGCACACAGACCGTGGTGGAGTACTATCGAGAGTTCGACCATCTAGCTCGATACGCAGATTCCTACCAGGTGGACGAAGCAGGGTATATCAAGAGGTTCTATAAGGGCCTGCGGGAGGACTTGAGGGAGGCTCTGTTGTTTGTATCTGATGGGCCCATCTCCCGGATTTTGGAGATGGCAAAAAGGATTGAGGCAGATTGGCACGCCACCCGGGGCCGGAAACGGCCAGCAGAGGATCAGGGACGGAGAGGTAGAAATGACCAGCGGCGAGGTGCTGTACTAGAGGGGAGGAGGACAGAGGACCAGCCTCGTTAGGACGTGAGGCAGGAGCCGAGGGAACAGGTGATATTGGCCCTCCACCTCTTCGGATGCAGGAGATGCCGAGACCCGGGGGAATGGCGTATCCCCCACCAGAGTGCTTCCTTTGTCATCAGATTGGGCACATTCGGAGGAAATGCCCCATGAGGGGGGCACCACCTCCAGCACCACAGGGCGGCCCACCAGCTCAGCATTACAGAGGTCGAGGACGCGGCCGCGGTCGTGGATACCAGGGGGGAGATCGTAGACAGGAAAGGGAGCAGTTATATGCCTTGGACCTTGCGCAGCCTCGGAATCCGGAGCAGGTCATAGCAGGTACGCTGCAATGCCTCTTTATTTTCATAGAATTTCCCTTTCAATGGTTAAAACTTTGAATCGCACTAGATAGATTAGCAAGGAAAGTAAAACTCACTATAGAACCCTAAGATATCTAATCACCCCAGGTATAGTCTTCATCAGCGGCAAGCCGGCCCGCACTGTAACACCCCAAAATGTTGTAGGAGCGATGGGGATCGTTTTTGGCCAAGACAGGATTTTGGTGCAGGTGACACGGCCCCCGACACGGGCGTGTCGAAGGCCGTGTCGGGCGTGTCGAGCCCGGGCCGTCGAGCTGGCCGTGTCGTCGACCAGCGCAGGTCGACGATGGTCGTGTGGTGGAACACGGCCTAGGACACGGGCGTGTCCCAAGCCGTGTCACACCTGTGCTGTGCGGTTGGGTACACGGGTAATGACACGGGCACGAACACGGGCGTGTCTAGTTTGACACGGGCGTGTCCGATGTCGTGTCACCAAGCTGTGTACCTCTCTGACTGCGAAGTGTTGATTTATTGCACACGGGGGGCGTGACACGGGTCCTGACACGGGCGTGTCACAGGCGACACGGGCGTGTCGGAGGCTGTGTCACATGCCGTGTGCTGGTTTTCAATTTGGGTCGAGACGGCGAATGAGCTACACGGCCAGGCACACGGCCGTGTGCCAACCCGTGTTCGGCCCAGATTTTATGATTTTGGATTTAATCCGGACCGTTCGTTTCCTTGGCTTTGGATCCGACGGTGGGGGGCTGCTCCTGGGTGGTTATGGCCGGGAAATAGGGTTTAGAAACCCATTTTTCTTTGGCCCATCTCTCTCTAAAAGTTAGAGAGAAGGGAGAGCAAGGAGGAAGGAGGAGTCCAAGATCCGGCCGCCGGAAGAGCTTCGGAGCTCCGAATCGCTATCCGAGTCCAGATCCGCGGAGGCGACGCCGTTGCGGTGCTTTCCAACCGTATAGTTTTCGATGGCGCCGCGGAAGAACGCAAGGGTAACAATTCTCATCCTTGGGCATGTGAAGCCCTCTTTTCCTTTGTATAGGAAGCCCTCTTTTCCTTTGCATAGGAAGCCCTCTCTCGCGAGTGAGCGAAGAGTTGGAGCGTTCCTTGGGGTAGATATGTGAAGTCCCCCTTGTGTAGAGTCCGTATGCGAAAACGGACGTAGGCATTGTGTGTGAAGCCTATCCGGACATGTAGAGCCGGATCGGTGATGTTGCATTGCATTTGAAAGGGGCAAGGATTCAGATGTTTGTGTGTTTTCGGGTTTTCTACGTGGTAGATTGCATCAGGGAGCCTTGGAGATTAACTCCAAGGTGCACCCGGAAAACTGGGCAAAAGCGGGTTTTGTCAACACGGTGGCCGGGGGCCAACGTGAACATAACCGGATTATGTGATTATTGTGGTGGAAATGGGACTCGGTGAGTCTTGGCCTGCGCATATGGCTTAAATTGTCGTTGCGATATGAGCACGGGTCAGGCGGAAGCATACCCGGTCTATGTCGTTTGGTAGGACCGTTGGCATGGATGAGGGTCTTCGGCGGTCTATGGCTTAAATTGCCGTGACCAAGGCCAGGATGGCAAAATGCTCATATGGATGACCGTCCAAGAGGTGGTGGTGGATTGGGAACGTCTATGGCTTGAATTGACGTGACGTTGGCCGGTTCGCCGAGAATGTGCCCTGAGTGCACGGTGTGTGTGGCCGTGCGAGCCTACGCCTGTGTTGATGTGTGTTCACATTAATATATAATGCCTATACTAATAAAGTGCAGGGAAAGAGCATCGTCGCCCCGATTGTGGGGGCGGGATCGTTACAATTTGGTCAGCATTGCTGACCGTTGCTATTGTTTGCCACCGGGCGGTGGTTTGTGACTTGCAGGTGCTGCGGAGCAGAGCGGGAAATAGCGGGCTAAAGCCCTTGTTGCTGTGCCGGCCCTCGATGGCCTAATTGCTTATGTTTGTTTCCCGTTTTCATGTATGGCCGGCCTGCGTGCCGAAGTTTGGAAAACACTTCATTTTGTTAAGTGAACAATGTAAGGCCTTAAGGCCAGTTCTCTTTTGTGTATGATTACATTCCTGAGTTTGTAGTGGACATTCATGCTTTGTAGCTGGGTTCTTGTTCTCTTGCATCTATTTAAAATTGCTTCTGCTAGGTGTTGTGTATGACGGGGTGATTGGTTGAATGGTTTCAACGCGTAACCAACCGGTCTGTCTGTAGTATATGGCGTCGGGCCCCGGCCGGACCTACTGCTATATGCTATGCGACGGATAGGGGTGTTACACGCACGTTGTTCGATACTGGAGCTACTCACTCCTTTGTGTCAGAGACGTTCGTAGAAGGACTGGAAGGTGTGGAGCGGTTCACAGGCTCGAGGATGAGGGTGCGACTACCAGATGGATCTGAGCTCCTTACCACGGATCACTGTAATATGGAGGCAGAAATTGGTGGAAAAGCGTTCGAGGCTCCAACGACGATTTTGAAGCTGACGGACTACGACCTGATCCTGGGCATGGTATGCCTGCACTGGAACCATGCCCAGATTGACTGCCAGGCGAAGAGGATCACAGTGAGACACGGGGACTCTTTCATTACCATCGAAGGTATAAGGCATGTCTCTCGTATACTCTTATCTTCGGTACAGGCCGTTAAGGCCCATCTGAAGGGAGAGGAGGTCTATCAGATTCTATTTGAGATGGCGGAAGTTAAGGAGTCGGTGACAGACATCCCGGTGGTGCGAGATTTCGCTGACATCTTTCCAGAGAAACTACCAGGATTACCTCCACACCGAGAGCAGGATTTTCAGATACAGCTTGTATCGGGGGCCAAGCCGGCATCTAGGGCCCCTTATCGAATGGCCCCAAAGGAGTTGGCAGAGTTTCGGACTCAGTTGCAGGAATTGGTTGAGGCAGGATTTGTTAGACCGAGTTCCTCGCCATGGGGAGCACCGGTCCTATTCGTGAAGAAGAAGGATGGGACACTCCGCCTGTGCATCGATTATCGAGCACTAAACAGGCTGACTGTCCGGAATACCTATCCGCTCCCACGGATAGACGAATTGTTCGACCAGCTGGAGGGAGCCCATTATTTCTCGAAGCTGGACTTGAGGTCAGGATACTACCAGCTACGGATCCAGGAGGAGGATATCCCGAAGACGGCCTTCAGTAGCATATATGGCCTGTATGAGTTCACCGTGATGCCCTTCGGGCTCACGAATGCTCCGTCGGCGTTCATGAGTCTCATGAACCGGGTTTTCGAGGCCTACTTGGATGTGTTCGTCATAGTATTCATAGACGACATCCTAATCTACTCTAGGACGGAGGAGGAGCACACTCGGTATCTGGCACTCACTCTGGAGAGGTTGCGGGAGCATCGCCTTTATGCAAAATTCAGCAAGTGTCAGTTTTGGTTGAAGGAGGTGGCCTTCCTAGGCCACATTATCAGCGGAGCCGGGTTGGCAGTGGATCCGGCAAAGATTCGGGCAGTTCGAGATTGGCCGCAGTTGAAGACAGCCACCGATGTACGAAGTTTCTTGGGACTTGTCGGTTACTACCGGAAGTTCGTGGAGGGGTTCTCTCAGATTGCCCTCCCCCTCACATCTTTGACGAAGAAGGAGGCACCTTTCATTTAGACCCCGCAGTGCCAGGCGGCTTTCCAGGAACTGAAGGACCGACTCATCTCAGCCCCTATTCTGGCCCTTCCATCTAGAAAGGAAGGATTCCAGGTATACACCGACGCATCATACTAGGGGATGGGAGCAGTGCTGATGCAGAACGGACACATCATAGCATATGCCTCCCGCCAGCTGAAGACCCATGAGAAGAACTACACAGTGCACGACCTTGAGATGGGAGCGGTCGTTTTTGCTCTGAAGGTCTGGCGCCATTATCTTTATGGAGTCCACTGCGACATCTACTCCGACCACAAGAACCTGAAATACGTGGACACTCAGAAGGAGCTGAATATCAGGCAGAGACGCTGGGTGGAGTTCTTAGCAGACTATCAGTATGAGATGCACTACCATCCAGGGAAGGCAAATGTGGTGGCCGACGCATTGAGTCGGAGAGCTGCCACTTCCGAAGCTGGGCCCCAAGTTATGTCCATGGAGCTAGTCCGGTCATTCGGAGATATGCAGATATCCCTAGTGTCTGAGGATGATCCAGAGCTGTATAGGGAGTATCTGACATCGATGGTGGCCATAGACGATATTCGGGATCGCATTCGGGACGGACAGAGGACAGATGCGTGGGCAGAGCCGATGTTCCGAGCCTTGGAGGAGGGTTCGACAGGAGATTATTCCCTGAGAGATGGTCTGCTACATTTCAGAGGCAGAGTATATATACCCGCAGGAGGCCAGATCCGAGAGGATATTATGACGGAGGCGCATTGCAGCCGGTACTCTGTGCACCCGGGGATCACAAAGATGACCGCTGATATGAAGAAGATGATGTTTTGGTCGGGCATGAGGAAGTACATTACGTACTTCGTGACCCATTGCGAGGCGTGTCAGTTGGTGAAGGCGGAGTGCAGGAACCCCACAGGATTGTTGCAGCCACTCCCGGTGCCGGAGTGGAAGTTCGACGATATAGCTATGGATTTTATACATGGTCTTCCCCGGTCTCGGACGGGGAACGACTCGATCTTGGTGATTGTTGATCGGTTGACGAAGGTGGCCCGCTTTATACCGATCAGGAAGGATGACTCGGTGGGAGTGCTGGTACGGAAGTTCGTGGAGCAGTATATCCGATATCATGGCGTGCCCCGGACGATAGTGTCGGACCGCGATGGACGGTTTACATCTAGGGAGTGGCGGTCAGTGCAGGCATATTTGGGCACCCGGTTGACTTTTAGCACGGCCTTCCACCCTCAGACGGACGGGCAGACAGAGCGCACCAACCGGACCTTGGAGGATTTACTACGACTGTGTATACTGGACCAAGGGGAGCCGTGGGAGAAGATGTTACCGTTGGTCGAGTTCTCCTATAACAATAGCTACCAGTCCAGCATCAGGGTGGCGCCTTATGAAGCCTTGTATGGAAGAAAATGTAGGACCCCGCTTTCTTGGGTTCAAGACGAGGATCTGAAGGTGTTGGGATCGGATTTTGTTGAAGACACCGAGGCTCAGGTGAGATTGATCAGAGATAGGATGTTGGAGGCGTAGAACAGACAGGCTAAATACTATGATGCCCGGCATCGTCAGGTGGAGTTTCGGGTAGGAGATTGAGTGTTCTTGAAGATCCGGCCCATGCACGGAGTCTCACGGGTGCGCGGTCGGAGGAAGAAGCTCAGCCCTAGGTATATGGGCCCTTACCGGATCCTGGAGTGGATCGGACCCCTAGCCTACAGGCTAGAGTTGCCGCCAGAGTTGGCAGCTCTACACGACGTCTTCCACATTTCTTCGCTGAGAAGGGCTCTACTACGCCCGGAGCAGCGGATTTTGACCACCGAAGGGCCGGTAGCTTCAGACCGATCTGTTCACTTGGAGCCGGTTCGGATCGACGACAAAGGAGTATGGATCTTGCGCCGCAAAAAGATCCCCTTAGTCAAGGTTCTGTGGAGAAACCACGGTCAGGAGGAGCACACATGGGAACCGCAGGATCTGATGAGGCAAAGATACCCGGAGTTGTTCAGTCAGGTACATCTCACCACCTCTCGGTATACTATAGATTGCCTTCTTGTTTTGGACAGTTAAGACTAGATAAGGAAAATTCAGGACCTAGGTATGCGCACTCAATCAGAAAGGTAGGGGCTAATCTTTTGTTTATTGGGGAGATTGTCTTCGTTTATCAAACGAATAGTCGCCTGAACCCAATAGAAAGATCGTATGGGATGTTACAAGTTTAATTTATTCCAATAGAAACCCCCGTAGACTCAACCTCAATTTTGGGGACGAAATTTTTGTTTTGTTTATTGGGATTTGTAACATCCCATTTCCGGCTAGACCCCTAGGAGTCGGTTAGTCGTGACAGAACCTTAGGAAGCCCAAAAATTGAAATAAATCGATCGAGATTTCGGGTCACGGGTTGGTCACGCCCGTGACCGACCCGTCACGCCTGTGACTTTGGGCGTGACTACTTCGACGATCGTCGATCTCCGTGAGACGATCGTCGAACTTGCTGCCCGGGCATGTCACGCCCGTGACCAAGGTGTCACGCCAGTGACCTAGGGCGTGACTCCTTCGACGATCGTCGATCTCCGTGAGACGATCGTCGAACTTGTAGCCCGGGCATGTCACGCCCGTGACCAAGGGGTCACGCCCGTGACCTAGGGCGTGACTCCTTCGATGATCGTCGATCTCCATAAGGAGATCGTCGAAATTGAAACTCGGGCCTGTCACGCCCGTGACCTAGGTGTCACGCCCGTGACTTAGGGCGTGACCACCCTTCGACGACCGTCGATCTCAGTTCGACGATCGTCGACCCAGAATTAACCACTCGGGCCTGTCACGCCCGTGACCCAGATGTCACGCCTGTGACCACCCTTCGACGATCGTCGATCTCAGTTCGACGATCGTCGAACCTAGAATTGGCTATCCGGGCTTGTCACGCCCGTGACCTATGTGTCACGCCCGTGACCAAGGCCTAAACGTCAGCCAGACTAGAAATTTCGTTAACCGACATTGTAATCAATTCTGATTATGGGAAGTTACACCCAGAGTATTTATGGGCCGTTTCCTTCTTTAATTATTTAAATAAATAATGAAATGTTGATCCAATAGGAAATCACCACATGGCGAACACTCTTCGTTTTCCAGCGTTTCAACTGCCCTGCATCATAACCGAAACGTTAGGGGAGAACATTCATGACCATTAAGGATTTACCCTTTCATCTCCCCACTTGCTGACTTATAAAATCCCACTTGGAGCAAGAGGAGAAGTTTACATGCTCAATCAAACGGATCAGATCTTTGTTCTTGCTGTAGGAGGAGTTCGGCTACGCCACCACTGCGCCATGGCACCCCGTCGTTCATCTCGCCTCCAAACCGCGAACAAGGTCCTCCTCTGCTTCTTCTTTCATGGGTAGATCTTAGGATTCCTAGAAAGGAAGTTCACGCTCAACGGAGCCGGACCCATCTCTCGTTTTCATGCAAAAACCATGAAAAACGTATTCTTGAGTTCGCCGGAAACCGCCACCTCCGGCGGCCAAACCACCGCCGACCGATAGCCATCGCCTCAACGGAGGTGGTGGTGGTGGTGGCTGGCCAGGGAAGTGACCGAACGGCCGACGACGGATCACGGAAAGCTTACAGGAAAAATGGTTTTTCTGAGTTCTGTTTTCGGGTTCATGTAGAAGATGAACAGTAAAATCAATTTTATAATTATTAAACTAAGTATATAATACATAGAGGAAAGATATATTATCTGAGAATATTTTGAGGCTGCGAAATGAGGTGCTTAGAGGCCGTTTTAAGAAAAATGACCAGTCACGAAAGTTGTAACCCTTCGAGTCTAGATTAATTTAAAATCGGTTTCATCTCGTTTGGGTAAGCGGTTCGGCCGCAGCACCCGTTTTAGTGGGGGCTGCACCTAGAGTTGGGCAGAAATTAAAATGGATGCCCACTCTTCGTCCCTTGTCCAAATGACCTGAAATTTGGGCAGGGGGTTAACCTTAGTTATACTTAACGGCAGACCAAAAATGGGAATTTTTGGAGATAGTTTGCCTAAAGTTTTTGTTTTAATTTAATAAACTTAGAGGAATATATTTAAGTAGTCAAATGACCTTCAAACCCACCCAAATTTTGGCGAGTGGTCCCTGGCTATTGAACCTAGATCTGTACAAAATTTCAACTCAATTGTTTGAGTTTTGAATAAGAAAGTATCAAGACCAAGATAGGTCTTGGTGAGGGATACTTTGGGGGAAAAGTACGATTGGAAATGGAGTGGACAAATCTCCTCAAAAGAGGCTGATGTTATGGCCACTGATTTATTGAGTCTATGTCTACCCTCTTGGGTAACATGGTGTGGATTAGGGTGGATTTTACCCTAAGAGATTGGCTCAAATCCAGTGGGTGGGAGTTTGAGATTTGTGAAGGACATAGGAGCAAAAGCTCTTGTATGCCCTTGAAATTTGGAGGAGAGGGGGATGATATGATGAAAACCCTCTGGTTGAAATAGTGAAGGAATTGGAGGTAATTAGGTACCTCGAAAGTTGAGATTTTGGATTAGGATAGAAATGTAATTTAGTTATTTTAAGCACTAAATCTAATCCAAAAATTATGAAACTCGGGAGAAGGGAGTTTTAGGATGTTTTAGACTTATGGTAATTTTCCTGGAATTTTACGATTAATAAATATTATACTTCATGTGTTAAATGATTATTAGACCGATTTGTTGTTTCAATTATTTGGAAGTTTTAAATTAATTATAATCAGTTAAAATTCTGGATTTAGATCTTGACTAGTAGAACATTGATCCCTGAATTTTTATAGAATTTTATGTTGAAAAATTTTAGAGGTTCATTCACAATGTTTTAATATGGGCTTTTGAGCATAAAAATAAATTAGGGCTTGTACAATTGCTGGAAAATTATGATAGTTGGAACTTAAGTTTTTTTTTGGCCCTTTTATATCATTGGGAATTATTTGGGAATTTTTAGAGGTACTGTTATAGCACTTCATTCACAAAGCATGTTAGATTGTAATTTAGTATTTGATTTATTATGATTTAATTACCAGCAAGAAAATTATGGGATTCGGTCAAAGTTATTTTCATGATGAAACCAGCACCCTATATTTTATTTGAATTATTTGGAGGACAAATTAAGGTAGTTTATTCATTAAGCTTGAAATAACTGAAATAATGATTAAATAAGTTTAGGCCCTTGAAAATCATTGTAAAACTATCAAACTTTGGAAACTTGATATTTAGGCCTACTATTATTTACCTTAATTTTGTGATAGCTGGAATCAACTAGAATGTTATACCTCATGTTCAAAATGATGATATTAGACCCTTAAGAATAAATAAATAAGTTATCGGATTTATTAGGAAAATTCCAATATTTTGGATTTAGGCAAATCTTGTTAGGATATACCTCCGATAAATAAATTGTGGCATTTGGATGAAAAAGTAAATTACGTGTAATCTGGATTATCGTGTAGCCTAGGTGAGTCCCTAGGAGGTTTGGTTTAGCACTGATGGTAGTTGGAAGATTAGGTGTTACGCGGGTATGGCGAAAGACCGTCTTTCCGTGTGGAGAGGGTGAAGAGTCAAGCTACCCTAGGTTTAGTTTAATGTAACTCTTAAAGGGAAAAAGGTAAGGTGAGAAACCAATTAAAGTAAGTGCCTTGCGAAAGGGAACTTCGGGCCGTAATGTCGCCGTCTTGGTTCCTAGTGCCCCTTGAGAGCCCTTCACGGGGAATACCGGGGGCAGTCCTGGGCTAACGTAAACTGTAATAACAAATTGGCAAGAGTAACTTAGTAACTAGGGCTGCACCTTTCACAAACACTGTTGGCACAGGAAGATTGATGAGAGCTTCGACTCGGTTGGTTAAAAGACGGACGGGATGGTCCGGGGAGCTTCGACTCGGTTGGTTAAGAGACAGACGGGATGGTCCGGGGAGCTTCGGCTCGGTTGGTTTGGAGACGGAAGTTTGGTCCGGGGAGCTTCGGCTCGGTTTTTGTGTGTTTACGATTAAACTTGCATGTGCATAAAATAGGAAAAGTTAAGGTGGTGGGTTTTTCAATATCAGGGAGTTCGATTGCACCGACACCGATATCGTTGACTCGGCGGGGTGATTAGCACTTCGCCAACAGAAGTCCGGTGCGCCAGCCGGCAAGAGTACGTAGGCGTCCGCTTAGTGCACCAAGCGTTGGGGCGTACGATAGGTCAGACCAGTGGTGCTTTTACTGGTTTTGAGGTGGGCGAGGCCCAACCCACCGCTTCTGTCCGCCACTACGGAGGTATCCTGGGAGGTAACGGCTCCGAAAGGGGGAACTAAAGGTCTGTGTGCACAGAGTCGGGTGTGTGAGTTGCACTTGCATGTTTCATCATACCCACATGCGTGTCATAGCATAATCGATTCATTTAACCCTGACACCTAAAGTATAAGTGGTATGGGACGCTTATACATTAGGACCTGCAAAACGACCCCTTGGTCTATAAGCTTGTGTGGGCAAGTTTATAAATCCATGGTTAATTTCAATATATAAACATATGCTGTTGTTTGATAACAGACACCCCAACGTATAGGTGGTATGGGACACTCTATACGATGGGAGCCTTGCAGAAGACACCTTGGCTTATGCGCTTTCGCACATAAGTTAAGGTTACCTTTCTTACTTTCTATTTCTGTCATATTATTATAGATTTGCTAGATTAGTTCCGCTGCCATTTGTTTATTGATTAATCTCCACCTTCATGTCCTTCCCTTTCTTCCTCTCCGCTCGGTACCTAGGAGCCATGGGGGAAGTGGTAGGGGATGATAGGGCTTAGTCTTTATGACTAACGGTTTTCGAACTACATCATTTAGGGGATCGTGGAGCCCAGCATGGAGGAGCAGCCCCAGAGATCGGTGCGCCTGGAGATGGGGCAGTCTAGCTCCGGAGTTCATACAGCCGGGACCGTGAGTCTCGACCCTGAGTAGTTTCTAGTGTTTGCTTTCGCATTGAGTGATATTGTAGTGAGGACATGATGTAACGGGCATAAGCCCGCATTTATAGCACTCTGATTACTGTTATTCTGTGGACACTCCCTTCGTGGAGTTTTTATTCTATACATGTGATTTATTATTGTGGACTGCATCGCTCTTACTTCTATTATTGTGCTACCTTTCAGTGATCAAATTGGCCGGCAGAATCGGCGCCTTGTGGTGATAACCCTTCAGGACGTGAATGTGTCACCGCAAAGCGGCGGTTCTGGGCATAAGACCCCGGTTTTTGATAAAATAAAATGGGGTCTTACACATTGCCCTTAGTTAGGGCACCTTGCCCAATTTAGGCTTATTGGGGTCTTAGGTCAATTTGACCACTTTGGGTTGATTTCAATAGACCCTTAGGGCTCTAATGGACCTTCCAATAGTTTAGGGATATTGTGATGGGGTCATAGAGTCATGGTGAAGCCCTATGGTCGTCCTAAACTAGTGTTTAGAATTCTACTATTTGCAGACCATGGTGATCTCCACCTTCATGCCTAAGCTCACTTGGTCTTCTTGGGATTCTTAGGGTTTTGTCATGACCTAGTCATGACAAAACCACTCCTAGGGGTATAGCTAGAAATGGGATGTTACACAAGGGGTGAGATAAAGACCGGTATGACCTATGGAGAAAAGGGCAAAGCCGTGGCAGAGTCATCTGCATCCTGGGCGCAGCCTCGAATGTACAACCTCAAGTTGTAGGAGCTGCAAAGCTCAAATCGTGAAGAGCAGCGTAATCGTGTGCATAATCTTGAGTTACAGGAGGCTGTAAAATGGATTATGAGGGACGCGGACGAGCGGAAATAAAGTAAAAGGGTTCACTTTACTATCTTTGTATTGTACGATGTACAAATTGTATGTATGTGTCTTTGGTAAAAACACTGGTGTTTGTGCGATGCTGTGGGGAGAGACAAGATACGGCCTCTGAGCTCTAAACCCGGATAATTTTTTTTATATTACAATGGAGTTGTTATGTTGGTGTCTATGTTGCGCTAAATTTTGGGATGAAATTTCGATAAGGAGGGGAGGGTTGTAAAACCCCAAATTCCTATTTGGAGTTCAGGATGGGTGACACGGCCTGGGACACGGGCGTGTCCCAGGGCGTGTCCATCTCTGGGTACTCAAGTGTGTCGCGAGATCTCGACAAAAGTGCAGTCGACGATCATCGAGAGGCGACACGGCCTGGGACACGGGCGTGTCCCAGGGCGTGTCCTGCTCGGGTTGGTAACCGAGCGACGTTGATTGTGGCACACGGCATGTGACACGGGCGTGTCACAGGGGCGTGTTTAGTATACGGCCAAGGACATGGGCGTGTGCCTTAGCCGTGTCCTTCTCGGGGGAGTTTGTCCTGTGTGGATTGAGGGACACTCCCCTCAACATGGGCGTGTACCTTGTGACACGGGCGTGTCAGGTGCTTGAAACGGGCAGGTCTAAGCCATGTTCTAGTTTGGTTAGAGTCGGTTCCTTAACTGCTTAGGGAACACGGCCTGTGACACAGGCTTATCACAGGCCGTTTCAGCCCAAAAATAGATATTTAGGGGCAGATCAAGGCCGTTCATTTCCTTCTACTTAGATCCTGTGATCCAAGCCTATTCCTGCAGGGATAAGGTAGGGGAATGAGATGTAGTTCTCATTATAATTGAGATCACTCACTTTCTAAGCTAGAGAGAAGGGAGAGCTTGGAGGAGAAAGAAGGAGAAGGATTCCGGCTTCTAGTGGAGCTTTAGCGGTCTGACTTGAGATCCGAGGCCAGCGTTGTGAAGGCAAGGCCGTCGCGGTGATTTCCATCCGGCTAGTTTCTCCATGGCTCCGAAGCGATCGTCAAAGGTAACGATCTCCTTCTTGGACAAGTGAACTCCTACTTTATGCATATGCATGGGATCCTCCACCAAGAGGTGGAAAGCATAAGCGATTCCAGCGGTTGAGTCTGTATTTAGATACGGAAGTGCGTAGTATGGAATAGGCATATTGTGTGAATCCCATCTGGATTAGTAGTCTGGATTGGTGATGCTTAGATTACGAACCGGAGAAGACTCTGTGTATATAACGAGTAGCTTGCGGAGATGGTGAGGACGCTTGTGAATTGTGGTAAGAAAGCTTTGCGTAGCTCCTTTGGTTGTATACTCGGTACGAGCTATATGATGGATTGGAAAGTCGCACTAGGTGACTGTGTTAAGAGTTGGTTATGAGAACCACTGAGTGGGTGGGGCACCCAACAAGTTCAGTGGTCAAATTATTGTGCGCGAGCACTTCTGATTGGGATGGGTGCGAGAGGTCTCCAATAGGGGTTTGTCGGCTGATGCCCTTGGCCAACAAGTTAAGAATATCTGAGTGGGTAGGCCACACAACAAGTTCAGTGGTAAGATCATTGTGAGCGGTCGCTTGGTAGCACTGCAAATGGGGGGCTGCTGGCCTTCCCGACGTGTCGATCGATAATGCTCAATGGTTGTCGTGAGGTGAACACCTCTGAGTGGGACGGGTGAGGATGTCTCAAGCACGCGTGTTGTAGTAGACTAGTGCTTGGCCACCAAGTGGATAACCTATAATCGGTGGTGTACTAAGGATGTACCGATACACCGTAAGCGTGCCCTTAGTACACGAAGCGTCTGGCATGAAGGCCAGCATTTGTGATGATATTGTGCATTGATATATATGTTGTGATTGAAATGCATGCAGGGATGGAACCACTGCCCCGGGTAAGGGGTACGGTCGTTATAATTGGTCAGCTGAATGCTAACCGTTGCTTTTTTTATCACCCTTGGGGTGGACGTCCATATGCAGGTGTTGCGGGTTGATTGGAATGAGCGGGCTGAAGCCCTCGCTGTTGCTGTTATTTGTAGGCCCTCTAAGGCCGTGCGAAGAATTGGATTTCATGTATGGTCGGCCTGCGTGCCGATGTATGAAAACACCTTTTGTAAAGAGAAATTTGTAAGGCCTTAAGTCCATGAGCGTTTGGGTTGTATACATTCTTGGTGTTATATTTAAACATGGTATTTATATATTATAGTGGACATTCGTTGAATGAGTTCTTATAAGCTTTAAACTTTCGCTAGAATACTCTGAGTTAGGATGCGCGTAGAAGGTTTTTGATATTCATAAGTAATTCCGCCGTTTGTCTGTGAAATATAGCATGGGGCTCCGGCTGGACCCTCTGTTATATTCCATGTGACAGATGGAGGTGTTACAAAGTGGTATCAGAGGTTCGGGTTTGGAAGGGATCACATAATTGAACTCAAGAATGTCCACTAGGAATGTGAGTGTATGTATTCTATATGTTTGCCATTTTGGTTCAGAGGTTAATTATGTCTTGTTCACATATAGGTGACAAGGAGTGGAGCTGGGCAGTCTGAGCCCCAGCATTCGGATGAGAGTGCGGCACCAGCTGAGGTACCCACACCTCCCCCTTCAGCAGAAACCATACGCTTAATTGCAGAGGTGGTATTTGCCATGTTTCAAGCACAACCTACTGGGCAAGCAAGGCCTACAGTGGGGCAAGGACAGGTTGGTGCGAGGCAAGAGCGTGTTGAATCTCGGATTGATGATAAAGAAGCTGATGAGCAACTAAAGCGGTTTATGGATTTTCATCCACCTGCGTTTGTCGGGGCGAATTACCCAACGCAGGCGGAGGATTAGCTCTCAAGAGTGAAGAGAATCCTGACAGTGCTCAGGATTGATGAGGGTCAGAAAGTTATGTTAGCCACTTTCCTACTGGAAGGCGAGGAACGGCTTTGGTGGGATGAGGTGGAATTGCACCAATTGGCAGGCAGAGGCCTGGGAGAGATTTTGATGGAAGAATTCTCCAGATTGTTTTGGGCAAAGTATTTGCCAGTATCGCGGCAAATTGCAATGGAGAATGAATTTTAATGTCTGGTGCTGGGTGAGCGGACTGTGGATGATTACCTGCATGAGTTTACCAGGCTGGGGCTCTATGCGGGGTCTACATTTTTGAAAGAAGCATGAAAGAAAAATAGGTTCTATGAGGAACTTCGTGATGAGCTGCGGTTGGCTCTCCCGAGTTCGGTGAACCAAGGCTTCCAGGAATTGGTAGATACAGCCTGTGCACTGGAAAAGGATTTGAAACGGGTGCACGACAAGAAGAACTTGGCGATGGAGAAGTCGGAGTTCAAAGTTCCGCAGTCGGAATAATCAGAGTTTAGGAAGCGGGATAAGAAGAAGTTCAGGCCTGCTGAACAAACTCAATCGAATTTTGCTTCGGGAGCAACATATGGAAAAGGACGTGTGGAGACACGCACGTGTTTTAATTGTGGGAAGCAGGGGCAACTAGCCCTTGATTGTTGGAGTGGCCCTCCAAGGGATGAGAAAAAGACCGGTGCAACCTATGAAGAAAAGGAAAAAAGCTGTGGCAGAATCATCTACATCCCGGGCACAGCCTCGAATGTACAACCTCGAGTTGAAGGAGCCGTAAAGCTCAAATCGTGAAGAGCAGCATAATCGCGTGCATAATCTTGAGTTACAGGAGGCTGTAAAGCGGATTATGAGGGACCAGACGAGCAAAAATAAAGTAAACGGGTGCACTTTACTATCTTTGTATTGTTCGATGTACATATTGTATATATGTGTGTTTGGTAAAAACACTGGTGTTTGTGCGATGTCATGGGGCGAGACAAGCTGCGGCCTCTGAGCTCTAAACCCGGATCGTTTTGTTTATAATGCAACGAAGTTGTTAAGTTGGTGTCTATGTTGCGCTAAATTTCTGGATGAAATTTAGATATGGAGGGGAGGGTTGTAACACCCCAAATTCTAATTTGGAGTTCAGGCTGGGTGACATGGCCTTGGATACGGCCGTGTACCGGGGCGTGTCCAACTCTGGGTACTCGAGTGTGTCGCGAGTTCTTGATGAAAGTGCAGTCGATGATCATCGAGAGGCGACACGGCCTGGGATACGGGCGTGTCCTAGGGCGTATCCTACTCGGTTTGGTAACCGGGTAACATTGAGTGTGGCACACGGCCTGTGAAACAGGCGTGTCACAAGGGCGTGTTAAGTACACGGCCAAGGAAACGGGCGTGTGCCCTAGCCATGTCCTTCTCGGGGGAGTTGGTCCTGTGTGGATTGAGGGAAACACCCCTCAACACGGGTGTGTACCTTGTGACATGGGCAAGTCAGGTGCTTGACACGGGCAGGTCTAAGCCGTGTTCTGGTCTAGTTAGAGTCAGTTTATGAACCTCTTAGGGAACACGCCCTGTGACGCGGGCGTGTCACAGGCCATGTCAGCCCAAAAATAGATATTTGGGGGCAAATCAAGGCCGTTCATTTCCTTCTACTTAGATCCTGTGGTCCAAGCCTATTCCTGCAGGGATAAGGCCGTGGAATGAGATGTAGTTCTCTTTATAATTAAGATCACTCACTTTCTAAGCTAGAGAGAAGGGAGAGCTTTGAGGAGAAAGAAGGAGAAGGATTCCGGTCGCCGTTGGAGCTTCAGCGGTCCGACTTGAGATCTGAGGCAAGCATTGTGGAGGCAAGGCCGTCGCAGTTATTTCCATCCGGCTAGTTTCTCCATGGCTCCGAAGCGATTGTCAAGAGTAACGATCTCCTTCTTGGACAAGTGAAGTCCTACATTATGCATGTGCATGGGATCCTCCACCAAGAGGTGGAAAGCTTAAGCGATTCCAGCGGTTGAGTCTGCATTTAGATCCGGAAGTGCGTAGTACGGAATAGCCATGTTGTGTGAAGCCCATCTGGATGGGTAGTATGGATTGGTGATGCTTAGATTGCGAACTGGAGAAGACTTAGTGTATATAACAAGTAGCTTGCGGAGATGGTGCGGATGCTTGTGAATTATGGTAAGAAAGCTTTGCGTAGCTCCTTTAGTTGTATGCTCGGTACGAGCTGTATGATGGATTGGAAAGTGGCACTAGGTGCCTATGTTGAGAGGTTGTTACGAGAACCTCTGAGTTGGTGGGCCACCCAACAAGTTCAGTGGTCGGATTGTTGTGCGCGAACACCTCTGATTGGTATGGGTGCGAGAGGTCTCCAATAGGGGTTTGGTGGCTGACGCCCATGGCCAACAAGTTAAGAACCTATGAGTGGGTAGGTCACCCAACAAGTTCAGTGGTAAGATCATTGTGAGCGGTCGTTTGGTAGCACTGCAAATGGGGGGCTGCTGGCCTTCCCGGCGTGTCGATCGATTATGCTCAATGGTTATCGTGAGGTGAACACCTCTAAGTGGGGTGGGCGAGGATGTCTCCAGCACGCGCGTTGTAGTATACTAGTGCTCGGCCACCAAGTAGAGAACTTCTAATCGGTGGTGTACTCAGCATGTACCGATACATTGTAAGCGTGCCTTGAGTGCATGGAGCGTTTGGCACAAAGGCCGGTATTTATGATTATATTGTGCATTGATATATATGTTATGATTGGAATGCATGCAGGGAAGGAACCACTACCCCGAGTAATAGGGAGGGTCGTTATAATTGGTCAGCTGAATGCTGACCGTTGCTTTGTTTATCACCCTTAGGGTGGACATCTATATTCAAGTGTTACGAGCTGATTGGATTGAACGGGCTAAAGCCCTCGCCACTGCTGCTGTTTGTAGGCCCTTGAAGGTCATGTGAAGAATTAGATTTCATGTGTGGCTGACCTGCGTGCCGATGTATGAAAACACCTTTTGTAAAGAGAAATTTGTAAGGCCTAAAGGCCATGAGCGTTTGGTTCATATACATTCCTGGTGTTATATATAAATGTAGTATTTATATATCATAGTGGACATTCGTTGAATGAGTTCTTATAAGCTTTAAACTTCCGCTAGAATGCTCTGAGTTAGGATGCGCGTAGAAGGTTTTTGATATTCATAAGTAATTCCGTCGTTTGTTTGTGAAATATGGCGTGGGGCTCCGGCCGGACCCTCTGTTATATTCCATGTGATGGATGGAGGTGTTACAAAGTGGTATCAGAGGTTCGGGTTTGGTAGGGATCACATAATTGAACTCAAGAATGTCCACTAGGAATGTGAGCGTGTGTATTCGGTATGTTTGTCGTCTTGGTTCGGAGGTTAATAATGTCTTGTTCACGTATAGGTGACAAGGAGTGGAGCTGGGTTGTTTGAGCCCCAGCGTTCAGATGAAAGTGCGGCACCAACTTAGGTGCCCACACCTCCCCCTTAAGCGTAAACCATACTCTTAGTTGTAGAGGCGGTATTTGCCATGTTTCAAGGACAACCTATTAGGCAGGCAAGACCTGTAGTGGGGCTAGGACAGGTTGGTGTGAGGTAAGAGCGTGTTGAAGCTTGGATTGATGAGAAAGCAGCTGACGAGCAACTAAAGCGGTTTATCGATTTTCATCCACCTACATTTGTCGGGGCGAATTCCCCAATGCAGGCGGAGGATTGGCTCTCAAGAGTGAAGAGGATCCTGACAGCTCTCAGGATTGATGAGGGGCAAAAAGTTATGTTAGCCACTTTCTTACTAGAAGGTGAGGCGCGGCTTTGGTTGGATGAGGTGGAATTGCATGAATTGGCAGGCAGAGGCCTGGGAGAGATTTCGATTGAAGAATTCTCCAGATTTTTTTGGGCAAAGTATTTGCCAGTATCGCAGCGAATTGCAATGGAGAATGAATTTCAATGTCTGGTGCAGGGTGAGCGGACTGTGGATGATTACCTGCATGATTTTACTAGGCTGGTGCGCTATGTGGGGTCTATGTTTACGGAAGAAGCGCGAAAGACAAATAGGTTCTATAAGGGACTTCGTGATGAGCTGCGGGTTCTCTCCCGAGTTCGCTGAACCAAGGCTTACAGGCATTAGTAGAAACAGTCTGTGCACTGGAAAAGGATTTGAAACGGGTGCATGACAAGAAGAACTTGGCAGTGGAGAAGTCGGAGTTCAAAGTTCCGCAGTCGGAATAATCGGAGTTTAGGAAGCGGGATAAGAAGAAATTCAGTCCTGCTGAACAAACTCAATCGAATGTTGCTTCAGGAGCAACATATGGCCAAGGACGTGTACAGACACGTGCGTGTTTTAATTGTGGGAAGCAGGGGGCATCTAGCCCGTGATTGTTGGAGTGGCTCTCCAAGGGGTGAGAAAAAGATCGGTGCGACCTATGAAGAAAAGGGCAAAGCCGTGGCAGAGTCATCTACATCCCGGGCGCAACCTCGAATGTACAACCTCGAGTTGCAGGAGCCGCAAAGCTCAAATCGTGAAGAGCAGCATAATCGCGTGCATAATCTTGTGTTATAGGAGGCTGTAAAACGGATTATGAGGGACGCGGACGAGCGGAAATAAAGTAAAAGGGTGCACTTTACTATCTTTGTATTGTACGATGTACATATTATAAGTATGTGTGTTTGGTAAAAACACTTGTGTTTGTGCGATGTCGTGGGGCGAGACAAGCTGCGGCCTCTAAGCTTTAAACTCGGATCGTTTTGTTTATTTTGCAACGGAGTTGTTATGTTGGTTTCTATGTTGCGCTAAATTTCGGGATGAAATTTCGATAAGGAGAGAAGGGTTGTAACACCCCAAATTCCAATTTGGAGTTCAGGCTGGGTGACACGGCCTGGGACACGGGTGTGTCCCAGGGCATGTCCAGCTCTGGGTACTGGAGTGTGTCGCGAGTTCTCGATGAAAGTGCAGTCGACGATCGTTGAGAGGCGACACGGCCTGGGACACGGGCGTTACCCAGGGCGTGTCCTGCTCAGGTTGGAAATCGGGCGGCATTGAGTGTGGTACATGGCCTGTGACAGGGCGAGTCACAGGGGCGTGTTTAGTACACTGCCAAGGACACGGGCGTGTGCCTTAGCCGTGTCCTTCTCGGGGGAGTTGGTCCTGTGTGGATTGAGGGACACGCCTCTCAACACGGGCGTGTACCTTATGACACGGGCGTGTCAGGTGCTTTACACGGGAGGGTCTAAGCCGTATTCTGGTCTGGTTAGAGTCGGTTCCTGAACCGCTTAGGGAACACGGCCTGTGACACAGGCGTGTCACAGGCCGTGTCAGCCCAAAAATAGATTTTTGGGGGCAGATCAAGCCCGTTCATTTCCTTCTACTTAGATCATGTGGTCCAAGTCTATTCCTGTAGGGATAAGGCCGTGGAATGAGATGTAGTTCTCATTATAATTGGGATCACTCTCTTTTTAAGCTAGAGAAAAGGGAGAGCTTGGAGAAGAAAGAAGGATAAGGATTCTGGCTGCCGGTGGAGCTTCAGCAGTCTGACTTGAGATCTGAGGCTAGCGTTGTGGAGGCAAGAACGTCGCAGTGGTTTCCATCCGGCTAGTTTCTCCATGGCTCCGAAGTGATCGTCAAGGGTAACGATCTCCTTCTTGTACAAGTGAAGTCCTACTTTATGCATGTGCATGGGATCCTCCACCAAGAGGTGGAAAGCGTAAGCGATTCCAGCGGTTGAGTCTGCATTTAGATCTGGAAGTGCATAGTACGGAATAGACATGCTGTGTGAAGCCCATCTGGATGGGTAGTCTAGATTGGTTATGCTTAGATTGCGAACTGGAGAAGACTCTGTGTATATAAAGAGTAGCTTGCGGAGATGGTGAGGACGCTGCTTGTGAATTGTGGTAAGGAAGCTTTGCATAGCTCCTTTGGTTGTATGCTCGGTACGAGCTGTATGATGGATTGGAAAGTGGCACTAGGTGCCTGTATTGAGAGTTGGTTACGAGAACCTCTGAGTGGGTGGGCAACCCAATAAGTTCAGTGGTCGGATTGTTGTGCGCGAACACCTCTGAGTGGGATGGGTGCGATAGGTCTCCAATAGGGGTTTGGTGGCATATGCCCATGGCCAACAAGTTAAGAACCTCTGAGTGGGTAGGCCACCCTACAAGTTCAGTGGTAAGATCGTTGTGAGCGGTCATTTGGTAGCACTGCAAATGGGAAGCTGTTGGCCTTCCCAGCATTTCGATCGATAATGCTCAATGGTTGCCGTGAGGTGAAACACCTCTGAGACGGATGGGGGAGGATGTATCCAACATGCGTGTTGTAGTAGACTAGTGCTCGTCCACTAAGTGGAGAACCTCTAATCGGTGGTGCACGAAGAACTCCGGTGAGCCAAGTACTACAACGACTACGAGGAGTTGAACGGTTGCACGCACACAAAGAAAAGGAAATATTTCATTCTTTGCAAGCTACCGCCACGAGAAGGATTTTATTCTCTAGAAGCTACCGCCAAAGCTACCGTCGTGCTGTAGCTTCCTGTACAACACTCTCTATTTAAAACAACCTGAACTTGAGTTTCTGGCGACAGTTTTTCATGAAATTTGAAAGGGGAGTTCGCCCTAGCCGTCTAAAGGGAAGGAAGGGGTCATCCCAACTCATTGAGGAGGAGAGTTCTTCACAATAGATCAAAAGGAAGTCATGTGCAAGGATTGAAAGCTACCAACATGATGATCAAGAAGCCTTCGTCCTAATACTCTCACGAAGGATCCTCGCTACAAGAAACTCTTATAAGGTGCTTATCTTCACGAATCTGAAGAACTTAGAAGAGAAAGACTCTCAAGCCACAAAGATCAAACCTTCGCAAGCAAATCATCATCCACATCAAGGGTTCGAGTTAGAGGGAAGTTTTCTCTTAATATGTGTATTTTACTATTAACACTTTTTATCTAGTTGTTTGTTTGCGGAAAATCGACTGGTAAGGGTCGTCGGAATCCGGGTAGGATTCCGCGGGAAATCGTCTTGGGGATAGGGACGTCTTGATCAGAGGATCTAGTGGAGCTCTAAGACCCTTCCTTGTGTGGAGGTGAAGAGCCGGCTCGAAGACCTTTCTTGGAGGGAAAAGGAGATAGCCAACCAATCCGGGTTTTGGATCGGTATAGAAAAGAGAGGAAGTCTAGATCGGGTGATCTAG
The DNA here is from genome assembly GCA_039513925.1 of Platanthera zijinensis. Lineage (NCBI taxonomy): Eukaryota > Viridiplantae > Streptophyta > Magnoliopsida > Asparagales > Orchidaceae > Platanthera > Platanthera zijinensis. The sequence continues at coordinate 119,074,316 of CM077096.1, forward strand.
CGGGGCTCTAAGACACCTCCTTGTGTAAGGGTGAAGAGCCTGCTCGAATACTTTTCCTGGAGGAAAAAGGAGATAGCCAACCGGTCCGTGGAGCGGGTTAGTATAGAAAACCAAAAGGTTTTTAGATTCACCGCCTCCGATCTCCGGTGTCATGGAGATCAAACTTTTGTAATAGTTAAAACCATGTGTGAGTTTAATTTTAATAAATAACATTTATTGTTTGTTTTATGTGCTTATAATGTTGTGATTGTTAGCCTGTAATTCTCTCAAGTGTGCGTATATCTCTAAGGAGGAATTTACCAAGAAAAATGAGGTCTGTGACCTACCGCCACGTGTTAGCAACCTAACGCCCCGCGGTAGCTTCCAGAACTAGTTTTTCTGGACAAAAATTAAATTGAATTTTTAATTAAAGCTCGAAACCTTATTCACCCCCCCCCCTAAGGTTGGACACGAGATCCATCAAGTGGTATCAGAGGGAGGTTATTCAAAAACGGTCTCACCATCGGGAATAATGGCCAACCACGATCTCGAATTGACTAACGGGGATGAAATATTATACACGAAAAATTCATTTGCACCACCTTTTTTTACTAGAGTGAACTATAACGAATGGAGAAAATTAATGAAGAAATTTCTTATATTATCGGATATAGAAGTTTGGAACATAACTTGTGCCAAGCCCCCAAATAACTTAAATAAGCACGAGTGTCATAAAAACGCCAAGGCTATGAATAGTTTGTTTTGTGGGCTTGGTCAAGAAATTTTTAAACTCATCTACACGTTTTCTACTGCCTATAAGATATGGAAATTTCTGGAGTCTACTTATTGTTCTCCTTCTGCAGATTATGATTTCGAGCAGTTTCTCATAGATCCAAGTGAAGAAACAAATGGAGATCTGTTTTTGGAGAAAGACATGAAACCCACATCACAGGAAAGGGAAGTTGAAATCTCAACCATGGATGAGGCAACTCACGAAGAAGTCAAAGACTCCACTCCTGCCCCATCCAAGAGCACTGTAAGAAAGTCAAATTCCTTTCTACTGGTAATTCTATCTATACATTTCATGTGCTAAAACTTGCTAAACGTAGAATTAAGAAACTGAAAAATATAAATTCAAAACTATGCTTAGAGAATAACGCGTTAAAAGCAAGTGTTAACAAAGAATCTGCCACTGTCATGTCTAATTCTCCTGCATGCTCTCTTGACGACAACACTACACCCTATATAGTGTGTAACACATTAAAAGTAAAACAAAAGGTGTTTGAGAAAGAGCTTCTTATTGTAAGACAACAAAATGAGAAACTACGTCTAGAAAACCCATCGTTAAAAAGGGATTGTGCTAGGTGCATTGACTATAAAGTTGAAATTAATGAGATGAGTAAGACCTTTGAAGAATACAAAAATGAGTATGAAGCTCATATTGAATCTATAGTCTCCACTCTTAAAAACAACATAATCGCGTACAAAAAAGCTAGACATAATCTTAATATTAAAAATAAAGAATTAGTTATAAAAATCGACTTGCTTAAGGAAATAATAAAGAAAAATTCGCAAAACTTAAACGTAAAAGATCAAGCAAAAGAAAGAAGCATGTCGAGCATGAGCCCACACACATTCGTTAAGCAAGTCAAAAGGAGTAGAAAATCTCAAGCCAATGCAAGTGAAAGTCATAACCATAAAAATCATATTCAATTGGAAAAACCAATTACTCCCTTCGTAAAATCAAATGAATGTAAATTTCCTTCAAAGAATCACTACACTGTGAGTCTTTATATTGAGCAACATAATCTTAACTCAGAGAACAGTTTCTACAAATCTAAACCTCCAACGCAATATTATTCAACTGAAGTTCATCACATAAGGACTCATAAAAATCTAAATGGAAATTTGCAACAGAAAAATAACATTAAACCAATGTATGAATGGAGGCCCATCATTCAAAATAGCGCATTGATTCCTCTCAAAAGGGCCCATTCATCATCATCTCCCCAAGGTGTATCACGCTATGTTTGGGTACCCAAAGGAACCGTCACCCCTGGCTCCTTTTGGATACTTAAATCTCTTATCCACTAGCATCCACCAATTGCGTGAAGTAGAGACTAATCCAAACAAAATGACTCACTAGTCTACATCATAGTGTGCCTAATGTCCTTTTTGTTTTTCTTATTTTTTGTACTGTGTTATTGGTTTTGCTTTTGTATTTTTTTGTTAAGCCAACATGTCATGGACACTAGATATTTCTTTTATGACTTTCTCATATTAGGAATAAAGATAAATCAATCTAACTGAATAAATTGGAATAGAAGTCATATAATATCTAAGTGGACTTAATTTACCTGTAATAATAGTTCTATCACGCTGTCTTAGTATGCATGCGATCATTCACTTATTATGTATATCTCACAATAGCGGGGGCGTAGGTGTGTGCTTTAGAAATGCTAACCTGTAAACCACGTCTTGTCCTTATCCGGGGAGGGTTCTAGTGGGTCCTTGTGTGATGCTGGGGGGGGGGGAAAGAGTGTTAGTTTGAGCGGGTTCTTTTGTGTGCATATGGGATTAACACCCCACCCTACGGTATTTATGCATCTCCTCATGCCCATTCGTCACTTAGTACGGGGCTAGGGTGTAGACATATAGCTTAGGTATTGGATTATTGGGCATACTAAAGATTCACATATATACTGCATGAACATTATTTCACTTATCATGTATGTTATATTCATGCACAATATTCTACCTTGCTATCTTGTGTTTGCATCATATATCTCTTTGAGCTCTCATGTTTTTAGAATAACACAAGTAATTTCTAATATATAGATATAAAATTATAAAATGATTTAAAAGAAAAAAAATTTATATATCACTTTGTTTGTTCAGTGTTTGGTAGTTTTATGAAAAAGAACTAAAAACTTCAAAAAACAACAAAAACATGTTCCTCTTGTTTTATTTGCTTTGTGTGTGTTGTTTAATTGTTATAAAAATTATAAATATATATATATATATATATATATATATATATACACGAGTGACAGTGCACGGGGGGCCCCCGAGCCACGCACGCCAGTACCTTGCCCGCGGCGGCGGGCTTCGCCCGCCGAGATCGACGGCGACATGGGTCGTGGGTGGCGATAGTGGTCGTTCATGACTTCTTTCGTGAGAGCGAGATATTTCGCGGAGGTGATATTTGTCGTGGGTGTGACATTGGTCATAGGAAGTAACATTTGTTGCGGGATGACATTTGTCGTGGGGGTGACATTTGTCATGGGGGTGACAGTCGTTGTGGGTGTGACATTTGTCGTCGGGATGACATATGTCATGGGGGTGACATTTGTTGTAGTGCTAACAATTGTCATGGGTTCGACTATTGATGTGGGGGTAATATTCATCATTACGAAGGAGTTAGTCGTCGTGGGAGCTGACAAATGTCCTCAGAGCAACAGAATGTCATAGAGGACATGTGTTGTGGGGGTATAATCGGATCTGGGTTGTGACATTCGGCTAACTCATTGATTTTTTTTCAACGAACCCAAAATCATACATTTAAGGAAGAATTACACGTAAAGTAGATTTATATCATTAAGTAAGAACTATATTTCAGATAATCAGTTGTCTTCACAATATATCTCATATAACAAATAAAATATGCGCAGTTATGTCTCAGCAAGAACTCTCCAAATAGTATTCCATTGTTTGATGACCGGCCATTTTTTTGAATTGCTGGGGTAGGTAATCTTTGGACCGTTGAATTTGTCGACCTTGGGTCAATCGTGCCTTGAAATTTGATTGTTGTCATCGTTAATATCTGTATATATTTCTTTGATCCACTCTGGAATAATCAAGATTGTCCTTTCTTTGTCCTCGGTCGTTGTTGGCTTTTTTGGTGAACCTGAAGAAAACGATAAGACTAACTGTAACCCTGAGATTATAATTCCATAAACTATTTTAAATTATGTTTGAATACATAAATGCAGATATTCATTTGATGTGCTTACTTTTATGTCAGTAGCATATGCATGTGCTTTCATCCAACTTCATAAACCATTTGTTATTCTATTGGATATCAGTTCGAATATTTCCCGATAAATGACATTTTTAGTGTATACTCCATCATATCCGTCGATTATTCCATTTTTAACCAAAACCTTTGTGGTCTCTGCGGAGACACCTCGTGATAGCGCAACATATAGCTTACCGTGACCGAACACATTGTTTGGTAGGTAGATTCCTACAGTAACAATCGTCTGTCCTTGTGCCTTATTAATTGTAAGTGCGAAGCTTAATCTTACTGGAAATTGTTTCCTTGTTAATTCAAAAGGCATTCGGGCATCTTCTGCGTTTTTTAGTTGCATTCGCGGAATGAACACTCCAAGTCCCCTGAATCTACCTCCTAAAATTTCGGCCTCGATGACATTTCTTCCAAACTTTTTACATACTAATCTTGTCCCATTACACAATCCTATTTTGGGGTCAATGTTTCTAAGAAGCATAATTGGTGCGCCTTCTTTCAATATAAGTTTGTGTGGGGGTAGATTCCCTGGGTTAATAGAGTTCAAAAATTTGGGTAGGTACAAATTTGTTTGATCATCACTAACATAATCAAAAGAATAATACGTAGTTTCCTCCCCAGGAAACAAATCCAGGCAAAGTGCATTTAGTTTGTTCACATCCTCATTTAACGGTGTAATAAGAGCCCTTGTCTCGATGTAACTGGCGTCAGTAGAGTTGATATTGTGTTGAGCTATATTTGGAAATACGAAGTCTATCAATTTGTTGATAGAATGTCCGCCTTCCCAAGGCAAAGCCATATTATCAGGAATTTGAATCATGTCCTCACTTATAGTATTTTTTGTCCCATCTCCGACCCTTAGCAAGTAATCTGAGAAATGTGCATCACCCAGAGCCCGCATATTTTCTGTTAGTTGGAGTAACTTCACATCCGGCCATAAATATGATTGAAGAATGCTGGCACGGATTATTTCCACCTTAGTTGCATTTATAACCACTAGCATGACCTGTCGAAAATCTCCTCCCAAGATTATTACCTTTCCACCAAATGGTTTATCAGTACTCGTCACATCCCGAAATGACTGATCGACTGCTTCAAATGCCTTTCTGTGTGCCATAGGAGCTTCATCCCATATGATTGCAGAAGCCCTTTCTATTAGTAAACGTATATCTGATTGTTTGTTGAATCCACAATACAGCCATTTATCAAGGTTAATGGGAATTTTTTATTTAGAATGGGTTTTGGACCCACCTGGTAGCAAGGTTGCAGCAATACCTGGTGAGGTTGTTGCCAAAATAATGTTACCATTATTTCAAAATGTGGATAGTATTGCGTGATATAAGATGTCTTGCCAGTACCGTCGGGGCCATCAACGAAGAAGATTGCATCTTTCTTTGTTCGGATGAAATCAATAATTGAACTGTAAGCCTTTAACTGATTGTCATTAAGATTGTTGATTGAAGTAAGATCGGCGGTGGACACAGGGATCGACAGTTCATCTAAAACTATGCTTGGAATATTTCTGTGATCGTGGGTATCTTCGCTTGGCTTTGGCAAATCGAAGTTTGTTATGCTTTTACCATGTTGCTTGAATATTGCATATAGATCGTGAAGCAGTTTATTTTTCACGAATGATACGTTTACCGTGCTTGTACTTAGGTAATCTTCGATCATAGCAAGAAAATTTTCATCCCACAATTCACGGACTCCAGTAGGTTCGCAATAGAGCAAAATTGTTGCGAACAACCTGCGTAATGCAGACGGCATTTTGAAATCACGTGCCTCGGCTAAGCAAGTACAGATTCTATTGTCTTCTTCGAGAAGTCCCAAATGCTCAGCAGCTTCCTTGAATGTTGCACATAGATGATCACAAACTATGCGCAGATAATTGAAAGACTTGGGCCCAGGAACATGATTCAATAGAAGACGAAGGTAAAATCTCTCACCCTCTGCGGGTGAGACTGCATATAGTCTGCCAACCACTTTCCTAGTTGTACTCCTTATCCATCTTCGAGATGTACTTAACCACCTATAGTGTTTTGCGAAATCAACATATATATATGTATTTTCTTGCAGGCCATCACTGTTTATTTTGAAAAACTCAGTTAGCATTGTCCTTGCATTACGATCGTTAGACAACACTTTTGATACTGATTGATGAGCATGATAATGAACCTGATGTTGATTAGGTAAGTGGATTTGCAATCGCACCACTGATGGATAAGTTTGATATAATTGGAACTTGAATAATTTCCATAGAGCTTCTGGTGCACAAATCCAACGGCCATCGACATATTTTGTTATTTCATCATAATTTTGGACAGGACGCACCTCAAATGACACTGAGTCGGGGCCCTTGTAGACATATTTATATAAATATTTGATGCTTTTAATACTGCCGCACACCTCAACGTTGATGTGATAGTCATATCTCAGTAGAAGCCACAAATTATAAGGAACAACCCATCTATTGTCAATTGGAATATCTGCAGATCGTCCTATGTTGATGGACCTGTTATCATTTTGACGTCGATATTGCGGATATGAATCTATTCCTTGAACAGTTTTTTCTGAAAACCGCTTTGGGTATCCCTTACTGCAGTTATTATTTTTCATGCATTTTGCTGTTGGAGCATAAGGACCGCATGGTCCATGTATCATATGCTTTAAAACAGCATTGTAGAGTTCAGGCTCCTCACTTTGAATTGGAATTTCTGCTCTAACAACCGAGTCATAATCATCTGGAGTATTCAGTTTATCATTTTCATTAAACATAAAAAGGATATGTGCATGTGGCAATCCTCGTTTTTGAAATTCAATCGCATGCACGTGGGCGATGACTCTTCCTAAAGCGCCTCTTTGAAAAATGTCGTCTTTCAAGCATTGTAATTTTGCATGAAAAATTCGTGATACTAAATCTGGACGATCCTGATGTGTCTGTCCTTGACATAACTCCTTTTTTATCTTATCCCAAGATGGATTGCATGTCAGGTTTTCCATAGTTGCGTACGATAGCCATTGCATCTTGGTATCTTTGTTGCATATCACACAGACTTCCAATAAAAGAAGATGGTAGTATTGTTCTTCGTCCAATTGCAGCTGTAAATTGGTTGCATTATTTATGATGAGTTATGCAAAAATATATAGATTTGAGAATATGCGAGACGACGGGTTACTTATACGTGTCAATTTCTCCAGCGGCTAAGCAATCTTGCAATCCTTGGTATAATTCAGCATGTATGTCACTCTGATGTGCTCTGATCCACCATAGTTTTTGCGTTTCAATTTTAACGTAGTTGTCTACTACGTATTGATGGAGAAGACGGCCAGCATGTAGTAATATTGACGGCACAGAACCTCGTATCTGCAACACGTATGAGTAGTAATCACAACAACTTATTCTTTCACTACGTTGTATTTCTGGTTCACCCGACCATCCGTAGGTTCCATGTGGAAGAAGCAATGGGCATTGCATTGGGTCGTAAAAACCCCAATACTCCTTTAGAGTAAGCAAATTTCCAGCATTTGTCTCGATGACAATGTTGCGTTCATTGGCTTCCATGTAATCTTCTCCACCAACCAGTATTGCAGCAACTTGTGACGTTGTTGGAAGAGAGTATTGTCTCTCGAAAGAAGGCCTTTCTTTGATTACTAATTTACACAGGTGAATGTTTGGGTTTCTTTCCAGTTGTCAAAACCTTTGTACAAATGGATTAATTGCATTTAGTATGTCTGTGAGTTTCTGTAGTATTTCCGCATTGAGCGTTGAGCCTTCATGAAGTCGATTATCCAACTCATGTTCTGTGTCGTAGATGAACATTTGCAAGTAACGTGGTCGGCATCCAGGAGCAGGTAGAAGTGATCCAATTTATGATATATTCCACCGTGTGCCCTGAAAGTGTATATACCTTGGTCAATTGTTGGTATTCGTTTGTCTAGAGTGACACCCATAGATGTAAAGGAGAAATTGTGGTTGTATGCACGTATGTTTTGTCTGAAATGTCGACCCTCGGGGCCTTGGTCCGTAAAAAGATGAAGCAATTCAGGCAGTTCAGGCATTGGGTTTACTGTTACCCGACCAGCACAGCAACACATTGAGGATGTTTCATCGTGGAAAAGCCTTGCTTGACAATGATTGCAATTAGTTGTTGGGTGTTACACGTACTTGTTGCACTTGTATTGCTGGAGAACAATTCTTTGCACAAAGATGTTGTAATCTCTGTTGTATGTTCGTAATGGGTGACTGTGGTTGCATTAATTGACTTCCAATGTCAGATTGTTCTTGTCGAAGGCGAGCGCTCCTTCTTAGATTTTGTGCTTGAAGTTGTGGCATGAGCACATGATCAATCGTTTGAGATATGACATTCATATGTAGAAATTCTTGCTGGAGAGTGTGTTGCAGTTGATTTAGTGGTTGTTGCGGATTGTTTGTTGTGGTCAGTGTATCTGTAATTTTTTTTTGTTGCGAGCAAGTTAGTAATTTAATGAAATTATGAAAATTTGATATTTTATAATTTTGTGTAATATGGATGTTAACTAAAGGAGAAGCAAACCTTGGTTGATATTAGACCTATTCCTGTGTAGTTGTCGTAGTTCTCTTGCGCGGACATTGCGTTGAAGTCGTCTATCTTCAGATGATATATTTCTTGGTCTCCTTCCCATACGGCGAGCAGGTATTGATTGAATGTTAGTATTCTGTAATACGATATTTTCGTGTAAATTGCCTGGATCTGTAGATTGTTAATGTAAATGCATGATTTAGCACAGAGATATTTAGTGTAGGCGGAATGTATATTTTGATCTGGCAGTGGTTGTCATTACCAGATTCTATCGGCGTTTGTTGCACTTGTTCTTGTTGGTGGGTTACTTCATTTTGCAGACTTGTGGAACCTTGGTTGTTTGATGCGTTATTGCATTGTATTTGACGGCGTTCTCGCTGACGGGCTGACCGACGTGTTGTACGTTCTTGTGGCGAAATATCTCTTGGACGTCGACCCCTCCTAAGAAGAGGAATTGCAATATTTTGTTTGTTGTGTTGCGTGTCCTCGCGGAGATGTCGGAGTTCGCGTCGTCTTGTATTTTGTGCTTCCCATTGTGCCGGCGTTGACATGTCTAAATAAACAGAAATGAGTAGGTTAAGCGTTAAAATGTCATGAGAGCCGCATTGGTTGTTGTCTCCTACTTATTTTGAGAAGAAAAATAAAAAAAAGTCTAAGGTCAAGAATCGAGCATGAGTTGAACCGGATACGACAAAAACAAAAAAACATGTGTAGGAACAATCATCAAGTGTTAGTGCAATCATCAAGAACAAACAATATGCTCAATACATAAAATTCAGGACTTCTTATAAAACAAAAAGACTCTTCAAATATACATTCTACAAACAAATTAACGTGTCATTACCGTGAGTTTATTCAAAAACGGAAAAGTGCGAGATGAAAGCCCTCTTCAAATGGAATTGGCCAGGTTGGGTGAATTCATAGTAACACCGCTTCAAAGATGTTTTGCCCTCTTCAAATGGAATTGGCAAGGTTGGGTGAATTCATAGTAACACCGCTTCAAAGTTAGAGTCACAGCAAATCATGCGCATGCAAAAGGAAAAGGAGGGCAGAGCGAGAAGTGAAGCCTTGCCACATGCACGATTCTGATTATATAATTTATAAAAAAGACGATGAGATGAAAAAATATAATTGCTTGAAGAGATGAACTATTATCTCTTTGAAGCAATGAATGTTGTAAAATATCATTCCACATAACAAATTAGCAAAAGTTTGTGTTAGTAATAGATGTCAACATGTCAATGTGGTAATGCTTATGGTAGCCAAAAATGACAACAAAGTTAAGTCTTGATTTGCGAAAAGTTAGCCTTAGCATGTTGTCTGGATACGAATAGGATTGTATAGTTGTAAGAAAGATGTCAGCACATAGACACAGCCCCGTAAAAATTACTTCATGACGAAATAATGCGTCTGTCTTGCCATATATACTTAAAAGATCTCGAAAGATTCAACCATTTACAGACGAAATGCAGTTAATGGAGTATATATATAATTTTTTTTCACGTACCAAGAGAAATAAGTGAAACAGTAAGGAGTATTTTATAGGGTTTGATCCTGTGTGAGAGCATTTCCATCCAGTAATAACATTATCGCAGCAGAAATGGAGCAGAAATGGAAAAAACACCATGAATATGTACATGATTTAACTGAATCAAAACATACTAAAGATCAGTAACTCCATACGATAAACACCATGAATATGTACATCAGACCATCCATAAGAAAAAAATGATTGTTCTCACAAAAACTTAAGAAATGGACATGAAGGTCGACGGAAGAGGCAAAGGACATACCAGTGTCGGTGGGGCGACCTTCAATGGAGATTCTTTCAGAGGCGAGCTGTGGCCGGCGTCAATGCCGATGATTACCAGTGTCGGCGCGAGCGATGCGATGGGAGGAGCGGGAGAGGAGGCTGCAGGGGAGGAGGATGCGGGAGTTAGGGCTTGCGGAGGAGGCTGCGGATTAGGGGAAGTTTGGCTGCGGAGGACGGCGCGAGCGATGGGATGTGAGGAGCGGGAGAGGAGGCCGCGGGGGAGGATGATGCGGGAGTTAGGGCTTATGGAGGAGGCTGCAGATTTATTCGAAGCGGGGGTTACGCTGCGGAGGAGGCTGTGGTATCATTAGATCCAACGGCTCAGGGAAGATACGTCAATCCTATGGCTAATGTTGTTCTGATGTACATTAATGGGGCTTCACTTGTGCACAAATGTTTTGGCATATAGATATAGATATGGATCGTTCATCTCTTTTCGGGCAAACATGACGGTAACTTAGACCATAACGCATGCATACAATGTTTGAGTTTGGAGTGTTAATCTGTGTGAACATTGGGCTACTGTCATAGTGTGACGAATCTATAGGTGCTTAGCTATTGTGTGCGACAAGACGAGTTATTGCTTGTTAACTATGCCTCTAAGTATGTGTGAGAATTTAGATCGGGGAATGACTTCACACATTCCACACATCACTAGACGAATAACTCAAGACAAATGCTAGATTTACATACTATAACTCGTGACATTGTACCTTAACATGTTAGAAATACTTTGAATAATCAATGCCACGATACATATGTGCTTGTATAAAGATTAAAACTTTGGGCCAAATCTCTAGTGCTAAGGTCTTATGAATACAAGTTAAAGTATATCTATCTAGGTGGATAGATTTCAAGTGACTTGGGGCTCCTTGAACTCAAAAATATATAAAAAGTGATAGCTCAAAGCAAACTAAAAAGAAAATTATGCAAGCTATCAAATGTCTTGTCATGGACCCCCCAAGCACTACTCATTCCTCCTGATAAGTCTTTATGAGCATTGTCAGTCCGAGCACCTTTGTTTAAAGAGTCATTTTGATCTTGTGCATAGACCCACAACTTAAGCTTAGTGCCCCTAGTTCAAATCTTGGTATGATATAGATAGATATGTGACGTGATCATTCACTTTATTTCTCTTTTGTTTACATTTCAAAGATCGAGATAAAACATGTAACATATGATATTTCTACTTGGTGTTTTCTCTCTGTTGATGTTACACTTACACGTCATTGTTTTATCTAAGACTTCCGCGCATAAGAATTGGACTGAAACTATACTATCTATTTTTAGCACAATACGTACTAGCACATGATTTACACTCATGACGCTTACAATGTTTTTTTAACTTTATTTAATTCATAACTCTCATAGCATTGTAGTCATACTCGTTGTGTGCCTAGTATAGTCTGTATTGTCCAATTCATATTAACTCTACAAAACCAAACCATTCTATGTCTGTGTACTCTGCTCCATTGTTTGACCCGTATGCTTACAATTCTCTGATATGTATTACGTTCTGAGTCTTCTCTATGCTTATCATGTCTAACTTTACGTTATGTGTGCACTCTCTGCTGCATGTATAGCGTTCATCATATGTACTATTTTTCATCCTGCATGTCTGGTTGGCCTTGCCCGCCCTTTGATATTATCAAAGGGGGAGAATAAATTGTTCATAAGTATGGTCATGAGTATGAGTCACGAGTTAGGAGAGGTCACGTGTAGGGGGAGCATGTTAACAATGTGTGCACATAGATAGGGGGAGCAAGTAGAACATGTAGATAGGGGGAGCGTGCGTGTAGGGGAGCTACATAGCGAACCTGCAACCTAATGTTAGCCTATAACTTTTATTCTTTATATGCACTCTATCTCATTGTTATTACTCATGAACGGAAGTTGATTTTATCAAAAGGGGGAGTTTTTTGGAACCGATGTTTCACATTCCCTGTGTTTGAGAATATCAACTCCCAGGATGTATTTGATCACGTCTTGTGTTGATAGAGTGTGCAGGTTGACAGTTGCAGGCAAAGAAAGTCTCTTTTGGAAGATACCGCGGGCAATAGGATTTACCACTGGGCGGTATCTAGAATTAAATGGACATGGCACTCGGGAAGCTATCGGAAAGCGCTAGTCCTATCGCCGATGCTAACCCAAGGATTAATTCAGCAAGACGCTCGGGAACCTACCGCCAGGCGCTAACTCTATCGCACCGCGCTAACTCACTCAACACCGCATTGAGAGCATTAAGAAGAAAAGTGTTGAGTGTGTCGAGACAATGACGTTGAGTGGATGCTACCGCCAGGCACTACCACTTACCACGCCGGGCTAGCCACTCAACGATCGTTGAGACGGATTCGTCAAGTTACGATTCTACCGCATGGCGCTAACTTCTACCGCGCCGCACTAGCTCGTAAATAAGGAAAATATTCATTTTAAATATCTTTCTTAATTTGCAGGACAACTGTCATCTCAAAGTGCACGAACCTACCGTCGGACGCTAGTCCTACCGCCAGCGGTAGCATTTTCTCTTTATGACGTATAAAAGGCGCCTCATTTTCTGCATTCATCACCAAGACAAAAATAGACCAAAAGCCTCTGCACTCTAGGGTTCGGCCGCCTCCTAGCGTCCATTCCGATCGTCTTTGTCAAGGAATAAGGAAGTCGTCTCCCTCACGTATGCGAACGAAAGACTCTGGCGATCCAAGATCTACATCGACTATGGAGAGGAAACCAGTTGCTAGCATACGAAGATCACAAGCACCGGCCGCGGATCGCACAATGCAGGATTCCTCAAGAGGGAGACTTAAATTCCTTTAGACCCGTTCGCGCACGAAGAACTCCGGTGAGCCAAGTACTACAACGACTACGAGGAGTTGAACGGTTGCACGCACACAAAGAAAAGGAAGGATTTCATTCACTGCGAGCTACCGCCAAAGCTACCGCCGCGAGAAGGATTTTATTCTTTGGAAGTTACCGCCGAAGCTACCGCCAAAGAAACCGCCGTGCGGTAGCCTCCTGAACAGCACTCTCTATTTAAAACAACCCGAACTTGAGTTTCTGGAGACGATTTTTCACGAAATTTGAAAAGGGAGTTCGCCCTAGCTGTCTAAAGGGAAAGAAGGGGTCATCCCAACTCATTGAGGAGGAGAGTTCTTTAGAGGAGATCAAAAGGAACTCATGCGCAAGGATCGAAGGCTACCAACACGATGATCAAGAAGCCTTCGTCCTAATACTCTCACGAAGGATCCTCGCTACAAGAAACACTAATCAAGCGCTCATCTTCACGGATCTGAAGAACATCGAAGAGAAAGACTCTCAAGCCACAAAGATTGAACCTTCGCAAGCAAATCTTAATCCAAATCAAGGGTTCGAGTTAGAGGAGAGTTTTCTCTTAATGTGTATTTTACTTTTAACTCTTTTTATCTAGTTGTTTGTGTGAGGAAAATCGACCGGTAAGGGTCGTCGGAATCCGGGTAGGATTACGCGTGAAATCGTCCTGGGGATAGGGACGTCTAGATCGAAGGATCTAGCGGGGCTCTAAGACCCTTCCATGTGTGGAGGTGTAGAGACGGCTCAAAGACCTTTTTTGGAGGGAAAGGGAGAGAGCCAACCGGTCCGAGTTTTAGATCGGTATAGAAAAAAGAGTAAGTCTAGATCGGGTGTTTTAATGGGGCTCTAAGAAACCTCCTTGTGTGAGGGTGAAGAGCCGACTCGAAGAATTTTCCTGGATGGCAAAGGAGAGAGCCAACCGGTCCGTGGAGCGGGTCGGTATAGAAAACCAAAAGGTTTTTAGATTCACCGCCTCCGATCTCCGGCGTCATGAAGATCAAACTTTTGTAATAGTTAAAACCATGTGTGAGTTTAATTTGAATAATTAACATTTACTGCTTGTTTTCTGTGCTTATAACGATGTGATTGTTAGCATGTGATTCTCTCAAGTGTGCGTGGATTTCTAAGGAGGAATTTGTCCAGAAAAATGAGGTTTGTGACCTACCGCCGCGCGTTAGCAACCTAACGCCCTGCGGTAGATTCCAAAACTAGTTTTTCCGGACAAAAATTAAATTGAATTTTTAATTAACGCTCGAAACCTTATTCCCCCCCCCCCCCCAAGGTTGGCCATAAAATCCAACAGTTATAATTTACATTACACATAATACAGTTTGTAAAACAACAAAAAGAAGGGGGAAACATACATTCAATCCAGCCTAAATTTATAGCAACAATAAAATATCTCAAAGCCTGCCTGGAACAAAAGGAGTCACTTGTCGTATAAGTATGATCAGGTCACAGATGAACCAAAACATGCACAAACAAGATCAGAGGAACAAAAATTTGTTATACCCATTTGGAAGGAGGTCGGCCGGAGAAGAAACCTTAACCAAAATAATCGGGATGAAGAACTTGGCCCCGTTTGTTCCTCACAGAGGAACAACAAGCTTCGCCGAGGAATAAGAGAACACCCGGATCTACACATTTAGTAAATGAGGGCATGCCTGGGTAAGAAGCAACGGTGGATAAGAAGCAAGAATGTGTAAGAAGCAACGATTGACGGAGCTTTACATGCCGTCTCCTGGTTAAGAACAACGATGGACGAAGGAGCCAGGTATAGTCGCGGGCTTTCAGTATATACTCCCGACGGAGGAGTTGGCCTCGCGTTGCGGATTGCTGTTCGAGAAAGATTGATTAGGGTACGCGCTTGCAGATCACATGGGAAAGAAGGAGAAACCGGCGAAATAGGTTACTCACCGACAAGAGAAGAGGATGAGAGCTTGCAGGTCGTTCGTAGAAGGAATCGCGGAGGGAGCGGCTAGCGTCGAGCGAGATAGGAATCACAAAAAAAGCCTAGCGAGGTCGAAAATGAAAGTAACAGGATAGAGGTTATACCAGTTTTCCATAGAATTCAATTTGAATGCTGAAACCATGTTATTTTGGGCATTCTCAATAGCCACAATTGAAATTGACAATTGAATCTCAATTTCAAAACTCCATTTTTTTGTTGTTGTAAAATTTCATATAATTTATGGGATAATTTCGTTCACGCTAAAATTTCTCCTTTCATTACTTTTTCAGCTGCAAAAAGAATTACACGGCGGAATCGTGCGCCGCTTCCGATGAAATTTTTCTAAATTTTCAAGCGTATTCATGTGTTGACCTTACTAGTAATTATGAGGCCTCCGGGTAATGAAAAATAAAACTCGGATTTAAATGGGATCCATTTAATTAGTGGAAATGGTAGAGCGGCGGAAGATCCCACACAGGGTCAACCATCAACGACGCCGACGATGAAGACGAAGACAGATCCTGCACCGCCTCGAAGTACTCTTGCACCCCATTCATCGCATAAAGCGACGCCGATATCTGCCTCTCCACCTTCATCCTCTCGAATTCGGCCGCGGCTGACGCTCCGACGCCGCCGCTGCAACCGCCGGAGGCGGTTCCGCCACTCAATCCAGGAAAATCGACAGCCCTGCTCAGCTCGAACCCTTCAAATACCGCGTCAAACGCCCACGATAACGATGATGATTCTGACACCGCCGAGCTGAGCTCGAATTCCTGGCCGACGTAAGGCCTGTAGATATCCAGGCTTGCCTCCGGGGAGCCCTGCTTGCTTCCTCCGAATTCAGTGGTGGTGGAAGTGGAACTAGTAGGGCTTCCGCCGTCCCCTCCGTTAGAGGTGAGCTGGGATACAGCAGCGAGCTTCTTGTGATGGAGGAGCCTACGGATGCGGGCGGCGAGAGGGGAGTCCGTAGCAGGGATGCCGGAAGCGACCGAGGGGCGGCGAGTGGAGAAATTTGTGCGGGTGTTTGTGCCGCGGAGGAGGCAAGCGGCTTCATCGTAGGCGCGTGCAGCCTCTTCAGCAGTCTCGAAGGTGCCAAGCCACATGCGAATCTTCTGCGTCGTGTCCTTAATCTCAGCCACCCACCGCCCCGACGGACGCTGCCGGACACCGACGAACTTGTTTCCGCCCCCGCCAGGGACGGAGGCTGTTAAGTTTTTTGTTCTGGATTTGAATTTGGTGGGCTGGGTGGGAGCTAAGAGGGATTGTTGTTCTGGTAGCTGAAACTCCATTGAAGATTTTGGCTTGGGGATGGAAGGAAGATGGGATGAGGAGCAGGTTGTTAAAAGAAGTGGGGAAGAGGGGGGGAGGAGGAGGGGGGAGGTTGGCTTCATGTTTTTGTCGCTTTTGTTTGGATTTTGTGGGGGCCAAAAGTTAGAATCCTTACAAGGAAAGGGCCGAGTAAGTTAAGAGGAGAGAAAAACAGGGAATCTATATAAGCTTTTCTCAATTTTTCAAATTTATTAATGTTTAATTGGTAAATTTATTTCAATAATAAATTCAATGCTCTGAGTAATGAGTTAGATGACTACTTTACATTTAACTATCTACTAGTTTTATCTTTGACCCCATGAACTCATATAATCAATTCAATGCTTCCTGATGCACATTTTCATATTTTTTGGTTATGATAAAAAGAATTTCGCCCGCACTGCCACTTGGAGGGAACTTCGGTATTGTTTATTCATCCGGACAAAGTGCATGGGGCCTCCAGTGAGGTAGTCAAGGTGCCCCCCATGTTAGTGCGCTCACCACAGGTTACTCCTTGGAAGCGCATTCAAAAATACATTCGGAAAACTGACGGGGGATGCTCGGAGCATGGTTGTGCCAAATCACTATCGTCAGTTGTCGCCAAAGTCCTATCACGGCTGAACGGGGGTCCATGTGCACCAACGGCAGAAATATGCTTGACAAGTACGGGCCTCCGGCCTTTCGTGAGTGCAGCGGGACGGGCCTTTGGCCCTACGTTAGTGCAACGGTACAGGCCTTTGGCCTTACGTGAGTGCCACGGGATGGACCTTCGGCCTTACATGAGTGCAACGTCACTGGCCTCCGGCTCTGGCCCTACTCGACAGCGCTCTATGTAATGCCCCAAATTTCCTGAAAACAACAAGAAGTTGGTCACTGGAGGTTACCGCCAGGAGGTAGAGCTAGCGCTGCCGGTATCCAGCTGATTTAAAATACAAGCGTCTCTTTAAGGTACCGCCAGGCCGCAGAGCTACCGCTGGGGGTAGCCAATGAATTAAATCAACCATTGTCACTGAAGCTTACCGCGTGGCGGTAGAGGTACCGCTGGCGTTAGGGGTGCCACACGTCAAGGGGTATTGAGGCGGCCGTTGGGTGGCAGAGCGATGCTAGACGAGACCACCGCCACCGCTTAAGCTACCGCGCGGCGGTAGCGAGTTACCGCGCGCCGGTAGCGAGGTTATGTTAAAGGCTTGAGTTGAGAAATCTTTCTCAGTTTCTCTCTTTCTTTCTCTCACTCTCTCTTTGATCTTGAGAAAGGAGAAGGAGAAGGATAGGAGAGCAAGGGCAAAGCTGATCCAGCCTTGAAGGAAAGCTGTGAAGGCATTCTTGTGGTCGGATTCGCGAGCCGGAGCCAGATCCATGGAGAGGAAGGTGGTGTGATCATTTCCATCCAGATCAATTGTGATTTCAAAGCTCCTAAACGATCGACAAGGGCAACGATCTTTTCTTGGACAAGTGAAATCCTTAATTGTCATGTGCATGGAAACCCACATCAATTGGTTAAGAAAGAGAAATTTCCAATGGGTTGATTGATGATATCCCCAATAATAAACGTGTATATAGAATCCAGAATCAAAGTATAGAATCAGCATGTTGTGTGAAGCCAATCCAGATAGGTTGGTCTGGATTTCTGATGTATTGATTTGCGTGTCGGTGA
This sequence comes from Platanthera zijinensis, assembly GCA_039513925.1. NCBI lineage: Eukaryota > Viridiplantae > Streptophyta > Magnoliopsida > Asparagales > Orchidaceae > Platanthera > Platanthera zijinensis. The sequence goes on from CM077096.1 coordinate 119,092,433, forward strand.
AGACTTCATGGTTAAACGTGTGGTTTCGGAGTCATGGGGTATGCAGGTTACTGCAGTGAGAATACTGGAGTTGGTCTCAAGGAAAACACCCAAAATTTGGGGAAGAAATGGTGTTTTGTCCCCTACCGCGCGGCGGTAGCTCCTAGAGAGCTATGTTTGTGAGGTCTATCTCTTGGAGACTAGGTGGCCAATATGTTAAGATGTTGAGCATAGAGTGCCCAACTATGATGGTCGTGAGTGACAGCCTTGAAACCTAAAAGGGTTATGCATGTTGTGAACGGGAAAGAGGAGGCTGACCCGCGTCCAGTCATCCGCTTTAATTGCATTCGCTTTCAACATTGGCATGACGATTTGAACAACGAGATATAGCTGATCGTACTAGATTACCTAAAGACTTGTCTTTCGTTGTTGACATAGTTAGAGTCTTAGGTCACAGGTCGGAAAGACTGGAATTTTCAATGTTGACCATTGGTCTGAGACTAAGGATAGTGGTGGGACTGGAAAAGTCCAGTACACCGATAATGCGTCCTGAGTGCACGAGACATGTGTTCTTGTGTGGCAACACTTGTGATGGTTGATATATATATATATATATATATATATATATATATATATATAGTCATATTGCCATATTGCTATATTGTTGTTTGCAGGGAAGGAGCACTGCTGCCCCGAGTGAGGGGTGAGTCGTTATAATTTGGTTAGCTAATGTTGACTGTTACCTTATTTGCCACATCTTGTTGGGCCGTTCTTATGTAGGTACTGGTGAGCTAAGTGGAAAGTAGCGGGCTGAGGTCCCTTTTGCTATGTTGACTTGCCCTCGAAGACCTAAATGCGAATTTTTACTGTTTTCATGTGTGGTCGGCCTGTGTGCCGATGTTTGTAAAACACTTTTTATAAGAAAGTAGTTTGTAAGGCATTAAGGCTAAACTCTTTGTGTATTGTATATATCATTCCTACTTGATGGTTAATGGACATTCCCTTGAAGTATCTAGTGTCAACCTAATCCACCTATGGGGTGGGGGAATAGGTGTCGTGAAGTCTTTTGCAGAATTAAACTAACCTGCACAAGTAAGCAAATAGAACACAGAAAACACACAAAGAATTATAGTGGTTCCCCGATTTGGGTACGTCCACATTCCCCCTACAACCTATCTCCCACCAAGGGACGACTCAGTCACTTCTTCAAACGGATTGAAATTCAATCCTCACACTAGGACAACGCTCCCCTAACTACGGAAGGAACCGTTCCAACAACGGAGTCACAACTCCACCACAACGGGTTGTACCCAACCCTTACAACTAGGAATGAAAATTCCTTTACAAAAAAATTGAATGTAAGAAAACAAATACAAACAATGCTTTGGAGATTCCGATGTCCTTCTTCGTTCGTTGAAGCTTGCACGAAAAGTACGAAGAGTCCACAACCGGATTTCTCCCTTGGAATGGATCTTGTCAAGAACGGCGGCGGCAAGTAAGTGCGGCGGCGATGCTTTGTAGATCCAAACTTCTTGACGAAGCAAGTTAGGTCTTCGAACGATCTCAGTCGGATCAAACGTCTCAACAGATTCGGAAGGGAGAACAAGTCTCGTTCAACGAATCGGAAGACAAGAGATCTCAAGAGAGATACGTGAGACCGGCTGCTTGCCTCGGTTCTGTCGTCGAACGATCAGAGATGAACTGAGATCAGCGGCGACGACGACCTTGTGAGCGGCGACGTGCGATCGGCGGTTTTTGCGATCGGCTAGGTCACGGCGTCGACGTTCTTTTGTATTTCTGTGTATGTTCTTATCTCTTGAGTTTCAAAATAACCATGTATTTATACTAGGAGCCAACCCTAATGACCGTTGTGGGGCCCACGAGGAGAAGCCCTAGCCCTGGCCGAAACAGCACACGACGGCTTGGTTCGGTCCAGCGAACGGTGAGAATTTGCCTAAGGCAAAATCGGCGGGAGCCATTGGTGATTCCCGTCGATGTCGGCGGGAATCACTCTCGACTCCCGTCGATTCTGCCTTGGCAAAATTTCGGTTTGAAATCTGCCAGCCGGAAGAAGTCGGCAGGAGTCGTTATTGATTCCCATCGAAGTCGGCGGGAATCACTAACGACTCCCGTCGAAGTCGGCGGGAATCACTAGCGATTCCCGTCGATTTTGACTTAGAAGAATTTTCCTTCTTCGTTCTTTTGAAAACTTGGTCTACCCATCCTTGCTCCTTCTTCTACTCTTAATCTACCTTGACCCAATACTTGAAAATAAGTACACTCTAGCAGAGAGAGCACACGTGAATCAACACACTGATCTACACAACGAGGGATTACGTTGCGCAAACCCGTGTATATTGACCCACTGCACCCTGACATTGGTGTGTATTTAGCATGGAATAGCTGCAAGCATAACTTGATATAATTGTCAAATACATTGTCAATTCAACTTAGCTTGTTCAGGGGCTTCTTCAAATCAGGTCTATTGTGGATGCAATACCCAACAATCTCCCCCTATTTGAAGAAGAATAAACCCTACAAGCTAAGGTGAATAGAACAGATGGTAATGAAAATCATAAAATGAAAATTCAGTTGAGAGTAGAATTCATTACCATTTCCTAAGAGCAACATAGCCTTTGTGGCCTACTTAGCATTGGCAGCAACCTTAGTATTGGCCGAGAGGGTAATCTCCCCCTTTTCAGCTTCTGCAAATCTGGGACTTCACTTGGAGCAAAATGCTCCCCCTCAGTTCTTGCATCCGTGCCCGATCTTGAGTGCCTAGCAGATGCTTCCCCTTGATTCAAGAGCCTTGAGCCTTTCAGTCTTCAATCTTCAAAGTTCAGCATGCTGAGTTCAGTTTTGAACAAATTGAACTTGGCCTCGTCTAGTGGCTTCATGAAGATATCTACAATCTGCTTATCCGTGGGGACATAGCAGAGAAATATATATTTGTTTTCCACATGCTCCCGAATGTAGCGGTAGCGCACTTCAATATGCTTTGTTCTATTGTGCGACACTGGATTGTTCGCAATTGTAATTGCGCTCGAGGAGTCGCAATACATAGGAACTTCTCTGAACTGCAAGTCATAATCTTCGAGTTGATTTCTGATCCATAGAAGTTGTGCGCAACAGCTGTCACAACCCGTATTTTCTCCGAATTAAAGAATTATGAGAGTATGAGAAAATACGCGTCATGATGCCACGTCAAGCAGGGAATAACAGCTGACGCTCAGGCAAAACCATCTACTATACTTATGAAAGAAATTCATGAGTTTAATGATTTGAAAATCAGTTATATTTAGAGGCTGTATCCCTCGGCTCGGTGGATCACCTAGTCCACAGTTAAAAACTATTCTTAAGCGCTGCGGAAAAATACTTTATTTAGGTTTGACATCCTAAGAAGTGCATAAGAGCCCTAAGAGGACCACTTGTGCTATGCAAGACTCTACATTTAATTTATATTATATATAGGAAAACGATCTTTATACGCTGCTTGGAAAATAGTGATTAACTTTTATAAATCATGCTGATCATGCAATATATTTACAATATTAGTTGTAATTTCAAAATAACTAGCAACCTAGCATAAATCCTCCCCAGAGCAAGTAGACTATGTCCAGAAAATGGTAGCAGCAAAAGTAATATATCTAGTACAAAGGTAAAAACTACCAGTGGGCGCCAACAACCTAACACGAACCCACTGGCAAATATGTATGTCTGTAAGAAAAGTACAGAAAAACTACCTCACTAACAAGCAATAGAACCTCCGAGGTAAAAGAGACCACCAGCAACACCACCGCAACCTAACCACCAAACTGGGTACTGCTCAGAACCTGAGGCATTCAAAAGAAGAAAGACTACCTCAGTAAGCAAAACAAGAAAGAACTGCATGAAAGTGTCAACCCGGGGGGGGGGGGGGGGGGTAAGAGAAAGAGGAAAACACACACCAGTAAAAGTCACAACTTCCCCAAGGCAAGACAACAAGGAATGCACTACGTGCGAGGAAACAGCATCAACCCTGCCCAGAAACTACATCCTGCAGGGTCTACTAGGCTTCCAAGAGCCCAAAATGCTGCAACCTACCAAGGAAGAAACACCTAACACCCTAAGATGTGGGAGATGGTAGTAGCAAAGACAAACAACATGGATCTGGGTTGGAGGCAAACTCAGTCCCCCAACCTCCATTTCCAAGCCAACAAGCTCAAGGGTCTACATGTGAAAGCACAAGGGACCTTCCACCACCTTTCCCAGCCCGTACCTGGAGCAAGATAGAAGAATAAGGGTGGCCTTGGCTAAATTACACCACACCTCCCCCATGAAGAGCTTCAAACCACCACTACTAACCACGACCCACAATTCGGCCTTTAGGAAAGAAAAACATGGCCGACAAAAAAACTACAAGTATAATCAAGGAATTCACTCGGGAACGAAAATCGAGGTAAGGGAAACAGTGTTGAAATTACTCAACACGGCTTGGCGTTGAGTGGAACCCACTCAACGCCTAACAAGACCTTGGCGTTGAGTGAGTTAGCCTCACTCAGCGCCAGAATAACCATGGAGTTGAGTGAGAATCACTCACTCAACACCCTCCGCAAGAACAGCTCTGGCGTTTAGTGAGCTATCCTCACTCAACGCCAAAACAGCCATGGCGTTGAGTGAGGTCCACTCCCTCAATGCCTTCAGCAAAATCACAAAACCCAACAGTGGCGTTGAGTGAGTCTACCTCCCTTAATGCCAAAGCAGCTTTGGCGTTGAGTGAGGTCGACTCACTCTACGCCAAAGTTCATTCCCGCAAGAAAACCCTAACCCAACGCCAATAAGAAGAGGTCGGCGAGAATGCTGATTGATTCTCGCCGAATCGGCAGGAATGCAGGATGATTCTCGCCGAATCGGCGGGAATCCAGGATGATTCACGCCGATCGGCGGGAATCCAGATTGATTCTCCCCGATCGGCGGGAATCCAGATTGATTTTTGCCGATCGGTGGGAATCACTGACGTTACTCGTCGAAATCGGCGGGAATCACTTCGATTTTGACTTAGACGAAAATTCTCACTCAAACACCCCACCACTCAGCCGCAAGGAACATACATAACTATGGCTTTGAGCGTGTCCACCACACTCAACGCCAAGTCCGGGCGGCTTTTGGCTTTGAGTGTGTACTCAACACCAAAACCCGAGAGTCTACCAAGAGTGGTTCTAACCAGAGCCCTACCACAACTGCCTCCCTCACTCTCTCTCTCGGCCCCACCCGCAAAAGCACCCAACTAGAACTACAAATCTGGAGTCTAAATAATGAACACAACTAGCAGGTTAAGCAAACAGCACAAGCAGGAGGGCTCATAGGAGAATCTAAGCCCTAAATTTAGCAAGATAAAAGAGAACATGCTTGGTTTCTACCCTAGGGCTAACCGGGAAACATTCCAGAATTCAAAAGAACAACAATGGCAAGGGCAAGAATACCACTTGCCTCGATTTCCGGCGAATCTTGGTCGGCTTTCCCTCCTCTTCGTTCTGCACTAGGAGCAGCACCTAACAAGCAAACCCGCACTTTAATGGCGGAAAACCACAAGAAACCGAAAATCCAAGTCTCCTAAAACTCCACGAAAAACAACCTCTTACCGTCGAAACATAGATTTAAGCGAGAGCAAGACAACGCCGCTTTCAGAATCAAAATCCGTCCACAAACACTCCTGAAATCACCGTCTGAAGGCTAGGGCTAACCGTCGCTTCCGCCTCTGCTTTCCGCGAAACAGGAACAACAGTTTTCTTTTGATCTCGGGAAGAAGGAGGAAGGAGAAGTGGGCCCGCTGATTCTAATTAAGGCTTTTATAACTGCTTAGCCATGTCGGTTCAGCCTAACTGCAGCCCAGCCACCGGTTCACTCAACTAAAAATCAAATTTCTAATTTGATTTTACTAATAGCACACCCAAAACGACGCGAAAACCGAACTACCTCGGAATTCGACGAAATTCACACCGTTGCTAAATATCCATGCTACGAACACAATGGCGAAGTCAAAATTAAATTTCGACGAACAGAACTCGAGTTATACCCTCCCGAAGCCAAAACACAAACATCCCCCGAGAGGCCACACCGGGTCACCTAAAACGACTTGGCTTGCTAAGGAGATCTTGCCAAAAGGCTATAAAATAGGGCACCCAGTTCTAAGGAGTTAAGACCACACTCCACAGATGGCACAAGACAAGAAAATGCGTCGACGTAATGCCAAACGAGAATCTAATAATCGCAGAAAAATAGTGGCCGTTACAGTCACTCCCCCTAAAAGAAAGTTTCGTCCCGAAACTTTATGCACGACCCTCCTACTAAAGAAGGAAAATAATAATCCAAACATTACAAGAAGGAAACAACCAAACCAATCAGGGAAACAGCTGATGGTGAGCCTCCCTCATAGCCGACTCTAGCTCCCAAGTCGCACTCTCCAAATCCTAATTCTTCCATAAAACTTTCACCATCAGAATGGACTTCCTTCGTAGCACCCGTTCCTGAGTATCCAAAATATGAACCGACACTTCAACAAAAGAGAGGTTGGGCTCCAACTGGGGCACAACGTCCAAAACTTGCCCACTGCTGCGCACACACTTCCGCAATTGACTAACATGGAAAACATTATGAACACCTGGGAAGTTTGCTAGCAAATCCAACCTGTAAGCTGACACGCCAATCCGCTCCAAAATCTTAAACGGGCCCACATACCTCGAGTCAAATTTCTGATTCTTACCAAACCTCTTTACACCCACCATCAGGGAAACCTTAAGAAATACAAGGTCCCCTACATAAAACTCCAAGGCAGACCTATGCCGATTGGCGTTCTTCTCGTACCTCTCCTGAGCTATATGAAGCTTCTCTCGAAAAAGCTTCACTGCGACTTCCATTTCCTCGAGCACATCAGGACCCAACAAAGGCCTCTCACCATCCTCAGCCCAAAACAACGGAGTTCTGCAGCGCATCCCATACAAGGCTTCGAACAGAGCCATCTGCAAGCTCTCCTGATAACTATTGTTGTATGCAAATTCCATAAGTCATAGCCGCTCATCCCACGCTCCACCGTGGTCTAAAATGTAGCATCGGATCATATCCTCAACTATCTTATTCACCTGCTCTGTCTGCCCATTAGTCTATGGGTGGTACGCAGTAGAATACCTCAGATCCGTACCCAAACCCTCCTGCAGACTCTGCCAAAAACGAGAAGTAAACCGGGAGTCTCGATCAGAAATGATGCTAACCGGCACACCGTGCAGTCGGATGACTTCATTCAAGTACAACTCCGCTATCTTATTTATCGGGTAATCAATCTTATAAGTCACGAAGTGAGCACACTTCGTCAGTCTATCCACTATGACCCAAACGGAATCAAAACCCCTTGGAGATTTCGATAAGCCCGTGATGAAATCCATAGATATACTTTCCCACTTCCAAGTCGGGATCTCTAACGAAGTCAACTTGCCACCAGGCCTTCCATGATCGGCCTTCACCCGCTTGCAAGTGTGGCACTCCGCAACAAATCGGGCTATATCACCTTTCATGCCAGACCACCAGGCAATTTTCTTTAAGTCACGATACATCTTCGTAGATCCTAGATGGTAGGCAATGCTGGATCCATGAGCCTCTCTACAAACCATACCCCTAATGTCCCCAACAACGAGGATGCAAAATCTGTCGCGGTACTTCAAAGTTCCCGCACCATCGATGGAATAATCCGGTAACTCTCCTCTCTCAGTCCTGGAGAATAAGTGTAGAAGATCCGGGTCGTCCTTCTGGTGCAGTCTGGTCAAAGAAATCAAAGACGGCTCTGCCAATGACAAACTACTCTGCAAGGCACAACATCCCACTGATATATCCATAAGGAGGAACTCCTCCACTAAACGATCGGCGGTGAGATTAAAGATCTTTCCCGTCTTACGGCTCAGGGCGTCGGCCACCACTTTGGCCTTGCCTGGATGATATTGGATCTCTACGTCATAATCGGCCACATACTCTAGCCACCGACGCTGGCGCAGATTTAACTCCTTCTGCGTGAACACGTACTTCAGGCTCTTATGGTCGGTGAAGATCGTTCACTGAGCCCCATAAAGTAGGTATCTCCACAGCTTCAACGCATAAATAACCGTTGCGAACTCGAGGTCATGCGTAGGATAATTCTTCTCATGAGTCTTCAGTTTCCTTGACCCATAGGCAATAACCTTACCAACCTGCATTAATACGCATCCCAGACCTACATGCGAAGCATCCACGTATACATCATAATCCACACCCTCAGTAGGAAGGGTCAGAACGGGAGCAGTGCACAATCTCCTCTTTAACTCCAGGAAGGCTTCTTCGCACTTCTCACTCCAAACAAAAGCCATGCTCTTCTGAGTCAGCTTGGTCAAAGGTGCAGCTAGGGTAGAGAAACCCTCCACAAACCTCTTGTAGTAGCCGACCAATCTTAGAAAGCTCCTGATCTCCTTGGGCGTGCCTGGCCTACTCCAATCCATCACTGCTGCGATCTTTTCTGGGTCAACCGAGATCCCATCCTTATTCACCACGTTGCCCAGAAATGAAACCTGAGGCAACCAAAATTCGCACTTGCTCAACTTGGCGAATAACTTGTGGTTCCTCAACTCCGATAGAACCAAGCGCAGATGCTGCTCATGCTCCTCAGCGCTACGAGAATAAACCAACACGTCATCGATGAAGACAACCACGAACTTATCTAGGAAATCCTTGAACACCCGGTTCATCATATCCATGAACGCTGATGATGCGTTGGTCAATCCAAACGACATCACTAAGAACTCAAAATGTCCATGCCTCGATCTAAATGCAGTCCGTGGAATATCTGCCTCACGGATCCTAAGCTGATGATAACCTGAATGAAGATCAATCTTGGAGAAGACCATGCTACCGCGCAACTGGTCAAATAAGTCATCGATCCTCGGAAGAGGGTACATGTTCTTAATTGTGACTTTGTTCAGCTCCCTATAGTCGATGCAAAGCCGCATTGACCCATCTTTCTTCTTCACAAATAGAACAGGAGCACCCCAAGACGACGAACTCTGCCTGATAAACCCTTTCGCCAACAACTCATCTAACTAGACTCGCAACTCCTCTAGCTCTCGAGGGGCCATACGGTACAGCGCCTTAGCAATAGGACGCGTACCCGGCTCCAAATCGATCACAAACTCAACATCCCGCTCGGGAGGAAGACCAGGAAGATCATCAGGAAAAACATCGGCGAAATCACGAACAACTGGAATCTCCTCTAAGCGCTTCCGCAGAGCTTCTGAGCACATACCACAGAGATGACAGGAGAATCCTAGCTCAGATCTGCATACACGCTACCGGGCTGACCGTCGTCCCTGATGAAGTCCAAGCGCTTCCCTTTGCACTGAATGACTGCATCATACCTAGACAGCCAGTCCATGCCCAAAATAACATCGAAGTCCTCCAGATCAATCATCTTCAGGTCTGCCTTCGCAAGGAAGTCCCCCAACAAAACTGGGCAATCTAACATGCCCAAATCTTACAACACAGATTCACCAGAGGGGAACTTGACACGAAAGGTATCCCGAACTCGATCTAAAGTCAACCGATGTCGCTCTACAAAGGCTCTAGCCACAAACAAGTGGGTAGCGCCGGAGTAAAACAAAACACGTGCCTAGCGGTTCTTCACCTTAAACTTCCCTATAGGAACATATATAACTAAGGAACTACCACAACAATACTACAAACATTCTAGCAAGAGAAGAACAAAACATTCAGGTTGGAAAGACAACTAACCTGAGATGACCTGAGTCGAAGCTTGAGCCTCCTCGTAAGAGATCACATTCAGCTTTCCCTTTCCTTTGTCCATACGCTGAGGTGGAGGGAATACCTACAGAGGAACTGCAGGAAGAGCAGGCTGGACCTGAGGACACCTAGACTTGATGTGTCCCTTCAGCCCACACTGAAAATAGACCTTATCCTTGGACCAGCACTTGGCAGCATCATGCCCGGGTCGCTTACAAACAGAACATGAGACATCTCTCCTAGGAGCTCCCTGAATCGTATGAACCTGCTCCTTCCTCTGAGCTGCTGCCCTCCTGAAACATCTCTCGACAGGGTGGCCTAACCGGCCATAGAAGCTGCACACCACCTTGCTCTTATTTCCCGGAGCTGCATCAGGTACCTGGGGTTTCTTTTCCTCCACAGACTTCCTCTTGTCCTTCCTCATTTGCTGGCCTCTGGTCTTCGCGGTCTCAATAGCCTCCACCTTGAGAGCAGCCTCCACTACTCCTGCAGAAGTCTCTAACCCATAAGCACTGGTCAACTGTTGCACCTCGCTCTTCAAACCACCGAGAAATCGTTTAACTCGATCAGCCTCAATGCTGACCAATCCAGGGGCAAAACGGCTCAACTTGCAAAACTCTATCTCATACTCACCCACCGTGAGTTGCCTTTGCTTCAGATAGAGGAAGTCGTTCATGATGCGGTCATGCTCGACCGAGGGTCAGAACTTCCTCAACAGCATCTCCTTGAACACCTCCCAAGAGCATCCAGCTACCAAGCTCTCCTTCTCTCTCAGCCACCAATTCTTAGCCAAACCTTTAAGATGATAGGCGGCTAAAATCACCCTCTGATCATCTGCAATCCCTGAGTACGAGAACATCTCCTCCATGGAGATCAACCAATCGTCTATCACATTGAAATCTGCCTTCCCGTCATAAGTGGGAGGGCTCAGCCTCTGAAACTGCGAGATGAAGGCCATCTCTGCTGGCACCACCACAGGAGGTCTTAAGGGTGTAGGAGGGGGAGGAACAACAATCCCCCCTGCAGGGCCTTGCACTCCCTGAGTCTGTCCTGCCACAACTGCTATAATAGACTAGATCTGGGCTCGCACCTCCACCAACTGCCTGCTCAAGGAATTGCTACTCTGCCGCAAGCTTTCGATCACAACATCATTCTGCGCTCCTGATGACTCACCCTCAGACAGGGGAGTCGATCTAATCGAAGGACGTCTCACCATCTTAAAGCCATAGCAACACTTGTTAGATCCTAGTACAACGGTAGACCCAACTACAAGTACAGACAATACATATATAGATATGAACTTAAAGCTGCTAAACTTGCTCTGAGAGTTTATCTTTTTACAAAAATTGATGTTATGTCCTAACCTAGGATGGTTAACCACCACCATACTAATTCTTGTGTCTAGATCGGGAATGCATGACTTTATATTATTTTTGACTCGAAAACTTATGTGTGTACATATGTCATCCTGCCAGTCTTTAGCTTGGCACGTTGTGCTTATGCAACGTTATGCTATGCATGTTTGTGCTATGCATTTTAAAAAGGCCCTAATGCATGTTATGAGCGGCATACGCATTAAAATGTTATGCATCCCATACTACATAACATTCGCATGCAACAAAAAAGAAAACGTGCTAGTCGCAGCCATGCGGTGAGGTTATGCATCCCATACTACATAACCCTCACATGTTGCCCCTATGGTGGATCCATATACGAACACATATTATGCATCCCATACTACATAATATGCCCCGTATACTTTATGTTATGCTATGAGTGTAGTGTTCGTGCTTTTGCCAAGACGTGCTGATGATATATCGGTGTGTGAATGACATGATGCTGAACTACTAATGCAATCAAAAGGGAAGGTTGCCCGACTAACTTGTCAGGCAACCTCCCTCTGATACCAACTGTCACAACCCGCATTTTCTCCGAATTAAAGAATTATCAGAGTATGAGAAAACACGCATCATGATGCCACGTCAAGCAGGGGATAACTGCTGACGCTCAGGCAAAACCATCTACTATACTTATGAAAGAAATTCATGAGTTTAATGATTTGAAAATCAGTTATATTTAGAGGCCGTATCCCTCGGCTCGGTAGATCACCTAGTCCACAGTTAAAAACTATACTTAAGCGCTGCGGAAAAATACTTTATTCAGGTTTGATATTTTAAGAAGTGCATAAGAGCCCTAAGAGGACCACTTATGCTATGCAAGACTCTACATTTAATTTATATTATATATAGGAAAACGATCTTTATACGCTGCTTGGAAAATAGTGATAAACTTTTATAAATCATGCTGATCATGCAATATATTTACAATATTAGTTGTAGTTTCAAAATAACTAGCAACCTAGCATAAATCCTCCCCAGAGCAAGTAGACTATCTCCAGAAAATGGTAGCAGCAAAAGTAATATATCTAGTACAAAGGTAAAAACTACCAGTGGGCGCCAACAACCTGACACGAACCCACTGACAAATATGTATGTCTGTAAGAAAAGTACAGAAAAACTACCTCACTAACAAGCAACAGAACCTCCAAGGTCAAAGAGACCACCAGCAACACCACCGCAACCTAGCTACCAAACTGGCTACTGCTCAGAACCTGAGGCATTCAAAAGAAGAAAGAATACCTCAGCATGCAAAACAAGAAAGAACTGCATGAAAGTGTCAACCAGGGGGGGTAAGTGAAAGAGAAAAACACACAGCAGTAAAAGTCACAAAGTCCCCAAGGCAAGACAACAAGGAATGCACTACGTGCGAGGAAACAGCATCAACCCTGCCCAGAAACTACATCCTGTAGGGTCTACTAGGCTTCCAAGAGCCCAAAATGCTGCAATCTACCAAGGAAGAAACACCCAACACCCTAAGCTGTGGGAGATGGTAGTAGCAAAAACAAACAACATGGATCCGGGTTGGAGGCAAACTCAGTCCCCCAACCTCCATTTCCAAGCCAACAAGCTCAAGGGTCTACATGTGAAAGCACAAGGGACCTTCCACCCCCTTGCCCAGCCAGTACCTGGAGCAAGATAGAATAATAAGGGTGGCCTTGGCAAAATTACACAACACCTCCCCTATGAAGAGCTTCAAACTACCACTACTAACCACGACTTACGATTCGGCCTTTAGGGAAGAAAAACATGGCCGACAAAAAAGCTACAAGTATAATCAAGGAATTCACTCGGTAACAAAAATCGAGGTAAGGGAAACAGTGTTGAAATTACTCAACACGGCTTGGCATTGAGTGAGACCCACTCAACGCCTAACCAGACCTTAGCGTTGAGTGAGTTAGCCTCACTCAGTGCCAGAATAGCCATGGCGTTGAGTGAGAATCACTCACTCAACGCCCTCCGCAAGAACAGCTCTGGCGTTGAGTGAGCTATCCTCACTCACCGCCAAAACAGCCATGGCGTTGAGTGAGGTCCACTCCCTCAACGCCTTCAGCAAAACCACAAAACCCAATAGTGGCGTTGAGTGAGTCCACCTCCCTCAATGCAAAAGCAGCTTTGGCGTTGAGTGAGGTCGACTCGCTCTACGCCAAAGTTCATTCCCGCAGGAAAACCCTAACCCAACGCCAACAAGAAGAGGTCGGCGAGAATGCCGACTGATTCTCGCCGAATCGGCGGGAATGCAGGATGATTCTCGCCGAATCAGCGGGAATCCAGGATGATTCTCGCCAATCGGCGGGAATCCAGATTGATTCTTGCCGATCGGTGGGAATCACTGACGTTACTAGTCGAAATCGGCGGGAATCACTTGATGATTCCCGTCGATTTTGACTTAGATGAAAATTCTCACTCAAACACCCCACCACTGAGCCGCAAGGAACAGACCAAACTATGGCTTTGAATGTGTCCACCACACTCAATGCCAAGTCCGGGCGGCTTTTGGCTTTGAGTGTGTACTCAACAGCAAAACCCGAGAGTCTACCAACACTGGTTCTAACCAGAGCCCTACCACAACTGCCTCCCTCACTCTCTCTCTCTCGGCCCCACCCGCAAAAGCACCCAACTAGAACTACAAATCTGGAGTCTAAATAATGAACACAACTAGCAGGTTGAGCAAACCGCACAAGGAGGGGGGCTTATAGGAGAATCTAAGCCCTAAATTTAGCAGGATAAAAGAGAACATGCTTGGTTTCTACCCTAGGGCTAACCGGGAAACATTCAAGAATTCAAAAGAACAACAATGGCAAGGGCAAGAATACCACTTGCCTCGATTTTCGGCGAAGCTTGGTCGGATTTCCCTCCTCTTCATTCTGCACTAGAAGGAGCAGCACCTAACAAGCAAACCCATACTTTAATGGCCGAAAACCACAAGAAACCGAAAATCCAAGTCTCCTAAAACCCCACGAAAAACAAACCTCTTACCGTAGAAACGTAGAACTGAGCGAAAGAAAGACAACGCCGCTTTCGGAATCGAAATCCATCCACGAACACTCCCGGAATCACCGTCCGAAGGCTAGGGCTAACCGTTGCTTCCGCCTCTGCTTTCCGCGAAACAGGAACAACAGTTTTCTTTTGATCTCGGGAAGGAGGAAGGAGAAGTGGGCCCGCTGATTCTAATTAAGGTATTTATAACTGCTTAGCCATGTCGATTTAGCCTAACTGCAGCCCAGCCACCGGTTCACTCAGCTAAAAATCAAATTTTTAATTTGATTTTACTAATAGCACACCCAAAACGACGCGAAAATCGAACTACCTCGGAATTCGACGAAATTCGCACCGTGGCTAAATATCCATGCTACGAACACAATTGCGAAGTCGAAACTAACTTTCGACGAACAAAACTCGAGTTATACCCTCCCGAATCCAAAACACAAGCATCCCCCAAGAGGCCACACCGGGTCACCCAAAACTAATTGGCTTGCTAGGGAGATCTTGCCAACAGGCTACAAAATAGGGCACCCAGTTCTAAGGAGTTAAGACCACACTCCACAGATTGCACAAGCCAAGAAAATGCGTCGACGTAATGCCAAACGAGAATTTAATAATCGCATAAAAATCGGGGGCGTTACAACAGCTGCCTACTGAGATGTACTCAGATTCAACCGTAGAGGTTGCTACACAGTTCTGCTTTTTTACTTTTCCACGATATAAGTCTTCTTCGTAGGAATTGGTACGTCCCAGAAGTGCTTTTCCTATCATCCCTGCTTCCTGCAAAGTCAGCATCTGAAAAGCCTATCAACTCGACATCATTGTTTCTTGGGTACCACAAGCCAAGATTTAGTGTACCTTTAAGGTATCTTAGAATCCGCTTTGCAGCGATATAATGATATTCCTTAGTGTTCACATGATATCTGGCACAAACACATGTGGAAAACATAATATCCGGTCTACTAGCAGTAAGGTAGAGCATGGATCCAATTTTTCTTCTGAATTTGGTTTCATCAAAAGGTTTCCCTTTCTCATCCTCTTCCAGAGACACAGTGGATCCCATTAGAGTCCTCATAGAGGTTGCACTCTCCATTCCGAATTTCTTGAGGAGTTCATTTATGAACTTCGTCTGAGAAATGAAAATTCCATCCTCAGACTGTTTCACTTGAAGTCCCAAAAAATACTTCAGTTCTCCTATGCTGCTCATTTCAAACTTCCCTTGCATAAGTTTAAAAAACATCTTGCACAGGTTGTTGTCCGTTGAAACAAATATTATGTCATCGACATAGATTTGCTCCAGCAAAATCTTGTCTTTGACTTCCCTAAGAAACAATGTCTTATCTATTTTTCCTCTCGAGAACTTGTTCTCAAGAAGAAAACTAGACAGAGTCTCATACCAAGCTCGAGGAGCTAGTTTTAAGCCATATAATGCCTTATTAAGAAAGTAAACATGATCAAGGAGTGTTGGATTAACAAAACATGGGGGTTGCGTGACATATACTTCCTCTTTTAAATTTCCATTCAGGAAAGCAGACTTCACGTCCATCTGATAGACAGTGAATCCTTTGTGAGAGGCATATGCCAGGAACAACCTGATCGCCTCGCGTCTTGCAACTGGTGCAAAGGTTTGGTCGAAGTCAATCCCCTCCTCCTGTCTGTAACCTTGAGCCACCAATCTTGCCTTATTCTTGATGATGACACCGTGTTCATCCAGTTTGTTTCTGAAGATCCACTTAGTGCCGATCACATTCTGTTTCTTTTGTTTGGGAACTAGCGTCCAGATGTTGTATCGTTCGAATTGATGCAGTTCATCTTGCATTGCCAATATCCACGACACATCTTTGTTCGCTTCGTCAAACTTCTTTCGCTCAACCTGTGATAGAAAACTAAGGTGAAGAATCTCGTTAATTGTACCTCTGCGAGTTCTAACACCGTCTCGAGGATCTCCTATGATCTGATCTCTTGGGTGATCCCTCACGTGTCTGAGCTCTAAGAGTCTGGCATCTGGAGCTCCAACAGCTTCTCGGGCTCCTCCCTCTTCTGGGAGAATTTCTCCATCCTGACCGTCATCTTCTCCAGTTGGTGTTGAGGTGGAGACCTTGACTTACTTGGGAGTTTCATCTTTAGCAGTCTCATCTAGACTTAATTGTTCAAGCCTTGCACCTGCATCTTCAAAAATGCCTCTGGAAGAATTGTTGTGCAGAAGGCTTCCTTCATCAAATACAACATTAATGGACTCCTCTACCACTAGGGTTTTCTTATTGAAAACCCTATATGCCCGACTATGGCTACTATAGCCCATGAAGATGCCTTCGAAGCATTTTTCTCCGAATTTAGTACGCGGGTACTTCCAATTATTGAGTACATAGCATTTGCATCCAAAAATTCTTAGATAGGACATGGTTGGTTTCCTGCCTTTCAATAACTCATAAGGCATCTTATGATGATTCTTATTGATCAAGGCTCGGTTTTGCACGTGACAGGCAGTATCGACAGCCTCTACCCAGAAGTACTCTGGAAGAGAAGCGTCATTCAACATTGTCGTACATGCCTCAATGAGCGTTCTATTCCTCCTCTCCGCAACTCTGTTTTGCTGAGGAGTACGCGGGGAGGAAAACTCATGAAAGATACCATGTTCTTCACATAATTCTGTCATAGCTCTAGACTCGAATTCTGTTCCATGGTCACTTTTGATTTTGACCACGGAGCAGTTAAGTTCGTTCTGAATCTGCTTGATAAAATTAGTGAAGATGTCAAACGTATCTGACTTTCGTTTCAAGAAGAACACCCACGTAAACCGAGAGTGATCATCAACAATCACTAGCGTATATGATTTGCCTCCTAAGCTATGAACTTGCACTAGACCGAACAAGTCCATGTGCAGAAGATAAAGACATCTGGAAGAGTCTTTGTCTACAATGCCCTTAAAGGTAGCCCGAGTCTGTTTGCCCTTCTAGCATGCAGGACAAGGGCTATCTTTGATGCACTTAATAGTAGGGGCATCCCTTACTAAATTCTTGGAAAACAACATATTAATTGTTTTGAAATTAATATGTGTTAATCTCTTGTGCCATTGTTCACAGAGAGATGCACTATCTTTTGCTACTAGGCAAATGGGGGAGGAAGAGTCTAAGCTATAAAAATCTAAGCAAAAAATATTTATGCTCCTAATGCTAGTTAATACCGTCTCCGAAGAGGCACACGATATTATCAAGCACTTTTCCTTGCAGAACTTAACGTCGTATCCTTTATCACACAACTAGCTTACACTGATCAGGTTATGGTTTAACCCTTCAAGATAGGCCACGTCGGTGATAGAGAACAGACCGTTGGATATCATACCATAACCCTTGGCGACTCCTCGATCTGATCCTCCAAAGTTGACTTTGGGTCCATTTTCGACTGGGGAGTAATCACGCAATAGGCTTTTTGTCCCGGTCATATGCCGGGAACATCCACTTTCCAAGTACCAGAATGGCATTTTGGTGGCCTTTGGACATACCTGCAAAACAGAATTAGTTTCCCTTAGGAACCTAATTGAACTTTGGTCCTAGATTCCTTGTTAGCACACTCCCCCTCGGGTGGTTAACCCTACGAGTGGTCGGCCTCGCATTGCTAACATGAGGAGTCTCATTGTTTCTTGGATTAAACCAGCAATCCACGGCAAAGTGACCAACTTTGCCACAGCACCAACAATCAAACCTGTTGTACAGATTCCTAGTCCCCTACTTCACCATTGGAACGGTGGGTCCAGGCAGGGCCCTGGATCCGGAGGCGGAGGCATCATGACGACAACATTCACATGATTCCTTCACTTCCTGTTCCTTCTGTATAATAGGCTTGACCATTGGGGCCTGCTTCCTATTATGGTCGCTAGAGAAGTAGCCATAATTCTCCACTTGGATTTCCTCATTAGGTGCCTTGAAGACACTCTCAACGTAGTTACGGGGGAAGGTCCAACCATCATACCGGCTCTTGGGCTTTTCAACCGAGGGCCATAAGAAGTGGCCATAGGTTGACTCAAAGTCATGCTAATTGCATGGAAAGCTAGGCTTTCTGAATGAAACAGGACCGAGTGGGGCATTTCCCTTTTCTGCAGCAGAGGCCTTCTTAGTAGCCTTATTTTTCCTCTGATTTCTGTTTCTCCTGGATGATTTACAAGGCACGACCACATGACCTAAGCCAGCCCCCTTAGCATGAGCAGAGAATACATCAACCAGAGGAAGAATGGTCTTGGGCATAGAGAATCTTTTGACAATCTTCCTCTCAGCCGCAAGCTATTCTTCCAGCTTGTTAATTTCTTTCTGCTTTTGGTCAAGGAGCCTTAGAGAATCTGAGTGCTCAAAAGTCAGGTCAAGGTGTTCCTGTCGGAGAGAAATCAAGTCAGTGATCTCTTCTCTTAGGGACACACCCTCAGCCTTAAGGAATTTGACTTCCTTTTTCTGAGCGCTCAACCTCTTTCGGCACTCTTCGAAAGTATTGAGCAGAAGCTCATACTTTTTGAGGAGTTCAGCTTCACGGGAAGATGGACTGTCCTCGTGATCATCTTCAGGAGGCTCAGAGTCAGAGTTAGAGAGAGGGGTGCGATCTTTTACCTTCCCAGTAAATGGGGGACAATCTCCATCTGAGTCGGAGCGACCCATTAGCCCGAAGTAGGCTTCCTCATCATCACTGGAGTCTGAAGAATCAGATTCACTCAGTGTCTTTGGCTTTTTAGCAATGTATCTCCTCTCCTTCTTCTTATCTCTAGAGGACTTGTGCTCCTCTCCTTTCCACTTATCTCTCTTGCTTTGGTGGCAGTCAGCAATAATGTGGCCTGGCTTATTGCATCCAAAGAAGATAATGTCAGCAGAACGATGCTTGTTCTGTTTAGACTCATACCTGTCAAAAAAGTAATTCTTCTTCTGATATCTGGAGGAGGAGCCATCCTTTTTTCTCTGATTCCTCATCTTGATGAACTTCTTGAACTCTCGTGTGATGAAGGAGAATTCTTCCTCAGATAGCTCTGAGCCGGATGAGCATGGCTCAGAGTCTTCTTCCTCAGCCTTTCTCCAAGAGCGTGACAAGGCTGCACCCTTGCCTTTCCTTGAGTGATTAGCTTTCAGGTCCACAGTCTTTTCTTTGGCTGCGGCCTTATCGGCTTCTTCTTCAGCTTTTCTGGTGTTCAGCTGAAGCTTGTAGGACATTAGCTTCCCAAACAGAATCTGGGGATCAGTTTCTGCCAGCTTGCCAAACTCTCTGATGGCGTAGATCTTGGTGTCCCATTCCTTAGTAAGGGATCTAAGGAATTTGTCATTTAGTTCACCATCGGTGAACACTCAGCCATAACCCTTTAGAACATTGACGATCTTCAGGAAGTTCTCGAATGTCACTCAGATTTCTTCCTTGGGACCTTGCCTAAAGGCCTCATATTTCTGGTTTAGAAGGGATCTTCGATCATCCCTTAATTCATCTGTGCCTTCCATCAGAATGATCAGGCAGTGCCAGATGTCCTTGGTAGTACTACAGTTGTTGAAATTCTTCATCATTGAATCATCGACGACGCTTACTAAAATGTTTTGAGCTTTCTTGTCTAGTCCGACAAGCACCATCTTATCCTTATCCATTTCAGAGAGCTTCTTGGGCACTATCTTGGTCGGATCAATGGTGGAGGCATTAGTTGGGATATAAGGGCCCTCCTCCACTATCATGAAGAGTTGGGGATCGACTGCTTCCATGTAGAACCTGATCCTTTCCTTCCAGATGGGAAAATTTAGTTTGGTGCATTCTGGAATCTTTCCTGAATACTTGAGTCCGTCCATTCCTGAAATCTTATTTCTTCTTGACACTAGACACAGGATCTTACTCAAGGTGTTAACCTTATTGATGAGTAACCTCCCTATGATACCACTTGAAGTATCTAGTGTCAACCTAATCCACCTATGAGGAGGGGGGGAATAGGTTTCGTGCAGTCTTTTGCGGAATTAAACTAACCTGTACAAGTAAGAAAATAGAACACAGAAAACACACAAAGAATTATAATGGTTTCCCGATTTGGGTACGTCCACTTTCCCCCTACGACCTATCTCCGACCAAGGGACGACTCAGTCACTTCTTCAAACGGATTGAAATCCAATCCTCACACTAGGAGCAACGCTCCCCTAACTACGGAAGGAACCCTTCCAACAACGGAGTCACAACTCCACCACAATGGGTTGCACCCAACCCTTATAACTAGGAATGAAAATTCCTTTACAACAAAATTGAATGTAAGAAAAAAAAATACAAATAATGCTTTGGAGATTCCGATGTCCTTCTTCATTTGTTGAAGCTTGCACGAAAAGTACGAAGAGTCCACAACCGGATTTCTCACTTGGAATGGATCTTGTCAAGAACGGCGGCGGCAAGTAAGTGCGGCGGCGATGCTTTGTAGATCCAAACTTCTTGACGAAGCAAGTTAGGTCTTCGAACGATCTCAGTCGGATCAAACGTCTCAACCGATTCGGAAGGGAGAACAAGTCTCGTTCAACGAATCAGAAGACAAGAGATCCCAAGAGAGATACGTGAGACCGGCTGCTTGCCTCGGTTCTGTCGTCGAATGATCAGAGATGAACTGAGATCAGCGGCGGCGACGACCTTGTGAGCGGCGATGTGCGATCGGCAGTTTCCGCGATCGGCTAGATCACGACGTCGGCGTTCTTTTGTATTTCTGTGTATGTTCTTATCTCTTGAGTTTCAAAGTACCCATGTATTTATACCAGGAGCCAACCCTAATGACCGTTGTGGGGCCCACGAGGAGAAGCCCTATCCCCGACCGAAACAGCACACAGCGGCTTGGTTCGGTCCAGCGAACGGTGAGAATTTGCCTAAGGCAAAATCGGCGGGAGTCATTGGTGATTCCCGTCGATGTCGGCGGGAATCACTCTCGACTCCCGTCGATTCTGCCTTGGCAGAATTTCGGTTTGAAATCTGCCAGCTGGGGGAAGTCGGCAGGAGTCGTTATTTATTTCCGTCGAAGTCGGCGGGAATCACTAACGACTCCCGTCGAAGTCGGCGGGAATCACTAGCGATTCCCGTCGATTTTGACTTAGAAGAATTTTCCTTCTTCGTTCTTTTGAAAACTTGGTCTACCCATCCTTGCTCCTTCTTCTACTCTTAATCTACCTTGACCCAATACTTGAAAATAAGTACACTCTAGCAGAGAGAGCACACGTGAATCAACACACTGATCTACACAACGAGGGATTACGTTGCGCAGACCCGTGTATATTGACCCACTGCACCCTGACATTGGTGTGTACTTAGCATGGAATAGCTGCAAGCACAACTTGATAGAATTATCAAATACATTGTCAATTCAACTTAGCTTGTTCAGGGGCTTCTTCAAATCAGGTCTATTGTGGATGCAATACCCAACAACATTCCTATATTTAGGTTCTAAATTAATGTTAATGCTGAAAAAAATTTTGATAGCGAAAAACGGGACACCATGCTCAGGAACACTTAACCATACTGAGCCCAAGCAAGCAAAAAAAACAACTAGAAGAGCAAGAGTCTTGTACTAATTAAAAAATCTCTTTACACAGCGAGGCATACATGGCGAGACATGATTGCCAATGTATCCGAAGGAGCAAGTAAATTACAAAATGAGAAACAAACCACGCGGCTCAAGGAGTAACTGCCGACTCTGCTACTAACCGCTAAAGGAGTCCGCTGAAGCCGCCTGATTGCAAGAATGAACAAGCCACGCAAAAAACCCGTTATTCCAGTGCTGCTAAAGAACTCTAGCCGCTGAACTGCAGACCGCCTGACCGTGAGGTCGCCTAGCCACTAGAATACGCGAACTGCTGCCACCGAACTTGACAAGTTGCCTAGAGTCGGACAACTTTTTTGAACAAAGAAGAAGTTGCACAGGAGAAACTTCTTAGTCGCAAGCCGCAACCTGATGGAAGCCGCTGGTTGTTACCCGCAGAGTCCGCACTCCTTTAGAACCAAAATCTTGGCTCTCCAGCGCTATCCAGATAACCTGCATAGCACAAACCGATCAAACCTCTTCAAACCGCGCGGATAAAAAACCCTAACCGTAGCAACGTTTTGCGAGCTGACTTACTATTCAATCGGTACTGTTAATGTGATAGGGGGTCCTATTTATAGGCACAGAGAGGAGTGTGATCACCTCCTTAGATGATAGGATAACCGCCCTATCCAGTGCGATCAACAAGTATATCCGCAAAGGCTGCGGATACACACCAGACCGCTACAACATAGCCAGGAGAGAGATCGCCAAGCCTAGCTAGACTAGAACACCAACCAGGAAGACTCAGCGAGTACCACCCCAGTCCGCCAACTTGCGGACAAAGATCCAGATCACAGAATGCAAGCTCGCAGTCAAGTCGCACAAGACAGATGCTGTCGAGCTAAGAGGATGAAGAAACCAACCCGCGCAGGCCTTGCGACCTCTGGACTTATGCTGACCATGACTTGGTCCTAATCCAGACCAAGTACACACCACCAGACATGCCTGGTGCGAACACAGCACCAACGGATACAACATCAGTTCGCACACGACCGACAAACTCTAGAGCCAGCTGCCCAACCCGGTAACAGAGCGGATAAATATCCTATCCACCTGAAATAACCTAGGAATAAAACCGCAGAACACTGGCTGACCTAGCAAGTCGCCAGCTCAGTCCGCTCAGACCGCCCGGTCTGACCACCAAAACCTCCAGCAACAACAAAGCCGACTTGCCAGGCTGCCACACTCTATCCGCACAAGCCACCAGGACAAACCGCCTAGACCTCCCAGGTCACCCACTTCCACTTCAAAAAATTCAACACTCCCCCTTGAAGTGGGAAGTGGAGACCAGCCCTAGCAATTCTCGTAACAGAGTAAATGGCCTTTTTAATAGCGGCTTCATGAAAATGTCCGCGATATTGTCCTCGCTCTGTACACGTATAACTACTAAAGATCCCTCCAACACCTTCTACGGAACGAAATGTGCTCAATCTCAATGTGCTTGGTCCGCGCGTGACAAACTGGATTATTAACCAGTTTTAGGGCACTCTCATTGTCACCACGTAGCAGAGTAGGACTACGCACTTCTTCATGAACATCCTCTACTAGTCTCATAAGTCAGATTTCTTCCCGAGATGCCAAGGACGAAGCATTGTACTCTACTTCTGTAGTAGAGATAGACACTGAATCTTGCTTCTTACTGCACCAGGAAATCCCTGCTGATCCACATGTGAAAACATGACCAGATGTTGACTTCCGGTCGTCTGAATCTCCCCCATAATCAACATTCGTATAACCTTGCAGGTTGAAGCTCGTGTCTCTCCCATAAAGGAGACCCATATCAGAAGTGGACTTCACATATTTCAGAATGCTCTTTGCCACCATCAGATAAGGCTTCCTAGGTTTCGCCATATATCGACTTACTCGGCCTACAACATATGCAATGTCTGGCCTCGTAATCGTCAAATAGATAAGGCTCCCCACCAGAGCACGGAACACTAGAGGATCTGGAAGTATCCTCCCCTCATCTCGTCGAAGCTTGATGCTAACCTCAAGAGGAGTAGAGAAACTCTTCCCTTCCCACATGCCGAATAGCTGAATGATCCGATCCGTATAGCCCTTTTAGGAAAAAAGTATGTCTTTCTCTTTCCTCTCAACCTCGAGTCCAAGGAAGTGGTGGAGCTCACCCAAGTACTTCATCTCGAATCGAATGGCTAGCTCTGCCCTGAGCTTAGCCACCTCCTCCTCGGTGTTACCCGTGATGATCATATCGTTCACATACACCAGCACCAAGACTTGAAGCTCCCCCTTCTTCTTGACAAACAAGCTCGAATTCGAGTCAAGGGAAAAATTACCGCAGAATTGGAGATATTCTGCGATCTTCCCATACCATGCCCGCAGAGCTTGCTTCAAGCCGTAAAGAGCCTTCCTGATCTTGCAGACGTATCCTGGATGATCTTCAGACACGTATCCAGACGACTGAACCATGAAGATGTCTTTATTGATCTCCCTGTAAAGAAAAGCATTCTTTACGTCTAACTGCCACATCGTCTAGCCCTGACAAGCTACCAAAGCCATCACCACTCGAACTGAAGTCATCTTCGCTACATGACTAAACGTCTCTTCATAGTCTTCTCCATATTGCTGAGAAAAACCTCAAGCTACAAGGCGAGCATTATACCGATCGATTCTCCCATCCACCTTCTTCTTCAGCTTGTATACCCACTTGCATGTCACAGGAGTAATGCCATCGACCTTGGGCAAAAAGTCCCAAGTCTCATTCTTCCTAAGGGAAGCCATATAACGTCCCAATTCACGCTAGGCCACTCTTGCGCGCTTTTGAGTCTTGAGAGACAATTTGGGCTCAGGGAGTGCTGGCAGCTAGGCTTACACTTGTGTAAGGGAAGATAAGTCAGTCCAGAGTAGGACACGGGTAGTGAAACAGGCGTGTCCATACCTGTGTGGTGCTCTGGTACCTGGGTTGGAAATTCGCGGAGTTTCCATAGAAGGACATGGGTAGTGACACAGGCGTGTCCCTACCCGTGTGTAGGTGGACATGGGTAGAGGCACGGGCGTGTCCCCTACCCGTGTGTGTAATTGACATCGTTGATCGTGTGTCCCGAGTAGGACACAGGTATAGACACGGGCGTGTCCCTACCCGTGTATAATGTGTCTAAGAGTTTCCCGAGCAGGACACGAGTAGATACACGGGTGTGTCCCTACCCGTATGCATATCTCCAGGAAGTCGGCCGTGTCTCCCAAGTAGGACACGGGTAGGACACGGGCATGAACACGTCCATGTCGTGTGACACGAGTAGTGGACACGGGCGTGTCCCTACCCGTGTTTGTGTCGAAATGACACTCTAACCATCGATAATGCTTCACCCGAGCAGGATACGGGTAGGGACACAGGCGTGTCCCTACGCGTGTTGGTCCTATATATATAGGATTTCTGAAACTTTGGTCATTTTTAATCCTCTTCCCAAGCCTTTTTCTGTGGAGAGACTGGTGCTGGAGCAATCTTCATCCCGTGAAGAACCACCGCCGCCAAGGAGAAGAAGATGCCGCCGCGAAGGGTGACGAGATCCACGGCTAGAAATGGTGAAAACACCGGAAACAAGGTGAGCTTCCTCACCTCTCCCTTGGTGCTAAATCTCTAGTTATTCCTAGGCGAGATATCGATTCAAAAGAGTCTTGATGTGTGAGATGAAGATTTCTAGGAAGAGGACATACTAGGACTTATGTTCTAGGGTTTAGTCATCTTCAACCTCTCCTTCCTTCAATGTGATGATGGGGGATGGTCTCGTGAAGAGAAATGACTTATGAGGGTGAATAAGGGAGGAGGAATTTATGGTTGTGATTTGGGAAGATCGGCTAGAGGAGGAAGATGAACCGATGCCGTTCGTTCCGCCTCAAGATGCGCGCAGAAATCTGCTTTCTGCGAGCAGCGATATTCGTGGCCATTTTCATATATGAAACAGCCAGATCTGGGCTTTTGACTAAACACAAAAGTCATAGCCCATGGAAATACCTTTCCAACGAGTGGTTACACATCTTCGTGCGAAGTCTGTAGCCATGAAAAAGTCTGATCGAAAGGGATGGTTTCCAAGCTAAGTGTGCAGAATATGTATTCTCAACGCAGCAAACTTGAAGCCGATTACAAGCATGATACAACCAGATCTGTGCTTTTTACTAAACACGAAAGTCATAGCCCTTGGAAATACCTTTACAACGAAGGGTTAAACATTTTCACCGGATTCCTGTAGCACCCGGAATATCCATTTGAAATTCTATACTTTACTCATTTCTTCCACATTTTGTTCTCAGGTTTAAGTAAATCCATGATAGGAGTTGGTAGAGGGTTTGTTGTGAGTTGTTGGATAGATCCTTTGCAATCAAATGGCGAAGTGAAACGTACATGAACGAAATGATTTGGTTGATAGACCCTTAAGTGAACTAGTGGGTAAACGAGTTGGATTGTATAGACAAACAAATTATGTGAACCGGTAAGATAAGCTTGATACTAGCAATGCGATGAATATTGTGTAGAAGAGGATTGAATAAGGTTAGTGCATGAAAAGTTGTAAGGGTTGATAGTGCGTGAGTGTTTGCCGCACTTGATTGATTGTGTTGATAAGGGACTCGGTGAGGAGCCCTTGTGAGCTGTTGAGCTCGAAATATTAGATTGCATGCGGTTTGAGTCGACACGTGGTGTCATAATCCTGGGTTAAGGATAGTGTGGCAGGTCTATCGGCTCGCTAGTCGTCACACCGACGAGAGTTGACAGTTATACCTTGGGCGATTGAGCTTGGTCCTCGGTGCTCGTTCCCGGGGCTCCTTTCGTGCCGAGTGAACGGTTGGGCTTGGTCCTCATACTTTTTCCGAGGCTCCTTTCGGGTCACATCATAGGACAGTTCGGGGCTTGGTTCTCGGTGCACATCTACCCGAGACTCCCGCTGAGCCGTAGTACGCGTGTGAGCTCCGCTTTTGTGTTCTTAGTGTTGAGGCGTACGGAGACCTAGGTCAGGTAGTGTGGAGACCAGCCTAGTAGTGGAGATGCCCACTCTACTGTCACCGTCTGGCCATGACGGATGATGCCTGAGAGGTTAGCTACCTACTCGAAAAGAGAACTAAGAGTCTGTGTCGGCACATCAATTGCTTGTGCGTGATCATGGGTGAGTCATTGCATAACATTCATGACATTGCATTACATCGTATACACAAGATCCTCATCGTATAAGTTTGTATGGACACTCTTATACGATAAGTTACTTTACTGTTGAGCCGAACCTCAACTTATATGTCTATATGGGCATTCATATAAGTTGAGTTACTTTCTGTTGTAGCTTTACTATTTTATACTCTGCTGTAGATGATAGAACTGCTGGGGCAATTGGTTTGCTCTTTATTGTTCTGCTATATACATACATGGTTTACTGATCACTCTATACCACCTGTTTGTACTATTGCTTTATATACAAATATTGTACCCTGTTCCTTTCTCTGCTCGGTGCTGAGGAGTCATCGGAGGAGCGGATGTGAAAGCCACTTAGTCGTTATGACTAACGGTTACTACGTCTTCCTTTTTAGGAGGAAACCCCGCAAACGGAGCAGCAGTAGGTTTTGCAGCAAGACAGCCAGGCCAGGATGACAGGGCCTAAAGGGACGGTATGGTCGTTACCGTCGGTGAGTGATGTGAGTTTTTGAGAGACTTTTGATGTAGCCCATTTTGGGCAAGTTTACTCATACTCTGATACTTTGGAAGCTTGATGAAGCTTCTTTATTTGCTGTACTTTTGGACTAATTATATGTTTTTTGTGGATTTTGACTTTTGATTTTATTCTGGTTTGGTTGGCATGATTGATATTGGTAAAGTCCGGCAGAATAGGCGTCTTGTATTACAGGCTAGCCCGAGTGCTAGCGTTACTGCAAGTCAGCTGTTCTGGGCATAAGACTCCCCTCGAGCCGTGTTTTGTGTTCCGGGAGGGGGGGGGGGCTCTTACAAGCCATCTCCTCATCCATGACATCTTCCCACTCCTTGACCCTAGTAGCATCTTCAAATCTAGAAGGCTCTCTCTCATCCAAAGGGCTTGCGAAGAAACAAGAGACCAAGCTCATTATGTTTCCTTTGCTATACTGAGCCGGTGGTTTGATGGTCCTCTTCGATCTCTGAAGGGTCTGACCCCTACTAACCACCTCAGTTGCTTCTTCTGAACTAGATCTGTTTCTAGGCAGACTTGGAGCAGTGCTCCCTCTGCTTCCTAAACTATAAGCCCTTTCCCTAGAGCTAGAAACACCTAGATCTCCTGGTGATAGGCAACTCCACCAGAAGATCCTTAGCAGCCTCCCCTTGCTCGCCATCTGACTTACTTTCCTGCAGCTCCACAGAAGAGCCACCTCCATATGACGCCAGCTCGTCGAAGACCACATATCTTGAAACAACAAACTACTTCATAACAGGGTCCATACATTTCCACCCCTTCTTCCGCTCATCATAGCCTACAAAGACAAGCTTCCTTGCCTTTGAATCCAGCTTTGTCCTTAGAGCATTTAGGATGTGAATGTAGTAGGTAGATCTAAACATTTGAAGGTGTCTACCTCCAGACTTCTCCTTGAACATCATCTCATGAGGAGATTTCATGTTGATCGAACTCAGATACATCCGATTGATGACAGAGGTGGCGCAGACCATTCCCTCCGCCCAGAAGGACCTTGGAATGCCTTTAGTATGAAGCCAACACTTGTACGTTTCCTTCAGATGACGGATCTTCCGCTTTGCTACTCTATTTTATTATGGAGTATGAGCACAAGTGAGCTCCCTATGAATTCCATGCTTCCTGCAGAAGTTTGAGAACTCATTTGAAACAAACTCACCTCCATTGTCTGTTATCAACTTCTTGATCTATAGGCCAAGCCGGCCCTCCACCAGCTCTTTAAACTCCACAAACAATCTGCAAGCATCTGACTTCTCTTTCATAAAGTACACCCAAGTGTACCTAGTGTAGTCATCAATCAGGACCAGCATATACCTGCTTCCTCCAAGGCTGGCTGTGATGGTCGGCCCCATCAGATCACCATGTATGCACTCCAGTGGTGGTTTACACCTGGTCAACGACTTATCAAATGGAAGGCGATGAGCTTTTCCATATTGATATCCCGCGCACACATGACCGTCGCCGAAGGATGAAAACTTAGGCAAGCATTTCACAAGGCTCTTCACTGTCATGGCTTTCAGCTTGTCCATCCTAACATGTCCCAACCGCTCATGCTAGATAGCACCACTATCGTTGGCCCTCATCCGATCAATATAGGAACTTGCTGATAACACAAAAAGTCCCTCACCCTTCTTCCTACATGAGCAACGTCAGCCTTAATCGCTGACACGTTGCGAAGAAACTTCACTTATGTTGGACCAAACAAAACGTTATAGCACGCATCTACTACTTCAGTCAAAAATAAGAGGTTCTTCTACATGCCGAGTATGTGATAGACACTCCTTAATGTGAGTGGACCCTTATCACTACTCAAAGATACTACACCCTCCTTCTCTACTGCATGAACAGCATCATCAGCGGTTATGATTTCTTCGTTACCTGAGAATGTCCGTAGAGAGGAGAACTTTGACTCATACCCGGTGAGGTGATGATTATACCCTCAGTCCATGATCCAGTCATCTTGGTAGTCGATGGTGGATAAGGCCAGGACACATGTGCCAGTCATGAATGCTCCTCCCCGTCTGACTTCCTCAACACTGGACTCAGCTTCCTCCTTGTCTGCAACATGTCCAGGCTGCAGTTTGACCTTGCAGTCTTTTTTGAAGTGTCTTAGATGGGTGCATCTATAACACTTAAGCCACTCCTTCTTCTTCTTCCAATATCGCTTAGGACCAACACTCTCCTCTTGCAGATATGAAGTAGAAGGTTCCTCTCCAGCATCAAACTTCTTCTACTTCTCCCACCTCTTGTTCTTCATTGAAAAAAATGCCTCACTGCTTCCTTCAAAGATAGTGACTCCAGCCATCTGCCTTGCCAAGCTCTCCTGCGATGCCAACAGGTTCTCTTTCTCTAGCAAGGATGGCTGAGTGGACCAGCCTTGAACTAAAGTGACAAAGGCCACATACTCCTTTCGCAAGCCGCGAATTATGTGCCTCTTCAGGTTTGCCTCAGAAATAGGCTCATCAGGGTCCAGAGCTGAAATCTCAATGTATAAGTTCTTCATTTTCAAGAAGAACATTGAGATGGATAGATCACCTTTAGTGGCCCTTGCCAACTCATTGTAACATCCCTCAGACTTTCTAGACCCCTAGGATGGTTTTCTCATGACTAGGTCATGACAAAACCCTGGGAAGCATAAAAGGGTTTGAGTGAACATGGGAATTATGGTGTGAACCACCTTGGTCTGCAAATAGAAGAACTTCAAACACTAGCTTAGGGTTGATCCTAGGGCTTCACCATGACTCCATGACCCCACCACAACATCTTTAACCCAGTAGATGGTCCATTAGAGCCATAGAGACCCATTGGAGTCAACAATATAGGCCAAGTTGACCAAGGTCAACCTTAAGCCTAAGAAAGTCAACTTAGCTCAATTTGGGTCAATTGACCACCTAAGTGTCAAATGACCTCACCCTTAGTTTCTTGGCATCATGGGGGACCCAATGACCCCAAAATCCCCATGCCTAAGTCACCCAAGTGGCTAATTTGGACAAACTCAACCCATAGCTCAATTTGGTCAATTTGGGCTAACCTAGCCCAATCCAAGTGAGCTAAGCCCAAACTAGTGTGGCCCACTGGTCTAGGAGATGGAGAGGAATCTTTGGGGCCTACCAATTTCAGATATTGGTGACTAGGAGAGAGAGAATGGGAGTTTCCCCAATTTGGAGAGAGAGAAAATGAGAGATTAATGACCATCATGGCAATGGAGGCTCCATAACCCCCCACTTTTATGGGGATTTTACTCCTCTGAGGGAGAGGAGAAGTTTTCAGGAGGTGGCTTGCCATTAGGGTCGCTCAGCCCCCTTTATTTGGCTGAAATCGAAAAAGCCCCATTATGACCATTAATGAAGTTTTTCAAAATTGAGGAGTTACACACCTCCTCTCCTCAATTCTCTCTTTATGGACCTTCACCAGAGAAAGGGCAAACGTTTCCCCCGATCCTTTCTCAATTCCATTGAGGTTGGTGTAGAAGTTGCAGAAGAGCCAAAGCGCGGTCGCCGAAAATGGTGAGGAGGCAAAGCACACGCATTCAGGCCGCAGACCAGGTCCTCCTCTACTCTTTCTTCATGGGTTAGATCTTAGGAATTGTTAGAGCAAAGAATCGGCCTCATTTGAGCCCGATCGGGTGGAATTTTTCCATTGGTTTCCCGTGAAAAAGAGGGTGTCGGGTTCGTCGGAATCCGCCGTCTTCGGTGGCCAAACCACCTCCGACTGATAGCCCTCACCTCAACGGAGCTGGTGGTGTCGGTGGTTGGCCGGGGAGGTGGCCGGAGGGCCGGGAATTGGGGCTTGAGTTAGTTCCTGGTCGGGCGGATCTGGGCTGTTGGCTCGAGGAAGAAGAAAGCCAGAAGCCATCTGATCCTGCCTTAAGATCCGTGCAGATCTAAATATATTAAATTTGTTATATGTATATTTCTGTCACATAATTTCACCTGTTTTGAAATTTAAATTAAAAATACTTATAGGTCTTTTCTAAAAAACTACTCAACATGAAACTTGTATCCCTATGAGTCTAGCTTATTTTAAAATTTACTTGAACTAATTTGGTCAGGCCACTGCACTCATTTTGGTGAGGTCTATACTTAGGGTTGATCAGAGATTGTTTGAAATGCCCCCATCAATCCTGGCCTCCAAATGACTTGAAATTTGGAGCATGAGCCATTCATATCTAGATCTAAAACATATCCAAAAATGGGAGTTTTTGGAAAAAGTTTTTATAAAGTTTTGGAAATCATTTTATTTTTTCATGTAAGATTTAATTAAAGGGTCTAATGACCTCCAAATCCTCCCAAATTTTGGTGAGTAGTCCTTGGGGTCAATATAGGACTCTGTATAAAATTTCATTCCATTTGAAGATGATTTGGTTTGGAATTTAGTAGACCCTAGCCTAGGCCTAAAAGGGTTATTTAGGTCAAAGTGTCCCTTGTAGGTATTGAGTGACCAAATCACCTCAACAAAGGTTGAAACTTGGGGCACTGATTTGATGTGACATTAAACACCCTCACATGGAGTTTGGGGTGGAATTGGGTAGATTTGTCCTAGGACCCTAGTTCAAACCCTAAGGTTGAACTTTTGGGGTTTGTGAAAGACATGGGGTGATATGTCCACGTATGGACTTGGTGTTTAGTCCATGAGATCCTAGGGTGGCGAAATGCCCTAGGAAGGAATTTTGTGGTATTTGGACACATGCACCCCACTTTAATCACTTGGAAATTATTTAGGTCTATACACCTTATGGAATAATTAAGGGGTTCTATGACCTTGGATCTTCATGAGATTTCGATAGGGGTAATTTTATAGTAATATTAACCTTTGAAATTTATTATAGGATGATTAAATAACAGTAACTCATACTTGTAGATATAACCTTCACCTTGCCCTTTTTGATGATATTGAAGTAACTGTGGTTTCATTGTCTAAGAATGATATGAAACTCTAGCAATGTTAATCAAATACCATTTGTATGCACTAATAAATTATTTGGAATAATTGGGCATTTCCTCTTAGTACTTCATGTGTAAAGTGAACTAGTGCACCTTGTTTTGATGAATAAATAATAAATACTATATCTTTCTGGAAAATTGTGTTATTTGGGCATAGAACCTTTTAGGGTATAATAAAGCATAGAAAATTATTACATGTTATTTGGATGAGTTTACAAGAATGTTTCTTCACAAAGTGCACTATCGTGGATTTATTTGAGGTATTTTTCTATATAGCTCACTGACCTTATAATTGCATGAAACTTAGTCAGTAATGTTATATGATCATAATAAGGCTCTGGTAATTTTTTTTATAAGTTTTGGACTATGAATTGTGGGATTCCCTTCATTACCTCTAATTATTTGAATTACCTTGAATTAATTATTCAGAGGTTAATACATTTATGAAAATCTGTGAAATCTGGTATTCAATGATAATTTGCTATCATATAGAGTTCATAAATTTTGGGTGGCCATAACCTAAGGAAATCTAGTACTTCATGTTAAAAAATACCCATGGCCTAAATTTTTGGAAAATTAAATAAATGCCAAATTAATTAAGAAAATTACAAGTTTCTGGATTTAGGCTAAATGTATCATGATAGACCCCCAATAATTATCTTAGGACTTTTGGATTAAAATTTTGAGTACCTCCTATCATGTATATCATATAGCTTAGGTTGGTCTTCATATAGTAAAACTGCACAAATGGTAATAGCATGTGGAATGGACATAGGGAGTTGAGGTTAATAGTTTACTTATTTTGGTGAAGTGAAAATGAGTTCATCTTTAGGAGTCATGATGTGGAAGTATTGGGTTGACAGGTGTTAAATGGTGCTCGGGATCGACGAAACATCGTCCTTCCTATGGAATGATCGAGAGAGAGAAAATATACAAGGGTTAGATTAAGTATAACTTTAAATGAGGTTGGCTATGGGTAGATACCAATAATAATAAGTTCATTGTGAAAGGGAGCTTTGTGCTTCAACCCATCGTAGCTCCTTGTGCCCTCGAGAGCCCTTCACAGGGAATGCCTTGGGCAGTCCAAGGTTGACGTAAGCCGTAAGACTAAATGGAATACAAGAGTAATCAGAAGTACTGTAGGATTACACTTACACTCACACTCCCCGGTGTTGTGGGAGTTAGGTTGGTTCTCACGAGCGGTACGCTCGGTGGTTTTGGTGGTGGGCAGGTTAGCCCGGCGAGCCGATGGCTTAGTAGATATTTATTACGTACCGGTTAGTCCAGGGAGCTTTGGCTCGTCGGGGGGGGGGGGGGAGAATACATTAATGTTTCATGTGCATAAAATATAAGGTGGTGGGTCTTCAGTATTGGAGGTTCATTGCACCGACACCAATACGTTGACTCGGTAAGTTTTGTTTAACACTTAGCCAAATAAAGTCCAGTGTGTCAGTCGGCAAGTGTACGCAAGAGCTCCGTTTAGCGCACCATCGTTTAGTCATACGATAGGTCTGAATGGTAGTGTTGATACCAGTTTAAAGGTGGGAGAGGCCCAAACCACCGCTTTCGTTTGCCACTACGGAGGTATCCTGGGAGGATAGGCTCCCGAAAGGTGGAACTAAAGGTCTAGGTGCACAGACTCGGGTGTGTGTGTTGCACTTGCATGTTCTTATCATAGCATACTTGCATGACATAGTATAATCATTGCATATGACCCTTGACACCTATTGTATAAATTGGTATGTGACACTTTATACAATAGGCCTTGCAAAATAACCCCTTGGTCTATAGGTTTGTATGTGCATTCCTATAGGTCATGGTTACTTAGTTTACCTTCTTGTACTTTACTTGCTCACCTTGTTCATATATATACTCATATTGCTTACCTACTATTTGCTTACTTGTACTTGCTGTGATTTTATGCTCATGATAGACAATTTCTATCGTCACCTGCTTACTTTTGTTACTCTCCACCTTAAATACCTTCCCTTTCCTTCTCCCCGCTTGGTGCTTAGGAATCATTGGGGGAGGGGTGGGGGATGATAAGACTTAGTATTTTAGACTAACGATCATTGACCAAATCATTTTAGGGGATCGTGGAGCCGAACCTGGAGATGCAACCCAAGAGGTCAGTGCGCTTGGAGACGGGACAGTCTAACACGGGAGTTCAGGCAGCTGGGACAGTGAGTCCCGATTATTAGTAGTTACTATAGATTTGATTCCGCATTGAGTGACTTGTAGTGAGGATCATGATGTATCGGGCAGGAGCCCTCTTATTAGTATTTTGATTTGTCATTACTGTGGACTCCCTTCATGGGGATTTATTTTATATTCATGTGATTTCTGGTGGACTAGTATTTGAGTTTCACTTAACTCTTTGTACTTACTCTTCTCTTCTGCAATCGGTATGGCCAGTAGGATCAGCGTTTTGTAGTGATGACCTTCCCGGGTGTGTTGGTGTCACCGCAAAGCGGCGGTTCTGGGCATAATACCCTGTTGGTTTTGAAAAAAAGGGGTCTTACAATCTGGTATCAGAGGCAAAATATCGATCGGAAGAATAGAAGTTCACAAACCCTGGGTCACCCCTGCTTGAGTTTAGTTTGGGGACAAACTAAGCAGCAGAAGCTGTGGTGTACCCATATGGGGGATCACATGTAATTATACACTTTTAACTAGGTTTGGGTCAAATTTCTTACAAGTGGCCTTTGATATGCAGCCCCTGGCACATCTTACACCGCAGGGCGGAGCCTAGTAAACTCCGAATGTTGCACCACCTCCACTGGCTCCCGCTCCATTTCTACAGTCGGAGGTGGGGCAGACCCTAATAGCTATTCTGGAGGCTTTCAAGGCTCAGCAATCTCCGGCTCCGCAGTCAAACCTGGGGGCCAATTGGTTGAGCAACTTCCGAGGACTCTCTCCCCCATCTTACATTGGGACGGAGTCGGCCGTATGGATGGAAGAGTGGCTTGATATCATGTTTGAGATAATAACCGGGATATGGTGCCCGTGGGAGGAGAGGGTGCCTTTGGTGGTCTCCTGCTTGGAGTCTCATGCCAAGAGATGGTGGAATATACTTCTGGATACTTTGTTTGCAGATCGGGAGGTTGATGACATCACTTGGGAGGAGTTCAGGGCCGCACTGTTAGAGCACTTCGTCCCATAGTTGACAAAAGATGAGCTGGAAGAAAGGTTCCTGTAACTGAGGCAGGGCAACAGGATGGTGGTGGAGTACCACCGGGAGTTCACTCACTTAGCTCAGTTTGCGGACTCCTATCAGTCGGATGACGCAGGGTATACAAAGAGCTTCTATAAGGGCCTTCGAGATGATCTGAGACATGCTCTTCTGTTTGTGTCTTA
This sequence comes from Platanthera zijinensis, assembly GCA_039513925.1. Classification (NCBI taxonomy): domain Eukaryota; kingdom Viridiplantae; phylum Streptophyta; class Magnoliopsida; order Asparagales; family Orchidaceae; genus Platanthera; species Platanthera zijinensis. The sequence goes on from CM077096.1 coordinate 119,128,095, forward strand.
CGGGCCTTTACCTCGGATTGTGGAGATGGAAAAGAGGATGGAGGCTGATTTGCACACGTGTAACACACCGAAACTCAAAAAAGGGACGGGTGATTGTTGGTACCCTAGATTTTGATTTGAGTTCAGTCCTCTCTTTCTGTCTCTTGACCCATGATTTATCTATGGTCAAAGGTTAGTTGATAGGTTAGATTCTCTAGTTGTGTAGAATTGCTTTTCCAGATGAATATTTGGTTAAGTAGTTTTTCGTTCGACTATAGTCGAACGTCGCTCGACTATCGTCTATCGGCTGATCGACGATCATCTATCAGTTGATCGACGTTCTGTCTGCGTTGATAGTTCGACTATCTGTTGATAGGTCGACTATCTGCTTGTTTTGATAGTTCGACTATCTGTCCTGATTGTTCAACTATCTGATAGCTCGACTATCTGTTGATAGGTCGACTATCTGCTTGGTTTGATAGTTCGACTATCTGTCCTGATAGTTCAACTATCTGATAGCTCGACTATCTGTTGATAGGTCGACTATCAGTGTCATTTTGATAGTTCGACTATCTGTTGATAGGTCGACTATCTGTTGATAGGTCGACTATCTGTGTTGCTTTGATAGTTCGACTATCTGCTTGGATAGTTTAACTATCTGATAGTTCGACTATCTATTAATAGATCGACTATCTGTTTTGATTGATAGGTCGACTATCTGTTGATAGGTCGACTATCTGTTTTCTGTTGTAGGTCGACTATCTGCTTGATAGGTCGACTATCTGTTTTTGTTTGGTAGTTCGACTATCTATCCTGATAGATCGACTATCTGATAGCTCGACTATCTGTTCTGATAGGTCGACTATCTGCCGAGGTAGTTCGACTATCTTCTTTGATAGCTCGACTATCTGGATCGTTCGACTATCTGTCCGATAGATCGACGATCTCCGTGCGCCGTTCGACGATCTCCGAGGGTCGTTCGACGTTTTGCTGTACGCTCTTATTTAGTTTTGTCGTCTTCTATGATGTGACTAATTTCATATCTATTTTGGCATATTTTATAAAAGATTATCTGAATATTTTGTGACATTATTTCCATGCAATATCAGTTCTATTCTATATGCATGAGCTAATCTTTTCTGACAAAGTTGTTTGTCGTATAGCTGAGATATGCAATCTGCTTTATCTGCCAGGCTGTCCTTTATAGCCGTTAGACTCAAAAAGTCTTCCTTGGCCGTAAAGAGTTCTTTCTGATGTGACTTTCTCTTATATTATTTCATCAGAAGTATTTGCAGCTTCTTAGAAAGCTTTATCCTTTTATAGGATATCTGCCTGCTGTAGTTTGTTTTTGCTTTATGCTTTTTGCAGCTCAGCTTGCAGAGTTCAGAAAACGACAAGATTCAAACTCAATTAGAGCCGTTGCTGCTGCTGATATATAAAGACTTCTTTGAATAAGAAATCAACTAGTTCACAGAAATAAGAAATTCATTCAGCAAGCTTACAGCAAGAACAAGTCTAACTGCTCTCAGCAATCTTCACTCATCTGAGAAGTGTTAGCTCTTCTGCTCTTCTTCAACCTGAGTTCTCCTGTTCTAGGAAGTTCTGACTCAGAGATCTTTTGAAGAAGAAGAAGAAGAAGATAGCTGCTAGAAGATTTATTATTTCTTATTTTATATCTTCTTGTAGTTCTTCCTTCAGTATTTACTGAAGTGTTTTTGCACTGAAGCAAGACTTCACCTGGACGTTCTTTGAGCCAGGGGGAGCCTTGATTCTTTTAGAGCTGTCTAGCTCAGTGTAAGTTATTGTGCTTCTCTAATCTATTGTAAAATAGAGAAGACACCTTAACCCCTTTCCCCCTCCTGTACAGGGTTATTACTCCCTTCAAAAGTATCCCTTGGTGGCAGGGCACCTGATCAAAAACCTGTGTTTGATTTTTAGACACCTGATCAAAAGTCTAAAGGGTCTCTTTATCTACCTAAAGCAGATCTTGTTGGTGGCAGGGCACCTGATCAAAAACCTGAGTGGATTCCTACCTTGTTGGTAGAAGAGTGGACGTACCCAAGTTGTTTGGGGAACCACTATAAATTCCTTGTGTCGTCTGGATTGCCTTGTTTAATTACTTGCATTGTGGCTGTGATTAGATATTAACTAGGTTTGCTAGTTGCTGGATAGGATCCAAAGCTAAACAGTAATTACAGTTAGCTTTAGTATTGTGCACAACACTTGTGTTAGGCTCTAAGGTTTAATCTTAAATATCTATAACTTTCATTCCGTATTTAACTCCAAGGGAGTTGAGTAGAAAGTCAACTTTGTTAAGTGCAATTTTTGATTACTCTATTCACCCCCCCTCTAGAGTAGTATCTATCCCTTCTCTTTCAATTGGTATCAGAGGGAGGTTGACTGACTGAATAAACTAACACCTAAGTCACAAGATCCTGATAGATACCAAAGTTTATAGATATTCACTTTCACTATCATGGCCCAGTCCAAGGATTATTCTAGCACCAGACCTTCAGCATGCAACTTAGCTAAGTTTGGCATCTGGAAGGCAAGGATCAAATTATATATGAATTCTATTGATGAAAGTATTTTTGCTTCTATTTTGTCAGAACCACCAAGAGCACCTGCTGCTGCTACTGCCTCATCATCTGATATGAGTGCAGTGCCTCCTCTAGACTACAATGATGAGTACAAAAAGGCAAAGATAGTAGATGCCAAGGCAATGAACATTCTGGCTCAGACAATGTCTGATGAAGTATTCCAGAAGGTTGCTGACTGCTCCTCAGCAAAAGCTATGTGGGATACACTGAACCAGATTGTAGCTGGTTCAGCTGATGAAAGGAAGGACAGGAGGTCCAACCTTATCTCATAATATGAGAATTTCAAGAAAACTGATGCTGAATCAGTTGAAGCCATGTACACAAGGCTCAGCTCAATCATCAATGAGCTGAGGACCCTTGACAAGGATATTTCATTGACAGAGGTCAATGATAAGATTCTTATGTGCTTCCCTAGCACATGGGATCTGAGGATCTGGCCTATCAAGGAGGCCAGAAGTACAAATGAAATCTCAACAGAAGCCCTTCTCGGCAAGCTCAAGTCTTTTGAGCAAGTGCTGAAGTCCAGGGAAGCAAAAGCTGAAGCAAAGACCCCAACTCCTACAAGAAAAGAGCAAACTCTTGCTCTTAAAGCTGCTGACACTTCTGAAGGAAGTCAGTCAAATGAGGAACTGATGGCATTATTTTCCAAAAGGTTTCTCAAGATGGGAAGGAAGGAATTCAGAAAGAAGTCTTCAAAATATAAAGATAAGTCAAGGTATGATCGCACCCCTTCTAAAGAAATTATCTGCTATGGTTGCAAGAAGCCTGGACATATCCTTCCAGATTGTCCAGAGGAAAAGAATAAAGAAAAGAGGAAAGATAAAGATCAGCACAGGAAGCACTCCAAGCCATCCTCCTACAAGAATAAAAAGAAGGAGAGAGGCTTTGTCGCTGAAACCTGGAGCGATTCTGATGAGGAATCCTCTTCCTCAAGCTCCAGTGAGGATGAAGAAGAAAAGAAGGCAAAGGAAGTTTGCCTAATGACAATTGATGCCTGCAGCAATCATTCAGCTGCAGAGATTTCAGATTCAGATGAAGAAATGCCAACAGAAGATGAGGTACTATCTTCTTATGATTTTACTTCTGCAGAATTTAAATTAGAATTTAAATCCTTATGTTTAGATTTAATTAGTTCTGAAAAGGAGATTAAAGAACTTAGACATAGGCTAGCTGAATCAGAAATCATAACTATTGAAAACATTAAGTTAAAGGAAGATCTCACTAATTCTAGTGAAGAAATTAAATTTCTTAAGAATGAGTTAGCTAAATCCAAAAGGCTAGAAGAGTCTCTAAATGGTAGAAGCCTTAAGTTACTTGAAATAACCAGCATGTCTAACACTAGGACAGGCAATAACAAATTAGGCTTAGGAGCATCTTCTAGCGAGCCCTCAATCATTCTTAAAAACCAACTTTCAACTCCAGTGAACTTTATCTCAGCTGATAGGATAAAGAACACTGAGCAAGTCAATCAAGTAAATAGAGCTTTAAATAAAGCTAAAAGAGAGAAAAGAAAACAGAAATTTAAAGAATTACAAAGAACGTCGAACGCTGCTCGACGATCTCAGGCTCAGTGGTCGAACGAAGCTCGACGATCTGAGCATCTATCGTCGAACGTCGATCGACGATCGCAAGCTCAGTGGTCGAACGGAGATCGACGATCTGAGCAGCCATCGTCGAACGCTGGTCGACGTTTCCAATATGAATTTCAAAATTACACCTAGAACCTTAGAAACCCGAATATGAATAGAAACCCTAGGTTCATTGACCCATCATCTGCATGGAGAATCCCACCTAGGAGATCTTACCCATTAGGTTATCACCCTCAGCCTGCTTACTCTTTTATTTCCAGTTTTTCTTATGTGAAAAACAAGGGACCCAAGGTTACCTGGGTCCACAATGTTTAAATTGTTTTAATTGCAGGTGAAGACCTATCCTATCACTCAAAATAAGTGGTATTTGGATAGTGGTTGCTCCAAGCACATGACGGGAAACAAAGAACATCTGTCAAAGTTCAAGGCAAAGCTTGGCCCAAAGGTAATCTTTGGAGATTCAAGCTGTGGTCAAACTGAAGGCTATGGCAGGATGACCATTGGAGCTGTTACTTTCAAGAGAGTTGCTTATGTGACTGGACTAAAACACAATATAATTTCAGTAAGTCAATTATGTGATGCTGGATACCAGGTATCATTCTCTAACTCTCTCTGTAATATTACTTTAAATAATAGTGTTGTATTGGTAGGCATTAGACAAGGTAACATTTATTTAGTAGATTTTAATTCAACTAATTCTGAAATCTGCCTGTTTAATGAAGTAACTAATAATAACACCTTGTGGCATAAAAGGCTTAGTCATATTAACCTCAAGAACATATCTAGGTTATCTAAACACAACCTTGTTAGAGGTTTACCTTCTTGCCCCTACAAGAAGGAGAGCCTATGCAAGGCTTGTCAGCTAGGCAAGCAAACCAAGAATTCTTTTAAATCAGTAAATAAAAGTGATTCTCCTAGAATCTTGTATTTATTATATTTGGACCTATTTGGCCCAATAAATGTACAGAGTTTAGGAGGGAAGTATTACACCCTAGTCATTGTAGATGACTTCTCTAGATTCACTTGGGTGTTCTTTTTGAGAACTAAGGCTGATAACTTCAAAGCCCTTACAGACTTTCTATTATGTGTGCAGACTGAGTACTCTACTCATGTGGCCTTGATCAGAAGTGATCATGGTACTGAGTTTGACTCTCTTCTCATGCAAGAATTCTATGAGAGAGAAGGTATCAAACATAGCTTCTCAGCTCCTAGAACTCCCCAACAAAATGGGGTAGTTGAAAGGAAGAACAGAACACTAATTGAAGCTGCTGGCACATTGTTGGCAGATGCTAATATGCCTCTTTCCTATTGGGTAGAAGCTGTTAGCACAGCCAACTATGTCTTGAATAGAAGTCTGATACACAAGCTTAAGTGTAAAACTCCTTATGAGTTACTTAAAAGAAAGAAACCTAAAATAAATTAATTTAGAGTTTTTGGTTGTGTAGTTTATATTCATAATAACAATAAAGAATATCTTAGAAAGTTTGAAGCAAAGGCTTCAATGGGAATTTTTCTAGGATATTCCCAAGTAAGCAAAGCTTATAGGGTATTTAATAAATCATCTTCTAAAATTGAAGAGTCTGTTCATGTGTCCTTTGATGAATCCCAAATGTTTTACAAGGAGAAGGAAACTTCCCCTTCCTCAAGTTCATTACAGGTACAAGATTCTTCCAAAGATGTCACTCAAGATATCCTCCATCTTTCAACTCTTCATATCACTGAATCAAACAGTGATGAAGACATTGCTGAAGCTGTTGTTGTTCCACCAACAGTAGATCAAATTCCTCCTGAGGAATTAATCCCAACTGTTGCTGAAGATCACATCCCACCTGCTGATGTTGTCACACTTAGAGATCACCCCACATCTCAAGTGATAGGAGACATATCAGTTGGTGTTCAAACAAGACATCAGTTAAGACAGGATGTGATGCATGCTTGTTTCCTCTCACAGATTGAGTCCCTCACCATTAAAGATGCAGAGCTAGATCCCCACTGGATCATTGCTATACAAGAGGAACTCAATCAGTTTGAGAGATGTAAAGTTTGGACTTTGGTTCCAAGACCTAAAGGCCAACTGATCCTAGGCACCAAGTGGGTGTATAGAAACAAGTTGGATGCAAATGGCATCATTTTAAGGAATAAAGCTAGGCTTATAGATCAGGGCTACAGACAGGAGGAAGGTATAGATTATGACCAAACCTTTGCTCCTGTTGCAAGGCTAGAAGCAATAAGGATCTTCTTGGCCTATGCAGCCTACATGAAGTTTAAGGTTTTTCAAATGGATGTCAAAAGTGCTTTTCTTAATGGTGAGCTAAAGGAAGAGGTGTTTGTTGAACAGCCACCTGGTTTTGTTTCTTCAACTCAGCCCTCACATGTATTCAAGTTGCAAAAAGCTCTTTATGGTCTAAAGCAAGCTCCCAGAGCCTGGTATGAGACTTTAGCTAGTTTTCTGTTAGAGCACAACTTTACTAGGGGAGTAGTTGATAGAACCCTCTTCGTCAAGCACCACAAGGACACAATCCTGTTAGTTCAAGTGTATGTGGATGACATTATTTTTGGTTCCACTGATCCCAAACTTTGCAAAAAGTTTTCTAACTTGATGCATTCCAAGTTTGAGATGAGTAGTATGGATGAGCTGTCTTACTTTCTTGGTCTCCAAGTAAAGCAAGATGTTGATGGCATCTTCATATCCCAATCCAAATATGCCAAGGAATTGATAAAGAAGTTTGGGATGGCAGATGCTTCAGCAATGCATACACCTATGACTACTAATGTAGTTATTGATTCTGATGATCAGGGAAAGCCTGTAGATCAAAAGAATTATAGGGCCATTGTTGGTTCCCTATTGTATTTAACTGCAAGTAGGCCAGACATAATGTTTGCTACATGCCTTTGTGCTAGATTCCAGGTCAACCCCAAGGAATCTCATCTGATTCTTCTCAAGAGAATTTTGAGATACTTGAAGGGATGTCCAAATCTAGGACTCTGGTACCCAGCTGAGTCAGAATTTGAATTAATTGGATATTCTGATTCTGATTATGCTGGTTGTCGAGTTGACAGGAAAAGTACCTCAGGAACTTGTCAGTTCCTGGGAGAGAGATTGGTCTCTTGGTTCTGTAAGAAGCAGGCCTCTATATCAACTTCAACTGCAGAAGCTGAATATATAGCAGCTGCCAGTTGTTGTTCACAGATCCTGTGGATACAAAATCAGCTTTTGGATTATGGGTACTCACACAAGAACACTAAAATCATGTGTGACAGTACAAGTGCTATCTCCATTGCACAAAATCCAGTGCACCACTCTAGAACGAAGCACATTGAGATTAGACACCATTTCCTGAGAGATTGTGTGGAAAAGAACAAGATTAGCCTTGAGTTCATATCCACAGACCTTCAGAGAGGTGATATATTCACTAAGCCCTTAGATGAACAGAAGCATCTATTCTTTTTAGTTCAACTAGGCATGATTAATGGACGAGACTAAGTGTGACGTTTGCCTTGTTGAAATCTGTTCGAAGATAGTCGAACGACGTTCGACGATAGTCGAGCGGAGATAGCCTATCGTCGACCTATGGTTGATGATGGCTTATCTGCTTGAAGATCGTCGACCGGCGTTCGAAGATCGTTGAACAGGTCGAGCTTATCGTCGATCTATGGTTGACGACAGCTTGTTGTTTGTGAAGACAGAAATAGTCAAACGATTGATCGACTACTCTGCTTCAGGACCGATCGTCGAACTACCGTTCGACTATCGTCTCCAGTATCTTTTAAATAGATCGACGATCGTTGTTTTAATATAAAGCCGATAGTCGACCTAGGTTAAAAGATAGTTGCTTTTATCGCCGACGGAGAGCGTCTTTTCGCATTCCGTCTTCCCGCTTGCTCTTTGTCTTGCTCTTTGTCTTGTGCTCTGTCCTCGCCATCTCTCTCTCTCGACTTCTACAGCATTTTCAATGGCGATTGCTCCAGCGCTGCTTGCAGTGGTAAAGTTTGACGCCGGGTTCAGCGTTGATTTCGACGCCTTCAGCAGTTGCGAACCAGGGATAGTAGAAATCCTAAATCTGTGCAGAGAACAAGGACTAGAAAGGCTCATGTCATACAGAGTAAAGATAAACACTCAGGAAATCAAGGAATGGGCTTTCACTTCATCGTCGACTGACGAATCGATGTCCGGGACAATCAGCGGAGAAGAGGTAATTTTGAATCCCGCTGTTCTAACTGAAATTTTGGGAATAATTAATGGTGAAGAAGAATATGAGCAAGATGCTCCTGAATTCGGAAGAATGTTAATAGAGCTGGGTCATGCCGAAGGCTTACCCTCCAAGCTGCTCAAGGTGAATTTTCCCTTTAAGATCAAGTTTCTTGCAGAAGTTGTTGGAAAAGTGCTACTAGGAAAGCACTCAGCCCATGATAATATCACCAGACAATAATTTGCACTAATGTGTGCAATTGTTAATAAGAAGCAGATAAACTGGGCTGGCGTTCTGTTTGATTTAATAAGAAAGAAGAATGGAAAGAAAGAGGTTACCCTAGGAAGGGTTGTTGGTATTTTTCTGAAGGAAAAATACCCCCATTTGCTTGTGTCTGCCGCCACCTCCATCAACGCGAGTAAGAAGATGGATCCCTCGCTGTTCTCAAAGTGGAAAAGGACATTCCTGAAGCCCGCTCCCGCAGGGGTTGCTCCAGTTATATCTGAGAGCACCAGGACTGTTGCAGTCACTTCCCCCCTTTTAGCAGCTGGCTCAGCTGATATCTCTCTTCCATCTTCTTCTGCTTTGCCGTCTACTGCAGTTGAAGTTCCTTCAACTTCAACTGAAGTAAGACATTCTGCCTCTCCTCCTGCATCTTCTCTCCCGACTGATCTTGCTGGGTTTTCTCAACCCAGCTTTGATTTGTTGGCGTCTGATATTTCTTCTCCTGTTCATTCTCTAATTCCAACTCCTCCTCACTCTCTAATTCTATCATCAGAACATGTTGATCACCCTGCATCCACCCATGCATCTCCACATCATTCTCCAGCTCCATCTCCAGCACATTCTCCAGCTCATATTGCACATACCACCCCTGCTGTTCTTCCACCCTTAGAAATTCCATCATCATCATCATCTTCTTTTGTTATATCTCCAGAATTTATTGCTAGCATTGTGGAGTTAATTACCCCCTCAATCAAAACCATGATTGATGTGGCAATTACTCCCCTTGTTTCTTCCATATCTTCTTTGACTGCTGCTATTCAGGCACTCTCAAAGTCTGCTGAGCCCTCTTCTTCTAGGGGCCTGGTTTCAGTTTCTACTGAAATCAGGCAGGGGGAGATGCTTGATGAAGATATCGCAGAGCAGCCTTTGGCCTCCCCTCCAGCAGCTCAACTTGCAGTAACAGAGAAAGTAGCAGAAGTTTCAGCTCCTCCTCCTCCTCCATCTGAAAAGGAAATATCTGATGCAATCATGTTGACAGAGTTTGTAGTAAAAGTTTTCTTAGAAGAATCCTCAACTCCCTTGGTTGCCCAGTACCTAGAAGGAATAATCACCTCCTTTCTAGATGATTTATGGGAGTTAGGTCACCCTGAAGAATATCCTGAAGGTATGTCTCTTTCCCAATTTGTAAATTACTTAATTGATATGTTAGTATGGGAATATCTGGAAGGGATGACTAGATGTCATTTAGCAAGATTTTATTCCTAATCCTAAAGATTTAATGAAAGAAGTAGTTGTTGTCCAAGAGCCAGAACCAGAACCTGAACCTGCTCTAGAGATTTTAGATGCTAAAGAGCCTGAACCTGTATCTGCTCCTGATGTTCAAGTGGTTGTAGAGCCAGTAAGTGAACCTGCTTCTGAAGTTCAACCTGAACCAGAAGTAGCTGTTCTAGCTTCTGAGGCTTCTGAGCAAGCAGTGCAAATTGAACTGGTCCCCACGACAGTTCCTGAGCTTCAAGAAATGGATTCTGAAAGTCAAATTGAAAAATCTACCGTATGGGATGATTCCCCAGGCTTAGACTTAGATACTCTCCTGGCATAGGATGCCATGGAAGAAGAAATGGAAAAAGCTGCTTTAAAGGAAAAAGAAAGAGCTCTTAAAAGAGGCTATTGATCCCTATGATATGCCTATCTCTTCAAATTCTGAAGAAGAAATTGATTCTGATGAATCTGCTGATTCTAAGAGAAAAAGGATTGCTAAAAAGAAAAGAAAGGCTGTGGCTCCTCCTCTTGCAAATCCAGACAATGACACACCATACTATATACTGAAAGGGATTGATCCCAAGTCTAAAGAATTGCAGCATTGGATGTGGTTTTCTAAAAATCAACAAAAGCAAAGGAAAAAGGCTAAGAGGTATGACCCTCCTGCTCCTAGATGGAATCCTAGAGGTCCTCCTCCTCCACCTCTCAGTGCAGGAGCCTCAGGAAATCTATCTTCTAAATCTGCCTCTCCATCTGAAAGATCAAATCCATCCCAGCCTGCTCAAAGGAAAAGTTCTCAAAGTTTCCAAGGTAAAAGCCAATCTGGCTATCAAAGAACTGATACAGTTAAGGAACAAGTTAAGGAGGTAGTTTATCAAAGACCAACCTTTTCCCCTCCTCCTTCTCCAAAGAAAAAGGTTCCATCTCCAAAGCCAGTGCATTCTGAGAAAGTTGTTCCAAAAGGTAAGTAATTTATTTTGTTTAAAAATTCTAGCAAGAACTTTGCTAAGTCTGCTCCCCTGTCTTATCTAGTTAATCAAGATAAAGAACCAGATGATACTCCTTCTGAGATTGTTTATGAAAGCCCTGAGCTTGATCCTAACTTTAGGATGGCTCGTTTTCTAGAACTAGTTGGAGCAGCGTAGATCAGGAAAGCTAGAGAAGAAGGAAAGGACACTGCCGGATTGACTACTATGTCTAAATTCAGAAAGAAGGAGCTCAAAAAGTTCCAGGTTAGACCTGAGATGTTTGATCCTTCAAAATATATGGAAAAGCATCCAGAGGCAGTGGTCCCAAGAACAACTGAATTGAAAATTATTGGAGAACAAGATTTGAAGCAATCAAAGAAAGAAGCTCTAGATCCTACAAGGAAAATTACTTTTGTTTCTAGTTCTTCTAATCCTGAATCTAACTCTAAAGCACCTTAAATTAGTCATTGATTGACAGTTATTTTTTTCTGATTGATTGATGATATCTGCTTTGTTATTTCCCTTTATGCATTTTATTTACTTTCTGTAATTAGTGTTGTTTGTTTTATTTGTTGAGAGAATTAACTCAAATAGGGGGAGATTGTTGGTACCCTATATTTTGATTTGAGTTCAGTCCTCTCTTTCTGTCTCTTGACCCATGATTTATCTATGGTCAAAGGTTAGTTGATAGGTTAGATTCTCTAGTTGTGTAGAATTGCTTTTCCAGATGAATATTTGGTTAAGTAGTTTTTCGTTCGACTATAGTCGAACGTCGCTCGACTATCGTCTATCGGCTGATCGACGATCGTCTATCAGTTGGTCGACGTTCTGTCTGCGTTGATAGTTCGACTATCTGTTGATAGGTCGACTATCTGCTTGTTTTGATAGTTCGACTATCTGTCCTGATAGTTCAACTATCTGATAGCTCGACTATCTGTTGATAGGTCAACTATCTGCTTGGTTTGATAGTTCGACTATCTGTCCTGATAGTTCAACTATCTGATAGCTCGACTATCTGTTGATAGGTCGACTATCTGTGTCGTTTTGATAGTTCGACTATCTGTTGATAGGTCGACTATCTGTGTTGCTTTGATAGTTCGACTATCTGTTTGGATAGTTCAACTATCTGATAGTTCGACTATCTGTTGATAGATCGACTATCTGTTTTGATTGATAGGTCGACTATCTGTTGATAGGTCGACTATCTGTTTTCTGTGATAGGTCGAATATCTGCTTGATAGGTCGACTATCTGTTTTTTTTTGGTAGTTTGACTATATGTCCTGATAGATCGACTATCTGATAGCTCGACTATCTGTTCTGATAGGTCGACTATCTGCCGAGGTAGTTCGACTATCTTCTTTGATAGTTCGACTATCTGGATCGTTCGACTATCTGTCCGATAGATCGACGATCTCCGTGCGCCGTTCGACGATCTCCGAGGGTCGTTCGACGTTTTGCTGTACGCTCTTATTTAGTTTTGTCATCTTCTATGATGTGACTAATTTCATATCTATTTTGGCATATTTTATAAAAGATTATCTGAATATTTTGTGACATTATTTCCATGCAATATCAGTTCTATTCTATATGCATGAGCTAATCTTTTCTGACAAAGTTGTTTGTCGTATAGCTGAGATATGCAATCTGCTTTATCTGCCAGGCTGTCCTTTATAGCCGTTAGACTCAAAAAGTCTTTCTTGGCCGTAAAGAGTTCTTTCTGATGTGACTTTCTCTTATATTATTTCATCAGAAGTATTTGCAGCTTCTTAGAAAGCTTTATCCTTTTATAGGATATCTGTCTGATGTAGTTTGTTTTTGCTTTATGCTTTTTGCAGCCCAGCTTGCAGAGTTCAGAAAACGACAAGATTCAAACTCAATTAGAGCCATTGCTGCTGCTGATATATAAAGACTTCTTTGAAGAAGAAATCAACTAGTTCACAGAAATAAGAAATTCATTCAGCAAGCTTACAGCAAGAACAAGTCTAACTGCTCTCAGCAATCTTCACTCATCTAAGAAGTATTAGCTCTTCTGCTCTTCTTCGACCTGAGTTCTCCTGTTCCAGGAAGTTCTGACTCAGAGATCTTTTGAAGAAGAAGAAGAAGAAGATAGCTGCTAGAAGATTTTTTATTTTTTATTTTATATCTTCTTGTAGTTCTTCCTTCAGTATTTACTGAAGTGTTTTTGCACTAAAGCAAGACTTCACCTGGACGTTCTTTGAGCCAGGGGGAGCCTTGATTCTTTTAGAGCTGTCTAGCTCAGTGCAAGTTATTGTGCTTCTCTAATCTATTGTAAAATAGAGAAGACACCTTAACCCCTTTCCCCCTCCTGTACAGGGTTATTACTCCCTTCAAAAGTATCCCTTGGTGGCAGGGCACCTGATCAAAAACCTGTGTTTGGTTTTTAGACACCTGATCAAAAGTCTAAAGGGTCTCTTGATCTACCTGAAGTAGATCTTGTTGGTGGCAGGGCACCTGATCAAAAACCTGAGTGGATTCCTACCTTGTTGGTAGAAGAGTGGACGTACCCAAGTTGTTTGGGGAACCACTATAAATTCCTTGTGTCGTCTGGATTGCCTTGTTTAATTACTTGCATTGTGGCTGTGATTAGATATTAACTAGGTTTGCTAGTTGCTGGATAGGATCCAAAGCTAAACTGTAATTACAGTTAGCTTTAGTATTGTGCACAACACTTGTGTTAGGCTCTAAGGTTTAATCTTAAATATCTATAACTTTCATTACGCATTTAACTCCAAGGGAGTTGAGTAGAAAGTCAACTTTGCTAAGTGCAATTTTTGATTACTCTATTCATCCCCCCTCTAGAGTAGTATCTATCCCTTCTCTTTCAGTGATGTTTTAAGCCAAGTCTGGGACTTGAAGCAGGTGATACGGGCGTGTCACGGGCGTGATATAGGCGTGTCACAGGCGTGTTCGGCGACGGGTTGCGTGGTCGACGTTTTGGAGATCATCGATCGTCGGGTGTAGGCACACGGCCTGGGACACGGGCGTGTCCCAGGGCGTGTCCCGCTCGGGAGGTTTCTGAGTTATGCACACGGGCTGTAACACAGGCACAAACACGGGCGTGTCACATGTGACACGGGCGTATCGGTTGTCGTGTCACAGGCCGTGTCCAGCTCTCGAAAATCCTGGGAGTTTCACACAGGGCGTGATACGGGTCTTAACACAGCCTTGTCACATGTGACACGGGCGTGTCGGAGGCCGTGTTACAGGCCGTGTACTGGTCGGGCTATGGGAGTGACGGCGAATGAGTAACACAAACATGCACACAGCCGTGTTGCAACCCGTGTTCGGCCCGGATTTTATTATTTTCAGCCTAAATCATCGCCGTCCGTTTCCTTGGCTTGAGATCTAAGGGCTGGGGTTTTTCCTGATGGGGTTTAACCCGAGAATAGGGTTAGAAAACCCTTATTTTCCATTTGGGTTCTCTCTCTAAGATCAAGAGAGAAGGGAGAGCAAGGAGGAGGAAGAGGAGCTAGATCAGGTCACCGACGGAGCTTCGGAGCTCGAAATTGTGAGCGGACTTCGGATCCGCGGAGGCAAGGAGATTGCGGTGATTTCCATCTGCATAGATTTCCATGGCACCACGGAAGAACGCCAGGGTAACGATCCTCATCCTAGGACACTTGTAGTCCTCTTTTCCTTTGAATGGGAAAACCCTCTCCCGCGAGTATGCGGTGAGTTTGCGGTGTTCTTTGGGGTAGATATGTAAAGTCCCCCTTGTTAGAGTCTGGAATCGTAGTACAGACATAGGCATGTTGTGTGAAGCCTACCCAGACAAGTTGGTCTTGATCGGTGATGTGCATTGCATAGTAGCCGGGGAAGACTCCGTGCCATTTGTTGTTTTCGGGTTTCTACGGGGTATATTGCAGCAGGGATCCTTGGGGATTAATCCTAAGGCGCACCCGAAAAACTGGGAGGAAACGCATTTCTACCATCTTGGTGGCCTGGGTGCCAACCATGAACATAACTAGGTATCATTCTCTAACTCTCTCTGTAAGTCAATTATGTGATGCTGGATACCAGGTATCATTCTCTAACTCTCTCTGTAATATTACTTTAAATAATAGTGTTGTATTGGTAGGCATTAGACAAGGTAACATTTATTTAGTAGATTTTAATTCAACTAATTCTGAAATCTGCCTGTTTAATGAAGTAACTAATAATAACACCTTGTGGCATAAAAGGCTTAGTCATATTAACCTCAAGAACATATCTAGGTTATCTAAACACAACCTTGTTAGAGGTTTACCTTCTTGCCCCTACAAGAAGGAGAGCCTATGCAAGGCTTGTCAGCTAGGCAAGCAAACCAAGAATTCTTTTAAATCAGTAAATAAAAGTGATTCTCCTAGAATCTTGTATTTATTATATTTGGACCTATTTGGCCCAATAAATGTACAGAGTTTAGGAGGGAAGTATTACACCCTAGTCATTGTAGATGACTTCTCTAGATTCACTTGGGTGTTCTTTTTGAGAACTAAGGCTGATAACTTCAAAGCCCTTACAGACTTTCTATTATGTGTGCAGACTGAGTACTCTACTCATGTGGCCTTGATCAGAAGTGATCATGGTACTGAGTTTGACTCTCTTCTCATGCAAGAATTCTATGAGAGAGAAGGTATCAAACATAGCTTCTCAGCTCCTAGAACTCCCCAACAAAATGGGGTAGTTGAAAGGAAGAACAGAACACTAATTGAAGCTGCTGGCACATTGTTGGCAGATGCTAATATGCCTCTTTCCTATTGGGTAGAAGCTGTTAGCACAGCCAACTATGTCTTGAATAGAAGTCTGATACACAAGCTTAAGTGTAAAACTCCTTATGAGTTACTTAAAAGAAAGAAACCTAAAATAAATTAATTTAGAGTTTTTGGTTGTGTAGTTTATATTCATAATAACAATAAAGAATATCTTAGAAAGTTTGAAGCAAAGGCTTCAATGGGAATTTTTCTAGGATATTCCCAAGTAAGCAAAGCTTATAGGGTATTTAATAAATCATCTTCTAAAATTGAAGAGTCTGTTCATGTGTCCTTTGATGAATCCCAAATGTTTTACAAGGAGAAGGAAACTTCCCCTTCCTCAAGTTCATTACAGGTACAAGATTCTTCCAAAGATGTCACTCAAGATATCCTCCATCTTTCAACTCTTCATATCACTGAATCAAACAGTGATGAAGACATTGCTGAAGCTGTTGTTGTTCCACCAACAGTAGATCAAATTCCTCCTGAGGAATTAATCCCAACTGTTGCTGAAGATCACATCCCACCTGCTGATGTTGTCACACTTAGAGATCACCCCACATCTCAAGTGATAGGAGACATATCAGTTGGTGTTCAAACAAGACATCAGTTAAGACAGGATGTGATGCATGCTTGTTTCCTCTCACAGATTGAGTCCCTCACCATTAAAGATGCAGAGCTAGATCCCCACTGGATCATTGCTATACAAGAGGAACTCAATCAGTTTGAGAGATGTAAAGTTTGGACTTTGGTTCCAAGACCTAAAGGCCAACTGATCCTAGGCACCAAGTGGGTGTATAGAAACAAGTTGGATGCAAATGGCATCATTTTAAGGAATAAAGCTAGGCTTATAGATCAGGGCTACAGACAGGAGGAAGGTATAGATTATGACCAAACCTTTGCTCCTGTTGCAAGGCTAGAAGCAATAAGGATCTTCTTGGCCTATGCAGCCTACATGAAGTTTAAGGTTTTTCAAATGGATGTCAAAAGTGCTTTTCTTAATGGTGAGCTAAAGGAAGAGGTGTTTGTTGAACAGCCACCTGGTTTTGTTTCTTCAACTCAGCCCTCACATGTATTCAAGTTGCAAAAAGCTCTTTATGGTCTAAAGCAAGCTCCCAGAGCCTGGTATGAGACTTTAGCTAGTTTTCTGTTAGAGCACAACTTTACTAGGGGAGTAGTTGATAGAACCCTCTTCGTCAAGCACCACAAGGACACAATCCTGTTAGTTCAAGTGTATGTGGATGACATTATTTTGGTTCCACTGATCCCAAACTTTGCAAAAAGTTTTCTAACTTGATGCATTCCAAGTTTGAGATGAGTAGTATGGATGAGCTGTCTTACTTTCTTGGTCTCCAAGTAAAGCAAGATGTTGATGGCATCTTCATATCCCAATCCAAATATGCCAAGGAATTGATAAAGAAGTTTGGGATGGCAGAAGCTTCAGCAATGCATACACCTATGACTACTAATGTAGTTATTGATTCTGATGATCAGGGAAAGCCTGTAGATCAAAAGAATTATAGGGCCATTGTTGGTTCCCTATTGTATTTAACTGCAAGTAGGCCAGACATAATGTTTGCTACATGCCTTTGTGCTAGATTCCAGGTCAACCCCAAGGAATCTCATCTGATTCTTCTCAAGAGAATTTTGAGATACTTGAAGGGATGTCCAAATCTAGGACTCTGGTACCCAGCTGAGTCAGAATTTGAATTAATTGGATATTCTGATTCTGATTATGCTGGTTGTCGAGTTGACAGGAAAAGTACCTCAGGAACTTGTCAGTTCCTGGGAGAGAGATTGGTCTCTTGGTTCTGTAAGAAGCAGGCCTCTATATCAACTTCAACTGCAGAAGCTGAATATATAGCAGCTGCCAGTTGTTGTTCACAGATCCTGTGGATACAAAATCAGCTTTTGGATTATGGGTACTCACACAAGAACACTAAAATCATGTGTGACAGTACAAGTGCTATCTCCATTGCACAAAATCCAGTGCACCACTCTAGAACGAAGCACATTGAGATTAGACACCATTTCCTGAGAGATTGTGTGGAAAAGAACAAGATTAGCCTTGAGTTCATATCCACAGACCTTCAGAGAGGTGATATATTCACTAAGCCCTTAGATGAACAGAAGCATCTATTCTTTTTAGTTCAACTAGGCATGATTAATGGACGAGACTAAGTGTGACGTTTGCCTTGTTGAAATCTGTTCGAAGATAGTCGAACGACGTTCGACGATAGTCGAGCGGAGATAGCCTATCGTCGACCTATGGTTGATGATGGCTTATCTGCTTGAAGATCGTCGACCGGCGTTCGAAGATCGTTGAACAGGTCGAGCTTATCGTCGATCTATGGTTGACGACAGCTTGTTGTTTGTGAAGACAGAAATAGTCAAACGATTGATCGACTACTCTGCTTCAGGACCGATCGTCGAACTACCGTTCGACTATCGTCTCCAGTATCTTTTAAATAGATCGACGATCGTTGTTTTAATATAAAGCCGATAGTCGACCTAGGTTAAAAGATAGTTGCTTTTATCGCCGACGGAGAGCGTCTTTTCGCATTCCGTCTTCCCGCTTGCTCTTTGTCTTGCTCTTTGTCTTGTGCTCTGTCCTCGCCATCTCTCTCTCTCGACTTCTACAGCATTTTCAATGGCGATTGCTCCAGCGCTGCTTGCAGTGGTAAAGTTTGACGCCGGGTTCAGCGTTGATTTCGACGCCTTCAGCAGTTGCGAACCAGGGATAGTAGAAATCCTAAATCTGTGCAGAGAACAAGGACTAGAAAGGCTCATGTCATACAGAGTAAAGATAAACACTCAGGAAATCAAGGAATGGGCTTTCACTTCATCGTCGACTGACGAATCGATGTCCGGGACAATCAGCGGAGAAGAGGTAATTTTGAATCCCGCTGTTCTAACTGAAATTTTGGGAATAATTAATGGTGAAGAAGAATATGAGCAAGATGCTCCTGAATTCGGAAGAATGTTAATAGAGCTGGGTCATGCCGAAGGCTTACCCTCCAAGCTGCTCAAGGTGAATTTTCCCTTTAAGATCAAGTTTCTTGCAGAAGTTGTTGGAAAAGTGCTACTAGGAAAGCACTCAGCCCATGATAATATCACCAGACAATAATTTGCACTAATGTGTGCAATTGTTAATAAGAAGCAGATAAACTGGGCTGGCGTTCTGTTTGATTTAATAAGAAAGAAGAATGGAAAGAAAGAGGTTACCCTAGGAAGGGTTGTTGGTATTTTTCTGAAGGAAAAATACCCCCATTTGCTTGTGTCTGCCGCCACCTCCATCAACGCGAGTAAGAAGATGGATCCCTCGCTGTTCTCAAAGTGGAAAAGGACATTCCTGAAGCCCGCTCCCGCAGGGGTTGCTCCAGTTATATCTGAGAGCACCAGGACTGTTGCAGTCACTTCCCCCCTTTTAGCAGCTGGCTCAGCTGATATCTCTCTTCCATCTTCTTCTGCTTTGCCGTCTACTGCAGTTGAAGTTCCTTCAACTTCAACTGAAGTAAGACATTCTGCCTCTCCTCCTGCATCTTCTCTCCCGACTGATCTTGCTGGGTTTTCTCAACCCAGCTTTGATTTGTTGGCGTCTGATATTTCTTCTCCTGTTCATTCTCTAATTCCAACTCCTCCTCACTCTCTAATTCTATCATCAGAACATGTTGATCACCCTGCATCCACCCATGCATCTCCACATCATTCTCCAGCTCCATCTCCAGCACATTCTCCAGCTCATATTGCACATACCACCCCTGCTGTTCTTCCACCCTTAGAAATTCCATCATCATCATCATCTTCTTTTGTTATATCTCCAGAATTTATTGCTAGCATTGTGGAGTTAATTACCCCCTCAATCAAAACCATGATTGATGTGGCAATTACTCCCCTTGTTTCTTCCATATCTTCTTTGACTGCTGCTATTCAGGCACTCTCAAAGTCTGCTGAGCCCTCTTCTTCTAGGGGCCTGGTTTCAGTTTCTACTGAAATCAGGCAGGGGGAGATGCTTGATGAAGATATCGCAGAGCAGCCTTTGGCCTCCCCTCCAGCAGCTCAACTTGCAGTAACAGAGAAAGTAGCAGAAGTTTCAGCTCCTCCTCCTCCTCCATCTGAAAAGGAAATATCTGATGCAATCATGTTGACAGAGTTTGTAGTAAAAGTTTTCTTAGAAGAATCCTCAACTCCCTTGGTTGCCCAGTACCTAGAAGGAATAATCACCTCCTTTCTAGATGATTTATGGGAGTTAGGTCACCCTGAAGAATATCCTGAAGGTATGTCTCTTTCCCAATTTGTAAATTACTTAATTGATATGTTAGTATGGGAATATCTGGAAGGGATGACTAGATGTCATTTAGCAAGATTTTATTCCTAATCCTAAAGATTTAATGAAAGAAGTAGTTGTTGTCCAAGAGCCAGAACCAGAACCTGAACCTGCTCTAGAGATTTTAGATGCTAAAGAGCCTGAACCTGTATCTGCTCCTGATGTTCAAGTGGTTGTAGAGCCAGTAAGTGAACCTGCTTCTGAAGTTCAACCTGAACCAGAAGTAGCTGTTCTAGCTTCTGAGGCTTCTGAGCAAGCAGTGCAAATTGAACTGGTCCCCACGACAGTTCCTGAGCTTCAAGAAATGGATTCTGAAAGTCAAATTGAAAAATCTACCGTATGGGATGATTCCCCAGGCTTAGACTTAGATACTCTCCTGGCATAGGATGCCATGGAAGAAGAAATGGAAAAAGCTGCTTTAAAGGAAAAAGAAAGAGCTCTTAAAAGAGGCTATTGATCCCTATGATATGCCTATCTCTTCAAATTCTGAAGAAGAAATTGATTCTGATGAATCTGCTGATTCTAAGAGAAAAAGGATTGCTAAAAAGAAAAGAAAGGCTGTGGCTCCTCCTCTTGCAAATCCAGACAATGACACACCATACTATATACTGAAAGGGATTGATCCCAAGTCTAAAGAATTGCAGCATTGGATGTGGTTTTCTAAAAATCAACAAAAGCAAAGGAAAAAGGCTAAGAGGTATGACCCTCCTGCTCCTAGATGGAATCCTAGAGGTCCTCCTCCTCCACCTCTCAGTGCAGGAGCCTCAGGAAATCTATCTTCTAAATCTGCCTCTCCATCTGAAAGATCAAATCCATCCCAGCCTGCTCAAAGGAAAAGTTCTCAAAGTTTCCAAGGTAAAAGCCAATCTGGCTATCAAAGAACTGATACAGTTAAGGAACAAGTTAAGGAGGTAGTTTATCAAAGACCAACCTTTTCCCCTCCTCCTTCTCCAAAGAAAAAGGTTCCATCTCCAAAGCCAGTGCATTCTGAGAAAGTTGTTCCAAAAGGTAAGTAATTTATTTTGTTTAAAAATTCTAGCAAGAACTTTGCTAAGTCTGCTCCCCTGTCTTATCTAGTTAATCAAGATAAAGAACCAGATGATACTCCTTCTGAGATTGTTTATGAAAGCCCTGAGCTTGATCCTAACTTTAGGATGGCTCGTTTTCTAGAACTAGTTGGAGCAGCGTAGATCAGGAAAGCTAGAGAAGAAGGAAAGGACACTGCCGGATTGACTACTATGTCTAAATTCAGAAAGAAGGAGCTCAAAAAGTTCCAGGTTAGACCTGAGATGTTTGATCCTTCAAAATATATGGAAAAGCATCCAGAGGCAGTGGTCCCAAGAACAACTGAATTGAAAATTATTGGAGAACAAGATTTGAAGCAATCAAAGAAAGAAGCTCTAGATCCTACAAGGAAAATTACTTTTGTTTCTAGTTCTTCTAATCCTGAATCTAACTCTAAAGCACCTTAAATTAGTCATTGATTGACAGTTATTTTTTTCTGATTGATTGATGATATCTGCTTTGTTATTTCCCTTTATGCATTTTATTTACTTTCTGTAATTAGTGTTGTTTGTTTTATTTGTTGAGAGAATTAACTCAAATAGGGGGAGATTGTTGGTACCCTATATTTTGATTTGAGTTCAGTCCTCTCTTTCTGTCTCTTGACCCATGATTTATCTATGGTCAAAGGTTAGTTGATAGGTTAGATTCTCTAGTTGTGTAGAATTGCTTTTCCAGATGAATATTTGGTTAAGTAGTTTTTCGTTCGACTATAGTCGAACGTCGCTCGACTATCGTCTATCGGCTGATCGACGATCGTCTATCAGTTGGTCGACGTTCTGTCTGCGTTGATAGTTCGACTATCTGTTGATAGGTCGACTATCTGCTTGTTTTGATAGTTCGACTATCTGTCCTGATAGTTCAACTATCTGATAGCTCGACTATCTGTTGATAGGTCAACTATCTGCTTGGTTTGATAGTTCGACTATCTGTCCTGATAGTTCAACTATCTGATAGCTCGACTATCTGTTGATAGGTCGACTATCTGTGTCGTTTTGATAGTTCGACTATCTGTTGATAGGTCAACTATCTGTGTTGCTTTGATAGTTCGACTATCTGTTTGGATAGTTCAACTATCTGATAGTTCGACTATCTGTTGATAGATCGACTATCTGTTTTGATTGATAGGTCGACTATCTGTTGATAGGTCGACTATCTGTTTTCTGTGATAGGTCGAATATCTGCTTGATAGGTCGACTATCTGTTTTTGTTTGGTAGTTTGACTATATGTCCTGATAGATCGACTATCTGATAGCTCGACTATCTGTTCTGATAGGTCGACTATCTGCCGAGGTAGTTCGACTATCTTCTTTGATAGTTCGACTATCTGGATCGTTCGACTATCTGTCCGATAGATCGACGATCTCCGTGCGCCGTTCGACGATCTCCGAGGGTCGTTCGACGTTTTGCTGTACGCTCTTATTTAGTTTTGTCATCTTCTATGATGTGACTAATTTCATATCTATTTTGGCATATTTTATAAAAGATTATCTGAATATTTTGTGACATTATTTCCATGCAATATCAGTTCTATTCTATATGCATGAGCTAATCTTTTCTGACAAAGTTGTTTGTCGTATAGCTGAGATATGCAATCTGCTTTATCTGCCAGGCTGTCCTTTATAGCCGTTAGACTCAAAAAGTCTTTCTTGGCCGTAAAGAGTTCTTTCTGATGTGACTTTCTCTTATATTATTTCATCAGAAGTATTTGCAGCTTCTTAGAAAGCTTTATCCTTTTATAGGATATCTGTCTGATGTAGTTTGTTTTTGCTTTATGCTTTTTGCAGCCCAGCTTGCAGAGTTCAGAAAACGACAAGATTCAAACTCAATTAGAGCCATTGCTGCTGCTGATATATAAAGACTTCTTTGAAGAAGAAATCAACTAGTTCACAGAAATAAGAAATTCATTCAGCAAGCTTACAGCAAGAACAAGTCTAACTGCTCTCAGCAATCTTCACTCATCTAAGAAGTATTAGCTCTTCTGCTCTTCTTCGACCTGAGTTCTCCTGTTCCAGGAAGTTCTGACTCAGAGATCTTTTGAAGAAGAAGAAGAAGAAGATAGCTGCTAGAAGATTTTTTATTTTTTATTTTATATCTTCTTGTAGTTCTTCCTTCAGTATTTACTGAAGTGTTTTTGCACTAAAGCAAGACTTCACCTGGACGTTCTTTGAGCCAGGGGGAGCCTTGATTCTTTTAGAGCTGTCTAGCTCAGTGCAAGTTATTGTGCTTCTCTAATCTATTGTAAAATAGAGAAGACACCTTAACCCCTTTCCCCCTCCTGTACAGGGTTATTACTCCCTTCAAAAGTATCCCTTGGTGGCAGGGCACCTGATCAAAAACCTGTGTTTGGTTTTTAGACACCTGATCAAAAGTCTAAAGGGTCTCTTGATCTACCTGAAGTAGATCTTGTTGGTGGCAGGGCACCTGATCAAAAACCTGAGTGGATTCCTACCTTGTTGGTAGAAGAGTGGACGTACCCAAGTTGTTTGGGGAACCACTATAAATTCCTTGTGTCGTCTGGATTGCCTTGTTTAATTACTTGCATTGTGGCTGTGATTAGATATTAACTAGGTTTGCTAGTTGCTGGATAGGATCCAAAGCTAAACTGTAATTACAGTTAGCTTTAGTATTGTGCACAACACTTGTGTTAGGCTCTAAGGTTTAATCTTAAATATCTATAACTTTCATTACGCATTTAACTCCAAGGGAGTTGAGTAGAAAGTCAACTTTGCTAAGTGCAATTTTTGATTACTCTATTCATCCCCCCTCTAGAGTAGTATCTATCCCTTCTCTTTCAGTGATGTTTTAAGCCAAGTCTGGGACTTGAAGCAGGTGATACGGGCGTGTCACGGGCGTGATATAGGCGTGTCACAGGCGTGTTCGGCGACGGGTTGCGTGGTCGACGTTTTGGAGATCATCGATCGTCGGGTGTAGGCACACGGCCTGGGACACGGGCGTGTCCCAGGGCGTGTCCCGCTCGGGAGGTTTCTAAGTTATGCACACGGGCTGTAACACAGGCACAAACACGGGCGTGTCACATGTGACACGGGCGTATCGGTTGTCGTGTCACAGGCCGTGTCCAGCTCTCGAAAATCCTGGGAGTTTCACACAGGGCGTGATACGGGTCTTAACACAGCCTTGTCACATGTGACACGGGCGTGTCGGAGGCCGTGTTACAGGCCGTGTACTGGTCGGGCTATGGGAGTGACGGCGAATGAGTAACACAAACATGCACACAGCCGTGTTGCAACCCGTGTTCGGCCCGGATTTTATTATTTTCAGCCTAAATCATCGCCGTCCGTTTCCTTGGCTTGAGATCTAAGGGCTGGGGTTTTTCCTGATGGGGTTTAACCCGAGAATAGGGTTAGAAAACCCTTATTTTCCATTTGGGTTCTCTCTCTAAGATCAAGAGAGAAGGGAGAGCAAGGAGGAGGAAGAGGAGCTAGATCAGGTCACCGACGGAGCTTCGGAGCTCGAAATTGTGAGCGGACTTCGGATCCGCGGAGGCAAGGAGATTGCGGTGATTTCCATCTGCATAGATTTCCATGGCACCATGGAAGAACGCCAGGGTAACGATCCTCATCCTAGGACACTTGTAGTCCTCTTTTCCTTTGAATGGGAAAACCCTCTCCCGCGAGTATGCGGTGAGTTTGCGGTGTTCTTTGGGGTAGATATGTAAAGTCCCCCTTGTTAGAGTCTGGAATCGTAGTACAGACATAGGCATGTTGTGTGAAGCCTACCCAGACAAGTTGGTCTTGATCGGTGATGTGCATTGCATAGTAGCCGGGGAAGACTCCGTGCCATTTGTTGTTTTCGGGTTTCTACGGGGTATATTGCAGCAGGGATCCTTGGGGATTAATCCTAAGGCGCACCCGAAAAACTGGGAGGAAACGCATTTCTACCATCTTGGTGGCCTGGGTGCCAACCATGAACATAACTAGGTTATGTGCTTGTGTGATCGAATTAGGATCCGGGATAAGCTTGGCCCGCTCGTACGTCTTAATTTGACTATGCGGTGTGAGCGATGGGCAAGTGGATGCGGACCCGGGCTATGTGGTATGGTGACAGACATCTAAAAAAGAGACTGGTCATTGGCATGGTCGTGGGAGTCTTAGGCTTAGATCGGAAAGACTAAATTGCTCACGAGATTTGCCGTCCAAGGGATGGTGGTAAGACCATGGTTACGACCGGGTTCACCGAGTAAGTGCCATGAGAGCACGGGGTGTGTGGCTGTATGAGCCTGCACCTGTGATGAAGTGTGTGTTTACACTATACCACTTGTTTATGCTAACGAACTGCAGGGAAGAGAATCGCCGCCCCGAGTTGGGGGTGGGATCGTTATAATTTGGTCAGCATAGCTGATCGTTGCTTTTGTTTACTACCGTACGGTGGATTGTTGTTTGCAGGTGCTGCGGAGTCGAGCGATAAATAGCGGGCTAAAGCCCAAGTTGCTGTGCCGGCCCTCGAAGGCCTAATTTTGAGTGTTTTCTGTTATTCTCATGTATGACCGGCCTACGTGCCGAGGTTTGGAAGACATTATTATTAAGCAAACTCTTGTAAGGCCCTAAGACCGTTTTGGTGTATTATACATTCCTATGGGTTTATTGTAGTGGATATTCATGCTTGGCTGGGTTCTTTTATCCTTGCAACTTAATAATTTGCTTCCGCTAGGTGCTCTGTGTAGGACGTGGTGATTGGTTGAATGGTTTCAATAAGTAACAACCAGTCTGTGCGTAGTATGTGGCGTCGAGCCCCGGCCGGACCTACTGCTATATGCTATGTGACGGATAGGGGTGTTACAAATTGGTATCAGACTACCGATTTTGGTCAATCTTAAATGAATTTGTTGGCGAATTCACTTTAAGGGGTGGTGAGCAGATGTGTGTGAGTCATCGTTATAACATGAAAAGAAACCATGAATGTCTACTTAGGAATGAAAATACATATTTTCTAGGAACCTGTGTGTTCCTATAATTGCTATTTGCAATATTGTTGGGTCTCTTATCGGTGTTTTGCACGATTATAGGTGAACAGAAGTGGTGCTGGACAGTCGGAACAGCCAGGTTCTGAGGCAAGCATCGCACCTAATGATGCGACTGCAACACCTCCGTCAGCCGAGACCAATAGATTGGTGGAAGAAGCTGTCTTTGCAATGATCAATGCATAGCCTGCGAGGCAGGTGCAGCAGCCTGTTCCTACGGTGGAGCAAGTTCTGCTCCAAGCGGCGGAGCCTAGGAGGGTGGAACAAGTGGTGGTGGAGCCGGAGTTGCCTCGGAGAGCAACTGAGAAACAACTAAAGCATGTGATGGGCTTCCATCCGCCAGTGTTCTCGGGAACGGGAACCCCGACTCAGGCAGAGGATTGGCTATCGAGAGTCAAGAGAGTGCTGACAGCAATGGAAACTGAAGAGTTGCAGAAGACCACGATTGCGATGTTCTTGTTGGACGGGGACGCGAGGTTATGATGGGAAGGGCTGGAGCTACACCACCTAAGGGGAAGGTAGTTGGCTGATGTCTCTATGGAGGAATTTTCGAGGTTGTTTATGGCTCGATACCTCCCCTCAGCGCAGAGGATCGCGTTTGAAAATGAGTTTTAAAAGTTGGTGCAAGGAGATAGCACCGTGGACGAGTATCTCCACGAGTTCACTCATTTGGGAAGATACGCTAGCGCTACCTTTGTCGATGAGGAGTGCAAGACGAACCGCTTCTATGAAGGGTTAAGAGATGATCTGATGTTGTTACTGTCGGGTCCTATGGCGTAGGGTTTCCTAACCTTGGTCAATACGGCCCGGTCCTTGGAAAAGGACATGAAGAACGTGCAAGCGAAGAAGGAATCCAGTGGCAAGAAACTGGAGTTTAAGGTGCCGACTTCAAAGTCTGGCTTTCGAAGATGGAATAAGAAGGCTAGGATGTCGGGTCCAGCCCCTTCTTCAGGTGCCTCGGGGGCAACTACTAACCGAACCCCGGACACTTGCTTTACTTGCAGAAAGACGGGGCACTTTGCCCGCGATTGCTGGAGCGGACGTCCAAAGTCCGAGAGAAACCAAGGAGCCACTTATGAAGAGAAGGGCAAAGCGGTGGAGTCAACCGCATCCCACTATGCTCCGACTCAGCCGAGAGTTTATAACTTGGGCCAGCAGGAGGCCATTAAACAGGCCGACGTAGTGACACGTACGGTTTAATTTATAGCAAGTTAGCTTTAAATACTGTTACCTAGTGCTTGTTAGCTTAATACTGTTTGTGTAGGCTTTGTTCTGATAGGCGATAGTCCGACACGAGCACTATTCGATACGGGAGCGTCATACTCCTTTTTGTCTGAGAGTTTTATATCGCGCATCGGAGTCTCTTCTTCGATGGCAAAGGACAAATTGGATGTGCTACTACCAAATGGGTGTTCGATGCGTGCGGATAGAGTATGCGTCGTGAAGGTTCATATTGGAAGCCAAGTGTTTGACTTGTTAGTGTCATTACTGCTGCTAGTAGAGTTCGACGTTATCTTTGGTATGGATTGGCTTTCGGAGCAGAAGGATTGTATCAATTGCAACCGTAAGGAGGTCAAGCTGGGTGTCAGGCGGGAGACAACATTCACGGGATAGAAGGGGTCGAGCAAGACGCTGATGTATGCTCTTCAGGTGGTGAAGGCGGTTCATGCTGGAGCAGAGCTGTTCTTCACATTAGTAGAGGATGTAAAGTCTAAGGCCACATTGGATAGTATTCCCGTTGTTTGTGAATACCCCGATATGTTCCCGGATAATCTTCTCGGAGCCCCACCGCAGCGAGAGATCGACTTCACGATCGAGCTCGTGCCAGGTGCCAAACCTGTGTCACGTTCTCCTTATAGGTTGGCGCCTAAGGAGATGACGGAGTTGAAGGTTCAGCTAGAGGAGTTGATGGAGCAAGGTATGTGCGTCCAAGCTCGTCGCCTTGGAGCGCACCGGTCCTCTGTGTTAAGAAGAAGGACGGGAGTTTGCGGCTGTGTATCGACTATAGGGAGTTGAACAAGCTAACGAAGAAGAATAAATACCCGATCCCAAGGATTGATGAACTCTTCGATCAGTTAGTCAGATCTTTGGTGTATTCAAAGTTGGATCTGAAGACTGGATATTATCAACTGAGGATAAGGGAGTGTGATATCCCGAAGACGGCATTCAGCACGAGGTATGGGCATTTCGAGTTCACGGTCATGCCGTTTGGACTGACGAATGCGCCATCAGTGTTTATGGATCTGATGAACAGGATGTTTCGAGAGTACCTAGACCATTTTTTGATCGTCTTCATTGACGATATATTGGTGTACTCGCAGTGCGAGTAAGATCACTTCAAGCATCTGCATCTAGTATTGGAGACGCTGAGAAGGAATGAACTCTATGCAAAATAATCCAAATGCGAGTTCTGGCTACCCTCAGTAGCATTCCTTGGTCATATTGTAAGTGGGGAAGGTATAGCGGTGGATCCAGCGAAGATTGTTGCCATACGGGAGTGGCCTGTGTTATCTTCTGTAGCGGAAGTCCGTAGTTTCCTTGGGCTTGCCAGCTATTACAGGCGCTTCGTGGAGAACTTCTCATGGATAGCGTTACCTCTCACAAAGTTGACAAGGAATATCAGAAGTTCTTGTGGATGCAGGAGTGCGTGCAAGTATTTGAGGAGCTGAAGGGACGGTTGACCTCAGCGCCAGTGCTAAGTTTGCCGAGTGGGACTGAGGGCTTTGATATTTATAGTGATGCCTCAGGTAGTGGTTTGGGCTGCGTGCTGCCGCAGCATGGGAGCATAATAGCGTATGGATCGCGTCAGCTAAAAGTGCACGAAAGGAATTATCCGGTCCACGACTTGGAGTTGGCAGCCATGATATTTGCGCTTAAGCTGTGGAGACACTACTTATACGGCGTAAAGGTCGATATTTATACCGACCACAAGATCCTGAAGTACTTGTTGGATCAGAAGAATCTCAATATGAGGCAGCGGAGATGGATGGAGTTCCTAGGGGACTACACATTCAAGATTCATTATGTACCTGGGAAGGGCAATGCAATTGCGGATGCGTTGAGTCGCAGGGCTCCCGCCGAAGCAAACTGGTTGTCGGTTCATGATGAGAGGCTAGTTCGGGAGTTGGAGGCGTTGGAGATCTGTTGTGTGGACAAGCAGACGAGCACCAAAGCATTGTTGAACTGGACGGAAGTTCAGTATGATCTGGCTGATCGCGTTCAGCAGGCATTGGAGTTGGATGTCACCATGAAGGAGCTTATGGATGCAGCGTTGGATGGGTCAAATTCCCAGTTTTCAGTTGAGGATGGGATATTAAGGAAGGACCATCATTTGTGCGTCCCAAGCGGGGGTAATCTACGGGCGGAGTTGTTGTACGAGGCTCATAATACCAAGTACTCAATCCACCAAGGGAGCACGAAGATGTACCGGGACCTAAAGAAGCTGTTTTGGTGGCCAGGGCTCAAGAAGGACGTGACACTGTTTGTGGCTAAGTGTCAAACGTGCGCCTTGGTAAAGGCGGAGTTCCAAAAGCTGGGAGAATTCTTGAAATCCTTACCTATTCCGGAATGGAAGTTCAACGACATCTCGATGGACTTTGTGCATGGCTTGCCAAGGTTGCAGAAGGGGAACGACGCCATCTGGGTGATCATAGACTGGTTAACTAAGGTGTCACACTTTATTTCGCATAGGAAGGATGATTCAGTGGAGAGACTGGCAAAACTATATGTGGATAATATAGTCAGATTGCACGGTGTGCCTCGCATCATCATGAGTGATCGCGATGGGCATTTTACGTCCAATGATTGGAGGTTGGTGCAACAGATGTTGGGGACTAAATTTAAATTCAGCACAGCCTTCCATCCGCAGACGGATGGGCAGACCAAAAAAGTCAACAGAATGATGGAGGACATGCTCCGCATGTGTGTTCTAGACTTCGGGAAGCAATGGGAAGACCACCTGTATTTGGTGGAGTTTGCATACAACAACAGCTACCAAACGAGTATTCAAATTGCGCCCTTTGAGGCCCTGTATGGTAGGAAGTGTCGCCCACCGTTATCGTGGCTAGAAATGGGTGAGGCAAGGTTGTACAAGAAGCAGGAGGTGAAGAGTGCTACTTCTTTGGTGCAGATCATTCGAGAGTGTTTGCTGATCGCTCAGGACAGGCAGGCTAAGTAATATAATGCTAAGCACCGGAACGTGGAGTTTGAGGTTGGCGATTGGGTGTAATTGAAGATAAAGCCGTTCAAGGGTGTTTCGCGGGTGAGACGCTTGAAGAAGCTGAGCCCAAGATACCTTGGACCCTTTGAGATTCTGGAGCGGGTCGGTGAAGCAGCTTATCAGTTGAAGCTATCGGTGGAGTTGAGTGGACTATACGATGTATTCTACATTTCTGTATTGCGGAAGGCGGTGCAAGAGTCTTCGCAGGTGATCGCAGTGGACCAAGTGCCGGTGGACGAAGGGTTGACGACTAAGGTCAAGCCCGTTCGTATTGAGGACTTTGAGGTCAAACGACTCCGTAACAAGGAGATTTGGATTGTCATGGTCCGGTGGGACAATTGCGATCGGGAGGAGCTCTCTTGGGAATTAGAGCAAACCATGCTGGAGGAGTACCCGGAGTTATTTCACTCAGGTACCGCTTAAAGTTTTCCGTTTTCTTTCCTTTAGTAATTTCGTGGGCGAAATTCTTTTAAGAGGGAGAGAGTTGTAACACCCCGAAACTCAAAAGAGGGACGGGTGACGTTTTAAGCCAAGTTTGGGACTTGGAGCAGGTGACACGGGCGTATCACGGGCATGACACGGGTGTGTCACGGTCGTGTTCAGCGACGGTTCGCGTGGTTGACGTTTTGGCGATCAGCGATTGTCGAGTGTTGGCACATGGCCTGGGAAACGGGCGTGTCACAGGGAGTGTCCCGCTCGGGAGGTTTCTGAGTTATGCACACAGGCCGTGACACAGGCACAGACACGGGCGTGTCACATGTGACACGGGCGTGTCGGGTGTCGTGTCACAGGTTGTGTCCAGCTCTATAAAATCATGTGAGTTTCACACGGGGCGTGACACGGGTCTTAACACGGCCTTGTCATATGTGACACGGGCGTGTCGGAGGCCGTGTCACAGGCTGTATACTGGTCGGGCAGTGGGAGTGATGGCGAATGAGTAACACGGCCATGCACACGACCGTGTTGCAACCCGTGTTCGGCCCGGATTTTCTAATTTTCATCCTAAATCGTGGTCGTCCGTTTCCTTGGCTTGGGATCCAAGGGCTGGGGTTGTTCTTGATCTGGTTTAACTCGGGAATAGAGTTAGAAAACCCTTATTTTCCATTTGGGTTCTCTCTCTAAGATCTAGAGAGAAGGGATAGCAAGGAGGAGGAAGAGGAGATAGATCCGGTCACCGGCGGAGCTTCGGAGCTCCAAATCGCGAGCCGACTTCAGATCCGCAGAGGCAAGGAGATTGCGGTGCTTACCATCCGTATAGATTTCCATGGTGCAATGAAAGAACGCTAGGGTAACGATCCTCATCCTAGGACACTTGTAGTCCTCTTTTCCTTTACATGGGAAAACCCTCTCCCACAAGTATGCGGTGAGTTTGCGTTGTTCCTTGGGGTAGATATGTAAAGTCCCCCCTGTTAGAGTCCGGAATCGTAGTACGGACATAGGCATGTTGTGTGAAGCCTACCTGGACAAGTTGGTCTGGATCGGTGATGTGCATTGCATAGTAGACGGGGAAGACTCCGTGCCATTTGTTGTTTTCGGGTTTTTACGGGGTATATTATAGAAGGGATCCTTGGGGATTAACCCTAAGGCGCACCCGAAAAACTGGGTGGAAACACATTTCTGCCATCTTGGTGGCCTGGGCGCCAACCATGAACATAACTGGGTTATGT
This sequence comes from Platanthera zijinensis, assembly GCA_039513925.1. Taxonomy (NCBI): domain Eukaryota; kingdom Viridiplantae; phylum Streptophyta; class Magnoliopsida; order Asparagales; family Orchidaceae; genus Platanthera; species Platanthera zijinensis. The sequence goes on from CM077096.1 coordinate 119,159,914, forward strand.
GCTTGTGTGATCGAATTCTGGGATTCGGGAGAAGCTTGGCCCGCGCGTACGTCTTAATATGACTATACGGCGTGAGCGACGGTCAAGTGAATGCGGACCCGGGCTATGCGGTATGGTGACAGACATCTAAAAAAGAGACTGGCCATTGGCATGGTCGTGCGAGTCTAGGCTTAGACCGGAAAGACTAAATTGCTCACGAGATTTGCCGTCCAAGGGATGGTGGTGAGACCACGGTTACGAATGGGTACTCCGAGTAAGTGCCCTGAGAGAACGGGGTGTGTGGCCGTGTGAACCTGCACCTGTGATGAAGTGTGTGTTTACACTATACCGCTTGTTTAAGCTAACAAACTGCAGGGAAGAGCATCGCCGCCCCGAGTTGGGGGCGAGATTGTTATAATTTGATCAGCATAGCTGACCGTTGCTTTTGTTTACCACCATGCGGTGGATTGTTGCTTGCAGGTGCTGCGGAGCCGAGTGGTAAATAGCGGGCTAAAGCCCAAGTTGCTGTGCCGGCCCTCTAAGGCCTAATTTTGAGTGTTTTCTGTTATTCTCATGTATGACCGACCTGCGTGCTGAGGTTTGGAAGACATTATTATTAAGCAAACTCTTGTAAGGCCCTAAGGCCATTTTAGTGTATTATACATTCCTATGGGTTTATTGTAGTGGAAATTCATGCTTGGCTGGTCTCTTTTATCCTTGCAACTTAATAATTTACTTCCGCTAGGTGCTCTGTGTAGGACATGGTGATTGGTTGAATGGTTTCAATAAGTAACCAACCGGTCTGTCCGTAGTATATGGTTTCGGGCCCCGGCCGGACCTACTGCTATATGCTATGTGACGGATAGGGGTGTTACAATACGTCTCGGGGCCGGAAGAGGCCAACTAAGGATCAGGGTCGGGGAGGTAGGAATGATCAGCGGAGGGGCTACTTTGCTGATGAGAGAATGGCAGAGGACCAACCCCGCCAAGAGGTGAGGCAGGAGTCAAGGGAGCTGGTGGTATTGGCCCCTAAACCTCTTCAGATGCAGGAGATATAGAGGCCTGGAGGTGTGGAACTTCCCCCGCACGAGTGCTACAACTGTCATCAGGTAGGGCACATCCGAAGAAACTGCCCCATGATAAGGGCAACTCTACCGGCACCACAGGAAGCCCTTCCCGCTCAACAGTTTGCAGGCCTAGGTCGTAGAAGAGGACGTGGTTTCCAGGGCAAAGATCGGAGGCAAGAGAGGGATCAGGTGTATGCTCTAGACTTGGCACCACCTCGGGACCCGGGCAGGGTGATTGCAGGTATGATAGTAAATTTATGTAGTTATTTACCTTGGGAATTTTAAAAACAACAAAAAACAGTAGCATACTAGGAAAGAAAACCAAAGGCTCAGTTACCTAAACATACTTAAATAAATAGGAATAGTTATGGTGTGCGGCAAACCTGCCCATACCTTAGTGGATACAGGGGTATCACACAACTTCGTCTCCGAGGAGTTTGTAAAGGGACTGGAGGGAGTCAGACATTATTCGGGTGTCGCTAGGAGGGTGCATCTCCCCAACGGGATGGAGGTCTCAGCTAATGCTAAGTGCCTCCTGAAGGTTCCTATTGATGGTCTAACACTCGAGGCCCCAGCGACGGTCTTGAGGATTTAAATAAAATTTTCTTGTATACATCGGCACGTAACCCAACCACACATGAATGATAAAGTAAACAGGTAATTCGCTTTGACCTTCAAGGGCTAGGTTAACAATCATGGGCTTCACCCCACTATTTTCCGCTTGGCTCGGCTGCACCTACATGAAACAATCCACCGCAAAGGTGGCAAACAATATCAACGGTCAGCATTAGCTGACCAAATTATAACGACCCCACCCGTAATCCGGGGTGGTGGTGCTCCTTCCTTACAGGCATTAGTATAATCAAATATTTGTATCGAGAATATGCAACTTAAGCACAATTCACTATAGACGTTGGCACTGCAGGCCACACACTCCGTGCATTCAGGGCACATTATCGGTGTACCAGAATTCCCAGGGTCCTACCTCCATTCTCAGCGACGGTTAGCATAACTTGAGCATTCTCTAGTCTTTCCGGGCCAAAGTGATGGCGCGCCCCCTCCACCTCTTCTTGGAGACGATGCTGAAGATGATGAGGTTGATCCGGTTGCTGAGGCGATTCAACTAAAGGACGTGAGGCGTCACGATGATGCTAGCGGAAGGCTACGTTACAACCTCCGCCCGCGGCGCGCAACATTCGCCGCACCGCATTAAAACATTTCCCTTTTCATGCTTTATTATTTCTATTTTAGGAATATAAAATTATCCAAGTTTGAAGTGATAATTTTATATTCAATATTGCACTTTTATTTTTGCATTTGGACAATATTTTTATTTGGTGTGCATTTAACCATTTGGATGGATGAGATTACATCTCCATCATGAATGGTTAAAGCTTGTTTGTAACTCCTATATAAGGAGGCCTTTGTTATGAGATAATTAGAAAAGAATTGAACCCTAAAATCCCCTTTGAGGAATTTTGGCCAAGAGGAGGAAGCCTCTTAGCCGCCGCCCCTTCCCCCCCTTTTGCTTGTGGTGTGAAGCCGCCGGCCTCCCTTGCTCCCTCCATCCGTTCGGTGCGACTCCGGCGCGGCTTCCTTCGGTGCGACTCCTTGGAAGAAGGTTTCAACCCTTCGGTGTGACGCCGGTGGATCCGTGGAGAGAGTGATTCTCCCACAGTTATCTCGTGTGAATGCTCTCCGGTTGGGTAAAATATCTCATCCCTCCTTGTGTGATTTCTTCTCATTAGTTGTGGTGGACCGCGAATCGTTTTATCCACTTTGTTAAATCAATCGCTGCACTTTTCATTTCGAAATCGCCGTTGCTAGGCTTTTTATTTCCGGATCGGGTGGATCCTATTTGCCGGAGCGGATCTAGGCCTATAGCCTTGGTTTTGCTCCCAAAAAGGTTGGCAACCTTTATGTTAATTTGGGGAACGATCCGACTCAAATTTCGATCGCTATTTTCGAGTCGACCAATCCTCCTTATTATTTTTATGCGCTGCGTTTGTGACGAGGAAATATTGTGGGCGATAGGTGCTGTGTAGGTGCGGTAGATCTAAGCGATATTGGGCGAGGAGTGAATTATTTCCATAGAGATCTCCGATTCCGGACATCCCCACACCAATTTGGTATCAGAGGCGGTCGTTTCAACTTCCACGTTGCAAACATCCTCTCTGCGTTCGTCGTTGGTTGATCTGAATTTTCTAAGATCTGAACTTTCGGATTGGTCTGCGTTTAGTAAATCCGTCGAAATTTTAACTTGTCAAAAAAATCTGAAAAAAAAACTGTAGCTTCCTGCACTTATTTCCAGCAACTTTAAAACAGAAAATTTTTTGATTCGGCCGCGTTAAGTCTGCCTGCAAATTAGAACATCGTAATTCTGTCCAGTTGGTCTGCAAATAGCGGGCTGAAATCTTCGTTTTTCAGCAAAATTTCAGAAATTTTTTTTTTAATGATCTACATGTTTTTCACATTAATCTTTTATAAAAACATATTACTTTTAGTATAGCTACAGCCCTAGGGAAATTCGTCTCTCAAAATTTTCAGGGTCTTGCATGCGCACTAAGCTAGGCACGGAGTATTCGACACCGTCTACGTCTAGGATGGCTGAGAACGAGCACGAAATTCGTAACGCTGAAGCGATAGCAGGTCTTCGTAACGATATGACGGAACTTAGGGCCACCTTAGCACAGATTTTACAAAATCAAGCTAGGCCACCCCCACCTTCCGCTAATGTTGAGTTGCCCCACCGGCGCCAACATATTTCCGATTCAGATTCGGATGGCGACTCCCCACGAGTGCCCCCTCGAGGCAATCACCACGGGCGAGAGTTTGATATTACAAGGGCCATCAAAATTGATGCCCCCACTTTCGATGGTATGGGAGATCCACAGAATTTCCTAACATGGATAGTGGACATGGAGTGCTATTATGATTGACACCATCTTACGGACCCCCAAAAGATCCAAGTTGCCAGGATGAAGCTAACCAGTTGCGCCAAAACTTATTGGCTGAATGAAGAGCGTAGACTAGGGACTGGGGACGGAGACCCAATTATTGGATGGACCGTCATGAAGAATTTGTTGACCGATCAGTACGTCCCCGCGTACCATCGGACACAAATGTTTGACGAGCTCGCCTCCCTGCGGCAAGGCTCCAATTCTGTATCAGAGTACATGGGAGAATTAAAGGACCGGTTGGTACGTTGTAACCTGAGGGAGATCCCCGAAGTCACCCTTTCTAGGTTTCGTAAGGGGCTTCAACCCGATATTCAGCGAAAGCTCTTGCGTTATGGTCACACAGATCTGAACACGACATTCAATGCCGCCCTCGACATTGAGAAACATTTAGCCTCTAAGGCTCACTCCCGTTACTCCCATGCGAAGGGAAAATCCACTACCGGAGCATCTTCCTCCACATATCAGGACAAAGGGAAGTACCGGTCGACCGAGTCCAAGTCCGTAGTAATCACTGCTAGGAACGCCAAGAACCCCGCGAGCGAACGTATTCCCATAGGAAAGGTTAACAAGACTAACACAACATGTTACTCTTGCGGCATTCAAGGTCATTATGCCTTCGAATGCCCAACGAAGACTAAAGCCATTGCCCTATTAGAGTCGACGACCGATCTTGCGGATTATGTTTATGAGGCTGCTAAGGAGAGCGACCCGGAAGGGGTCCCAAGTGATTTAGAGGACGATCACCCCCTTATGGTGATGCGTTGTATCTTGACCACTCCTCGTCCGTTAGATGACTGGAAGAGGACGAGTATATTTTCTCTGATCTTTAAGAGTGGCGAAAAGCTTTGTAAGCTTATTATTGATAGTGGTAGCTGTGTGAACGTTGTATCTGAGAATGCCATAGCACGTATGTCCTTGACCACAGAACCACACCCGACCCCATATCAGGTTGCTTGGATCAACAAGATCTCCGTACCTGTTACCAAGCGATGCCTGGTACCTCTCTCATTCAAATCTTATATTGATGAGGTTTGGTGTGATGTTCTTCCGATGGACGCCTGTCATGTGTTGTTAGGCCGCCCGTGGCTATACGACCGTGATGTCACACATTTTGGTAGAGCCAACTCCTATGAATTTAAATTCAATGGTAAAACCATCACTTTGAGGCCCACCATCCCAAAGGAGCCCGTAGTCTTGGCTAAGGATACCACTATCCCTGTAGAGAGAAAGACGTTGAGTCTAGTTGGTAGGAAAGAGTTTGTGAGAGACCCGTTCGTTGATGGAATTATGTATGCGCTAGTTCTCCTGAGTGCGAAACCCGAATATAGTCTTTTGGATGAGTTACCTAGTGAGTTACGGGTACTATTGGAAGAGTATAGGGACGTGTACCCGGAAGAGTTGCCGCCCACGTTGCCCCCCGCTTAGGAATATCCAGCATGCGATAGACCTCATCCCGGGGTCTTCCTTGCCAAATCAGCCCCATTATCGACTCCACCCCGCAGCTCACCTGGAGTTGCAGTCCCAGATAGAGGGCTTGCTTGAGAAAGGTTTTATTAGGACTAGTATGAGCCCATGCGCGGTGCCAGCCCTTCTTGCCCCCAAGAAGGATGGTACGTGGAGGATGTGTGTTGATAGCCGGGCTATCAACAAAATCATCATCAAGTATAGGTTCCCCATCCCCCGCCTAGATGATTTGTTGGATGTCTTGTCTGGAGCCACCGTATTCTCCAAATTAGATCTTCGGAGTGGCTATCACCAGATTAGGATACGAGAGGGCGACGAGTGGAAGACGGCATTTAAGTCGAAGGATGGACTGTACGAATGGCTTGTGATGCCCTTTGGGTTATCCAATGCCCCTAGTACCTTCTCCCGGATGATGACACATGTCTTTCAGCCATTCATGGGGAAGTTCGTTGTCGTCTACTTTGACGATATACTGATTTATAGCACCTCTACTACCGAGCACATCTCCCACATGAGAGTGATCCTTTCCACCCTGCGGAAAGAGACTTTATTTCTCAATCTTAAGAAATGCACTTTCAATGCCGCGGAGGTAGAGTTCTTAGGTTATATAGTTGGTTCTAAGGGTATTCGAGTTGATCCGGGCAAGGTTCAGGTCATTAAGGACTGGCCCGTGCCAACCACCCTACGTGAGGTGCGTAGTTTCCATGGGTTAGCCACATTCTACCGCCGTTTCATATGGGACTTCAGTAGTATTATGGCGCCTATCACGGACTGTATGAAGAAGGGAGAGTTTACGTGGACGAAGTCCGCCACCTATGCTTTGGAACGAATAAAGAAGCTCATGACTGAGGCACCTGTCTTACGTCTACCCGACTTTTCTAAAGTCTTTGAGCTCACATGTGATGCTTCAGGGGTTGGGATTGGAGGTGTCTTGAGCCAAGAAGGCCATCCCGTTAGCTACTTTAGCGAGAAGTTGTCGGGCCCCAAGTTGAATTATTCCAATTACGATAGGGAGTTCTATGCTGTAGTCCGATGTCTACACCATTGGAGGCACTATCTCCTCTCCAAGGAGTTCGTGATCCTCTCCGATCATGAGGCCTTGCGTTTCATTGACGGACAGCATAAAATCAGCCCAAGACACGCTAAGTGGGTAGCATTCCTACAAGGATATACATTTAACCTCAAACATCTTAAAGGAGCTGATAACCGAGTCGCTGACGCCCTTAGTCGTCTTACGCTTTTACTCACTTCTATGGAGGTACATGTTATAGGATTTGAGCGGGTTAAGGATGAGTATGCTACGTGTCCTGACTTCCAAGACGTCTATTTATCAGCCCAGGATAGTTCCCCCACGACGATATCTGCATACGTCATTAAGGACGGGTACCTGTTTAGGAGCGGGAAGCTATGTATCCCACAATCATCACTACGATTACATATCATTTGGGAATTGCATAGTGGAGGGTTGAGTGGTCACTTTGGTAGAGATAAGACGATTACATTAGTCGAAGAGAAGTTTTATTGGCCAAAACTTAAGGCTATGGTAGGAGGAGTAGTGAGTAGCTGCCGAACGTGTCAGGTTTCTAAGGGGGGTAAAACCAATGTAGGATTATATACACCCTTGCCTATTCCCTCCATGCCTTGGGTAGATGTTAGTATGGACTTTGTATTAGGCCTTCCCCCTACCCAACGCCGTCATGATTCCGTTTTTGTAGTTGTGGATAGGTTTTCCAAGATGGCTTATTTCATCCCGTGCAGTAGAACAAACGATGCGTCTCATGTCGCTAAACTATATTTTAAAGAAGTCGTTAGTCACCGCGGAGTGCCAAAGACCATAGTTTCGGATAGAGACGTAAAATTCACTAGTTATTTTTGGAAAACATTATGGATATTAATGGGAACAAAGTTATTGTTTTCCTCCGCCTATCATCCCCAAACGGATGGGCAGACGGAAGTAGTTAATCGGAGTTTAGGGAATTTGTTAAGATGCCTCGTGAGCGATCATTTGGGCACTTGGGATCTTCTCTTACCCCACTCCCAATTAGCCTACAATAATTCCAAAAATATGTCTACGGGTATGTCTCCGAATGAGATTGTCCACGGTTATAAAGCTCCTGTGCCGCTTGACTTGGTGTCGTTGCCTCCAACGTACAAAGCAAGTCAATTTGCACAATCCTTTGCCCAACACATCCATGATCTACATGCACGTATACGGGCCACTTTGACGTCACAATACGACTCTTATCAGGCGCACGCTAATTTACATAGGAGAGTATCAAACTTTAAAATTGGCGATCTGGTTTTAGTCCGTTTAGTTCCCGAACGCTTGCCAACTGACACCGTAAAAAAGTTAGCACCAAAGCGCGCCGACCCTTTTCGGATTATTAAGAAGTTAGGTGACAACGCTTTCGTTTTGGACTTGCCTGCTGATTGGGGTATCTCCCCCATTTTTAACGTTTCGGATTTAACGATATTTGTGTCGCCACCACAAGGGTTGATTTCTTTGTCGTCTTCTTCTCCCACTTTAAATTCTCATGGGTTGGGGAGTGGTAGAACGGATGATCTCTCTCTTACGGTCCCCACAGGTATATCATCGGATGGTACGTTGCCTTCTTTCTTGCCTACTGCTAATATGTTCCCCAGGTTCCCACGGACATTTTCCACTCCAGAGATGATACTTGATGCTGAGCATGTTACCACTGCTGATGGCGACACACGCCGCTTCCTCATCCGTTGGCGTGACCGCCCCCCTTCGGATGACTCTTGGGTGCTCGAGTTGGAGCTGCAAAGTTTGGATGCCGATCTTCTTCGCCGCTACCTCTTGGACCACGCAACAGAGATGCGTGATTTTGAGCGGGGGAGGATTGATGGCGCGCCCCCTCCACCTCTACTTGGAGACGATGCTGACGATGATGAGGTTGATCCGGTTGCTGAGGCGATTCAACTAAAGGACGTGAGGCATCACGATGATGCTAGCGGAAGGCTACGTTACAACCTCCGCCTGCGGCGCGCAACATTCGCCGCACCGCATTAAAACATTTCCTTTTTCATGCTTTATTATTTCTATTTTAGGAATATAAAATTATCCAAGTTTGAAGTGATAATTTTATATTCAATATTGCACTTTTATTTTTGCATTTGGACAATATTTTTATTTGGTGTGCATTTAACCATTTGGATGGATGAGATTACATCTCCATCATGAATGGTTAAAGCTTGTTTGTAACTCCTATATAAGGAGGCCTTTGTTATGAGATAATTAGAAAAGAATTGAACCCTTAAATCCCCTTTGAGGAATTTCGGCCAAGAGGAGGAAGCCTCCTAGCCGCCGCCCCTTCCCCCCCTTTTGCTTGTGGTGTGAAGCCGCTGGCCTCCCTTGCTCCCTCCATCCGTTCGGTGCGACTCCGGCGCGGCTTCCTTCGGTGCGACTCCTTGGAAGAAGGTTTCAACCCTTCGGTGTGACGCGGGTGGATCCGTGGAGAGAGTGATTCTCCCACAGTTATCTCGTGTGAATGCTCTCCGGTTGGGTAAAATATCTCATCCCTCCTTGTGTGATTTCTTCTCATTAGTTGTGGTGGATCGCGAATCGTTTTATCCGCTTTGTTAAATCAATCGCTGCACTTTTCATTTCGAAATCGCCGTTGCTAGGCTTTTTATTTCCGGATCGGGTGGATCCTATTTGCCGGAGCGGATCTAGGCCTATAGCCTTGGTTTTGCTCCCAAAAAGGTTGGCAACCTTTATGTTAATTTGGGGAACGATCCGACTCAAATTTCGATCGCTATTTTCGAGTCGACCAATCCTCCTTGTTATTTTTATGCGCTGCGTTTGTGACGAGGAAATATTGTGGGTGATAGGTGCTGTGTAGGTGCGGTAGATCTAAGTGATATTGGGCGAGGAGTGAATTATTTCCGTAGAGATCTCCGATTCCGGACATCCCTACACCACAAAGCCAAAGACTCGCCTCTATGGCTACGAATAAGTCGCGGTGATCCCCCGGATACACTCATTGACTCAATCCAAGTCGAGTGGCATAGGGATGGGTATAGTTCACCTCATTCTTTTTACTCAAACCACTGGGCACAATAAGCCACGATGCAGGTCATCCTCCCCTTTCCCATCCGCACAAATCATAATCTCGTTATGATGGTAGGCAAGCACTCACGACCGCCTAAGCTGGGCCACATGGGCTCTCAACTCTTTAATTTGGTCTCCGGGTCCACAAGGGACAGGAATCTCAAAGCACTAGCCTCTAGGTCTCCAAGAGACCTGCCATGCAAACAACACAATGCTCACTGGGAGCTACCGCCGTACGATAAGGGACAGACTATCGATTCTTCCCCTTTTCTTTGGGTGTTTTCCTGGTGACCACCTTTAGTACTCACACTGTAGCAATCTGCACACCCCGTGAGCCCAAAATCTATGTGATTACCACGAAGTCTTCTCCGACATACAAAATATGTATACATCACCAATCCATACCAACCTGTCCGGATGGGCTTCACATAACATGCCTATTCCGCACTTCGATTTTGGATCTAAATGCAACACTACAAGGATACACAGATCTACCCATCGAGAGAAAAAATTCTATGTGCTCGTGGAGCGTCTACCCTCACATGCCGAAAAAAAGGACTTCACATGTCCAAGGAAGAGAATCGTTTCCCTAGAAGTCCGTTTTGGCGCCATAGTAGAGATTTTAGCCAGATGAAAACGACCGCTTCGGCTTTGCCTCCGTAGATCCTAACTCGTCTCACGAATCTATGCTTTGAAACTTCAACGATGGCGAGATCTCTTTCATACGAAGCTATTGGGTATTGTATCCACAATTACTTGGATTTGAAGAAGCCTCCTTTCAAGCTAAGATGAATTCACAATGTATTTGATGATATATCTTCAAGTTGTGCTTGCAGTTATTCCTCGCTAAGTACACACCAATGTCAGGGTGCAGTGGGTCAATATATACGGGTCTGCGCAACGTAATCCCTCGTTGAGCAGATTAGTGTGTTGGCTCATGTGTACTCTCTCTATTGGAGTGTACTTATGTTCAAGTACAAGGCTGAGATAGATCAAGAGCAGACAAGGAGCAAGGATGGGTCAAAGACCAACTAACGGGAAGAAAGACGAAAAATCGTCTAAGTTATATTCGACGAGAATCACCAAGTGATTCTCGCCGATTCGACGGGAATCACTAGTGATTCTCGTCGAATCGTCGACAATCACTCGCCGATTCTCGCCGACTGTATCCGGCTGACTCAAAGCATTCAAGAATTCTGCCAAGTCAGAATCGTCGAGAATCACTAAGTGATTCTCGACAAACCGTCGAAAATGACTCTGCATTCTCGCCGATTCGTCGAGAATAGTTGTGATTCTCGCCGATTCACTCCGGATGGCAAGCTTTTCAGCAGGAATTCTTATAAGTAGAATTCGACGGGAATCATAAGTGATTCTCGCCGATTCGTCGAGAATCACCAATGATTCCCGCCGAATTTGCCTTAGGCAATTTCTACCTGCTTGCTGAACGAATCAAGATTTCAGGCGCTGTTTGAACCAAGCTTAGGGTTTTGTCTTGTGGTCCCACAATGGTAATAAGGGGGTATTCTACAGTATATATACTCTCCTATTTTGAACTTACAAAGGAGCGAAGAAAACGAGAAAGGACGGCCGCCACGCGTGACCTAGCTGATCGCAGACTTCCTCCCGTCACCGTCGCCGCTTGCTCGCTGTTGCTGCTCGCTAAGGTGTCGCCGCCACTGGTCTCGGATTCCTCTTGACCTCCCGGCGACAGAAACGAAGCTAAGCTTAGCGTATCACGTTTCTTTCTTGAGATCCTTTGTCTCTTGATTTGTTGAGCGGGAATATCTTTCCCCTCCGAATCGATTGAGACAATCAATCCGAGTAAGATCTTTGGTAGACCTTGCTAGCCTCGTCAATAAGTTTGGATCTACAATGCATCGCCGCCGCAATCCTTTGTCGCCGCCGATCTCGGGAAGATCCTCTCCAAGAGAGTGCTTCGGTCGTGGACTCTTCGTCTTCTTCAAGAACGCTTCATCGAATGAAGAGGGACATCGAGCTCTCCATACATAGTTTGTATTTCTATACATTCTATTTTCATTTTGTTGTAAGGGAGTTTTGATTCCTAGTTGTAAGGGTTGGGTGCAACCCGTGGTGAAGGAGTAGTGACTCCTTTGGGTGGAAGGGTTTCTTCCATAGTGTGAGGATTGGATTTCAATCCGGTTGGTGAAGTGACCGAGTCGTCCCTTGTTGGGAGATAGGTCGTAGGGGGAAAGTGGACGTACCCAAATCGGGGAACCACTATAACTGCCTGTGTGTTTTTGTGTTGTGCTTGTCTTGTTTCTTGTGCAGGTTAATTATTAATTCCGCAAAAAGACTGCAAATCACCTCTCCCCCCATAGGTGAAGGTAGTTGACACTAGATTGACTTTCAAGTGGTATCAGAGGGAGGTTACTCATCAAAAAGGTTAACACCTTGAGTAAAATCCTGCCTCTAGTGTCAACAAGAAAATCAGACTCAAGCATGGAGCTGTATTCTGATGTCTTTCCTCTGAGACTCTCTGCATGCACAAAGGAGTATTATCCAGTCTGGAAGATGAGAGTTTTGTTTCATCTGGAGGCCATCGACCCTCGAGCGTCACACATTTTGGATGAGGGTCCCTTCATTCCCATGAAGGTGTCTTGCTCAGGAAAAGATCTCCAAATCCCCAAGAGTCCCGAAGAGATGTCTGAGACTGAGCTCTCTCTCTTCAACTTGGACAAGCTGATTCGTCAGATCATCTCTGACATCTGGTCTTGATTATCTCGTTTAAGATTGGACAAGTGCAGGACTGCCAAGTCTATGTGGCAAACTATCTCTGACCTCATGGAGGGATCAGAGATAGCAGGGACTAGTTGCCAGCAGGAGGATGAAGCCTATGTGGGGGTCCTCATTTCTGAAGATGAAGGTAAAGACCAATCTCTCAGTATCAAAGCTCCTGTGTCCTTGTCTGAGACTGAAGAAGAGGTTGAGGAAAGCAGTTCAGATAAAGCTGACACAACAGTCTCTGCCGATCTTAACGCTGATCCTGAACATCAAAGTCAGGATCAGGTAACTTTTTCATCAGGCTCCTCTCCCCTTGGATTTCCTTAAGACAGGAACAGTTCAGAGGGTTTTCCATCTAGTGATGCAAGGGAAATGGATAGCTTCAATCAAAGGATTGAAAATCTTGATTCCCTTGAGAGTTCCCTTCAGATGAGCAACTTACTTGTTGAGGAACAAGCTAAGGAGATTGCTCAGTTGAGAACCTTGATGAATCTCCAATTGGAATCCATCAAGGTAAAGGACTCAAAGATCTCGGATCTAGAGAGTCGTCTAGAGATCGAGAAGAGGATAGTTTCTAACTTTTCCAATATAGATGCTATCAAAAGAAAAGCAGAAAATGGGTGGATCTCCCAAATCATTAATTCATGGAGAAATGGGGAAACTGTGTTCAGACCCCCCACCCCGAGTAGGAAGGGCACACATCATGCTTTCAGGTATGACCACAGGAACAACCTTGGTCACTGCAAGAGTGATTGGCCCTCAGGTGGAAATACCCACAGTGCAAGAGCTGTCATGGCTACCCATGAGAGAATACCCAAGGCTCACCCTGAACCCTTTGTATTCTCGGCCTCTGCCCCAACTCGTCATGAATCTGGAGTAACCAGCTCTCACTGCATCTCTTACCACCCCAAGACACAGGAAAGGGGGGTTGGGAAACATGTAGTAAGTACCCATGGGCCCCTAGATGTGTGTTGACTGAAAGGAAGGCACCACCTCCCAGGCCTCATGACACTCACCACATGCTCTCTATCCACCCTCCCTCATGTCTCGGTGGAAAGGGAAAATTTGTGAGTAGAACCTGCCCGGTCCGGTTTAGACCCAAGATCATGACTACCTCAGTTAGTAGATCAGGTCAGAAATGGCGATACAACATTCATGATTGTTGGTGCTGTGGCAAGGTGGGTCACTTTGCCATAGATTGTTGGCACAATCCCTCTGTGCAAAGGGCAAGGGTATGTCCACTTCCTCTGGGCAGAGCTAGCCTTCCTGACAGGATTCCTGTAGGAAGGCATTCGATATTTTATGCTGATAAGAACCTAGGACCCAATACATATTGGGTTCCTAAGGTAAGGTAATTCTTTTTCGCAGGATAGTCTAGGTTCCCATAAATATGATGGGAACTAGACATGAGATGTTCCAAGAATGACTTGGAACACGTATATGGGATAAGAGTAATGCTACCTACAATGGCTTACTCCAATTGGACACCTGGTGTACCTCAAATAGAGGATCTGAATGATCAATTTAAAGATCCTAGGTACATGCGTTCAGTTTCAATACTTGAGTTGTATTATAAAGATGCTTACATATATATTTATATCCACACGAATATGTCAATTCTTCTTCTAAAAAGTAAACGTTGATATATATATATATATATATATATATATATATATATATATATATATATATGCACATATATGTTCATATACCTAGTAAAAGGACGAAATAGTTAAAATCTGAAGAATTACGTGCATTTACATATATATATAATTGATAATGTATTTCAATGGGTGTAAATCAGTCCACTTGAATTTCAAGGAGAGTTTGTCCAGGGGCTATAATGAAAATTCTACGCTTTTGAATTACCTAGAATTACTCAGTAATTATTTCTAGGGTTAATATACCATTCAACTCGACCTAGGTTTTGTGATCAACAAATGAAAAAGAGGGCTAAGATTCGAAACAATATAAACTGCCCCGTTCAGTGGGAATGAAATAGCGGCTACCCGTCGGTATATATATAAATAGCATAAAACCCCTGTTGACTCTTCACATTCCACATCCCGCAAGCATCCCGCCAAATCCCCAAGAACTCTCGCCGAATCCCTTGGTCGTGCGGAAGCTGCTTCGCCTGGTACTCTCCGTCTCTCCTCCGGACTCCCGTCGACAACACCCTCAGGACGCAAGGACCGTGCCGTGCACCCGTTGGCTTCGTGCTTCCGTCATCTCCCCGTCAGGTTTGCCTCTCCCGACGACGATCTTTCCAGTCGCCATCGTCCTGCCGGAAGCCTTCTCATCGCTCGGTGCTAGGGTAACGTTCCCTCATCCTTGAAGTTTATTGTCTAGTGTAGCACCTATACTAGAAATTCTGATAGGGTTTAGACACTTGGACATTTCCTGTTTAGGTTTGAAATGGCTCCTAGAACCACAGCAGGACTCCTCACCGGAAGTGAACTAGTTAGGACGGGCTTCTCTCATGCCTCCGATGAGTTCAGAAATATCATCCTTATGCTTGGTGAAGCCGGGCTTTCCTTCATCCTGGAGCATCCTTGCAAGATCCTGGATAAGGAAGTGCTGGAATTCTTTGCAACGGCAAAGCTACGGCGTGAAGATACAGTGATTAAGAGTAAGATTGCCAGTCTACAGATCAAGATGACTGCAGGAAAACTTTCCCGATATTTACAGCTCACCAATTCTAAACAAGAGGACTACCTCGAAGAAGAGGATCGAGCCCAGACTCTCCTATTCAGTGGACTTGCTCGAGGAACTAAATCGATCAAGCGAAGGGAAATGAATGAGGAAGGGAAGCTCCTGTCGGATATCATTGGGAAAGTAATGATCTACAAACCAGGCTCCCACGATCATATCTCTTGTGATATGTTCAAGATCTGGTGGCTATTGTATGTCGAAAAAGATACAACTGGGGGGCTATGCTATTTGAGAAAATTAAAGATACTCTCCGAACCCCAAATTTTGGAAGAATCATTAGCTTGTATCTCAACCAGCTGGATGGAGACAGGTTCGACATGAGTATGGGAGTTCCTCTCCATTACTTGAAGAAAATGGATTCAAGTGTATTTGACAGATGGGAAAGAAGGATTGGTCAAGCAGCTGTAGCTGAAGCACATGGTGAACTTGTGGCTGAGGCCCATGAGGAGGAAGATAACAGAGCTTCAAAAAACCGAGATCCCTTGGATATACCCAGTGACGTTCCTGACTTGCTGCATGCAGGAACTGAGGGGGAGTCTCTATCCGTTCCTACTGAAACTCACAGGACAGATATCTCAGTCCCAGATCATGCTGATGTACTTTCTGACATCTCTCAGATTGCAAAAGATGCAGTTGATACCCTTGCCACTGATCAGGGTGACGAGGAGGAAGCCGAGAAGGACATGGACGATGCTGCAATTGACAATGAGGATATGGAAGATGAGACTACTGAAGAAGGGTATGATGTGGTTGAAAATGAAACAACCTTGAGGGAGATGGTGGAGATGGTGGAGCTACAGGATGAAGTTGAAGTTCCATCTGAGGAACGGGCTCCAGTGGTAGTTCATGAGAAATCTGGTGCAACAATGGAGGGGGAGTCCTCTCAGCAAAAGATGATAAGCGTTCCTGAGAAAACTACGGAGGCTGCCCCTATCCCCCATTGGAGACTGTGCACGTATCAAGCTCCCCAAGTGATTCTGCTGAAGAAGAAGACCAAGGCATGCCTCAGGGTTATCCACTACGACCAAATCTAGCAAATCACACCGTGAACATCATTCAAGGGATAGTGGATGAACTCAAAGATTCTTTTGAGAAATCACACAACAAGGTATTAAAAAGAATTAAACAATCTGAGGAGCTAATGTTGAAGAATGTTGTGGAAATCAATCACAAGATGGATCTGATGGAACAAAAGTTTAATGCTAAGTACACAGAGGCCGGCACTGCTGTAACACTTCTCATGCAAGGGATTCAGAAAAATACGACTGATCTGGCAGTAGTAAATAAGAATGCTCATGTTGTGGCCGACAATATCCAGAAATTCGATGCCAACATGGTGATTCTAAATACAAATAAAAAAAACCCTGCTGACTGAGTTTACAACGACTGTGAAGCACATCGATGAGTCACTGCACACTTATGCAAACTCAATTGCCCTCGAAGCCAAAAAAGGGGAGGAAGAACATAAAGCTAAGATGGCAGGGCTACAATAGATTATGATCGAATACTTCAAACAGTCAAATAAGTATGTTTTTGATAGCTGTCACTGGCTCGTTCAGCAGGCATCAGGTATTCAAATTCAAATTCTGGTTCCTTCTCCAGATGAGGTTAACACTGCTGCTGATGAGATTGCAAGTGTTGAGGAGGTTCCGCTTAGCGAAGCTGATGCCAAGAAGGCTGCTAGGGCTGCATCAAAAGCTGCACACAGTGCCATGTATGACTAGGAAGCAATAGCAAGAGGAAAAAAGAAACTCCAAGAAGGGACGTCCAAAGAAACTCCAACCTAAAAGAAAGTAAGATTGAAGGAGGTTGAAGTGAGAAATGAAAGATGGAGTCCTGTTTCAAGGAGCATTATTTTGGATACTTTTATGCTACAGCAGAGGGGGGAAACCAATCAGAATGATGTATACCATCAGTATGAGTGAGAGCTGCACAAAGAATATCAAGCTAAGCGAAATATATTCTTCAGGACTAACAAAGTGGAACATAAAGATCCTCCCACCAGATACTATTCGAAGCCCAAGGAATATTTTGAGAGACAAAGCAAGAAGTACTTGGCTCAACAAATGAAGGATGATCTAGCTAAGGAGAAATAGGCCTAGGTATTTGACTTGTCTTTTTCTTCATGTTTGCCTATCTCCTCATGTTTTTGTATGAACAATTACTTTCGATATATATATATATATATATATATATATATGATTTCATGATTGACTCAAGTATTGTTCTGTATGCTTTTAATTCTCTGTGTCTTATCTCTCTCAATTTGTTTTGTATATTACTCTGGTTGGTGAAATTCATCTTAGCTAGTAGGATTTTGGCTTCTTCAAATAGGGGTAGATTGTTGGGTATTGTATCCACAATTACTTGGATTTGAAGAAGCCTCCTTTCAAGCTAAGATGAATTCTCAATGTATTTGATGATATATCTTCAAGTTGTGCTTGCAGTTATTCCTCGCTAAGTACACACCAATGTCAGGGTGCAGTGGGTCAATATATACGGGTCTGCGCAACGTAATCCCTCGTTAAGCAGATTAGTGTGTTGGCTCATGTGTACTCTCTCTATTGGAGTGTACTTATGTTCAAGTACAAGGCTGAGATAGATCAAGAGCAGACAAGGAGCAAGGATGGGTCAAAGACCAACTAACGGGAAGAAAGACGAAAAATCGTCTAAGTTATATTCGACGAGAATCACCAAGTGATTCTCGCCGATTCGACGGGAATCACTAGTGATTCTCGTCGAATCGTCGACAATCACTCGCCGATTCTCGCCGACTGTATCCGGCTGACTCAAAGCATTCAAGAATTCTGCCAAGTCAGAATCGTCGAGAATCACTAAGTGATTCTAGATGAACCGTCGAAAATGACTCTGCATTCTCGCCGATTCGTCGAGAATAGTTGTGATTCTCGCCGATTCACTCCGGATGGCAAGCTTTTCAGCAGGAATTCTTATAAGTAGAATTCGACGGGAATCATAAGTGATTCTCGCCGATTCGTCGAGAATCACCAATGATTCCCGCCAAATTTGCCTTAGGCAATTTCTACCTACTTGCTAAACCGAATCAAGATTTCAGGCGCTGTTTGAACCTAGCTTAGGGTTTTGTCTTGTGGGGCCCACAACGGTCATAAGGGGGTATTCTACAGTATATATACTCTCCTATTTTGAACTTACAAAGGAGCAAAGAAAACGAGAAAGGATGGCCGCCGCGCGTGACCTAGCTGATCGCGGACTTCCTCCCATCACCGTCGCCGCTTGCTCGTCGTCGCTGCTCGCTAAGGTGTCGCCGCCGCTGGTCTCGGATTCCTCTTGACCTCCCGGTGACAGAAACGAAGCTAAGCTTAGCGTATCATGTTTCTTTCTTGAGATCCTTTGTCTCTTGATTTGTTGAGCGGGAATATCTTTCCCCTCCGAATCGATTGAGACGATCGATCCGAGTAAGATCGTTGGTAGACCTCGCTAGCTTCGTCAAGAAGTTTGGATCTACAAAGCATCGCCGCCGCAATCCTTTGCCGTCGCCGATCTCGAGAATATCCTCTCCAAGAGAGTGCTTCGGTCGTGGACTCTTCGTCTTCTTCAAGAACGCTTCATCGAACGAAGAGGGACACCGAGCTCTCCATACGTAGTTTGTATTTCTATACATTCTATTTTCATTTTGTTGTAAGGGAATTTTGATTCCTAGTTGTAAGGGTTGGGTGCAACTCGTGGTGAAGGAGTAGTGACTCCTTTGGGTGGAAGGGTTTCTTCCATAGTGTGAGGATTGGATTTCAATCCGGTTGGTGAAGTGACCGAGTCGTCCCTTGTTGGGAGATAGGTCGTAGGGGGAAAGTGGACGTACCCAAATCGGGGAACCACTATAACTGCCTGTGTGTTTCTGTGTTGTGCTTGTCTTGTTTCTTGTGCCGGTTAATTATTAATTCCGCAAAAAGACTGCAAATCACCTATCCCCCCATAGGTGAAGCTAGTTGACACTAGATTGATTTTCAGAAGCTCTTCCTTCCTTCTCCAGTCACACAACCCTAAAACTCCAAAAGAAATGAAGAGAAAATGACTCTTCCAACACTATAAACTGAGCTGCTGCCGCACAGTACCGTAATTCAACACCTCGGTTCATGTGCCACCGCCCAGGCCCTCCAATCACAGGCCTACACATGGCCATGCCATTATTGAAAAGCTATTATCACGTGATTGGATGGTACCGCCACACGGTAACTAGCATCAGTTACGACACGACCGCTACCGCTAACGCCACGCGACAGGTGCTACCTCCACGCGGTAACAACCCAAGACCATTGCCGATTAAATTGCCTAAGCTACTGGTAGAGGTATCGCTACTGCTGGGCGGTATCATCCCGAGAATCCTGCCGCTAAACACACGGTGCTACCGCAGTGCGGTAACCCTACCATCGGGCGATATCTCCCAGAACCCAAATTCCTGCTTCGAGAGATTAGGGCGTTATAAACCTCCCCCACCTAAAGAATTTCATCCCGAAATTAAAGCTTGCAGGAAAAACTATAGGAGTAAATAACATCTAAGAGTGTACCACAAATAAACAACTCGAGGAACTCCGCCTTCATGGTTTGCTCCCGCTCCCATGATATTTCATCTCGGCCATAGTTGTCCCAACAGATCTTTACCATCTTGATAGATTTATTTCGATGTTGCTCCACATCCTCATTGCAAATGAGCTTGACCTTTATTGTCAACACATCATCAACTGGTACCTGATCCGCCGCCACCACTTGCATAGGTTCTTGCACTGTCTTCCGCAACACCGATATGTGGAATACGTCGTGCAGACCGCTTAATTTCGTTGAAAGCTTCAACCAATAGGCAACCTCTCTAACACACTCCAATATCTTAAATGGCCCAATATAACTCTGACTCAGCTTTTTCAAGCGTCGGATCCTTGACACACCCTTGAATAGTTTGATCTTCAGATAAACCCAATCGCTCACGGTGAACTCAACATTTCTGTGCTTGGAATTGTAGTATTTAGCCTATCTATCCTGTGTAATCAATAACTGCTCCCTGATTGTTCGAATAATAGAAGTTGCCTCCTCGACTTCCTTCTGCTTATACAACTTTGACTCGCCCATCTCCAACCATTACAACAGAGTACGACACTTTCTACCATATAAGGCCTCAAAGGGCGCCATTTGAATACTTGCATGGTAGCTATTGTTGTAAGCAAATTCGATCATATACAAGTGATCCTCCCACTTTTTCCCGAAATCTAGGGCGCATATCCGAAGCATGTCCTCCATCGTCCTATTTACCCTCTCGATCTGACTATCCTTCTGCAGGTGAAAGGCCATACTGAAGTTAAGTTTGGTACCCAACAGTTGATGCACTAGCCTCCAGTCATTAGACGTGAAGTTCCCATCTCGGTCACTCACGATGCTATGGGGCACACCGTATAGTCGCATAATATTATCCACATACAATTCCGCTAGTCTTTCTACCGAATCATCCTTCCTATTCGGGATGAAGCACGACACTTTCATAAACGATCAACGATCACCCAGATGGCGTTGTTTCCCTTCTGCGGTCTCGACAACCATCCATGAAATCCATGGATATATCGTCGAACTTCCATTCCGGTACAGGAAAAGACTTCAAAAATCCACCGATCTTCTGACATTCGGCCTTCACCAAGGCACAAGTCTGACACTTCACTACATATAGCGCTATGTCCTTTTTCAGTCCTGGCCACCAGAACAGCTTTTTCATATCTTTATACAATTTTGTGCTTCCCGGGTGAATCAAGTACTTTATGTAATGAGCTTCGTGCATTAATTCCTCCCGGATTTTACCCATCATTGGGACGCACAATCGACTGTTCTTCCACAATAGTCCATTATCAACGGTAAACTAGGCATTTGACCCATCCAAAGACTCATCCATATAGTGCTTCATGCCGTCGTCCAACTCCAAAGCTTGCCGAACCCGGTCGGCGAGGTCATAATATACGTCAGTCCAATACAGACGCACCTCAGCACTAGACCTCCTATCAACACAAGAGATCTCTAAGGCCTCCAAATCTCGAATGAGATGCTCATCATGTGCCTTTAACCAATTGGCCTGTGCGGGTGCTCTGCAACTTAATGCATCCACAACCGCATTACCTTTACCAGGTAAATAATGTATCTTGAAGGTGTAGTCCCTAAAGAACTCCATCCACCTCTGCTGGTGCATATTTAAGTCCTTCTGTTCCAATAGGTACTTCAAGCTCTTATGGTTTGTGTAAATGTTGACCTTCACACCATACAAATAGTGCCTCCAAAGCTTCAGCGTGAATATCATGACCGCTAACTCCAAGTCGTGGACCGGATAGTTCCGCTCGTGTACCTTCAACTGACGTGATCCGTAAGCTATAAATTTCCCATGTTGTAGTAAAACGCAGCCTAAGCCGCTTCCTGACTCATCATTGAAGATCTCAAAGCCTTCTGTTCCACAAGGCGAGCTCAAAATAGGCGCCGTGGTTAGACGACTTTTCAATTCTTCAATGGCTTGCACGCACGCTGGTGATGAAACAAACTTCTGTTCCTTCGTTGTTTGGGTGTGAGAGGTAATGCTATCCGTGAGAAATTCTCCACGAAGCGCCTGTAGTATCCGGCAAGCCCTACAAAACTCCAGACTTCCTCCATAGAAGACAACACATGCCACTCCCGAATCGCCGCAATCTTCGCCGGATCTACTGCGATTCCCTCTCCACTAACAACGTGACCAAGGAATGCCATAGAAGACAGCAAAAACTCACACTTGGATAACTTGGTATACAACTGATTGCTCCTCAAGGTCTCCAAAATAATGTGCAAATGCTCTGCATGATCATACTCGGACTAGGAGTAAACCGGGATATCATCAATAAAGAATATCACGAATCGATCTAAATACTCCTTGAACGTCTGATTCATTAAATCCATAAACACGGATGGTGCATTTGTCAGCCCAAAAGGCATGACCATGAAATCGTAATGCCCATAACGCATACTGAATGCTATCTTAGGAATATCACTTTCCCGGATTCTCAGCTGATAATATCCTGACTTTAAGTCTAGCTTCAAATACATCGTCGACCAATCTAGCTGTTCGAATAAATCATCGATCCTCGGAATCGGGTACTAGTTCTTCTCTGTTAGTTTATTCAACTCCCGATAATCGATACACAACCACAAACTTCTGTCCTTCCTCTTCACGAAGAGGATCAACGCGCTCCAAGGTGACCAAATTGGATGCACATACCCCTGCTCTATCAATTCCTAAAGCCGCGCCTTCAATTCTGTCATCTCTCTCGGTGCCAAGTGGTAAGGAGACCGCGACATAGGTTTGGCACCTAGAACCAGCTCGATCGTAAAATCGATCTCTCTCTAAGGTGGAGCTCCAGGGAGATTCTCAGGGAAAACACCAGCAAACTCTATCACAACCCACATTTTCTCAGTGTTAAAATACTACCAGAGCGAGAGAAAATACGCGATCGTGATGCCACGTCGTGTAGGGGACAACTGCAGACGTTCAGGCAACCCTGTCCTTTCATTTGTTTTTATAAAAAGGCTTATGAATTAGGTTTTAAAACATTATTATATTATTAGATCCGCTGACCGTGTCCCTCGGTCGAGTGGATCAACTAGCCCACGAGTGAGAAAGTATAGGTTTACACAATGAAAAATTATTAAGTTTGTTTCATTTGTTATCCTAAATGAGAATGAAGACTTAGCATATAAAGCAATGGACATGCGACTTCTAGATTTATTATAAGTAAGAAAGTAGTTTTTATAACCCTTAAAATAGTAGTTTACCCGTTTAAAAGCATGCTATGGAACTATGCAAAAATGCAATTTTATTTTATATATAAAATACCTAACATGCATCCTAACATAAATCATTCCCAGAGAGCAAGTATAAAACTAATAGTAGGTAACAACAGTACAACTAGCAAGTAATCTAACACAGAAAATCTAAGACTATGGGCGTCAACAATTTACATGAACCCATAGAGAAACTGTCATGTATAATAAAATAACTACCTCAACACTCTGAGGTGGAAACAAACGACCGCGACAACTCGCAGCACCAGAAGCACAAATCTGTCAGATAAACAAGCTACTGCTCTGGACCTGAGGCATTCAAAAGAAGAACACCTCAGAAGCAAGCTACAAGTGGTGCAAAAGTGTAACAGGAAGACCAACCAACCTTGAAGTGAACGAGGTACAACAAATCTACTGCAACAAAAGTCAGTAGCAAAGCAATAGAAATAAAACAAGAGATCTAGCTAAGCAGGAAAAATTAAACAACAACAGCCTGAACAGAACAGAACATCAAGTATCAGAAGTTCATATATATTATCTTTCTTTAATATCCATATTATTCAGAATTTTAAATGAGACTGATCAGCTCAAAAAGGCATCAACACACCGCCAAGCCAGGGTGTATGATCCTTAACAAAAAAAGTGTACTGTACCGGGAAAAAGTTCCACAACGCGCACAAACCCAGCCAGAAAGGCACTATGCCGAGGGAGAAACTCCAACTCGCACAGACCAACAGCTAAGGTAATGTGCCGGGGATGAAGGTCCACAACGCGCACAGACTCAACCATAAGACATTGTGCCTAGGGAGAAACCCCAACGCGCATAGACCATCAAAAAATCCTTTAGTTACATATATAATTATTCAGAGTTCTTTCATTATACTTAGACTAACAAGTAAACAGACTATGCCTCGATTTTGACGAGATTTACAACTTAAAAGGGCACTTAATAAATTGGACGTACCGGACGAAATTTCAAAGGGGTTAAACAAATGACTTGGACTAATAGATGAAGATTGCAAAGGTCACACAAGGTAGGGGACGATAAAAACTAACACGACGTATAAGATTTTCTAAGTAAAAAACCAAAACGAATCAGTTAACAACACTTACAACTAAAACAGGGATCATAAGAAGACACTAGCACAAATCGCAACGACGATCCAAACAACACACACGCTAATGCAGTGACGGATGACAACAAGGGTTTCATCAACTAAAAACAACGGAAAGCGGCGAGGCTTCCGATAAACTAAAATCCAACGATACGAACGACACTTACAACAAACAGGGTTATAAACATGGTCAAAACGACACATACAATCGAGCAGAGGAGTTAACTATAGTCAAAGCGGCGCGACAATCCAATTGACGCGGTGACAACGGATGAAAGGGGTTACACTAGGTACAAAAACTAACATTGGACAATAATTATGGCACTTACGACGAACAAACGTTTTGTTTGGTCAACATGACGAGAAAATCCAAATAACACGACTAGCGAGGCATACGACGCACATACAACACGACTGAGAGCGACAAAGTTTTCGACGAGTTTACCCATGACAAACAAATCTACTCACGAGGCGACACACACAAATCTCTAGACGACGACGACTAGCGGAACTCTTGAGCATATTACTCAAACAATAATTGCATTTAACTCTACAATCAGAGGTGAGAACAGTGAAGGAAATGCAAGTAAGCACCACTTACCTCAAAATGTCCGGAAAACGTCCACTCGCGCGCTCTGCTTCGAGGATCGTCCGTAAAAATACCATGTCTACGATTCCTGAAATTTTTCGGAGCAAAACGAGGGTTATGTCAAAAACCCTAGCGCCAAAAATCCACGAAACAAAGAAATCTTACCGCGCACGCGTAGCTCTCGACGAGAGCTTTCCGGATCAATGCTCGGGCGAAGATTTCGAGCTCCGGATCTCCGATGGAGGCAGTGGGAAAGCTCCTGAAAAAGCTCGACGTCGCTTTGGTTCGGCCGTGTGAACAAGGGAAAAAAAGAAGATCGGCTTTCTTTCTGTTTGTCTAATCCTAAGGAAGAAGATATATATATATATATATATATATATATATATATATATATATATATATATATATATATAAAATAGTAATGATAGTATAAGTAATAATATTATTAATAGGATGAATATAGGAATAGGAATTCGGTGAGTATTATTTTAGGAATTAATATTAATAATAATAATTAAAGTAATATATTATAAATATTTACTATTACGAAGGGCTAAACGTACACCGTTTCAGACGAAATTCGCATCCTAGGTAAAAGCCGACGGTACGAATCCAACGGCGAAGTCCAAATCGAAATCCGACGAACCTTTCTCGAGATATTAATTTCTAAAGTTTACGGCAAACATAAATTCTACAAAACTTCTGAAATTCGCCGAGGCTCCAGTAATGCTCGGATCGCGATGAAACCTGACGAGCAAGTCAAAAATAAATCAATTTAATTTCGTATCGAGAAATTTTTTAATTTCGACGAGAATCCCAAAATTTGGTCCGGTCGACCTAACAGATGCAAAAACGCACTAACGGCGATGCACCGTCAACTCCACGTTAATGTAACGGCCTTACGTCATTATGACGTCAACACGAGGATTTAAATAATTAACGGAAAATCAGGGGCGTTACAGTCACCCCTCTAAAAAGGAAGTTTCGTCCTGAAACTTGGAACGCAAAACAAAATAAGAGAACATGGAGAGAGATGAGATGCAATTTCGCTAGATAAGATTACTGACCAAAGAGGACTAGGAGAAAAGCTGAGATGAGATTCTCTTATCACAGATTCCAATTCCCAAAATGCACTCCTGACGTCCTGATTTCTCCTGAGAACTTTAACTATTGGAATGGTTTTCTTCTCAACACACGATCTTGCGTCTCCAGAATACGGACAGACTCCTCGACATACGAGAGATTAGGTTGAAGCTGGGGTACTGAATCATGGACGTGCTAATCACTACAAACACACTTTCGCAACTGGCTCAGGTGAAACACAATGTGAACACTAGGGAAAAAAAGCATGCAATTCTGGCCTACAAGCAGGCACATTTATGCACTAACATGAAATGACCTGGGGCAACCCAACCGGGCGCACCCAAGATGCCGCTACAAAAAAACTCATTTCTTTCAAGCCTGAACAACTTTCTCTTTGACCTACCATCGGTCTGAAGAAAAACGAAAAAAAACCTAAGGTCAAAACCCCAAACTCCTTGCAAAACTCTGCTAGGAATGCGACCCAAACTTAAAGATTCGCCTCGACACAAAGCTCCAAGGCTTACTATGGAATATCACGACCTCATCCCGATACGGTCCTATTATTTTCTCCACCGAGTAACCGGTCAATCAAAACTAAACAATATGAGCAAACTTTATCCATCTATTTACGATAGCTCACACCGAATTTGTGTCTTCGGGGAAACCTTAACGGACAACCAATCCAACTAATAACAATAAATAATTTATTTCAATTATCTATACATCCTAGTGGAATCTAAGTGGTAACGAACGTCAATGTAAAAGTTTGCAATATATTTTATCCTCTATGACGCGCAGATTCATTTCCCTTTGAGTGAAGATATACTCCAAGCTCTTACGGTTCGCAAAAATCTTACACAACGCGCCAAACAAAATAGTCCCAAAAACATCGAGGTATAATCATCATTGTATCTTTCCAATTTATACACATGATGGTTCTCTTCATATAACCTCAATTACCCTAAATCGTTTGCGACGACATTTCTCTTTTGTATCATGACATACCTAGGCTCAATGTACAACTCATCCTCAAATAAATATCAAATTCTTCTACATAAACTGGAGTAGGGATGCCAATAATCACAAGAATCATTTCACTAGCTTGTATATCGTCATGTCAATTCTACTAAAATTCTTTATTCCCTTATACGTAAAAATTCTCTTCCAAATCAATCACTTCAGAAATCTTTACTAAGTTCGTCGAAAATTCATCCTTCTTAATATTGTGACACAAAAAGGAGGACCACAACAGTTAATGTTTCAATTGCTTATCTCGACAAACAAAACTATGCTCTCTTAATCTTGACTGCACAAATCTGATAATACTAAACACGCTCCTCTGCGCTCTTAGAACATATCCAAACATCATCTATATAAAAAAAAACGGCCACGAGGTGGTCCGAAAATTCTCTTTACACTATATTCATCGAATCCATTAAGGCAGAGGAGACACTCGCTAAACCAAAGGTCGTCACTAAGATTTCAAAATACAGCCCATAACGGGAACAAAAAGGCAGTCTGTGGAGCATCCGACTCACGGATCCTTCACACACAAGAGTATAAATGGAGGCCAAACCTCAAGAATACGGAACTATCTTGAACATGATTGAACAAATCATCTATCCGCAATGGTGAAAATTTATCTTTATAGTCACCTCATTCAACTCTTTATAATTCATTCCTAATCTTCTAAAGGCATCCCCCATTTGTTCGCGAATAGAACCGGGACATTATAGGGCAAGGAACTTGGCCTATTGAAGCCACAAAATGGCAAAACATTTAGCTAGGTACGAAACTATTCGAGCTCATGCGGGGTCAAGCGGTAAGGTGCTCTCGCGAAAAGACAAGTATCTGGCTCGAGATATAAAACAAACTCCGCCTCTCTCTCAGGTGGGGAGACCCGGAAAACTAGCCGGGAAAACATCTGGAAACTCTCACGCCACAGAACACGCAGCACAGTAAGAGCAGTTTCCAGAACATAAACAAAAAATGAGAAAAGACTCGCAACCAGTCTCTAAGAATTTACGAGAACGCATCGCCAAATAGCCGGAGAATCCTGATATTGAAATCCGAACACACTCCAGGGTTGGTCAATATCCATCATAAAGTCCAGATGTTTATCCCAGCAATGGTCTACGACGTCAAAACTAGACTTCCAATCCATGCCCAAAAAATCATACTGAAATCTTCAAAATCTGGCACTATCAACCAACATACCCTAGAAATCAAGTCTAAGAAATGAGATAACTCTTGATATCCTGATTCGACACCTCCAAGTCACCAGAGTGAAATTTAGCACGAAACGAAGCACTAACTCGACCGGGAGTCAAGCGATAACAAGCTACAAGAATTCTAACCATGTACAAGCAGATAACACCAAAATCAACGAACGTGTGCTCATTGGTTATTTATCTTAACCTTCCTATAAATTGCATACAAAACTTAGTTGAATAGAAATCGAGATATTAAGGAAGGTCCAAACTAGATTAGAGTCTAACCTGAGGTTACCCAAAAAATTGTAGAATTGACACTCCACAACAGATATCAACTCAGGAGCAAATCTCGTTGATTGATCGATCTTACTTTCATACTCAACCAACATAGGAAAATTGCACACCAGGCTGCGGTGTTAAGGTGGAAGAAAGTAATGCCTGCAACTGTGTCTGCATTACGACCAACTGCCTTGATAAAGTCTCAAAGTTCTGACACAGTTCATCTAACATTGCTTCGATATGAATTACACGAAGACTCACCCTCAAATTGGGAAATTGTCCCCATTGCAAAACACTTCAGGACCACCTTCTACAAACACGAACAAATGACTCATCAAAGACCTAGCTTATGACACCTAAGCTAGCAAACTCGAATATCCTGACTCAAATCAGATTGGGAACAAACAGATACTTGCTCTTGCTGTTACCTTGCTCTGGGAAAATCATGAAATTATGTTATGCTTCTAACTTGTGCTTATAATATGAATGCGTGAATGTTAAGTTTCATGTCAAATCATGTGTGTACATATGTCATCATGTAGATCTTTAACTTAGCACGTGTGCTAATGTTATGTTATGTTATGCATGCAATGCTATGCATTCTAAAAAGGTATTAGTGCATGTTATGAGCGGCGTACACATGCAATATTATGCATCCCATACTACATAATATCACATGTAACGAAAAAGTAAAACGTGCTAATAGGCATCCGTGTGATGATGGTTATGCATCCCATACTACATAACCGTCACATATTGTCACCTATGGTGGATCCATATACAAGCACATATTATGCATCCCATACTACATAATATGCCCATATACTTCTTATCATGCTTATAAGTGTAGTGTTCATGCTTCCATCAAGATCCACTAATGACATATCAGTGTGTGTATGCAATGAAATGATACGATTAGAGTTTTTATTAAGGGAAAGTTGTTTGACTGGCTTGCCAAACCAACCAACCCTCTTGCAAAACCTCGCTCTGATACCAACTATCACAACCAATATTTCTCAGTGTTAAAATACTATCAGAGCGAGAGAAAATATGTGATCGTGATGCCACGCCGTGCAGGAGACAACTGCATACGTTCAGGGAACCCTGTCCTTTCATTTATTTTTATAAAAAGGTTTATGAATTAGGTTTTAAAACATTATTATATTATTAGATCTGCTGACCGTGTCCCTTGGTCTGGTGGATCAACTAGCCCACGAGTGAGAAAGTATAGGTTTATACAGCGGGAAATTATTAAATTTGTTTCATTTGTTATCCTAAATGAGAATGAAGACTTAGCATATAAAGCAATGCACATGTGACTTCTAGATTTATTATAAGTAAGAAAGCAGTTTTTATAACCCTTAAAATAGTTGTTTACCCGTTTAAAAAGCATGCTATGAAACTATGCAAAAATGCAGTTTTATTTTATATTCAAAATACCTAACATGCATCCTAACATAAATCATTTCCAGAGAGCAAGTATAAAACTAATAGTAGGTAACAGCAGTACAATTAGTAAGTAATCTAACACAGAAAATATAAGACTATGGGCGTCAACAACTGACATGAACTCATAGAGAAACTGTCATGTATAACAAAATGACTACCTCAACACTCTGAGGTGGAAACAAACGGCCATGACAACTCGTAGCACCAGAAGCACAACTCTGTCAGATGAACCTGCTACTGCTCTGGACCTGAGGCATTCAAAAGAAGAACACCTCAAAAGCAAGCTACAAGTGGTGCAAAAGAGTAAAAGGAAGACCAACCAACCTCGAATTGCACGAGGTATAACAAATCGAATGAAACAAAAGTCAGTAGCAAAGCAATAGAAATAAAACAAGAGATCTAGCTAAGCAGGAAAAATTAAACCACAACAACCTGAACAGAACAGAACATCAAGTATCAGAAGTTCATATATATTATCTTTCCTTTATATCCATATTATTTCGAATTTTAAATGAGACTGATCAGCTCAAAAAGGAATCAAAACACAGGCAAGCCAGGGTGTATGATCCTCAACAGAAAGATAGTACTATGCCGGGGAAAAGGTCCACAATGCGCACAAACCCAGCCAAAAAAGCACTATGCCGAGGGAGAAACCCCAACGCGCATAGACCAATAGCTAAGGTAATGTGTCGGGGATGAAGGTTCACAACGCGCACAGACTCAACCATAAGGCACTGTACTGACAGAGAAACCCCAACACGCACAGACCATCAAAAAATCCTTTAGTTACATATATAATTATTCAGAGCTCTTTCATTATACTTAGACTAACAAGTAAACTGACTATGACTCGACATTGACGTGATTTACAACTTAAAAGGGCACTTAACTAATTGGACGTACCTGACGAAATTTTAAAGGGGTTAAACAAATGACTTAGACTAATAGATGAAGATTGCAAGGATCACACAAGGTAGGGGACGATCATAAATAATAGGACACAAGATTTTCTAAGTCAAACAACCTAAACGAATCAGTTAACAACGCTTACAACTAAAGCAGGGATCATAAGGAGACACTAGCTCAAATTGCAATGACGATCCAAACAACACACGCGCTAATGCAGCGATGGATGACAACAAGGGTTTCATCGACAAAAAACAACGTAAAGCGGCGAGGCTTACGACAAACTAAAATCCAACGATACGAACAACACTTACAACAAACTGGGTGATAAACATGGTCAAAACGACACATACAATAGAGCAGAGGAGTTAACTTTAGTCAAAGCGATGCGACGATCCAATTGACGCGGCGACAACGACATGAAATTGGTTACACTAGGTACAAAAACTAACATTGGACAATAATTGTGGCACTTATGACGAACAAACGTTTTGTTTGGTCAACATGACGAGAAATTCCAAACAATACAACTAGCGAGGGATATGACGCACATACAACACGACTGAGAGCGACAAAGTTTTCGACGAGTTTACCCATGACAAACAAATCTACTCACGATGCAGAACACTCAAATCTCTAGACGAAGACGACTAGCGGAACTCATGAGCATATTACTCAAACAATAATTACATTTAACTCTACAATCAGAGGTGAGAACAAGAAAGGAAATGCAAGTGAGCACCACTTGCCTCAAAACGTCTGAAAAACGTCCACTCGTGCGCTCCGCTTCGAGGATCGTCCGCAAGAACACCATGTCTCCGATTCCTGAAATTTTTTGGAGCAAAACGAGAGTTAGGTCAAAAGCCCTAGCGCCAAATATCCACGAAACGAAGAAATCTTTCCGCACACGCGTAGCTCTCGGCGAGAGCTTTCCGGATCAATGCTCGGGCGAAGATTTTGAGCTCCGGATCTCCGATGGCAGCGGTGGGAAAGCTCCCGAAAAAGCTCGGTGTCGCTCTGGTTCGACCGAGTGAACAGGGGAAATAAAGAAGATTGGCTTTCTTTCTGTTTGTCTAATCCTAAGGAAGAAAAGATATATGTATATATATAATAGTAATGGTAGTATAAGTATTAATATTATTAATATGATGAATATAGGAATAGGAATTCGGTGAGTATTATTTTAGGAATTAATAATAATAATAATAAAAGTAATATACTATAAATATTTATTATTACGAAGGGCTAAACATACACCGTTTCAGACGAAATTCGCATCTTAGGTAAAAGCCGGCGCTACGAATCTAACGGCGAAGTCCAAATCGCAATACGACTCACCGTTCTCGTGATATTAATCTCTAAAGTTTACGACGAACATAAATTCTACAAAACTTCTGAAATTCTCCGAGGCACCAGTAATTCTTGGATCGCGATGAAACCTGACGAGCAAGTCAAAAATAAATCAATTTAATTTCATATCGAGAAATTTTTCAATTTCGACAAGAATCCCAAAATTTGGTCGGCTCGACCTAACGGACGCGAAAATGCACTAACGACGACGTGTCGTCAACTCCACGTTAACGTAACGTCCTTACGTCATTATGACGTCAACACGAGGATTTAAATAATTAACGGAAAATTAAGGGCGTTACAAACTCTGACACCACCAAAACAATGGCCAAATTAGGCTTCAGATTCTTAGCCTCTAATAGGGTGAAGAATAACCTTGCACCTTCATGAATAGCTTTAAATACTTGGACAGCAGACATCAACGTCTTGCTCGATCCCTTCAAACCAGAGAAAGTAGTTTCATGACTTGTATTCAGCCCCAGTTTGATAGTCTTCAAACTACAATCAATAAAATCACGTTGCTCCGAGAGCCAATTCATGCCAAAGATCACGTTAAACTATACTATCGGCAGTAGAGACGCTACTAAGTCAAAAGCTTGACTTCTTATCAGCACCTTAACGCAACATATTTTATCCGCATGCATTAAAAACCCATTAGGCAGCAACACATCCAACTTATCCTTCGCCATATACGAAGGCACTACGATACGTGATACGAATTCCTCGAATAAGAACGATTGTGAATCTCCTATATCAAATAGTGCTCGAGCTAGACAGTTCATGACTACGATAAAGCTTAAAACATGACAGTCTCACGGCCAAAGCATAAGGCGCAAGGTATACAAGGTATTATGGCTAAAATATAACACATACCGATCACCACATCGCCTTGCTTGATGACCTCATGTTGGCCAAGGTTGTAAACTCATAGTTGGGCTGGAGCTTGATGGGATGCGGTTGATTCCATCGCCTTCCCTTTCTCAGCATAAGATGCTCCTGCCTTCTCCTCCGACTTGCCACTCCAACAGTCGCGGGCTCTATGACCCGGTTTGCTATAGTTATAATAAAGGATTGGGCCTCCTCACCCTGACGATGCTCCATAAGTAATGGTTGAAGTTGTCGGTCCAGAAGTTTTGGGCTTCTTGAACCACTTCTGATGCCCAGACTTCAATGAACTTGGAACTTTAATTTCAGACCTCTTCATAGCCAAGTCCTTCTTACCTTGAGTCCTATTCAGCTCCTTCTCTAGAGACTAGGATGTATTTACCAGTGTCAGAAAACCCTGTGTCATAGGACCTGAAAGTTGCAACCTCAGATCGTCACGCAGTCATTCATAGAATCGGTTGGTCTTGCGCTCCTCATCAGTAAAAATAGAGCCAACATATATGCCCAATCTTGTGAAGTCGTGCCGGTAGTCGTCCATGCTACTATCACCCAACGTCAGTCTCTGAAATTAATTTTCCATTACTATTTTATATGCTATCAGGATGAACTGAGCCAGAAATAGTCTCGAGAACTCCTCAATCAAGATATCAATGAGTTGTCTCCCAGCAAAGTGATGCAGCTCTAACTCATCCCACCATAACCTTTCTTCACTATTCAGAAGGAAAGTGGCTATTGTAACCTTCTACTACTCTTTGGTCTTTGTTGCTATCATGACTCTCTTAATCCTAGAAAGCCAGTCCTCAACTTGCATTGGGGTTTCAGTCCCTAAGAACACTGGTGGATTAAAGCTCATAACATACTTCAGCTTCTTTTTAGTCACTCTCCTTTGCACTACGGGCTATGCAGCTACATGATCCACCACTATAGGTTCCGCTGCGCCAAGTGATACGCGACCTAATCTAGGAGCAGGGGGCTACACTTGCCTCACTGGTTGGGCATTGATCATCGCGAACATTTCTTCATCTACCATTCATATGGTCTCAGCAGAAGGATGGGTCACATATGCGTCATTAGGCGCACTACTCTCCAAAGAGTGCTGACGTTGCGACTTCTCCGCACCACTCCTAGTCACCTAAAATCGTGAAAACACTCAATTAGAAGACATTCAAATTTCCCAAAACACAATTATAGGAAAACACATGTTCCTCAAACATGTGTTTTTTCATTCCTAAGTGGACATTTATGGGTTCTTTTCATATTATAACGGTAACGCACAAACATGTGCTCACCACCCCTCAAAAGAATTCGCCCATGCATTCGAATAAGGAAGACTGACACCAGTGTCTGATACCAACTTGTAACACCCTCATCCGTCACATAGCATATAATAGAAGGTCCGGCCAGGGCCCGACGCTATATACTACGGACAGTTAAAGGAGTTACCAATTTAAACCATAATCCATAAGTGCGCATTCTAATACAGAGTGCATTCTAGAGGAAGTAATTTAAGGGTTTAAAGGAACCCAACCAATTGAATTTCCACTAACACAAAAGTAGGAATGATAAACCAAATACACAAATAGTATTGGCCTTAAGGCCTTACATTATTCAACTTAAATAAAATTGTCTTGCATACATCGACATGCAGGCCAACCACACATGAATGATAAATTAAATGAGTAATTCGCTTTGGCCTTCAAGGGCCAGCTTAGCAATCCTGGGCTTCGGTCCGCTATTTCCCGCTTGGCTCGGCTGCACCTACATGAAATAATCCACGTCAACGGTGGAAAATAATAGTAACAATCAACATTAGCCGACCAAATTATAACGACCCCACCCCTCATCCTAGGTGGCAGTTCTCCTTCCCTGTAGGCATTAGTATAATCAAATATTGGTATCCAGAACGTGCAACTTAAGCACCACTCACCATAGACGTTGGCACTGCCGACCACACGCCCCGTGCACAGAGGGCACATTATCGATGTATCAGAATTCCCAGGGTCCTACCTCCGTTCTCAGCGATATTTAGCATAACTTGAGCATTATCGGGTCTTTTCGGGCCGAAGCCAAATACTCGCCTCTCTGGCCACGAAAAAGTCACGGTGATCCCCCGGATACTCATTGACTCACTCCAAGTTGAACGACATTGGGAAGGGTACAGTTCAGCTCTTTCCTGTTGCTCAAACCACTGGGAGCAACAAGCAACGATGCGTGTTAGCCTCCCCTTTCCAATCCGTACAAATCATAATCTCATTATGATCGTAGGCCTGCACTCACGACCACCTAAGCTAGGCCATACAGGCTCTCAGCTCCACAATCTGGACTCTAGGTCCACAAGGAACATGCCTCTCAAAGCACTAGCCTCCAGGTCACTTCGAGACCAGCCATGCAAACAACACAGCGCTCACTGGGAGCTACCTCCGGCGGTATCACTACCTCCGCGCGGTAGGGGACATACTATCGAGTCTTCCCCCTTTCTTTGGGTGTTTTCCTGGAGACCACCTCCAATACTCTCACTACAACCATCTACATACCCCATGACCTCGAAATCTACGCGATTTCCACGGAGTCTTCTCTGACATATAAAACATGCAGACATCACCAATCCAGAATAACTTGTCTAGATGGGGTTCACACAACATGCCTATTCTGTACTTCGATTCTGAATCTAAATGCAACACTATGGGGATACACAGATCTTCCCGTTAGGAGAACCACTTCCACGTGTTCATGGAGCGTATACCCTCACATGCCAAAAAGAAGGACATTACATGTCCAAGGAAGAGAATCATTACCCTAAAAGTCCATTTTGGCACCATAGGAGAGATTTTAGCCGGATATAAATGACAGCTTCAGCTTTGCCTCCATAGATCCGAACTTGTCTCGCGAATCCACACTCTAAAACTCCAACTTCGGCGAGATCTCTTTTGGACGAAGCTCTTTGTTCCTTCTCCACCCACACAACCCTAAAAATCCAAAAGAAATGAAGAGAAAACGTCTCTTCCAATACTATAAACTGAGCTACCGCCATGCTTCAACGCATCAGTTTATGTGCCACCGCCCAGACCCTCCAATCACAGGCCTACACGTGATAACAGTATTATAGAAAAGCTATCTCCGCACAATAGGATGCTACCGCCATGTTGTAACTAGCATCGGTTATGACATGACCGCTACCGCTAACGCCATGCGATAGCTGCTACCGCCGCACAGTAGTAACTCGAGACCTTTGCTGATTAAATTGCCTAAGCTACCACCAGCGGTATGTGGTATCTTCCCGAGAATCCTGCCCCTAAACACACGACGTTGCCGCCGCGCGGTAACCCAACCGCCGGGTGGTATCTCCCAGAACCCAAATTCCTGCCCGAGAGATTGGGGCGTTACAAGAATGAAGTGTTTTATTGAAAAAACTATAGATGGGTCAAATTCCTAGTTCTCTATTGACAACAGTCTTTTGTGGAAGGACAGTCGGTTGTGCATCCCAAATGTTAGCAAATTACGAGAGGAATTGATGTATAAGGCTCACATTACAAAGTACTCAATCCGTCAAGGGAGCACAAAGATGTACAAGGATATGAAGAAGCTTTTCTGGTGGCCAGTTATGAAAAAGGACATAGCTCTTTATGTGGCGAAGTGCCTTACTTGTGCCCTAGTAAAGGCCAAATGTCAGAAGCCCGATGGTTTTCTAAAGTCATTACTGATACTGAAGTGGAAGTTAGACAACATATCGATGGATTTTGTGCACAGTTTGTCAAGATCGCAGAGAGGGAATTATGCCGTTTGGGTGATCACCGACCGATTGACAAAGATGCCACACTTCATTCTGAACAAGAGGGATGATTCAGTGGAAAAGTTGGCAAAGCTTTATGTTGATCAGATAGCACGAATGTACGGTGTGCCCCATAACATTATTAGTGACCGAGATGGGGATTTCATGTCAACTAATTGGAAACTCATTCATCAATTATTGGGTACCAAGCTAAATTTCAACATGACCTTTCATCCTCAGACGGAAGGTCAGACCGAGAGGGTAAAAAGAATGATGGAAGATATTCTTTGCATGTGCGCCTTAGATTTTGGGAAGAGGTGGGAGGACCATCTCTTTTTGATTGAGTTTGCCTACAACAATAGCTACCAGACAAATATTCAGATAACTCCTTTTCAGGCCTTATACAGTAGGAAGTGTCGTACTCAATTGGCTTGGGTAGAAATGGGTGAATCAAAGTTATATAAGTATAAAGACATTGAAGATGCGAATTCAATGAAACGGTTGATTCTATAGCATCTATTGATTGCACAAGATAGGCAAGTAAAGTACTATAATGACAAACACAGAAATGTGTGCGGTGGGTGATTTGGTGTATCTCAAGATAAAGTCGTTTAAGGGTGTATCTAGAATTCAAAGCTTGAAAAAGCTAAGTACGAGATACCTTGGGATGTTTGAAATCATTGAGCGGATTGGTGAAGCTGCCTATCGACTGAATCTTTCAACTAGACTCAGTGCTTTGCACGATGTGTTTCACATATTGGTGTTGTGGAAGGCTGTGGAAGAGCCTTCAAGTTGTTGTTGCGGATCAAGTGCCGGTCAATAGTGGGTTGACGATGAAAGTCAATCCCATTCGAATCTAAGACACGGAGGTCAAGCGATTGCAGAAAAAAGAGATCAGAATGGTCAAAGTCCATTTGGACAACTGTGGCCATGAGGAGATGTAATGTAAGTGCGAGCAGACCATGCGAGAAGAGTTCCCTGAGCTGTTCCGTTGAGGTACATTTTAGATGTTTTGTACTTCTATGTTGTTTCCTGTTAAGTGTAATTTCGAGATGAAATTTGTTAAAGGAGGGGAGATTTGTAATGCCCTAAATTTCCGGAAAATAACAGGAAGTTGTGATGGAGACGATGACCCACGACATGTTGATGATGGTGCCGACATGCTTACAGAAGATCCCTCGCTATCTCCAATAAAAGACTTGCGGCGCTGCGGAAACATTATTGATCGACGATACAAACTCCGCGCTCGACGCAAGACTTCCTCTTGACCTTTTTATTGCTTATGTCAATTTTATTGTTGTTTATTTATTTTAAAATCCGGGCTATATTTATCAAGATTGTTTTTTTTTAGTTTGGACATGTTATGTTTTAATTTGGGTTGCATATAGCCCTGACTTTTGTTTGCCTTATATAAGGCCATATGTTGTAAGAATTTTCATTGATTGATGGTTGAAACATAAAAAAGTCTAAATTTGAGTTTTCCCCCTCTTTTGCTCCTCCTCCTAGCCGCCGACCCCCCTTCCTCTCCATAGAAAATTCGGCCACCTCTCTCCCCTCACCCGAACCCCACATCTCTTCTCAACTCCAACTCCCCTTTCTCCTCTCAAACATATTACCCGACGAAGGCTACACCAACTCCCTTCCCCTTGAAGATTTCGGCCAACCTAGGAGTTCCTCCTTGGTGGATTTTGGCCAAGGTACATGGACCTCTGTGGTTTTGTGGAACCATCTCCAGCATGAAGCAAGGAAGGCGAACGAGTTTCTCTCCATTTGGCGCCACTCCGGAGGATCCATAGAAGAGCAAAACTTTCATCGGAACATCTTCCGATTGGGTAACGAAATTTCTACCTTTGTGAGATTCTCTCTCTAGATTAATCTTGTGGTGGTTTACTTTGGCATTATTTGTGAAATTTTGATTTAATCAAGATTTTAGATCCAATCGATTTTGTTGTTTCTCTTGATCATTTTAAATTCGCGAGGCTTGGTTGACCTCATTTTCTTTTTGTTGGGAGATATCTACCTTTTCCAAATCGTTATTTTTCGGTGAATCACTTTTGGTACAATACATGCTCGACCGAATCGGGTAGATCCCTTTCTCTTGAGAGGATATTAGCTTATAGCTTCTATTAGATCTCCAAGGGTGTGGCGAACCTCTACTTTAGCATCAGAATAATAAAATCGCAAAATTGGGTGTGCTGCGTTTTAGTTTGTGCGAGTGTAGAATTAGAATGTGAGAGAACGATTCAGTGTCGTTTTTCCATGGCGTTTCATCGGGGGATGAAGCTTGCATCAATTTGGTATCAGAGCCAGGTTCGTGTCAATTTCTTAATTTACACAATCCTTTTTTCTTAGGACGTCAACACACACTTGTCTAGCAGGTTTCGTTGATCAAAAAATATAAATGTTTTTTTGTCTGCCACTAGCGGCCTAAAATTTTCATTTTTTCTGCAAAAAAATCCAAAAAAATTCTGGTAATTCTCCATCCATTTAGCAGCAAGAAAATAAAAAAATATTTTTTTATTTTTTTCTAGTTTTGTTAGAAAAAATATATTTTATAAATTTGTCCATTTAGGCCATTCCTCCATCTTTGCATGCGCACTAGACAAAGCAAGGAGTATACCCCCTCTTCCTCCACTATGACGGACGAATGGGATTTGGGTCATGGTATGACAATGATTGATGAACTCTGCCAGGAGTTCACTAATCAGTTGACAGCCATTCGAGAGACGGTTCACGAACTAAGATTAAATCAAGAGGCTCCCCATTATCCTGCAGCCAACCCACGTGACGAGGGAAACCACAATAATAATAATAATCACAATCCTGAGCATGTCCCTCGTTCTCCTTACGAGTTTGATCTTACTAGGGCTGTGCGGGTCAAACCCCCATCGTACGATGGACTCTGTGAACCCCAAGTGTTCTTATACTCGGTTATGGAGATAGAGTGCAACTTCGAGTGGAACAATCTGACCGACGAGCAAAATGTGCGAGTTGCGAGGATGAAGCTGTTAGGCCGGGCTAAGATATTTTTGCTGAATGAGGAACGACGTCTAGGCGCGGGAAATGGTTTACCACCCATTGGTTGGGCAGGCATGAAGGCCATGCTGATGGACCAGTACGTCCCTGCATACCATCAGACACAGATGTTTGCTGATTTAGCTACCCTTAAACAAGGGAATGGGTCGGTTGCTGAATACATGAGCCTTCTCAAGGACATGATGGTTAGGTGCGATGTTAGGGAGATGCCCGAGATCACCCTATCTAGGTTTCGTAAGGGGTATAACCTTGACATGCAGATTAAGCTCCTTCATTATGGTCACACTAATCTAAACACAAACTTTAATGCCACCTTGGATATTGAAAAGCACAATGCTCACAAGTCCAAGACTCGTTCTTTTCAGAAAGGAAAGTCCATCTTAGGACCTTCTCCCCCTTTCAACCATAAGGATAAGGGTATGTTCCGGTCCACCGATTCAAACTCTGTTGTCATTATGGATAGGAATATAAGTAACCTAACTGGTGAGAGAGTTCCCGTGGATAGGATCAGAAAAACAAATGCTACTTATTTTTCTTGTGGTATCAGGGTCATTATGCTAGTGAATTTCCTACCAAGCCCAATACCCTAGCCCTTTTAGATTCCTCGTCTGAGCCCACCGAGCTCATGTATGAGGCTGGGGAAGAGTCTGTGTCGGAAGGAGTGCCTAGAGATATCGAGGATGATGTTAACATGATGGTGATGAGGTGTATTTTGGCTACTCCACGTGCGTCGGACAATTGGAATAGGACGAATATTTTATCGTTAAATTATAAGAGTGGAGAGGAGTGGTGCAAGTTGATCTTTACAACGGAAGCTGTGTGAATGTGATTTCGGAGAATGCGGTGTCACAGATGTAGTTGACCACTGAGCCTCATCCTTACCCCTATAAGTTTTCTTGGGTAAATATGGCATCCCTTCCGGTTTCGAAGCGGTGTTTGGTTCCCCTTACCATTAAAGCTTATTCGGAGAAAATATGGTGTGATGTCATCCCCATAGATGCATGTCATGTTCTGTTAGGACGTCCGTGGCTTTACGACCACTATGTTACTCATCTGGGCTGAGCTAACACCTACGAATTCAAATTTAATGGCAATACCATTATTTTGAAGCCCACACCGCCTAAGGATCCCACAATCCCTTTTAAAGACATGCGTATTCCGGTTGAGAATAGAACTCTAAGTATGATAGGTAAGAAGGAGTTTGCGCGCTATACTTTTCTAGATGGTGTCATGTATGCGTTATTTTGATTGTAAGTGAAGGAAGATGTGTCAACGTTTGACAATTTACCGCCAGCGTTGAGGAAACTTTTAGAAGAGTTTACGGATGTGTATCTGGATGAGCTACCGCCAATGTTACCCTCCATGCAGGACATCCAACATGTGATAGATTTCATTCTGGGTTTCTCCTTATCCAACCTTCCCCACTACCGACTAAACCCTTCCGCACACCTAGAGTTGCAAAACCAAATTTCTGACTTGTTAGGTAAGGGATTCGTCTGCCATAGCAAAAGTTCATGCATCGTACCCGCCTTATTTTCCCCTAAGAAAGATGGAACTTGGAGGATGTGCGTCGATAATAGGGCAATTAACAAAATTACTATTAAATATTGATTTCCCATCCCTCGATTGGACAACTTATTGGACATGTTAGCCGGGGCCACGATCTTTTCAAAATTAGACCTTTGGAGTGGCTACCACCAGATCCAGTTTAGAGAGGGAGATGAGTGGAAGACTGCTTTCAAGTCAAAAGATGGGCTTTACGAATGGTTAGTGATGCCGTTTGGGCTTTCCAATGCCCCGAGTACCTTCT
Organism: Platanthera zijinensis; assembly: GCA_039513925.1. NCBI lineage: Eukaryota > Viridiplantae > Streptophyta > Magnoliopsida > Asparagales > Orchidaceae > Platanthera > Platanthera zijinensis. Next base: position 119,201,206 of record CM077096.1, read on the forward strand.
CTAGGATGATGACACATGTTTTACAACCATTCATGGGAAAATTTATAGTTGTGTATTTTGATGATATCTTAGTTTTTAGTACTTCTCTGATTGATCATGTGTCACATTTGAGGACTATCCTTAACACGCTGAGGACGAAAAAATTATTTGTCAATATCAAGAAGTGTACATTTTATGTGACGTCCGTAGAATTACTCGGGTATATTGTGAGTTCGGAAGGCATATATGTGGACCCTAAGATGGTCCAAGCCATTAAGGATTGGTCGAAACCCACCAACATTCGAGATGTTAGGAGTTTTCACGAATTGGCTAACTTTTATCATCGTATAATTCGAGATTTTAGTAGTTTGATGATGCTGATAACAGAATGTTTGCAGAAAGGTGATTTTACTTAGACCAAATCGGCCGCCAAAGCATTCCAAACGATTAAATCACAAATGTCGGAAGCTCCACTTTTAAGGTTGCCTGATTTTAATAAGGTTTTTTGAGTTGTCTTGTGATGCGTTTCGGGTCGGCATAGGCTGCGTTTTAAGTCAGGAGGGTCATCCGATTGGGTATTTTAGTGAAAAACTCGCGGGTCCAAAGTTGAATTATTATAATTATGATAGAGAGTTTTACGTTATTATTCTATGCCTCCAACATTGGCGGCACTATCTCCTCCCAAAGGAGTTTATTATCCAATCTGATCACAATGCGTTGAGATTTTTCAAATCCCAAAGCAAGGTCAGTCCCCGACATATTAAGTGGGTCTCCTATCTACAAGAGTACACATTTATAATAAAACAAATTAAGGGGACTCTGAATCGTGTGGCCGACGCCCTTTGTCATGTCACGTTATTATTATCTACGATGGAAGTGAAAGTCGTTGGGTTCGATAGGATTAAGGATGAGTATGTCCATTGTCTGGATTTCGAGGAAATCTATTTATCTGCTCAAAACGATTCTCCCACCACAATATCAGCCTATTATATTCAAGATGGTTACCTATTTAAGCATTCGAAGCTATGTATCCCGAGTTCTTCCCTTCACCATTTCATCGTTTGGGAGTTGCATAGCGGTGGGTTAGGTGGTCACTTTGGTCATGAAAAGACCATTACGTTAATGGAGGACAAGTTTTATTGGCCCGGGTTAAAGTCTACGGTAAATAAAATTGTGGGGAGTTGTCGCATGTGGCAATTAGCTAAGGGTAACAAGATGAATGCCGGTCTTTACACTCCTCTTCTAATTCCCTCCATCCCTTGGGAAGATGTTAATATGGACTTCATTTTGGGTATACCCATCACTTTTAGACGTCATGATTCCATCCTGGTGGTCGTAGATCGGTTTTCGAAAATGGCCTATTTTATTGCTTGTAGCAAGACCAACGATGCTTTATATATAGCTAAATTATATTTTAAGGAAGTCGTTGCGCATCGGGACATTCCCAAGACTATAGTAACAGATAGGGACGTAAAATTTACTAGTAATTTTTGGAAGACCCTGTGGAATCTTATAGGTACCAAACTTTTGTTTTCTTCAGCCTACCATCCACAAACAGATGGGCAAATGGAAGTAGTAAACCGAAGTTTGGGTAGTTTAGTACATTATCTTGTGGGTGACCATTTGGGCACCTAGGACTTGATCCTTCCCCATGATTAGCTTGTATACAATAATTCAAAAAATAGATCCATGGGATTATCCCTCAAAGAAATCGTGCACAGTTATAAGGCTTCAGTGTCACTTGATTTAGTTCTGTTACCACCATCTTATAAATCAAGTAATTTTGCACAAGAATTCGCTCTACATGTTCATAATTTACATAAGCAAATTCATGAAACATTAACTACCCAATATGTGTCTTATCAATCTCATGCTAACGTGCATAAAAGAGCATCTCACTTTAATGTTGATGATTTAGTCTTGATGCGTATCATCCCTGAACGGATGCCTTCGGGCTCCATAAAAAAGTTGGTGAATCGGTGAGCCGGTCATTTTCGAATTTTAAAGCGGTTAGGGGAAAAAATATATTTTGGAGATACCCACTAATTGGGGTATATCCCCTATTTTTAATGTTTCGGATTTAACGCCTTATGTGTTTCCACCACTTGAATTATTTGCATATTTGTTTATTCCATTTACTATGTCTTCTAATGGGTTGAGGGGTTGAGCTTGGTCCTGGATCGCTCTCTCCTACGATTTCCACTGGAGGTACATTGAATGTTGATGTAGAAACTTTTTCTCCTTCTTTGACTAATGCTTTTCCAAGGTTTCCAAGACCTCCTTTTTACCTGATAGGATAATCATGGATGAAGTGCTCATATCGCCAAGTGGTGACTTTCACTGCTACTTAATCCGGTGGCGTGATCATCCGACTTCTGATGACTCTTGGCTACTTGAATCAGAGGCGGCTCTTTTGGATGAAGCTCTCCTACGCTAGTACATTCAAGCCAACTAATCGGTGATGAGTACTTTCGAGCGGGGGAGGATTGATGGAGTCGATGACCCACGACATGTTGATGATGGTGCCTACATGCTTACAGAAGATCCCTTGCTATCTCCAATCAAAGAATTGCGGAGCTGCGGAAACATTGTTGATCGATGCTACAACCTCCGTCCTCGGCGCAAGACTTCCTCTTATCCTTTTATTGCTTATGTCAATTTTATTATAGTTTAATGAAATTGAAGGGATAGATACTACTCTAGAGGGGGGGTGAATAGAGTTGTCAAAGTTTGCACAGACAAAACTTAATAGTCTACCCAACTCCCTTGGAGTGAAATGCGGAATGAAAAGATTATAGATATAGAAATAACCCTAAAGCTTAACACAGTGTTGTGCACAGACTCAAGCTAACTGTAATTACAGTTAAGGATTGGAAATCCTAATCAGCAACTAGCAAACCTAGTTATATCTAATCAAAGCCACAATGCAAGTAAATTAAACAAGGCAATCCAGACGACACAAGGAATTTATAGTGGTTCCCCAAACAACTTGGGTACGTCCACTCTTCTACCAACAAGGTAGGAATCCACTCAGGTTTTTGATCAGGTGCCCTGCCACCAACAGGATCTGCTTCAGGTAGATCCAGAAACCCTTTAGACTTTTGATCAGGTGTCTAAAAACCGAACAAAGGTTTTTGATCAGGTGCCCTGCCACCAAGGGATACTTTTGAAGGGAGTAATAACCCTATACAGGATGGGGAAAGAAGGTTAATATGTCTTCTCTATTTTACAATAGATTAGAGAAGTACAAGGACTTGCACTGAGCTAGAAAGCTCTAAAGAATCAAGGCTCCCCCTGGCTCAAAGATGTCCAGGTGAAGTCTTGCTTCAGTGCCGAAAACTCTTCAGAAAGATCTGAAGGAAAAAACTACAAGAAGATAATAAATAATAAATTAGAAATCTTCAAGCAGCTGTCTTCTTCTTCTTCTTCTTCAAAAGAACTCTGAGTTTGAACTTCCTGAAAGCAGGAGAACTCAGGTTGAAGAAGAGCAGAAGAGCTTAACACTTCTCAGTTGAATGAGTATTGCTGAGAGCAGAAAACTTGGTCTTGATGAAGGCTTGAATGCTTAAATGAATAACTGGTTAGCTAGCTGAAATCCTTCTCCAAAGGATTCCTTTTATAGCAGCAACAAGCAACGGCTCTCTTCAATTTGAATTGTTTGTCTTCTTCTGAAACTTGAGACCTGGGCTGCAAATATCAAAAAGACAAACAATCTCTGCAGCAAAAACATTCTATAAAAGGAATAAACCTCTTTCGAAGAAGCTGCAGGAAGCAATCTGATAATAAAGTACTAAATAAAGTCACATCAGAAACAAACTATTTATAGCAGAAGAAAGACTTTTCAGTCTAACGGCTATAAAGGACTGACAGCAAATAAAGTAAAATACAATGTCAGCTAATAAGACAAACAACTTTATCTGAAAAGATTTTACTCAGGCAGAAGGGATGGAGCAGATATTGCCTGGAAATATTATCATAAAACAACTGAAATAACATGCCAGATAATGTATTAATTAATTAAATATAATAAATAAATACAAAATAAAAAGGCAGACAGAAAATGTCGAACGACCTTCGGAGATCGTCGACCGACGGATAGAGATCGTCGAACTATCGGGCAGATAGTCAAACGATCCAGATAGTCGAACTATCAAAGAAGATAGTCGAACTATCACAACAGATAGTCGAACTATCAGAAGATAGTCGAGCTATCAGATAGTCGACCTATCAACAGATAGTCGAACTATCAAAGCAAAACCGATAGTCGACCTATCAACAGATAGTCGAACTATTAACGCAGAACAGATAGTCGAACTATCAACAGATAGTCGAGCTATCAGAGAACGACAGATAGTCGAACTATCAACAGATAGTCGAGCTATCAGATAGTTGAACTATCAAGGAAGATAGTCGAACTAACAAGGGAAAACAGATAGTCGACCTATCAGCAGATAGTCGAACTATCAGAAGAAAGCAGATAGTCGAACTATCAATAGATAGTCGAGCTATCAAACAACACAGATAGTCTACCTATCAAACAGATAGTCGAGCTATCAGATAGTTGAACTATCCAAGCAGATAGTCGAACTATCAAAGCACACAGATAGTCGAACTATCAACCGATAGTCGAACTATCCTCGCAGACAGAACGTCGAGCAACTGATAGACGATCGTCGAACAGTTGGTCGACGATAGTCGAGCGGCGTTCGACTATAGTCGAACGAACAAACTACTTAACCAAATTCTTCATCTGGAAAAGCGGGGACTCTACAGCTAGACCACTAACCATTGACCATAGATATTTCTTGGGTCAAGGGACAAAAGGAGAAGACTAAACTCAAATCAAACTAGGGTACCAACAATCTCCCCCTATTTGAGTTAAGTCTCTCAAAAACTAAAACATAGAACTAGCTATAGAGCAATAAAATTAATACAAGAAATAGATAAACAATTAACAGTCAATTAGATAAATAACAACAGTCAAACAAAACTAAGGATCTACAGAGTCTGCCTTAGGGTCAGAAGAGCTAGGAACAAAGGAAACTTTCCGCAAAAGATCAATGGCCTCTTTCTTAGACATCTTCAAGTCTTGCACGCCAATAATCTTTAATTCTGCAGCCCTTGGAACAACTGCTTCTGGGTGCTTTTGCATGTACTTTGAAGGGTCAAAGACCTCAGGGCTAACCTGGATTTTATCTAGTTCCTTCATTCTGAACATTGACATTGTAGAAAATCCTGTAGAATCCTTTCCTTCAGCCTTAGCTTTCTGAATTTGAGCTGAGCCAACAATCTCAAGAAATCTAGCCATCCTGTAATCAGGATCTAGTTCTTGGCTTTCATACACATTTTCAGAAGATGTATCAACAGGCTTAACAGCTTTAAACTTAACTGATAAATCTAATAAACTTTCAGCTGTGTCTTTTACTTCTTGAATAACCAGAGACGATGGGGGAGCAAACTTAGCAAACTTTTTGCTAGATTTTTCAGAGAATATGGTTCTTTTTCCTTTTGCAGCATCCTTAGCAACATGAACTGGAATACCAGAAGAGATCTTTTTCTTAGGAGAAGGAGGAGGTGAAAATGTTGGCTTCTGATACACAACCTCCTTTACTTGTTCTTTAACTTCAGTAACATGTCTTTTAGAACCAGAATGAGATATCCCTTGGTGGCTTTGAGAGCTTTTCCTTGAAAGGTGCTGAGAGGGAGCAGATTTTGCTGACGGAGCAGAAGGATTAGCAGAAAGGTTGCCAGAGGCTCCTGCACTGGGAGGTGGAGGAGGAGGACCTCTGGGATTCCATCTGGGGGTAGGACTATCATATCTCTTAGATCTCTTTCTCTCATTTTGCTGGTTCTTGGAGAACCATATCCAATGTTGAAACTCTTTTGACTTGGGGTCAATTCCTTTCAGAATATAATATGGAGTGTCATTGTCACGATTGAGAGGAGGAGCAACAGCTTTTCTTTTCTTCTGTGCAGCTTTCTTTTTCTTTGAATTCTCAGATAAATCTGAATCCTCTTCATCTTCAGAGTGAGATGATGGAGGATTGTCATATGGGTCATAGGCTTCAGAAATAGCCTTTTCCTTTAAAGCAGCTTTCTCCTTTTCTTCTTCTATGACATCCTGAGCCAGAAGGGAATCCAGGTCAAGTCCTGGGGAATCATCCCAAACAGTTGATTTTTCAACTTGTAAATCCTTTTCTTTTTCTTCCAACATAGATTGTACTCTTAATTGCCAAGCAGCTCTAGCTTTTTCTTCTTCCAAACTCAGTACAGGGGTGTCATCTTTGATTTCATCTTGATTTTCAGACACATCTTCTATATCATCTAAAAAGGAATCCAGTTCTGGATCTACTTGAACATCAGGAACATCTGGAGCAGCTTCTGAAACAACTATTATAACCTGAGCAGCTATATCTTCTTTAATATAATCTGTAGATTCATGAACACAAATCTGCTAAATAAGCTAAAAGCATTCCTTCTAGGTATTCACAAGCTAGCAAATCAATTGACTCGTCAATAAAACGGATGAGTGAATTACCTTCATACTTTACCAACTCCCAGGATTCATCTAGATAGGATGTAATAATGCCTTCTAGGAAATGGGCAACCAAGGGAGTGGTGAGATCTTCTAAACATACTTTTACAGCAAATTCAGATAATATGACTGCATCAGATATTTCTTTGTCAGATAACACTGAAACTGATTCATCTTGAACTGTCATCACTAAATCTGTCACCGCTGGAAGATCTGCTGGAAGGGAGGCTGGAAGCTCTGAGACATCTTCACAGACCATCTCCCCCTGCCTGATTTCAGTGGGAACTGAAACCAGGCCCCTGGAAGAAGAGGGCTCAGCAGATTTAGAGAGGGATTCGATGGTAGCAGTCAAGGTAGCAATGGAGGAGGCAAGTGGAGCAATTGCCTCTTCAATCATGATTTTGATTGAAGGGGTAATCAACTCCAAAATACTGGAAATGAATTCTGGGGTTATCTCAAAAGATGATGGAATTGCAGTGGATGGAGATGCAGCAGAGATGGTTGTAGTGTTAGGATGAGAAGTGGTGTGGACTGGAGATCGAATTGGAGATGGAGAATGATGTGGAGATGGAGAATGAACTGGAGAGCGAATAGGAGACTGAATAGGAGACTGAGGAGGTGTTGGAATCCTCTCAGATCCTAACAGATCAAAACTAGGAGCAGATATCCTAGCCAGATGAGAAAGAAGAGGAGATGCTGGAGGAGAAGGAATAACAACCGTGGTTGTTTCTCGAACAGGAGAAGGAGAAAGTCGTACTTCAGCTGAAGTTGATGGAATTGCAACTGAAGCAGACTGCATAGCAGAAGAAGATGAGGGAAGGGAAAGATGAGCTGAGCTAGCTTCTTAAGGGTGAGGAGCGACTGAATCAATCCTAGTGCTCTCTGATGTCGCTGGAGCAACCCCTGTGAGAGCGGGCTTCACAAACGTCCTCTTCCACTTGGAGAACAGATTCGGATCCATCTTCTTGCTTGCATTAATTGTTGTAGCAGTTGAAATCAGCAGCTGGGGATACTTCTCTTTCAGAAAAATTCCAATAACCCTGCCTAGGGTAACCTCTTTCTTACTGTTCTTTTTCCTTATCAGATCGAACATTACTCCTGCCCAATCAATCCTTTTCTGATTAACAATTGCACACATCAGTGCAAATTGTTGCCTTGTAATGTTGTCATGAGCAGAGTGCTTCCCAAGGAGCACTTTTCCAACTATCTCAGCAAGAAATTTAATCTTAAATGGGAAATTGACCTTGAGCAGCTTGGAGGGAATGCCTTCGGCATGTCCCAGCTCAGTAAGCATTCTTCCAAACTCTTGAGCATCTTGCTCATAATCTTCTTCGCCATTTATCAAGCCAAATACATCAGTCAGAATGGCGGGAGTTAAAATAACCTCTTCTCCGCCAATAGAGCCGGTCATCGATTCGTCGGTGGAGGACGAAGTAAATGCCCATTCCTTAATCTCGGGAATATTTAACTTTATCCTTATAGACATTAATCTTTCTAAACCTTGATCTCGGCATAACTGAAGAATTTCCACAATCCCTGCTTCACAGCAACTGAATGCGTCAAAATCGACGCTGAAACCTGCATCGAACTTTACAACAGCTAGTACTGCTGGAGAAATCGCCATTGAAGGAGCTGGAGAAGACGGAAGACGACGAGGGAGACGAAGCGGCAGAAAATCACAAGCGGGAAGACAGAATGCGAAAAGTCACGCTCCGTCGACGATAAAACAAAAGATCTTTTAACCTAGGTCGACTATCGGCTTTATATTAGACCGGAGATAGTCGATCTATTTAAAAGATACTGGACCCGATGGTCGAACGGTCGTTTGACGATCGGCCCAGAAGCAGAGTAGTCGATCAATCGTTCGACTATTTCTGGCTTCTCAAACAACAAGCTGTCGTCATCCAGAGATCGACGATAAGCTCGACCTGTTCGACGATCTTCGAACGCCGGTCGACGATCTTCAAACAGATAAGCTATCATTAACCAGAGGTCGACGATAGGCTTGATCCGTTCGATGATCTTCAATCATCGTTCGACGATCTTCAAGCAGGTTTCAACATTGGCAGATATAGTCACACTTAGTCTCGTCCATTGATCATGCCTAGTTGAACTAAAAAGAACAGATGTTTTTGTTCATCTAAGGGCTTGGTGAATATATCACCTCTCTGAATCTCAGTGGATATGAACTCAAGACAAATCTTGTTCTTTTCCACACAATCTCTCAGGAAATGGTGCCGAATCTCAATGTGCTTCGTTCTAGAGTGGTGCACTGGATTTTGTGCAATGGAGATAGCACTGGTACTGTCACACATGATTTTGGTGTTCTTGTGTGAGTTACCATAATCCACAAGCTGGTTTTGAATCCACAGGATCTGTGAACAACAACTAGCAGCTGCTATATATTCAGCCTCTATAGTTGAAGTTGAGACAGAAGCCTGCTTCTTACAGAACCAAGAGACCAATCTCTCTCCCAGGAACTGACAAGTTCCTGAGGTGCTCTTCCTGTCAACTCTACAACCAGCATAATCAGAATCAGAATATCCAATTAATTCAAATTCTGACTCAGCTGGGTACCAAAGTCCTAGATTTGGACATCCCTTCAGGTATCTCAGGATTCTCTTGAGAAGAATCAGATGAGATTCCTTGGGGTTGACCTGGAATCTAGCACAAAGGCATGTAGCAAACATTATATCTGTCCTACTTGCAGTTAGATATAATAGGGAACCAACAATGGCCCTATAATTCTTTTGATCAACTGGCTTGCCGTGATCATCAGAATCAATAACTACATTAGTAGCCATAGGTGTAGGCATTGCTGAAGCATCAGCCATCCCAAATTTCTTTACCAATTCCTTGGCATATTTGGATTGGGAGATGAAGATACCATCAGCATCTTGCTTAACTTGGATACCAAAAAAGTAAGACAGCACACCCATACTACTCATCTCAAACTTAGAGTGCATCAGGTCAGAGAACCTTTTGCAAAGTTTGGGATCAGTGGAGCCAAATATAATATCATCTACATACACCTGAACTAACAGGATTGTGTCCTTGTGGTGCTTGACGAAAAGGGTTCTATCAACTACTCCCCTAGTAAAGTTGTGTTCTAAAAGGAAACTAGCTAGAGTCTCATACCAGGCTCTGCAACTAGTAAAGTTGGAGCTTATTTTAGCCCATAAAGAGCTTTCTGCAACTTAAAAACATGTGAGGGCTGAATTGAAGAAACAAACCCAGGTGGTTGTTTAACAAACACCTCTTCCTTAAGCTCACCATTCAGGAATGCACTTTTGACATCCATTTGAAAGACCTTAAACTTCATGTAGGCTGCATAGGCCAAGAAGATCCTTATTGCTTCTAGCCTTGCAACAGGAGCAAAGGTTTGGTCATAATCTATACCTTCCTCCTATCTGTAGCCCTGAGCTACAAGCCTTGCTTTATTCCTTACAATAATTCCATTTGCATCCAACTTGTTTCTATACACCCACTTGGTGCCTATGATCAGTTGGCCTTCAGGTCTTGGAACCAAAGTCCAAATTTTACATCTCTCAAACTGATTGAGTTCCTCTTGCATAGCAATGATCCAGTGGGGATCTAGCTCTGCATCTTTAAAGGTGAGGGGCTCAACCTGTGAGAGGAAACAAGCGTGCATCACATCCTGTCTTAATTGGTGTCTTGTTTGCACACCAGCTGATATGTCTCCAATCACTTGAGATGTAGGGTGATCTCTAAGTGTGACAATATCAGCAGGTGGGATGTGATCTTCAGCAACAGTTGGGATTAATTCCTCAGGAGGAATTTGATCTACTGTTGGTGGTACAACAACAGCTTCTGCAATGTCTTCATCACTATCTGATTCAGTGATCTGAAGAGTTGATAATTGAAGAATTTCTTGAGTAGCATCAGGTACCTGCAATGAACTGGAGGAAGGAGAATTTTCCTTCTCCTTGTAAAACATCTGAGACTCATCAAAAGATACATGCACAGATTCTTCAATTTTACAGGTTGATTTGTTATAAACCCTATAAGCTTTGCTTACTTGGGAATATCCAAGCATAATTCCCATTGAAGCTTTTGCTTCAAATTTTCTAAGATATTCTTTATTGTTATTATGAATATACACTACACAACCAAACACTCTAACATAATTAATTTTAGGTTTCTTTCCTTTAAGCAACTCATAAGGAGTTTTACACTTAAGCTTGTGTATCAAACTTCTATTCAAGACATAATTGGCTGTACTAACAGCTTCTGCCCAATAGGAGAGAGGCATATTAGCATCTGCCAACAATGTGCTAGTAGCTTCAATGAGTGTTCTGTTTTTCCTTTCAACTACCCCATTTTGTTGGGGAGTTCTAGGAGCTGAGAAGCTATGTTTGATACCTTCTCTCTCACAGAATTCTTGCATGAGAAGAGAGTCAAACTCAGTACCATGATCACTTCTGATCAAGGCCACTTGAGTAGAGTACTCAGTCTACACACATAATAGAAAGTCTGTAAGGGCTTTGAAGTTATCAGCCTTAGTTCTCAAAAAGAAAACCCAACTGAACCTAGAGAAGTCATCTATAATTACTAAGGTGTAATACTTCCCTCCTAAACTCTGTACATTAATTGGGCCAAATAGGTCCAAATGTAATAAATACAGGATTCTAGGAGAATCACTCTTATTTACAGATTTAAAAGAATTCTTGGTTTGCTTGCCTAGCTGACAAGCCTTGCATAGGCTCTCCTTCTTGTAGGGGCAAGAAGGTAAACCTCTAACAAGGTTGTGTTTAGATAACCTAGATATATTTTTAAGGTTAACATGACTAAGCCTCTTATGCCACAAAGAATTATTATTAATTGTTACTTCATTAAATAAACAGATTTCAGAGTGAGTTGAATTGAAATATACTAAATAAATATTACCTATTCTAATGCCTACTAAAACAACATTATTATTTAAAGTAATATTGCAAGAAGAGTTAGAAAATGAAACCTGGTAGCCAGCATCACATAGCTGGCTGACTGAAATCAAATTGTGCTTCAGTCCTGTCACATATGCAACTCTCTTGAAAGTAACTGCTCCAATTGTGATCTTGCCATAGCCTTCTGTCTGACCACAGCTGGAATCTCCAAAGATCACCTTTGGGCCGAGCTTAGCTTTGAACTTTGACAGAAGATCTTTATTTCCTGTCATATGCTTGGAGCATCCACTATCCAAATACCACTTATTTTGAGTGATAGGATAGACCTTCACCTGCAAGACATTTATTTAGACAGTGTGGACCCAGGTAACCTTGGGTCCCTTGTTTTTCACAGAAGAAAAGCTAGAAATAAATGAAAATGCAGGCTGAGGGTGATAACCTAATGGGTGAGATCTCCTAGGTGGGATTCTCCATGCAGATGATGGGTCAACAAACCTAGGGTTTCTATTTTCATTTAGGTTTCTACGGGTTTGATGATGATTTTGAAAATCATATTGAAAACGTTGATCGACGTTCGACGATGGGCGCTCAGATCGTCGAGCTTCGTTCGACCATTGAGCTTCCGATCGTCGAGCAGCGTTCGACGCTCTTTGCATTTCTTTAAAAAATTTCTTCCTCTTTTCTCTCTTAGCTTTATTTAAAGTTTTATTAACTTGGTTTACTTGCTCAGTGTTCTTCATTCCACTAGCTGAAATGAAATTCACTAGAGTTGAAAGATTATTTTTAAGAATAACTGGGGGTTCACTGGGAGAAGCTCCTAAGCCTAGTTTGTTATTACCTGACCTAGTGTTAGTCATGCTGGTAATTTCTAATAACTTAAGGCTTCTACCATTAAGTGATTCTTCTAACCTCTTAGACTTAGCTAACTCCATTTTAAGAAATTTAATTTTTTCACTACAAGTAGTGAGATCTTCCTTTAGCTTAATATTTTCTGTAGCAATTAATTCTGAGTCAGCTAACTTATTTCTAAGTTCTTTTATCTCCTTTTCTGAGCTAATCAAATCTAAGCATAAAGATTTAAAATCTAATTTAAATTCTTCAGAAGTGAAGTCATAAGAAGATAGTACCTCATCTTCTGTTGGCATTTCTTCTTCTGAATCTGAACTCTCTGCAGCTGAATGATTGCTGCAGGCATCTATTGCCATCAGGCAAATCTCCTTTGCCTTCTTCTCTTCCTCATCCTCATTGGAGCTTGAGGAGGAGGATTCTTCATCAGAATCACTCCAGGTTTCAGCAATGAAACCTCTCTCCTTTTTCTTGTTCTTGTAGGAGGATGGCTTGGAGTGCTTCCTGTGCTGTTCCTTTTCTTTCCTCTTGTCTTTATTATTCTCCTCTGGACAATCTGGTAAGATGTGTCCAGGCTTCCTGCAACCATAGCAGATAATTTCTTTAGCAGGAGAGCGGTCATACCTTGGTTTGTCTTCATAGCGTGAAGACTTCTTTCTGAATTCCTTTCTCCCCATCTTGAGAAACCTATTGGCAAATAATGCCATTAGTTCCTCATTTGATTGGCTGCCTTCAGAAGCATCAGCAGCCTTAAGAGCTAGAGATTGCTCTTTTCTTGTTGGAGTAGGGGTCTTTGCTTCAGCTTCTGCTTCCCTTGTCTTCAGCACTTGCTCAAAAGACTTGAGCTTGCCGAGAAGGGCTTCAGTTGAAATCTCATTTGTACTTCTGGCTTCCTTGATGGGCCAGATCCTTAGATCCCATGTGCTAGGGAATCACATAAGAATCTTATCATTGACCTCTGTCAATGATATGTCCTTGTCAAGGGTCCTCAGCTCATTGATGATTGAGCTGAGCCTGGTGTACATGGATTCAACTGATTCAGCATCAGTTTTCTTGAAGTTCTCATATTGTGAGATAAGGTTGGACCTTCTGTCCTTCCTTTCATCAACTGAACCAGCTACAATCTGGTTTAGTGTATCCCACATAGCTTTTGCTGAAGAGCAGTCAGCTACCTTCTGGAATACCTCATCAGACATTGTCTGAGCCAGAATGTTCATCGCCTTGGCATCTGCTATCTTTGTCTTCTTGTACTCATCGTTGTAATCTGGAGGAGGCACTGCACTCATATCAGATGATGAGGCAGTAGCAGCAGCAGGTGCTCTTGGGGGTCCTGACAAAATAGAAGCAAAGATGCTTTCATCAATAGAATTCATATATAATTTTATCCTTGCCTTCCAGATGCCAAACTTAGCTAAGTTACATGCTGGAGGTCTGGTGCTAGAATAATCCTTGGACTGGGCCATGATAGTGAATATCTATAAGCTTTGGTATCTATCAGGATCTTGTGACTTAGGTGTTAGCCTATTCAGTCAGTCAACCTCCCTCTGATACCAATTGAAAGTGAAGGGATAGATACTACTCTAGAGGGGGGTGAATAGAGTTGTCAAATTTTGCACAGACAAAACTTAATAGTCTACCCAACTCCCTTGGAGTGAAATGCGGAATGAAAAGATTATAGATATAGAAATAACCCTAAAGCCTAACACAGTGCTGTGCACAGACTCAAGCTAACTGTAATTACAGTTAAGGTTTGGAAATCCTAATCAGCAACTAGCAAACCTAGTTATATCTAATCACAGGCACAATGAAAGTAAATTAAACAAGGCAATCCAGACGACACAAGGAATTTATAGTGGTTCCCCAAACAACTTGGGTACGTCCACTCTTCTACCAACAAGGTAGGAATCCACTCAGGTTTTTGATCAGGTGCCCTGCCACCAACAGGATCTGCTTTAGGTAGATCCAGAAACCCTTTAGACTTTTGATCAGGTGTCTAAAAACCGAACACAGGTTTTTGATCAGGTTCCCTGCCACCAAGGGATACTTTTGAAGGGAGTAATAACCCTATACAGGAGGGGAAAAGAAGGTTAAGATGTCTTCTCTATTTTACAATAGATTAGAGAAGCACAAGGACTTGCACTGAGCTAGAAAGCTCTAAAGAATCAAGGCTCCCCTGGCTCAAAGATGTCCAGGTGAAGTCTTGCTTCAGTGCAGAAAACTCTTCAGAAAGATCTGAAGGAAAAACTACAAGAAGATAATAAATAATAAATTAGAAATCTTCAAGCAGTTGTCTTCTTCTTCAAAAGAACTCTGAGTTTGAACTTCCTGAAAGCAGGAGAACTCAGGTTGAAGAAGAGCAGAAGAGCTTAACACTTCTCAGTTGAATGAGTATTGCTGAGAGCAGAAAACTTGGTCTTGATGAAGGCTTGAATGCTTAAATGAATAACTGGTTAGCTAGCTGAAATCCTTCTCCAAAGGATTCCTTTTATAGCAGCAACAAGCAACGGCTCTCTTCAATTTGAATTGTTTGTCTTCTTCTGAAACTTGAGACCTGGGCTGCAAATATCAAAAAGACAAACAATCTTTGCAGCAAAAACATTCTATAAAAGGAATAAACCTCTTTCGAAGAAGCTGCAGGAAGCAATCTGATAATAAAGTACTAAATAAAGTCACATCAGAAACAAACTCTTTATAGCAGAAGAAAGACTTTTCAGTCTAACGGCTATAAAGGACTGACAGCAGATAAAGTAAAATACAATGTCAGCTAATAAGACAAACAACTTTATCTGAAAAGATTTTACTCAGGCAGAAGGGATGGAGTAGATATTGCCTGGAAATATTATCATAAAACAACTGAAATAACATGCCAGATAATGTATTAATTAATTAAATATAATAAATAAATACAAAATAAAAAGGCAGACAGAAAATGTCGAACGACCTTCGGAGATCGTCGACCGACGGACGGAGATCGTCGAACTATCGGGCAGATAGTCGAACGATCCAGATAGTCGAACTATCAAAAAAGATAGTCGAACTATCACAACAGATAGTCGAACTATCAGAAGATAGTCGAGCTATCAGATAGTCGACCTATCAACAGATAGTCGAACTATCAAAGCAAAACCGATAGTCGACCTATCAACAGATAGTCGAACTATCAACGCAGAACAGATAGTCGAACTATCAACAGATAGTCGAGCTATCAGAGAACGACAGATAGTCGAACTATCAACAGATAGTCGAGCTATCAGATAGTTGAACTATCAAGGAAGATAGTCGAACTACCAAGGGAAAACAGATAGTCGACCTATCAGCAGATAGTCGAACTATCAGAAGAAAGCAGATAGTCGAACTATCAACAGATAGTCGAGCTATCAAACAACGCAGATAGTCGACCTATCAAACAGATAGTCGAGCTATTAGATAGTTGAACTATCCAAGCAGATAGTCGAACTATCAAAGCACACAGATAGTCGAACTATCAACCGATAGTCGAACTATCCTCGCAGACAGAACGTCGAGCAACTGATAGACGATCGTCGAACAGTTGGTCGACGATAGTCGAGCGGCGTTCGACTATACTCGAACGAACAAACTACTTAACAAAATTCTTCATCTGGAAAAGCGGGGACTCTACAGCTAGACCACTAACCATTGACCATAGATATTTCTTGGGTCAAGGGACAAAAGGAGAAGACTAAACTCAAATCAAACTAGGGTACCAACATTTAATTTTATTGTTGTTTATTTGTTTTTAAATTGGGGCAGTATTTATCCAGATTCCTTTTTTTTAGTTTGGACATGTTATGTTTTAATTTGGGCTGCATATAACCTGGACTTTTGTTAGCCTTATATATGGTCATGTGTTGTAAGAAATTTCATTGATTGATGAATTGAAACCTAAAAAATCTGAATTTGAGTTTTCCCCCTCTTTTGCTCCTCCTCCTAAACGTCGGCCCCCTTCCTCTCCATAGAAAATTCGGCCACCTCTCTCTCCTCACCCGACCCCCACATCTCTTCTCAACTCCAACTCCCCTTTCACCTCTCAAACATATTACCCGATGAAGGATACACCAACTCCCTTCCCCTTGAAGACTTCGGCCAATCTAGGAGTTCCGCCTTGGTGAATTTTGGCCAAGGTGCAAGGCCCTCCATGGTTTTGTGGAACCATCTTCGGCATGAAGCAAGGAAGGCAGACGAGTTTCTCTCCATTTGGCGCAACTCCGACGGATCCGTAGAAGAGTGAAACTTTCATCGGAACATCTTCCGATTGGGTAACGAAATTTCTACCTTTGTGAGATTCTCTCTAGGTTAATCTTGTGGTGGTTTATATTGGCGTTATTTGTGAAATTTTGATTTCATCGTGGTTTTAGATCCAATCGATTTTGTTATTTCTCTTGATCAATTTAAATTCGCGAGGCTTGGCGGACCTCATTTTCTTTTTGTTGGGAGAGATCTACCTTTTTTTGAATCGTTATTTTTATGTGGATCTATTTTGGTACAACACACGCTCGACTGGATCGGGTAGATCACTTTTGCTTGAGAGGATATTAGCTTATAGCTTCTATTCGATCTCCAAGGGTGTGGCAAACCCGTATGTTAGCATCAGAATAATAAAATCGCAAAATTGGGTGTGTTGTATTTTATTTTGTGCCAGCATACAATTGGAACGTGAGAGAATGATTCAGTGTCGTTTGTCTGTGGCGTTCCATCAGGGGACGACGCCTGCATCAAGTTGGTTACTGGAGGTTACCGCCAAGCAATAAATCTAGCACTAGATGTATCCAGCTTATTTAAAATACAAGTGTTACCTAAAGGTACCGTAAAGTGGTAGAGCTACCGCTAGAGGTAGCTAATGAATTAATTCAACCATTATTACAGGAGCTTACTACATGGAGGCATAGTTACTACTGGAGGTAGGGGTGCCACATTTCAAGGGGTATTGAGGCATCCATTGGGTAGCAGAGTGGTGATGGATGATACCACTGCCACCACCTAAGCTATCATGCGACAGTATCAAGTTGCCATGCAACCGTAGCAAGGTTATGTTAAAGGCTTGAGATGAGAAATCTTTCTTATTTTCTCTCTTTCTCTCTCTCACTCTCTCTTGGATCTTGCGAAAGAAGAAGGATATTAGAGCAAGGACAAGGCTGATCTAGCCTTGAAAAACATCTATGATGACATTCTTATGGTTGGAATCGCGAGCCAAAGCCAGATCTACAGAAAGGAAGGTGTTGTGACCATTTCCATCCAGATTAGTTGTGATTTCATGGCTCCTAAGTGATCAATAAAGGTAACTATCTTCCTTCTTGGACAAGTGAAGTCTTTAATTGGCATGTGCTTGGAAACCCTCACAAATTGGTGAAGAACGTGAAATTTCCAACAGGTTGATTGATGATATCTCCGACAATAAACTTGCATATAGAACTTGGAATTAAAGTTCGGAATAGACATGTTGTATGAAGCCCATCCAGACAGGTTTGTCTGGATTAGTGATGTATTGATTTTAATACCAGAGAAGACTCCGTGGTTAAACGTGTGGTTTACAGAGTCATGAGGTATGCAAGTTGCTGTAGTGAGAGTACTGGAGTTTGTCTCCAAAACACCCAAAAATATGGGGAAGAAATGGTGTTCTGTCCCCTACGGCACGACTGTAGAGATACCACTACTGGTATCTCCCAGAGAGCTTTGTTTGTAAGGCATGTTTATTGGAGACTAGGGGCCAATATGTTGAGCTGTTGAGCTTAGAGTACCAAGTTATGGTGGCCGTGAGTGCTAACCTTTAAACATAATGTGGTTATGTATGCTGTGAATAGGAAAGGGGATGCTTCTCGTCCACTTTGATTGCATTGGATTTCGACATTTGCATGGTGATTTGAGCAACGAGATATAGATGATCATACTAGATTGCCTAAAGACTTGACTTTCATCATTGGCATAGTTAGAGTTTTAGGCTATGAGTCGAAAAGATTGGAATGCTCAATGTTGACCATCGATCTGAGACTGAGGATGGCGGTGGAACTAGGAAAGTCTAGTACACCGATAATATGCTCTGAGTGCACAGGACGTAAGGTCTTGTGTGCTAACATTTGTTGATGGTTGGTATATATATATATAATATTTTCATATTGCTATTTGTAGGGAAGGAGCACTGCTTCCCTGATTGAGGGGTGACACTGTTATAATTTGGTCAGCTAATGCTGATCGTTGCATTCTTTTGCCACATCTTGGTGAGTCATTCTTGTGCAGGTGCTGGAGAGCCAAGTGGAAAGAAGCGGGCTAAAGTTTCTTATGCTATGTTTGCTGGCCCTCAAAGGCCTAAAGGCGAATCTTTTAATCTTTTTCATGTGTGGCTGGCCTGTGTGCAGATGTTTGTAAAACACTTTTGATGAGAAAATAGTTTCTATGGCCTTAAGGCCTAAATATTTTTGTATTTTTTATATCATTCCTACTTGATGGTTAGTGGGCATTCCTATTTTTGGATTCTAAATTAATGTTAATGCTTCTGCTAGAATGCAACTTTGAGTTAAGATGGGTGATATTTTGATTTCAATGCGTAACTCTGCTGATTGTCTCTGGAATATGGCGTGGGACCCCAGCCGAACCTTCTATTATATTCTATATTACGGATAGAGGTGTTACACTCTAGGGGCTCATAAAAAAATATAATATTATTGCTGGTTGCATGGTTATTCCCCAGTCCAGAGAAATCAGACCGCCTTAGCGTGTAAAAAATACGTGTCTGGAACTGTACCGAGCCAAAATCTACTATTTTCTTGAAGTTTTACATAGTGGTTTGATCTCAGAGTGCGACAAGATGCTAAATCGTTACAGGTACAAAAATGAGGAAAAATGGCTAAGTAATCGGAGTCTCGATGGAAGCGCTCTGGCCTTAGAGTGTTGCTGAGCTCCCAGAACCTTGGTGGGAGAGTTCTGACTTGAAAATTATCCAAGTCCACAGAGCTTCTGGAGGCAGTTCTCTCATTGATGAAAAGCCCTGAATGGAGCGCTCTCGCGAAGGTGGTTGGCATGACTTGAAGTGCATTGAAACCTTAGCGCAAGAAGAAGAGTGACGATAATTCCTGAGTAAAGAATCATCCTAAGTCCACGAACCTGTCGGAAAACCTCGAACACTCTCTTGCCTTTGGAGTTGCTTGTCTTCAAATGAAGGCATGATGACCTGTTTATAGTTTTCTAAAGGGTCATGGTGGTAATGTCGTCAGGGAGTGATTTGAACTAGTGAATGACGTTGTTCCGTTTTGATTACCTAGATCACCATTTTTACCAAAATGACAAGAGTGCCCCTTCCCTCCGGGTAGTTCG
This sequence comes from Platanthera zijinensis, assembly GCA_039513925.1. NCBI lineage: Eukaryota > Viridiplantae > Streptophyta > Magnoliopsida > Asparagales > Orchidaceae > Platanthera > Platanthera zijinensis. The sequence goes on from CM077096.1 coordinate 119,220,799, forward strand.
AGCGGCCCGAGCAAGGTGCCTAGAGGCGGTAGCGGCAGCCAGAGGTGGTCGGTGGTAAAGGAGGAGACCGGGGACATCGAGGGTTACTAGCGGCGGTGGCGATGACCACCACCTGCATTTTTATGCGTGGGCACTCTGTGTGCACACACGCTGGGCATGGCCGCGTTGTCCGCGGCCGTGCCACTACCGTACGCAGGTAGTGGCCGCGCGTCCCTGCTTCCACTTTAGTGCACAACCCTGTTGCTGTACTGGTACTCATACCTGTGGCCGCACAGGCTAGTCGCGTGCGGCCGATTGCATGTCGTGCGCACGTACATGCCAGGCACGCGTAGGCCGTGCATATAGGTAACCTGTGCGTGTGCGTGGGTTCAGTCTTCCTCTTGGGCATTTTTGGGATTTTCGGTTTTGTGTGCGGCCGGTTTGGCCGTGTTTGCTTGCCCTCGTGTCCTTGAACGAAAACCTTTCCGATTTGACTTAAAAAAATCTAGGGAGAACCCCATCAAATTTCCCCTAATTTTTCTTGAGTCGTTACTCGCGTAGCGTCGAGCCCGAAAGATTTTAGCAACAATCACGTGCTTTGGGAGTCACATACTTAGAATTGCCTAAGTATGCATGCATTACATGTTATTTTTTATTGCGTGAAATGTCCCCTTGGTTAGGCCTTGATGCTAGCATTGACCCCTTGGAACTTCCCGTGTCTTCTTCGATGGCTAAAGTTTTCGCATGGGATGCCATGGAGGTGATTCTCACGATTAGCTACTTATGCTTTTCCCTTACTAGACGTGCGATGCCTGTAATGCGTTGTGGAAACGTTCTCCTATTTTGCGCTTTGCATGGTATGTTGGCGTAGGAGCGTATTACTTTGCATACTTTTTCCTTGAGCACAACAATTCATCCAAGCTCATGCATTTGTTGCGAAATGTTTGCACTGGAAGCAAAACTTATGACATGGAGCTATGTTCTACCCCTTGGTTTCGGTGTTGCGGAAGGACCATCGGGCTTGCTGTCACTTGAAGAGGTAGAAGGACATGACATCCATTTCAATGTTGTAACTTAGAATTACTCAGCGTCCATTCCTACCAGGAGTTGGGATGGGGCTTCTAGAGGCGGAGTCCGTCGATGACGTTTGTGTCTCAGGATGTTGGAATGATGCAAGCATTCGTATTTACAGAACACATGGAGTTCCAGGGCATTGGAGCGGAGTGGGGCTAGATAGCTGAGCTGGACCTACGATGATGGCTACGAAGATAGGTTTGTTGGGGCTAGATGCTCACGTTGTTAAGCTCTATCCTATACTTGGCGCAGGGCTTCATGTTGAGCGGAGAATGCGGGGGCGTTCCGTCCACTGAGCAGGCATTGTCTTGACAAATATTGCTAATTATGGGGGAGCACTATATTGCATCCTTATCGTATGCACACTTAGCATTATTGGCCTACATATCGCCTTTGTCACCTCCTTTGCTTGTTCATACGATTTTTTGGGTGATTTGTCGAGCTTGTGAATTCCCTAGGGCATCTGCCTTGCATGGCAACTTGGCACCGAGACATGTGTTATGGCGGCTTGGGAGCATCCGCTGCTTTCATGCTCCTTGTTTGACGTGCGCTATTATCGTAGATTATCGCAGGGTGATAGTGGTGGAACCTCATTTCTTAGTCACGATGGGAGTGCATGCTTTCCCCCATACCTTGGAGGTCCGCTTGTTTTGGATGGCAACGATGGGCCTTGGTCTGCACGTACTTTGAGAGGGAACATGATTTGGCAAAGAAACTTTGCTTGCTTTTGGCTGAGGAGGTGCAGTGTCCATCCATGTGGTAGTAGTGAAGAACCTTTGCTTGATCTCTTTTTAGGGGGACCTGTGTTCGTCAAGATGGAGGTGGAGAAGCTGAAGAAAGAGAAGGCTCATTTGACCGTGGAGTTGAAGGATGTCGAGGTTATGCGAGCGTCCTCAGTGGCTGAATATTTCGATCCTTATGTATTGGAGATGGAGTGATCCTGTATCGTAGAGGTGGTCCACAATAGGATGATGGTGATTGGGATTGACTTGATTAAGTGTGATGCCATGTATCGCTTGGGATTTTGCAAGGGGTTTCAGGTTGCTCGGAGAATACTAGAGCGGGATGATTTGGGCATGCAGGATGCCTCGAATGATGATCCTAATGTTGATATTGAGGGACGATCCTATTATGCCCTTTTTGTTTGTTTTCTATGCTTTTGCTTTACCTTATGAGTGCACCTCTGCACCGTCACAAGATGATGTAGCCCGTGAGGGAGCTTTTGTTTGAACGGAGGCCCTCTTTTTTGGATCTCCCATGTTCTATTTTTGTTTTGGTGTACGTAACCTTTTGGTAGAGTAGCACTTAGCTTGAATGCTAACATCTTGAACAGGTTGCTAGGGAGGGATATTCGTCTGCTTGTATTTTGGGAGGACTAGAGTCCATCCAAGTGGAGGTGATGAATATCCTTTGTTTGTTCCCATCTCCGGAGGACTGGGGTACTGAGTAGTGGTAGATGTTTGTTTACTCACATTTTTGGGAGAGCCGTAAGATGCTCAGGGTTTGGGGATGGTGAGCCCTTGATTGCTCATGCCTTGAGTGGATATGGTGGAGAACCTTTGTTCATGCTTTAGGCAAACTGAGGTTCGTCCGAGTGGAGGAGGCCTTTATTTGTTCGCACCTTTAGATAACTTGAGTTTGCCGAGTGGAGGTGCAAGGCAACCTCTATTCGATTGTGCTTTGGGGAACCAGGGTCAGCTCGAGATGAGTCAGAGAAGAACCACTATTCGATTGCGCTTTGGGAGAATCGGGGTCCGTCTGAGAGAAGATGGAGAAGAACCTATGGTCGATCGCATTTTGGGAAAAATGGGGTCCATCTGAGAGGATGTGGAGAAGAACCTTTGCTCGATTGTGCTTTGGGAGAATCAAGGTTTGTCCGAGAAGAGGTGGCAAAGAACATTTCGTCGATAGCGCTTTTGGAGAACTGGGGTTTGTCCAAGTGGTTGTGGCAAAAAACCTTTGCTCGATCGCGCTTTGGGAGAAGATAGATTTGTTTGAGAGGAGGTGGCGAAGAACCTTTGTATGATCATGCTTTTTGAGAACAGGGGTTCGTCCAAGTGGTGGTGGGGAAGAACCTTTGCTTAATTGTGCCTAAGGAGGACCGGGGTTCGTTCGGGTGGAGGTGGAGAAGAACCTTTGTTCGTTCAAGCCTTAGGAGGACCGGGGTCTGTCCGGGTGGAGGTGGTGAAGAGCCTTTGTTCATTTGTGTCTCAAGAGAATCAGGATTCGTCCAAGTGAAGGTGCTGATGAACCTTTGTCCCTCTCATATAGGAGGTGCATACAAACTTTTCTCTGTCTCGCCTGAGGTACAGAAGGGCATTCGCCAATCTCTTCTGAGGTGCAGATAGGATTTTACCAATATTTCTAGAGAGGTGTAGAAAGGCTTTCACAATTCTCGTTAAGAGGTGGAGAAAGGCTTTTGCCAATCTCACCTAGGAGGTGCAGAAAAGCTTTCTCTAATCTCATCTTGTGATAAGTCTGCTGTGGTGGAAGGGAAAACACATGCTGCATTGCTGAAAAGAAAGACAAAGGCACTCACGAATATATTCTCGCAACTTATTCTTCAAAAAGCAAGTAAAAATACAAGGAGCGCCTTTTTCAACCCTCAAGACCGGTTCAAGCATTGCATGGTCCCTTGCATTATAGAGGAGACTAGCTTAGTCGTGGTCCGGTTTAGGCCGATTGGGTCACTGTTCTTTTCCTTTGAGATTGTTCGAGTAGACCAACATGTACAATTCATTTGAGTTCCTCTTTTAGGCGCATGCAATCTTTTGTGGTGTGTCCTTATCCTCAATTATGATGGAGCCTATGATTCACATCTTTTTAGTTTGACAATATCAAATCTCATGTTGTATTTGATCATACGAGTGTTGGGTATAGTGAGCAGGTTTACAGGTACAAAAGAACGGGAAAATCATGTTCTGGAACATACCACCGAGCACTAGCGCTACCGCCCACACTAGCTTCTGAAATTAATTTAGGACAAGTGCTCTGCGACCTACCACATGATGCTAGCCTTACCGTGGCACGCTAGCTCTCTTAATGAGTGTCGAATCATCATGCTACCGTAGGCGATAACTACTGTTGGGTATTGTATCCACAATAACCTTGATTTGTATGAAGTCACCCTTGAACTAAGATGAATTAAGTTTGTATTTGATGCCCTTTTCAAGTTGAGTGCTTGCAGGTTATAATTGCCAAGTGTAGACCAATGTAAATTTACAATGGGTGACCAAACACAGGACCATACAATGTAATCCCTCATTGTGTGATTCATGGTGTTGACTCATATGTAACCTCTCTATTGGGACACACTTCATTTTCAAGTACTAAAGTTATAGGAGAAAGACTGGTTGCTGGTTTCTTAGAAGAAAATCATTTTTCAGTTAACAATTTTTTTTCTAAGTATTTTACTCGGCTTAGCTTAGTCAGGCACTCGAGTAGCAGAAGTCTTTTTCTCAAGAAAGCCGAGTGTAGTTCTCGAGAAAGCCATGCAGTACTCGAGTAGGCCTTAACTTTCTCGAGTATCCTTAAAATTAAGCTCAGAATTTTTCTAAGACTTTTTCTCGAGAAAGCCAAAGACATTTCTCGAGAAGGCCAAGGTTAGTTCTCGAGAATCAGATGGTCTTAACTTTATCGAGATGCTTTCTTGTTCTCGAGTAACAGAAAATTGTTTCTCGAGTAAGTCTATCCATTCTCGAGAAACTAGAACTCATCTTCTATATTTTACGTAAGTGTTTCTTCTCGAGAATTTTATATCTTTTCTCAAGAAACAGAACTCGTACTCGAGTAATCTTTATTTCTCTCGAGAAACGTAGTTCTGAATCTGAATTTCGTTAAGTGTCAGATGGATTTGTTTTCAAATGTAATTAACCCTTGATTAGTCTATGTGGATTGTAATTAATGAACTCTGACCGTTATGTTAGACCTATAAAAGGTCATGTCAGAATCGACAAACCCTAAAAAGAATTTTACAAAATTCTGAATTATTTTCAAGATTCTAAATCGGGAAGCACCTCCGCCGACTAGACGTGTTCTTCATCGTCAAACTTCTCGATTCAGAAATTTTGACAAGAAGGATTCAACCGATCAAGCTTTTCAACATATGCAAATCTTCTCCTTGATCGTGGTGATCCTACATTCTCAGATCGAAGTGTTCTCAGATTTCTTCCTCGTCTTTTCTGACAGAGCTTTACAATTTTTTTCAAGAAGGAAGAGGTCGAGAATCAGTCAGATCTGTGAAGACAAGTTTGTGTATTTCATTATAAATCCATTTTATTCTTTTAGGAATTATTCTCCAAGATTGTAGGAGTTATTATCCGAGTTTATAGGAGTTGTTCTCCGAGTTATTGTAGGAGTGGTTTTACTCTGAGTTGTAGGAACGTTGTTCCGAGTTATATGATTGTTTTCCAATCCGAGATAATAGTGAAGTAGAAGAGTCTAATGTGGTGCTAAATCGGTGAGGTGGAGAGTTGATGTACCCAAGATTGGGGAACAACTATAATCTTTAGTGTCGTCTGTGGATTGCTTGTTTATTTTCTATGCATCTCTTGTACAATTTTTATTCCGCAAAAAGACGTAGAACTCACCTATTCACCCAATTCTAGGTGATTTAAGTAGACAACTAGACTTTTTCAATTGGTATAAGAGGGAGTTTGTTCATCAAAAGGTTAACACCTTGAACAGATATGCTCCGAGTTGTCTTAAGAGTGTACAAGAATGGACAGAGTCAAGGATTTTGTTAAGCTCCCCTTATGCACTAAGGAAAACTTCCCCATGTGGAAAGAAAGGGTGAAGTTGTAAGACCCCCCTCCCGGAACACAACACACGGCACGAGGGGAGTCTTATGCCCGAAAAGCCGCCTTGCGGTAGCACTAACACACGGGTTAGCCTTTACCACAAGACGCCTATTCCGCCGGCTACAATCCATATCACAACAATTATGCCAACCCAACCATACCAGAAAAGTAAAGCTAAAAGCAGTTAGTTCACAGCTAAGTTAAAGTCCAAAAGAGGAAGAAACAAGCACATCAGCTTGTACAAAAGAACAAGAGTCTAGAAATGTTTTGCAAACGACTACATGAAAACCTACGACTGTCACGACGGTGCCGATGGCCACCACCTAGGTCCTATCATCCGGGCCTGGCTGTCCTGCTGCATAGTCCTAGCTGCTCTACCTGCGGGGTTTCCTCCTAAAAAGGAAGACGTAGCAACCGTAGTCATAAGACAATGGCTTCAATCCGTCCCCCCGGCGACTCCTCGGCACCGGGCGGAGAAAGGAACAAAGGTACAATATATATATATATAAGCAAGAAACAAGCAGGTGACTGTAAATATGGTGGAGTATAAACTACGCTACACAACTGAGTTCTACAAATTCAATAATATATGCACAGGTTAATTAATCAAAATAATAACTCAACTTATAAGAGTGCCCATACAAACTTATAAGTTAAGGATCGGCTTAAGGTAAAGTAACTCATCGTATAAGAGTGCCCATAAAACTTATACGATGAGGATCTTGTGTATCAATGAATGACATGATATGAATGTTATGCAGACCGAATCATGCGCACGCACATGAAGTTGTTATGTCGACACAGACTGAAGTTCCCACTTTTCGACAGGTAGCTAACCTCTCAGGCGTCGTCCGTCGTGGCCAGACGGCGACAGTGGAGCGGGCGTCTCCACTATAGGTGGTATCACACTACCTATCCTAGCCCCCGTAACCTCGAGCTAGAACACAACAGCGGAGCTCACATGCGTACTACGGTAGAAGGGGTCTTGGGTAAATGTGCACCAAGAACACAGCCCAACCTGGCCTTTGATTTCGAACCGGATGGAACCTCGGAAACGCACGAGGTGCAAGCCCAACCGTTCTCATGGCACGGAGGAGATCTCGGGTTAGGACACCAAGTATCACCCTACCGCCCAAGGTCTACCCATTGGCTCCCATCGGTGTGAGACTGGCGAACCCGTGACCTGCCACAATCATTATCTCAACATCGCGAAGATAATCGTCGCACATCACATGCCCCAAAACAACTCACTGATGTTACCCGTAGGGAATTAACTCTAAGATCGGTTGTTAATAAACCCCTTGGGCTCGGATTACAGTTACAAAATACTCTTCACATAGTGTTCATCATGTTACGCCCACCTATTCAATGAATTCACCTCAACACTCCCAAAGTATGTTCAACCAAATTGTTAAATATATCCTTTACCAATATCAACTCCTAATATCTAGCCTTCCCATCCAATCCATTTCTCTACCATTGAGTTATCCCTTATTACACAACCAAATGGTAACCATACTAAATTATAGGACAACACATTATAGATATATGGGAGCAAGATATCACATGGCAAATCACAATCATTGAAGAGTGCACATTATAAATTAACAAGGCATTAACATAGGATAGTCCAATACTAAAACTGGGATTCCCGGAGCTCAGGAATCCGATCACAATGCACAACCCCTCGTTGAAAGGTATTCGCGAGGGCTACGACTTTTGTGTTGAGTCGATTGCCCAGATCTGGTCGCAACATAACAGAAATTCAACTCGAATCGACAGGAAAGAGTTTCCTGTACAGGAATTTTCCCGAACGCAGCGGACTCGAACCAGCTTTCCCGTGGCTACAGGTATCGATGGAAACGAGCAACCACTCGTTGGAAAGGTAATTTCAAGGGCTAGACTTTTGTGTAGTCGTTCACCCAGATCAGCCAGAACACCTCCGAAATTGGCCACAAGGTCGCCGGTGCGAAATCAGTTTCTGCCGCATCTTAGCGAGATGAACGGCATCCGTCATCTTCTCTTGCAACGACCTGCATAAACTTCTCCAGAAATCACATCCAACCTTATTTCTCCTTTCAAAGACAAACCCTCAAAGAAAACCCCTCTCACTCACTTTGAATGATGAGAAGGTTGAGGGAGACTAAGCCAGAAAACCTGCAGGCTTATCCTAAGAACTCTCCTCCTCACCATCAAGACTCTATGAGCGTTCTCTCCTAAAATAACTACAGATCTAGCACCAAGGGAGAGGGGAGAAAGCTCACCTCAAGTCCAGCGGTACCACCATGCCGGCATGAGCCTCGCACTCCTTCGGCGGCTGTTTTTCCCTTGGACGGTGGCGGCGTTTTGATTCCTCCAAGGATGCTCCGGCAAGCTCTTCCTCCTCCTCCAGCCAAGAACTCCTAAAATTTCGGGGCAAAAGAAAGGGGAATGAATGCTAGTTTCACAACTTTTTCCTTTTTATACACCGCAGACACGGGTAGGCCACGGCCGTTCTACCCGTGTTCAGGTACACGGCCGTGTTGCCGGCCGTGTTTAGGGCCGTGTTCTCCCAGAACAACTTTCTGCCGGTCAGGGTTGCGGCACACGGGTAGAGACACGGCCGTGTCTCGACCCGTGTCCTCGCACACGGGTGGGAACGCCGTGTCCCAATACCCGTGTACCTCTTTGACTGGTAAGCCTATTTTATGAGGCACACGGGTATGGACACGCCGTGTCCATACCCGGCGCCAGAAATGCATTTTGCCTTGTTTTCCTCATTTCCCGTACGTTCGCACCTGCTCCCCCACACCCCCATTGGGCTCACCACAGCCCCCTAGACTCAAATACGCATCAAGGGGCCTAGCCGAATCGGGACTTACGAAGTTCTTCATAAAAGCAGTGGATTAAGGATTTTAATGATAGCGGAAGAAGGCCCCTCATTCCTAGACGGCCTCCACTATTGTTCCTCAAAGCAAGTACCAATGAAGTTGATGGATCTAAATAAAGAGAATTGCACTTGTCTCTCTAGACAAAAAGCTAAAATATCATCGAAGTGCAATCGATGATTCGATGCTACAAAATCTCATTCACTGCCAATCTACCAAAGAGATTGGTGAACTAATCGTGTTGATGGAGGGCCGAAGAATAAGGGATGATAGAAGATACCTTTTGACAGAAGTATGAGGCTTTCAGGCAATGTTACACCCCAAAAATCCCAAAGTCCCAAGTTTGGAGTTCAGGCTGGACAACACGCATGGGACACGGGTGTGTCCCAGGGCGTGTCCTTCTCGGGTTTCTCGATGTGTTTTTGGTCCGAGAAAGCGTGAGTGAGGCACACAGCCTGGGACACGGGCGTTCCCAAGCCATGTCTTCTCTGTGCCATCTCGGCACTCAACACCATGAGTTGAGAGAGCGTTGAGTGACGCACACGGCCTGGGACACGGGCGTGTCCCAAGCCGTGTCTTCTATATGTCGTCTCGGGCACTCAACACTATGAACTAATGATCGTTAGGAGGGTAGCCCCAGCGACACGGGCGTGTTAGAGGGCGTGTCCTCCTCGGGTTTTGGCCAAGGTAGTGCGGCCTAGAGAACACGGGCTAGACACGGCGTGTTTGAAGAGGTATCAGGACACACGGCCTGTGACGTGGGCGAGTCACATGCCGTGTTATTCTCTAGGTTAATCGGTTCGTGTACCGCTTACAATACATAGCCTATGAAACGGGCGTTCACAGGCCGTGTCAGCCCAAATATTAGATTTCAGAGAAGTTCTTAGCTGTTCATTTTCTTTGACGGGGATCCAATGGACCTGGCTGTTTCCTGGCTAGATAAGAACAGAAATGATGAGTTCTTTCTCATCATAAGCCTTAACATTCTCTTTCTAAAAATAATAGAGAAGGGAGAGCAAGGGAAGAGAGAAGGAAAGAACTCCGGCTGGTGTTGCTCTAGTGGCCCAAATCATGAGCCGAAGCTAGCTCTGCGAAGGCAAGGCCGTTGCAGTGAAGTTCATCCGTCTCGATTTTGCTCTATGGCTCCGAAACGTCTTCCTAGGGTAACAATCTCCTGCTTGGACAAGTGAAGTCCTTCGTTTCTGCATATGCATGGAATCCTCCACCAAAAGGTGGAAATCGAAGTGATTCCCGTGGGATGTTGTGTTTCATCCCTGGTTGTAGTAGAACCGGAAGTGAGTAATACTGTTAAGTATGCTGTGTGAAGCCCATCCGGACGGGTTGTTATGGATTGGTGATGCTTTGTTTGCCATTAAGAGAAACTCTGAGGAAAGTGAGATTTGATGCTTGGTGTTCCAACTCTTTTGGCCGTAGGTGCCATTTTGTGTGAAGTTGGGCCATGAGGCCGTAACTATGGATTTCTTGTGTTGAACGGGCAAGGTGAAGCCAAACCCACGTCAGTCCATTCTTGAGTCTGACGAATATGAGCAACGGGAAATGGTGGATCTGTACTCGCATTATGGTTGTCTACCCGTGGGGGTTCTTAAGGCCCCGGTAGGATCACATAGCAAGAGTCTTTGGCCTGCGAGCCATAAAGACTAGGAATGCTTATAACAGACCGTCTTGTCTGGGACCTCTGAACGGTGGTGTGACCCTGGTTTTTCGGTACACCGATAATGTGCCCTAAGTGCACGGAGTGTCGGGCCATCATACCGGCATTTATGATATGTATTGACTTGTGCGGTTATGCACGTCCTTGGTGGATTGTTATACATATACTGTTGTACTAAAATGATATGCAGGGAAGGAATTCCACTGCCCCGTGCCAGGGGCAAGGTCATTATAATTAGTTAGCTAATGCTGATCGTTGCCCTGTTTGCCACCACTTAGTGGATTGCTTCTTTGTAGGTGGAGCTGGCTAGTGCAGGAAATAGTGGGCTGGAGCCCTTGTTGCGCTGCTGCCCTCGAAGGCTTTGGTTTTGTTTACTCTTGTTCATGTATGGTCAGCCTGCGCGCAGATGTCTATAAACCACACCTTTGTTAAGAGAAACTTGTAAGGCCATAAGGCCAAACCTTTATTATATACATTCCTGTTCTTGTTTAGTGGACACTTCTTATTACTTGAGTTCAAGTTTTCTACCATGAAGCTTCCGCTAGAATGCTCTGTGTTAGGGTTCGATAGTTTGTGATATTATTTAGTAGCTTCTCCGCCTGTTTATAAAATATGGTGCGGGGCCCCGGCCGGACCCTCTATTATTTGCATGTGACGGGTCGAGGTGTTACAATTTGGTATCAGCACGTTGGTCTTTCTCTTCCGAATTCGTGGTCGAGTTCTTTTGAGGGTTGGCGAGCACGTGTAAGTGCAGTGCTGCCATTATAACACAAATATTGAACTCAAGAATGTCCACTTAGGAATGTAAATGTATTTGTGTGTTGAACCTGTGTGTTCCCTTCTGTATGTTTACTGTTTGATTGGTTGCTAAATTGTGTTTCTACACATATAGGTGATCAGAAGTATTGTGGGTCAGACAGAACCTCACAATTCTGTTGAAAGTGTGGCAATAGCTGAGGTGCCCACACCTCCTCGATCAGTTGAAACTGTACGGATCATTACGGAGTCAGTACTCGCTGTGATGAATGCGTAGCAGGCTGGGCAGGCTTGGCCTGTAGTGGAGCCAGTGCATGCTGGGTTAAGGAAAGAACCAGGGGAAGTTGTGGTTGATCCGTGAACAACAGATAAATAATTGAAGCGATTCATGAGCTTCAATCCTCCCACATTTACCTGGGAAGGTTCTCTAGCCCAAACAGAGGATTGGCTCGCAAGGGTTAAGCGAGTCTTGACCACAATTAGAGTTGAGGAGGAACAGAAAGTCACTTTCCCCACTTTCCTACTTGAGGGAGAGGCTCGACTATGGTGGGATGAGGTGGAACAGCACCACTTGGCAGGAAGACAATTGACGGGAGTCTCGCTGGAAGAGTTCTCTCGGCTGTTTCTAGCAAAACATCTGCCGGCGCAGCAGAGAATTGCTATGGAAATGGAGTTCCAACGGTTAACTCAAGGAGAGCATAGTGTTGATGACTATCTTTATGAGTTTACGCGTTTGGAACGATATGTGGGTGCTATCTTCGCTGAAGAAGAGCGGAAGACCACTCAGTTCTATTGGGGATTATGAGATAAGCTTCAATATTTGCTCTCAAGTTCTGTGATCCAAGGGTTCCAATCCTTGGTCTGTACAACTCGGTCTTTGGAGGAGGATATGGAAAGAGGACAAGGCAAAGGGAACTTAGTTGTTACAAAGCCGGAGTTCAAGCTGCCACGTTAGGAGAAGTTTAGGTCCCGAAGGAGATGGGGAAAGAAGTCCAAATATGCTTGACAAACTCCTTCAATGGTTGTTTCGGAGGTGTCTACTAGTTCAAACCCTCGTACTTGCTACACGTGTGGCAAGCAAAGACATTACGCCCGAGATTGTAGATTTGGTCCCCCAAAAGTAGAAAGGAAACCGGGTACCTCCTATGCAAAAAAAGGAAGGTTGTGGTAGAGTCATCTACATCGCAAGCGCAACACTGAGTGTACAATCTTGGATAATAGGAGGCCATCAACCAGGCTGATGTTGTCACAGGTACGAGTAGGTCATAGTTTTACTATATGCTTTATGCTGTAATTGTGCTCTGTGTTTGTGCTGTATTTTTTACAACCGTGATGTTATAGGTTTTGTCCTTATAAGGGACTATCCAGCAAGAGCACTGTTTGATACAGGTGCTTCACATTCGTTTCTGTCTGAAGATTTTGTATTGCGTATCGGGGTGGGGGGAGGGGGGGGGGACCACGACAGACAGTATGAAGGTGTTATTACCGAACAGATGTATAATGAGTGCGGATAAGTCTTGTTGTGTTGAGGTAAAGATAGGGAGTCGGGATTTCACAATGGAAACATCGGTGTTGCCGATCTCTGAGTTTGATATCATCTTTGGTATGGACTGGCTTTTAGAGCAGCATGCCTGTATTGATTACACTTCGAAAGAGGTTACACTGGGTCAGAGTACCGGGAACAAACGACTAATTTTTCAATGGCATACAAGGGACGAGTAGAATATTGATATCTGCTCTCCAAGTCGTTAAAGTAGTTCGAAAGGGTGCGGAGTAATATACTTCACACTCGTTGAGGCAGTTGAGCAGAATTCGGCCAGTGTTTTGGAAGTGAGGTGTCGGTATTGTGTCGGACTATGCTGATGTATTCCCAAAAGACCTAGGAGTCCGGGGTTGCCTCCCCAAAGGGAAATCGACTTCATTATCGAGCTGGTGCCTAGTGCGAAACCTGTGGCCTGCTTGCCTTATCGAGTAACGCCAAAGGAAATGGGAGAACTAAAAGTTCAGTCATAAGAATTGCTAGAGCAAGGCTATATACGCCCAAGTCAGTCACCTTGGTGCGCGCCGGTTCTCTTTGTGAAAAAGAAGGACGATAGCTTGCGTCTATGTATTGATTACAGAGAACTGAACAAGTTGACCGAAAAGAACAAATATCTGATTCCACAGATCGATGACTTGTTTGATGAGTTAGAGGGATTGACTGTATATTCCAAGTTGGATTTAAAATCAGGCTATTATCCGTTGAGAGTTCGTGAAAGTGACATACCTAAAACATTGTTTGGAACACGCTATGGTCACTTTGAGTTCACAGTAATGCCGTTTGGGCTATCAAATGTGCCATCGGTATTTATGGACTTTATGCATCGGACGTTTAGAGAATACCTGGATCTTTTTATGATCGTCTTTATTGACGATATCCTCGTATACTCCCAATCCGAAGAGGATCATGCAAATAACTTGCGGGTAGTGTTGCACACCCTGAGGAAGAGCAAGCTCTACGCCAAGTTCTCTAAGTGCGAGTTTTGGCTATCGTCGGTGTCTTTCCTTGGCCATGTGGTTAGTGGAGAGGGCATAGCGGTGGATCCTTCGAAGATAGCTGCTATACAAGAGTGGCCTGTTCTCTCTACAGTAGCAGATGTCCGAAGTTTTCTTGGGCTTGCGGGCTACTACCGGCGCTTTGTAGAGAATTTCTCAAGGATAGCCTTGCCTCTCACTACGCTGATGAGAAAGGATTAGAAGATTGTTTGGACGCCTGAGTGAGCACGACCTTTTGAAGAGCTAAAGAGCCGTTTGACCACGACGCCTATCTTGACATCGCCATGTGGTCTGGATGGCTTTGAGGTGTATTGTGATGCATTAGGGAGCGGCTTAGGCTGCGTTCTTCTACAATTTGGGAAAGTGATAGCATATGGCTCAGTCTAGTTGAACGTGCACGAACGGAATTACCCTGTCCATGATTTGGAGTTGGCAGCGGTAATATTCGCACTTAAACTGTGGCGTCATTACCATTATGGAGTGAAAGTGGATATATTCACAGACCATAAGAGCTTGAAGTTCTGCTGGATCAGAAAGAGCTGAACATGCGTCAGAGAAGGTGGATGGAATTTCTTGGTGACTACACCTTCCAGATTCATTACATTCTCGGTAAATGGAATGTAGTTGTGGATGCCTTGAGTCAGAGAACTCCGGCAAGAGCGAATTGGTTGCTACAACATGATGAAAGGTTTATTCGAGAACTGGAAGCATTAGATATCTCTTGTGTTGACAAGAACACCACTGCGAATGCGTGCTTGAACTGGACAGAGGTATAGTGTGACCTGACAGATAGAGTTTTACAAGCAATAACACTTGATGAAAGTTTACAAAGATACGCAACGGAATGTACAGATGCTCAGTTTTCGTTGAGTGAAGGCTTTTCTCGGAAAGACGGTCGCTTGTGTGTCCCAGATAGGGGTAAACTGCGTGAAGAAGTGATGTATGAAGCCCACTTCACAAGGTATTCAATTCACCCCAGTAGCACGAAAATGTATAAGGATCTGAAGAAAATTTTCTGGTGGCCTGGGATGAAGGATATAGCGCATTACATTGTAAAATGTCAAACATGTGCCTTAGTAAAGGTTGAATGCCAAAAACAAGGAGGTTTTCTGAAGTCACTTCCTATCCCTGTGTGGAAATTCGATGATATTTCCATGGATTTCATGCATGGGCTGCCGAGATCACAGCGTGGGCATGATGCGGTTTGGGTAATTGTGGACCAGTTAACTAAGGTGTCGTATTTCATCCTGAACCGAAAGGACAATCCAGTTGAAAAATTGGCAAAGATGTATGTGGATACGATTGTACGATTGCACGTAGTGCCCCGTAACATCGTCAGTGATCGAGATGGGAATTTCACTTCGAGTGATTGGAAATTAGTCCACAACCTGTTGGGTACGAAATTACATTTCAGCACGGCCTTTCATCCTCAGATATCCTGGTTAGATCGAAAGGACCAACAGAACGTTGGAGGATATTCTCCGAATGTGTGCGCTGGATTTCGGGAAGAGTTGGGAAGATCATCTCTTTATGATTGAGTTCGCCTATAACAATAGTTACCAGGCTAGTATTCAGATGGCGCCCTTTGAGGATTTATACGATAGGAAGTGCCGTACACTGTTGGCTTGGGCGGAGATTAGTGAAACAAAGTTGTACAAGCGAAAGGAGCAGGATGATGCCAACTCAGTTATACGATTGATACGTGAAAGGCTGTTGGTGAAAGCTAGCCGGATGAAAAATATCGCAACGGCCTCACCTCCACGGATTTGGACTCGGCTCGCGATTTGGGGCTCCGAAGCTCCACCGGCGGCCGGATTCCTCCTTCTCTTTCTTCCTTGCTCTCCTCTCTCTAACTCTTATAGAAAGAGAATGACCTAAGAGAAATGAGGGTTTAACCCTCAGCTCCCGGCCATATAACAGCAGGGAGATCTCTGGACCATTGGATCCTATTAGAAGGAATTGAATGACCATGATTTGCCCTGAAAATCATTTTCCTATGCCGAACACGGTGTGTGACACGCCCGTGTCACAGGCCGTGTATCACCATTTATCCACGATCATCAAACACAGAGAAGGACACGGGCTCATACATGCCCGTGTTACTACTGATGTGCCCGTGTCAGCCTCTGACACGCCCGTGTCAACCTTTGACATGCCCGTGTCTTAGGGCGTATTACTCAAGTGACACAGGAGACCGTTGCATCCCGACAAGGACACGATCATTTAACACGCCCGTGTCACAGGCCATGTGCCACACACGGCTGCAGACACGTCCTTGTCCCAGCCCGTGTTCAACAGTTGACACAGGCCGACAAACACAGAGATGGACACGGCTCTGGACACTCCTGTGTCATAGGCCATGTGCCTGACACGGCTTTAGACATGCCTGTGTCCAAGACCGTGTACCTCACTCGACACTGCCCTACCAACATAGAGAAGTACACAGCCCTGGACACTCCCGTGTCATAGGTCATGTGAACCTATTCAGGCACATAATTGGTCTTAAAATGTTATCCGTTCCTTTTTGAGTTTTGGGGCGTTACAGCCGGCTAAGGTGAGCAAGGAGGAGAGGGCTCGATTTTTGGGTGGTGGAGGTGGGGGAAGAGAAGGTGGTCGAGAGTATAGAGAGGGGAATAGGTGGCCGACTAGAGGGTTTCCTGCTAGGGCTTTGTGAGAGGTTGAAGGCTCGGTTTGGGGAGGAGAAAAGAGAGGGGATGTTTAGTGGAGAACTAGAGGAGAAAAAAGAGGAGAGGATGCCGGGAAAATAGAGAGGGGGAGGGAGAGGTTGCCGGCGGCCAAAGAGAGGGAAGGAGGAGAGTTGGCCGAAATTGCCAAGAGAGGGAGAGAAAGAATAGGGGGGACAAAAATTTGGTTTTCAATTTTTCATCAACTTCTTCATTACAATATCCTTCATAACCCTGGCTATATATAGCCTACACCACTCATTCTCCACAATTAAAAATTAAACAACTCATGATGGTTATATGCACCCATCATACATGAAATGAAATAAATAAAATTGCTAAAATATATAATTATAATTATTTAATTTATAATTATATATTTTATTTAATGGCGGCGGTTGACGCCGTGCAAATCATGTGGTGGCATTTGCGAGGAACGTTGTGGTAGACTGCCATCTTCGAGCTTGCAGAAACGATCGTCCCAATCCACGAACTCTCTATGTCGGGGATCAACAGCCGCATCAGCAACATCGCCATCAATCCTCCCCCACTCAAAATTACTCATCACCGATGCGTGGCCCATGAGGGGGGAATAGTCAAAAGCAGCAACAACATGGGGCAAATCTGGCCCTGCTATCCATGTCGTAGTAGCATGAACATCCATCAGAACTGAGAACCTGTCTTGCAAAGAAACAACAAGAATTCCGAGGAAACTCGAAAGGGTGTCAATCAAAAGAAATAAAACTAGAATCTTACCATCCAGTTAAAGAACCAAGGAGTCCACATGTAAATTAGATACAGCAACACTAACACTCCCCAATCAAAGAGAACATTTAGTGGGAGGAAGAAACGACGGAGAAAGCCACACAGGTGGAACAGAGACGTACAGTAAAAAGTACGAAAACTTGAAATAAAGTGAAACAACCTGTGCTATATAAATATCTGAAATAAAAGCATGAAATCCGACGTTCTTAATTACCATGGATGGGTTGGCATTCATATGTATTAATTTATTAACGGAGCCAGAAGACATCCGCTCGGGGAATGGCCAGACAAAACCCAAATCACCAAATCTAGTGTCGGACGGTCTCGGAAAGGAGTGGAAGTGCGTGTGACATAACTTAAAATGAAACAATAACGTCCTAGATACTTAAGGAGAGAATCCATGTGCTACATGACTAGACCCAAATGCAGAGGATAAGGGGGTTAAGTCAGGTGGCATGGGAGCCTTATAATCAGAAATGATTTTAATGGGCTCCAAATTCGCAGTTTTAATTTTATATTTTAAATACTCATGCTTGGCATGAAGATATGACAAGGAGAACCGCTCATCATGAAAAATAGAGTTGGATGCTCCCGGATGTGACAGGATGTGCGAGCGATACAACTCAAGGGGCCTTTCTATAGTGACTAACGTGTGGAAATGAGGGTCATCAAAAGGCGGTGGGTAAATGCGTACATCCGTGTGTGGTATATAAGTATGTTTAAGTGACACCACATCCAGAGGCACAATGGCCAAGGACTCAGAATCGGTCGCAGTCAAGGACAGAACTGTAGACGGACACGAAGCAAAATGAACAGTCAAATGTCACACGTAGTTAGATCTACAGGGTGCGGTGAATAGACCAAATACTAGCGCTCTTAACTTATTAATATCTAAGCACTGAGATAACGCCAATGTAGGAACTAATATAGTGGGCGTACCACAAAAACTCAGACTAAGACTACCGATTCCATGTCCTAATAAGTCAGCTAATGTTGGCAAATAATCAGGAGGAAGGGTGGGAAAAATAAAACCTGGGATAACATCCAAATCGGTATAAATTTCACCCAATGCTGATATCATCAAAGAACTCTCATCCAGGTGTACAACCAAAGAATTGTCCAAAGGTACCCTTCCCTCAGATTGTAAATCATCCACAATAATACTAGGGACATCCTCACTCTCAAGATACTCAGACAAATCAGATATAATCTCAGTAGGTGTAATCGTAGGCTATATCACGATGGGGATCGTATCCTGGAGAGGGCACTCAATACTAGGGTGGTCAGACACAACACTAGTAGGGTAATTAATAGGCAACTGAGTACTCTCACAGATCAAAATCTAATCATCCCATACATCGTCTTCTGAATCACAAGGGATTCCCTCACTATCAGAATCATCAGACTCGTCGGGCACTATCGTACATGAAGGAATACTCTCACCTAGCCGGTCAACTTCCGAATCTAGAGATACTATATCCACATCAGAATCCTCGGAGGTATCAGTCACTAGCTCAAGGGGCGTAAATGTCGAGGCTAAAGGAGACAAAGCTCTAGTAGTAACATCTTTTGAGTCCAAGATATATGATCCATTAGGAATGGTTTCCCTAAATGTGGGAGTAGGCACACTAAGGGTATGCCGACCTTTTATGGAACTAATCTAGTGTTAGGTTTATAATCATTCCTATAGACAGGTATGGGACTAGTGCCATAACGATACTCATTCACAGGCTTGGTATTAATAGTGCGGAGATATGCAGGATCAAATTGATCCGAGAGTAGGCGACGCATTGCCAACCAAGTATCTTTATAACTATCAACACGACGCTCTTCACTTAACAAAAATACCTGGGCTTGACCAATTAATTGCTCTTGGGCGATGTTAACCTTTTGGTAGTCATCCCATTCGTGACAATCAAAATAAAGTTCTTCCCACTTAAGCCAGTCCCTAAAATTTTGAGAATTCCCATAACCATCAAACATGGGTATCTCACTCTTAATGCGAGGAATAGTGTTAGGACGGTTGGAATTCCTTGGGTATGATGGCAAAGTTGGGGTAGTCATTAGTTTCCTAATCAAGTCCCGAATCTTATCCGCTATGGGTGAATGAACTAGTTTCCTAACATTCGACATGAAATCAAAAGAATTTAATCGGGAAACATTAACATCATAGGATATATTATGTGAGAACCTGAGAATAACCTACCTGGATTGAGTGCAAATGCAATGAGTTAAAGATTCTGAGCCAAATAATTTTAGGAAAGATAGAATTATTCTGCTTACTAAGGTAATAAAATAATTTTTTAATTTTCTTGCTGGAAATAATATGAAGATTATTAAATAAAATTTTTTGATTTTTTTGCAGAAAATTAAAAATATGGGCCGTTATTGGCAGACTAGAAAATTTTTGTTGTTGTAATTTTGACAAATAAACGTGCAAGACAAGTGCGCGTTGGCGTACAATTAAAAGGGGGAGGGTGCCAATTATGAAATTGACATGAAACTCCCACTGATACCAAATTGATGCAGGCCCATGGTTTCGACGGATGAAACTATGCGTTCTTAGTTATGATAACTAAAATAAATACGTAGCTATTGGGAATATTGACCTACAATGTTCCTCAGGATTTGAAGAGGTATCACCAATCATGCTAAGGGGCATAATGTATTTGATGTGTGCTTGACTTTTTTCATGCAGGTTGTCCTTGAATGGATAGGTTAACAGAAAGAGGAAGCTGGAAGTCAGATAACTTGACTAAGGCAAAAGCGTCGAGACAGCTGAGACATCTGAGACAGTTAAGAAGCTCAACACAAAACATTGAGAGAAGTGTTGGTCTCAGCTAAACCGCTGAGATAGAAGATAGTCTCAGCTATGAAGAAGAAACCGCTGAGACAGTTGAGAAGGAACCACTGAGAAAGAAGAGTCTCAGTTGTGAAGAAGAAACTGCTGAGACTGTTGAGGAGGAACTACTAAGACAAAGCCAGCTGGAATTTTCTACGTCCAGAAAGTGGAGTTCATCAAACTGAGTTCAAAGTTTGGCGAGCTGAGCTCACCTTTCGTCGAGCTCAAGTTAAAGGTTGAAGATTCAGAGTTCATCGAGCTGAGCTCATCTTTCGTTGAGCTCAAGTTAAAGTTTGAAGATTCAAAGTTCGTCGAGCGGAGCCCGCTTTTCGTCAGGCTCAAGTTAAAGGTTGAATATTTAGAGTTCGTCGAGCTGATCTCACCTTTTGTTGAGCTCAAGTTAAAGTTTGAAGATTCAAAGTTCATCGAGCTGAGCCCACCTTTTGTCGAGATCAAGTTATATTTTGAAGATTCAAAGTTTGACGAGCTAAATGTAAAGTTGGAGATTCTGAAGTTCGTCGAGCTCAGCAAAGAGTTTGTTGTTCTCTTCTCGACGATCGTTGAGCTTAGTCCAAGTACTTCATGCCATTGCAGGAAAGCTACAGTAGCACCGGAAGCTACTATTTGTCCCCTTCTGAGGAAGGTGGAACTCACCATCCTTGGATGAGCCCAAATTCAGATTGTGTTTTTGATTCAAATCAACATATATAAAAGGATGAGAAGAAAAGAAGATTAGGGTTAACGAAAGCAAGAACGAAAGTAGAAAATGAAAGAGAGGCGGATGGACTTCATCTTCTTCGACAAGCTTGAAAGTAAAGTCCAACAGTGAAAGCCAAAAGGAAAAGATAGCTGAAGCTTCTTCCAGTTTAGCAGGATTGTTCTTTGAAGAACAAGGTGGCTGATTCATCCAATCAGTAAGAAATGATAGCTGTATGAAGGGCCGACAGCCTTCAACAGTAGATAGCTGTTCATTAGTGCAGCAAAAAAGTGTTAGTAGTAGAAGAAGGCTAATTCCTTTTACAGCAAGAAGGCTGGACTGATATCTTCTCAGTCTAGCAAGGTAGACTCAGAAATTTATCTCTAAGTCAGTATTTCAATCTTCCTGATTACTTTTCTATAGGATTCAGTTTATCTAAATCTGAGTGTAGGGCACTTTGTGCCTGAGTGGTAGGTGACTAATTAGTTACTTAGGTAGGTGCCCTGCAGGGGTACTGAGGTAGGTTCCAAGTGTGGATCTAAGCTGTAGAGCTTAATTACCTGAGGTAGGAGACTACTGCTCTCTGGGGTAGGATCCAAGTGTGGATCTGAGGTAGGGCTTTCCTCCCAGCCTAAGTGTAGGGCCTAGTGCCCGAGGTAGGTAACTGTTGGGTCACTGAGATGTAGGTGACAAGTGTGTCACTAAGTTGTAGTCCTTGTAGGAAGCTGAGCTATAGGTGTTTGGAAGGGCACAGAGGTTGGTACCTGGAAGGGTATTGAGATGTAGGAGTGCTGAGGCACTTTGAGATTTGGGCATTATGCCTGAAGTTGTAGGGATGAAAATGTCACGACCCATATTTTCTCAACAATAAAATCATATCAGAGCAAGAGAAAAATACGTGCCATGATGCCACGTCGTGTAAGGGATAACTGCATACGTTCAGGCAAAACTCCAGACTCTATATCTTTGAAGAAAATCATAATTTAATATGAAAGAAAATCAGTTAAATTTGATGTCCATATCCCTCGGAACAGTGGATTAGCTAGTCCACAATTAAAAAATATATTTATACGCAGCAAAAAATACTTTGGTTAAGTTGATATTCTAAATGAGCATAAGTGTCCCCGAGAGACGACTTATGGTATGCACGACTCTAAATTTAATATAGTATAAAAAAATATTCTTTACGTTACTTGGAAAAGAAGTGCTTTAGTTTTATAAACATGACGTGCATGAGGTACATACAGTAATGCTTTTAGGGTTTAAAATACCTAACATACAACCTAGCATAAATCATTCCCAGAAAGCAAGTGAACAACCTCCAAATAGGCAAAAATAGCTGTTTCAGTTCATACCCAGCATCACAAGTAAGCCACCAGTAGGCATCAACAACCTGACACTAACCCACTAGTGAGTATACATGTCTATATAGAAGGAAGAAAACTACCTCACAAGGATGAGGAACAGAGATCTCAGCTACCCAGGAGGCCACAAGCAAGCTCCACAAGAAAACTAGCCACTCAACCGGCTACAACCTTAACCTGAGGCATTCAAAGAAAGAATACATTAGCAAGAATATAATCAAAAGAAGTGGAGCATTAGATTCATAAGCAAAAAAAGAAGGGGTTTACCAACCCTGCAACAAATGCTATCAAAAAGAGCAGAAAGAAATAATCAAGACAGCAAAAAGAAACACGGTCTAAAGAGCAATCAAAGCACACCAAGTGCAAGAATGAATAACGACATGCTCTGCCAAACACCTGCAATAGCAACAAGGCAAACATTTGCCAATATAAATATCCATATGAAAGGAAAAGAGCTAACCATCCTAACTTTGCGAATTATTAGCCATGGTAAAACCTTGGGTCTGGGTTGGTGGCAAAAAATAGCCATCTTCCAAACAACCAAACCCAAAAATGCTCAAGGGTGAAAAAAAACAACTAGTGGCAGCTACAGGGTCCACACACGTAACCATACCAGCCCAAAACGGCCTAACTGGTGGTGGCCACAGCTCAACACACACCTTTCACCCGTTACAGAGCCACTAGAAATGCTACCTGCCATAATTCACTAGTCGGCATTCAAAAACTAGTCGATAACAAAACACCCCCCCCCTAAGGGAAAAGCCACACTAACAATCCTTGAGAAAACACCCTCCCAAGGAAAAAGCGTCGAGTTCACTCGACGCAGCGTTGAGTGAGCTCCACTCACTCAATGCCAACAACCAGCGGGGAAAGCGTCGAGTTCACTCGACGCCGCGTTGAGTGAGCTCCACTCACTCAACGCCAAATGACTTAACCGTAAAAACCCACTCTCGGGATAACGGCATTGAGTGAGTTCAACTCACTCAATGCTTTCAATGCCATACAACTATAGGCATTGAGTGAGCTCCCCACACTCAACACGCTTTAGACTTAGCTAAAAAAACTGTTTGCTAGACTGCACTGAGTGAGCTCCACTCACTCAATGCCAAAAGACTTAGAGAAAAACATCAGTCTAGATGGCGTTGAGTGAGCTCCACTCACTCAACGGCAAAAGACTTAGAAAAGTCTTTAGGCTAGATTGCGTTGATTGAGCTCCACTCACTCAATGCCAAAAGACTTAGAAATGTCTTCAGGCTAGATGGCGTTGAGTGAGCTCCACTCACTCAATGCCAAAAGAAGCTCAGTTAGTGATATTTGCTATTGAAGGTTAGATATCAAGGGTTGAACTTTTTTGTAATGACCCAGCCCGAACAGCTCAGGGATTGCCACACCCGATCAAGGGCCGCACAGTATGGCCTGGACACCGACGCCGTTAATAAGTCCTGCAGGCCGTACACTCCAAACAAATCACTGCGCTTGTTTCTCAACAACAGTAGGTTGTTGGCAGAGGTTTCGAACCCGCAACCCTTGATATCTAACCCTTGACAACAACCTACTGTTGCTGAGAAACAGGCGCAGTGATTTTGTTGGGGTATATGGACTGCAGGCCTTGCTAACAGTGCCAGTGTCCAGGCCATACTGTGCGGCCCATGATCGTGTATGCCAGTCCCTGAGCTGTTCGGGCCTGGTCATTACAGAAAATCCTGAGCTGTAGGTATTAGAGATAAGGCTGAGGTAGGAGGTTTGAGGACCACTGAGTTGTAGGAGCACTGCAAGGCTCTGAGGTAGGAAACTTTGTGGTTCTAAGGTGGGGTTTTGAAGAGAACCTGAGTGTAAGGTAGAGGGCCTGAAGTGTAAGCTCTGAGGAGCATTTTGGTGGAGTTTGTGTCTTGTCTAACATAAGTTAGAAAGGTGGGAGGGAAAGTGGATGTACCCAATTGGGGAACCACTATAAATACTTGTGTGTTGTGCTGTGTTGCTTGTTCTTATTTTATATTGTAGGTACTAATGACAAGCTTTATATCATTTAATTAGTAAGCAGTAAATAGACTAAAGAAATTTCAAAGACATATTCCCTCCCCCCCCTCTAGGTGACTAGCTAACCTTGAAGTAATAACTTTCAAGTGGTATCAGAGCGAGGTTACTCAAAAAGGATTTAACAATCTGAGTATACCTCCAAGGTTTGCTATAAGATATAAGTATTGGGTCAGGAATGAACTATAAAGAGCTAGGGGCCATGAAACTACTAATCTGCAGGAAGGAAGGATTTGACCTCTAGAAGCAAAGGGTCAGACTGTTCATTGAAGCATATGAGCCTGGGATCTATGTAACAGTTGTGGAAGATCCTTTTATCCCTACAAAGGCTTCCACCATAGATCCAACTATGAGATTGCCCAAGGCATATATAGAGATGGATAGAGGTGAGGTAGTGTTGTCTACCATGGACAAGAGGGCAGAAAATATTATAGCCAGTGCCATTGATGACTCAACCTTCAAAAATCTTGTACATTGCAAGACCTCCAAGGAAATATGGGACACTCTTGTGGTCTACATGGAAGGCTCTGAGGAAGTTAGAGATGATAGGAAGTCCATGCTCAACTAAGAGTATGAGGCTTTCAGACAAAGCCAATCTGAAAAAATAGCTGACTTCTTTGAGAGGTTCATTAGGACAATCAATGATCTAAGTACATATGGCAGGGTCTTCAACAACTATGAGGTAAATTACAAGTTCCTTAGATCTCTCACTAGAGACTTTGATACTAAGATTTGTGCCATTAGGGAAATGGCTAAGTTGGTAGACACTCCTCCACCAACATTGTTTGGAAAGCTGCTATCCTATGAAATGCAAGCTGCTAGACTAGAAGAGGAGAAGAGTAGCCAATCCAAGTCCAAGGATAGGTCTGTGGCATTCAAGGCAGAAGCCTCAAGAAGGAGTAGAAGAAAGACTCCCTCACGACCAAGGAGGGAAGCAAAATCAAGCTCAGAAAAATCTAAGTCAAGCTCATCAGACAACCACATGTCTGATAAAGATCTAGCTTCCTTCTCCAGGCAATTTCAGAAGTTCATGAAGAAGAAGGACTAGAGGAGAAGGCCATCTTCATCCTCTTACCACAGGAAGTCATCCAAGGATGATAGGTATGCTCCTAAAACTAGTAAATAGATTTCTTCTAATGTAATCTGTTATTGTTGCTATAAGGCTGGGAATGTCATTGCTGACTGCCCAGTCAAAAGGAAGGAAGAAGATGAGAAGAAGAAGAAAAAGCATCACCATCACCACAAGGACAAGAAGAAAGAGAAGTCCTTTGTGGCAAAGAAGGAGAGAAGCTGGACAGATTCTTCCTCCTCAGAATCTGAAGATGAAGAGAAAGAAGCCTATATAGGGTTGATATCTATTGCTGTAGATCCACAAGAAGAAGAGGAATATCCTGCGCCAGGATAGGGATAAGAGCCCCTCTATCACACTCTGACAATGATAATGAGGAGGATAAAGAAGATTGTGGATGCTAGGGGATGATGGCAATAACTAAAGAGGAAATAAGTCAGGCAGATTCATAATCAATCAAGGTATAATCTCTCTCTATTCCTTCATCTTCCTCTGACTATGAAACTAGTCCAGATACTAGTGCATCTTCATCCTATGATAAAGATTGTTCAGAATCTTAGACTAATGTCAATCAATTGATTGACAAGTATGGACTACTCCTAGATGCTCTAAAGAAGAGCAGAATTTTTGTCAAAAGGCAAGCCAAGGAGATTGAAGTCCTGAAGCCTTATAAAACTCTTTATAACAATAAATATATTGAGTTTTATAAGAAAAATCATGAGGTGTCTCAACTCAAGAATAGTCTTGAGTGTCAGACAATGCTTTTAGAAGAGAAAAAAAAGCATATTAGATATCTGGAACAAAAGTTTACAGAGAAGTTGGGGATTGTGATTAACCCTTCTCAGTCATAGGGTCAGTTGCCAAAAGCTGCAACTTGCCAATTCCCTGAGAAGCTGGGTATTAATCACATTAATCATCATTTCAAATCTTAATTCCCTGATAAGAGTACAATGTTTCAAAAGGAAAATTTACCTTCTAGAACTGTCAAGGTTGGATCTCCTCTCAAGGATCAATCTAATGTGTACTCTACTAGTGGGGTAAAAACACATGATCTAGGAAGGAGTGATTCTGTCCACTCTAGCCATAAAGTTTAGGATAAGTTCTTTAGATTTGGATCCAAATATCCTGTATCTAAAGAGATGAGAGAGACCACTAGATGGCAGGCTCCAAAAATACAATTTGCCTATCCCGTACCAGCTGTATTTAGTTCTATAGAACCTTAATTCAGGAAGAAGGAAGCAGCTTCATGCAATGCTTTTCCAGAAAAATCTGGAGCTGCTCACATCTCTTATGGAAAGAAATTCTGTGCCATCCTGAAGAGAATATACAACATTCATAAATGTTGGTGCTGTGGGAAGGTGAGCCACTTTGCCATTGATTGTTAGCACAACCTGAATATGGCTAGTTGATAGAAAGGTTCTCAACCCAAGCAGAGAGTTGGGCTAAAGTTTTATAATGCAAACAAGAACCTAGGACCCAACTATTGTTGGGTGCCTAAGGGTAAATGAATTCTCTTTTGCAGGATAATCCAAGAACCTGTCTAAATAAGACTTGGTACTTGGACAATGGATATTCCAGGCAAATGTTTGGGACAGGATGATTGCTCAAGGAATATGCTCCATGTAAAGCAATAAACAAAGGTTGAGGCTGTTAAGTGTGTAATCCTCAAAAGCTAGAGGCAGCATGCCTTAAGGTAAGTCTCTCTTTCTTGTATAGAGATTAAGTTTGCAAATTCATGAACTAAGTTAGATGTGCTGAGGATGAATCTAATCAAGCACACAAGTTGATAACAATGATTATACCATCCTTCATAATTATTTGCATTGTTAACTTATGTAGCCTTTTCTCTCAAGCCCAAATAACATGTAAACCAGTGCAAAATAAGGTTGCTAATAAAACTGGCTTATTAACATGTTAGGTCTCCATTATACCTAGAAGTGATAAAATATTTGTATAATAATTTGACAATTAGAATGTACAACCAGAATGTGAGGGAAGCTACAAATTAATCTTGTATTAAGTGAATAAAAGAAGAGCTGAGAGGTATAATAGAAGAACTTAGTTCTATGTATCATAACAGGAAGCGTAGAGCAAGCCGTAAAGCCTATATGTATTAACGTAAGTATAAAAATGTTTAATTGGTTAATCTAATGATAAGGCATTTAACCTTTTTCATTATATATATAACGACGATAAGAAACAAAAAGCCACATCACTCTTAAAAGATTTAACCATAGCAATCGAGACCAAAACCTTCTCAGCGTCTTGCCATACTGACTTGATGGCGCCGAAGATCATAAAGGAGCTCCAGGAGGGCTATGAAATTGTGAGGAATGGATTCAGTCATTCCTCGCTAGAGATTAAGGAAGTGTTAAGGATGATTGAGACCACGGGTTTGGAGTACACCCTTTCTGAACTCTCAACCATTCTTAGAGAAGAGGTAGTGGAATTCTTGTCAAGGGCTAAAGTGTCATCTTCTCAAAACTCACATAAATCTAAGATTGAAGACATCAAGATCAAGGTAAATCCTAAGAGACTAGGCAAAGACCTTCGTCTACCCTCCGTCACCCCTAGCGAGGAAGAAGAATCCACTATCCCGAACAGAGAAAGTGCTCTCGGATAGTGTGGATATAGTGATGCTAAACCTGGGTCTATTAAGAGGAAATTGTTCAATCAAAGAGGTAAACTACTAGCAAATATTGTAGGGAAAGCCCGTATCTGCAAACCTGGATCACATGACACAATCTCCAGGTCAATGTTTGATGTGATGACTAGGATAATATTCAATAAGAATACCTCTTGGTCATCAATCATCTACCAGAGAATAGTAGACTGGCTACATACTCCAAACATGGGCAGAATTCTTTCCGTATACCTAGTGAATACCTACCCTGATACATTCAAGCAGGAGGAGTGAAGATTCACTACATAAAAAGAATGGACATAAAAATGTTTGATAGATTCACTAGGGTCCTACCAATGAGCCAACCTTCAGCAATAAATAACTCCTCTAGGGACACAAGGAAGAAACCTGCTGAGGAGGAAAGAACTGCTAGCTTTGAACCAAAGCTTCAAACCTCCTCTCCAGCTGATGTTTGTCTGCAAGTTGACTTATCACTCAGTCAATCCTTCGCAAACATTCAACTCAGGGATACTGTTGTGCATATTGATAAAATCCATGTCAACCCTAAGTCAGTACAAGTGCCAAAGAATGCCACTGAAGAAGAGGTTGCTGCAGATGATGAGGCAGATATGGCAGATACTGATGATGTAGCTACAATTGATGATATCCCTACTACAAAAGATAACCATGAGCCTTCTGAGGAATTAAATACTTATCTTAATAGGTCAAGCCCAAAGAAGGATGTTTAGTTTGAGGGGGAGCACGATCAGATGGATTTGACAAACTTAGATCAAGTTGTCAACAAAATAGTTGAGTCTGCACCCACTACAGGTGATACCCATACCCTCTTAATTAGTAGTGTTAATATAGATTTAACAAAGGAAATGTTTCCTTTTATAGGTGTTATAGTTGAGGGGGTGCATTCTCAGGTCCATTCTGTTGGAACACCCTATTACTAATTTGGGCAAGGATCACTATGTTTTTAGGAAATCAGTTTGACCTAGATGTATAGTTGAAAAGGTAAGGTTAGAATGAGTCTAGGGCTTAGAACTTAGGTTTGAAGCTGCCCCCAGGACCATTTAAGGATCAAGACTTAGAGTTGAGACAAAGACAATTATCGTCGAGCTTAGGTCGATGAAACGTCGAACTCCGTTCAACGATCTCTGAGCTCAACTCTGCTAAGTCGTCGACCTCCGGTCAACGATCTTCGAGCTCAGATCGACGATCTGCCTTCAGCTTATTCTTCAGGTTGCTGAGCTCCGGTCGACGATCTTCGAGCTCAGTTCGATATTTTCTGTCTGATGTTCAATCCAATCTCTGAGCTCAGTTCAACGATCGTAGAGCTCAGATCGACGACTTTAAGGATTCAAATTCAGTCAGCTTTTGGAATGTTTTTCAAATTCTCTCAGCATTTATTTCAAGAGATTTGTTAGCCGTTTTCATTTATTCTTGAGCAAGTTTCAAGGGATTTCTCAGAGAATGTTTATTGGACTTTCCTCCAGAAGACAAAATATTTTTGGAAGACATTTAAGACTGCTAACGGCTATCTTGGACAGAGGATCATCAGAGAATAATATACACAACAGCAGATCAAGAGAAAGAGAACTTACTCATCACACACTGAATACAGACATACACAGATAGTCAGATCAATAGAGAGAAAAATCAGTGATCAATCCTGAAGAGTTTTATTGAAAATTAGCATACTTAAAAGTGTTCATAGCTTCAACATTAAAGACTCCAAACAATTCATATTTCAGCCTCTGCTGAAATCATCTTCTGCTGGAGATTTGAAGCTTCTGAAGGCCTATCACCCTAGCAAAGCTCTCACTCCTGAACCATCTACATCTCAGGGGGAGCTTTGACAACACAATCAATCCACTAAGTCTTCTCTCAGTGATTGAGACAGAGAAGATAACTTCACCTCTTCCTTTTTCTTTTCCTGCTATAAAAGGGTTATCAAAACTCCCTTCAAAAGTTCTGAATCTGGTTCTGAGAGCCTTGTCAAAACTCACTGGTGGCAAGACACCTTATCAAAAAAATCTAGATTTGGTTTTTGAGCACCTTATCAAAAGCTCATTGGTGCCAGGACACCTGATCAACTCATCCTGAGTGGATTCCTACCAAGGGTGGTAGAAGAGTGGATGTACCCAGGTTGATTGGGGAACCACTATAGCTTCTTGTGTTTGGTTGCTTGTGTGTATTCTTTGCTGTGTGCTGTGAATCTTTTGTTTTCTTTTTATTATTACTTCTGTTTTACTGCTGCACCACAATACACATACTGTATTAACTTAACTCTTCCTCTGCAAAGTTTTATTTTGAAAAATTATTTTAACAAACTCTATTCACCCCCCTCTAGAGTCAGACTGATCTTATCCTCCACTTTCAATTGGTATCAGAGGTAGGTTGGTTGTTCATACAGGCTAACACCTGAACCAAAAGATCCTTGATAAGATCAATCTTGTAAGAGGGATATTTTCATTATATTTAATTTTATATAAAGACATGGCACAGAACAAAGATCATGCAAGCACCAGGCCTCCAGTGTGCAATCTATCCAAGTTTGCACTTTGGAAAGCAAGGATTAGACTTTATATGAATTCTACTGATGAAGACATATTTAATTCTATTTTGACAGTGTGCCCAAGTCCACCAGCAAGCTCAAGTACAAATGCTGTTCCACCTCCTTCAGGAACATATGCTGAAATAAAGAAGTGGAAGACTGCAGATGCCAAGGCCATGAATATCTTAGCTCAGACAATGTCTGATAAGATATTTCAGAAGGTAGCTGAATACAACTCAGCCAAAGGAATTTGGGACAAACTTTCTGAGATTGTCTCAGGATCTGCTGATGAGAGAAAAGATAGAAGATCCAATCTCATATCCCAATATGATAACTTCAAGAAAGGAGAAGCTGAGTCAGTAGCAGACATGTACAACAGATTAAGTCTAATTGTCAATGAGTTGAAGACTCTGGATAAAGAAATCTCATTGACTGAGCTGAATGACAAAATCCTAATGTGTTTCCCCAGCACTTGGGATTCAAGAATCTGGCCAATCAAATATGCCAGAAGTCTAAATGAGATTACCACTGAAGCTCTCCTGGGCAAGCTCAAATCTTATGAGCTGATCATTAAAAATAGAGAAGAAGAACAGAAGGCTGCCTCACCAGCCACAAGGAAAGAGAAGACAATAGCCTTCAAAGCTGTTGAGGACCTGCCTGAAGAAAAGGTCATAGACAATGAGGAGTTACTCAGCTTATTTGCCAAAAGATTCTACAAAATGGCCAGAAAAGACTTCAGAAAGAGATCATACAAGGGACATGATAAGCCAAGGTATGATAAATCAAATAACAATAAGGAAGTTATATGTTTTGGTTGCAGGAAACCAGGCCATATTGTGCCTGACTGTCCAGAAAATAAGAACAAGGACAAGAAAGATAGAAGAGAAAGAAGAAAGGAGAAAGACTTTAAGAAGAACAGCTCAGACAAACCCTCCTCCAGCAAGAACAAACATACAAGGAAGGGATTTGTTGCTGAGACATGGTGTGAAACTGAAGAGGATTCTGAAGCTTCATCCAGCTCCAGTGATGATGAGGATGATGCTGATGAAAAGGAATTTTGCATGATGGCTATCAATGCCTCTCAAACAGATTCAGAAGCAGAAGAGTCAGAGTCAGATTCAGAAATTCAACTAGAAGAAGACCAGGTAATCAATTCTTTTGATTTCAGTTCTGAGGACTTTAAACATGAGTTTAAAGTACTATGCCTAGATCTATTAGAGTCTGAGAAGGAAATCGTTTCCCTCAGAAAATAACTGTCTGAGTATAGCACTTTAAAATCAGAGAACCTCAAACTCTCTGAAGAGTTAGAATGCTATAGAGAGGAGATAGCTTCATTGAAAAGTGAAATATCCAAGGCTAAGTAGTTTGAAGAATCCCTTAATGGGAGAAGCATCAAACTGATGGTTATCAAGAGCACAGTGAACTCTAGACTTAATAGTACACTAGGCTTGGGAGCTTCATCCAGCAAGCCTATAGTTCTGACAACTCCAATCAAATTTATCTCTGATAAAGGGAAGGAAGTTGTAGAGGTAGCTAGGAAGAATGTAGATTTGCCAAAGAAAGTTATAGTTCAACAGAATGCGTCGAACATAGCTCGACGATCGTCGAACGTCGCTCGATGATCTAAGAAAAAATCGTCGAACTCAGCTCGACGACACCTGAACTCTGAACTCCAAGACAGTCGATCTTCGAACAGAGCTCGACGATCTGACCTAAGATCGTCGATCTCAGCTCGACGATCATCGAACAGAGATCAGGACTTTGAACAATCTTTCAAAGGTACATCTAGATTCAATCCTAGAAGTCCTACATCCCAAGTTTTCAACCCCTATACTGAATGGATAGTACCTCCTAGGAGATACAATCCTGAAGGTTATAAGAGTAAACCTGGGATGTCTTTCATTTCTGAATTTAAGGGATATCAACCTAGGCCCAAGGTAAACTGGGTAAAAACATATAAGCTGTTTATGTGCAGGAGAAGACCTATCCAACATCAAACTAGCAATGGTATCTGGATAGTGGGTGCTCAAAGCACATGACAGGGAACAAGGACAACTTCACATCCTTTAAAGCCAAGCTTGGACCCAAGTAATTTTTTGTGATTCAAACTTTGGAACAACAAAAGGATATGGTGCAGTCCAAATTGGAACAGTCACCTTCAAGAAAGTAGCTTATGTTGAAGGACTCAAGCACAACTTGATAAGTATCAGTCAACTTTGTGATGAAGGATATCAAGTGACTTTCAACAAAGCTATATGCAAGGTCAAGTCAGAAGACAACACAATTGTATTGACAGGTAATAGAAAAGGTAACATTTACTTAATAGATTTTCATTCATCTAAAGTAGATATTTGCCTGTTCAACTCCATATCTAGACCTAATATACTATGGCATAAGAGACTAGGACATATTAACCTTAGAACCATTGCTAGGCTATCCAAGGACAACCTTGTTAGAGGACTACCTTCTGGCCCCTACAAGAAGGAAGGACTTTGCAAGGCTTGTCAATTAGGCAAGCAAACTAAAAATAGTTTTAAGTCACTTAACAAGAGTGATTCACCTAGGATTTTGTATCTGTTACACATGGATCTTTTTGGACCCATTACAGTACAAAGCCTAGGAGGGAAATCCTACACTTTAGTGGTTGTAGATGACTTCTCAAGATTCACATGGGTGTTCTTTCTGAGGAAGAAGTCTGATAACTTTAAGTATTTGACAAAGTTTCTCAAATGTATACAGAGTGAGTTCAATACTCATATTGCCCTAATCAGAAGTGATCATGTGATAGAGTTTGATTCTCTTCTTATGCAAGAGTTGTGTCAGAGTGAAGGGATCAGACATACATTCTCAGCTCCTAGAACTCCTCAACAAAATGGGGTAGAAGAAAGGAAAAATAGAACCCTAATTGAATCTGCAACTACATTGTTGTCAGATGCTCACCTTCCTCTATCCATTTGGGCTGAGGCAGTGAACACCTCCAACTATGTACTGAATAGAAGTTTGATACATAAACTGAAGGGCAAGACTACCTATGAATTACTCAAAGGGAAGAAACCTAAAGTAGATTACTTAAAAATTTTTGGTTGCATTTGTTATATTCACAACAATGACAAGAGATATATAACAAAATTTCAAGCAAATGCTGATGAAGGAGTGTTTCTAGGATACTCCATGATCAGTAAAGCTTATAGGGTCTATAATAAAACCACTCAAAAAAATAGAAGAATCTATCCATATTTCCTTTATTGAAACTAATGTCTTTCAAGGAGAAGAATGCTTCTACCATAGAACATTTGCAGGTACATTCTCTAGGCTAAGACTTGGACAGATTTCAAGTTACTCAAAAGGATGAAAGTAGTGAAGATGAAGAAGCTGCTCAACATCTGGAAGAAAATCTTCTTGAAGAGCCAGTTGCTGTTCCACAAGAGGAGACAACAACACAGGTTGGTGAATAATCAACAACCCCTATTGATTTAGTAATATCAAGAGATCATCCAATCTCCTAAGTGATTGGAAACATCTCAACTGGTGTGCAAACCAGAAATCAAGTCAACCAAAACCTGATGCACACTTGCTTTCTCTCTCAAATTGAACCTCAATCCATTCAAGATGCAGAGCAAGATCCATACTGGATCATTGATATACAAGAGGAGTTGCATCAATTTGAAAGAAACAAAGTTTGGGAACTAGTGCCTAAGACAAAGGATCATTCCATTGTTGGAACAAAATGGGTGTTCAGAAACAAATTGGATGATCAAGGAATTATTGTAAGGAACAAAGCAAGACTAGTTGCTCAAGGATATTCTCAAGAAGAGGGGATAGACTATGACTAGACCTTTGCACCAGTTGCAAGGTTAAAGGCCATAAGAATCTTCCTGGCTTTTACTGCTCACAAGGGATTCAAAGTTTACCAAATGGATATGAAGAGTGCTTTTCTCAATGGGGAGATCAAAGAAGAAGTCTATGTCAGACAACCCCCAGGTTTTGTCTCTTCAACTCACCCTGATTATGTTTTCAAACTACATAAAGCATTATATGGTCTAAAGCAAGCTCCTAGAGCATGGTATGAGACCCTAGCATGCTTTTTTCTGGAAAATGATTTTATTAGGGGGAGAGTAGACCAAACTCTTTTTATTAGAACCCATAAGTCCCATACCCTACTAGTACAAATATATGTAGATGACATCATCTTTGGTTCTACTGATTCAAACTTGTGCAAAAAGTTTTCCAAGGTGATGCACTCTAAATTTGAAATGAGTAGCATGAGTGAGCTATCCTTCTTCTTAGGATTGCAAGTCAAACAACATGCTGAAGGCATATTTATTTCTCAAACCAAGTATGCAAAAGAGCTGGTTAAGAAATTTGGTATGTCTGATGCATCATGTATGAAAACACCCATGCCTACCAATGTTTTATTGGATGCTGATGAACATGGGAAACTAGTTGATCAGACAACATATAGAGCAATGATTGGCTCTTTATTATACCTTACAGCTAGTAGGCCTGATTTAATGTTTGCTACATGTATATGTGCTAGATTCCAAGTTAGCCCTAGAGAGTCACACTTAACTTTAGTAAAGAGGATTCTTAGGCATGTTAAAAGCTGTCCAAATCTAGGTCTTTGGTATCCAAAAGATTCAGCATTTGACTTAACTCGATTTTCAGATGCTGATTATGCTGGATGCAGAATAGACAGGAAAAGAACCAGTGGAACTTGTCAGTTTCTTGGTGATAGACTTGTCTCATGGTTTTGTAAGAAACAAACATCTGTGTCAACTTCAACTGCTGAAGCTGAATATATGGCTGCAGGTAGTTGTTTTTCACAAATTTTGTGGATTCAAAATCAACTCCTAGACTGTGGTTACAACTTAGAGAAGTCTAAAATATTTTGTGAGAACACCAGTGCAATTTCCATTGCACAAAATCCAGTCCTCCATAGTAGGACCAAACACATAGAAATTAGGCATCATTTTCAAAGGGATAATGTTGAGAAAAATAAAATTGAACTTCAATATATCCCAACTGATTTGCAAAGAGGAGATATTTTCACCAAGTCTTTGAATGAAAAGAAACATAACTTCTTCCTCAATCAGTTAGGAATGTTAGATGGAGGAAGCCTAAAATAAATTCCAAGATTTTAAAATCTAAAAACAGACGAAGATTAGGCTAAAAACTCATCTCTTTTTGTGTCTGTAGGATAGTTTCTGTCTCTGAACTGCGCTCGACGTTTTCCCAGAAATCGTTGAACGGCGATCGACGGTCTCCCAAACATCGTCGAACGCAGATCGACGTTTCCCGAATCGTCGACCTGAGTTCAGCGCCGCTTGATAGCTCTAAGCTATCCTTCCTTCTGATAAGCGGTCGTCGAGCAGAGCTCGACGGTCCTCAATGTCGTCGAACGGAGATCGATGACATTGAAACCTCTTCGTATTCCATTAAATGCCCAAATCGTGGAACTGAGTTCAACGATTCTTCGTTTCGGCGTCGAACCCTAATATAAAAATCTTTTTTCGGCCGTCGTTCTCCTTTGCGCATTCATAATTTCTGCAGAACAACTCTTTTTCCCTCCAAACTCTTGCTGCACTTGGTCGTGTTTTTTCAATCTTTGCAAGTATAAATGGCGGTGTCGGTTGCCGCTCTTTCCAAAATGAAATTTGATACAGGTTTTGACATAGATATGAACTCCTTCGATGGCAGCGATCAGAGGTTTAAAGATATTCTGAATCTTTTCCGAGAACAGCAGTTAGTTCAGCTTATGACCACCAGAATAAAGATTGCGGTAGATGAAATCAAGGAATGGGTTTTTACTGCATCCAATGAGAATGAGAATAGTATAGTCGTCACGATCAACGGGACTCAGGTACCATTGTCCCCTATTCTTCTGACTAAAGTATTCGCCTTAAGTACTGGAGAT
Organism: Platanthera zijinensis; assembly: GCA_039513925.1. Taxonomy (NCBI): domain Eukaryota; kingdom Viridiplantae; phylum Streptophyta; class Magnoliopsida; order Asparagales; family Orchidaceae; genus Platanthera; species Platanthera zijinensis. The sequence goes on from CM077096.1 coordinate 119,257,036, forward strand.
GACTCTATTAATTTATCTTGCGAAGAATTTGATTCCATGTTAGATAGAATGGGTCATTCTGCTGTACACCCTAATAAGCTGTTGAAAAAGAATCTATCATTAGAATTTCAATTTTTGGCTGATGTTGTGGGAAAAGTGCTTCTGGCAAAGCACTCAGCTCATTATACCATCTCAAGGTATCAGCTCTGCCTAATGGGAGCAATAGTTGACAAGAAACATCTGGATTGGGGAACTATCTTCTTTGACTTGATCAAGAAGAAAATTAACAAAAGTTGTGTCTTTTTTGGGAGGATTCTAGGGGTTTTCCTGCATTCCAGGTGCCCTGAATTACTGGTTTCAAATGGGATGCACATCAATGCATCCAAAAGGCTCACCTGTGCCCTTTTCAGAAAGTGGGACAGGCAGATTATCAACCCCAACAAGGCTGCTGCAGCACCATCTGCTTCAGGCACAAGGACTACTACAGTCACTTCCCCTCAGGTCTCTGCCCCAGTAGAAGATTTGCCTGCTTCCTCCTCTGCTCCTCCTTCTCCACCTACTATTGTTCCTGCCTTACCTTCCTCATCAACCATCCAATCAGCCATCTCCTCCCCCATCACAATTTCATCACCTATTTCATCTCCTCCAGCCACCACCTCAGAACCATTTCACCCTCTGTACTACTATCCACCCATTGATTCTTCCATTCCATCATTCAACATTTTGGATGACTCCTTGATGGATGATTCCCCCTCCTCACCTCTTGAGCCTCCATAATCCTCCTCATACCAATAGCTCCTCCATGACATCCTTGCTCAACCATCTTTCTCACCATCTATCTCTACACCCGTATCATCTATCTCCACAATCCCAATATCTCAACCATCCATCCCTATACCTCCTACCACCACACCATCCACCATTATGCAGGCAACATCAACTCCTACCTCTACTCAAGCCCATCTTGAGCATGTAGATATTCCTGTACTGGCAGACAGGCTGTATGAGCTGCTAGCCCCTAGGCTATCCTCATTGCTGGAGATCACAATGGCTCCACTTCTGAAACATGTTCAGGAGCTGTTTGACAGGCTATCTTCCTTTCTCTCCTCTCAGGCAATCCCTTCCTCTGGGTGCCTTGATCCAGTTCCTACTGAATCAAGGCAGGGGAGATGCCTTATAAAGCTGATGAAGTGCCTGCTACTGCTCAAGTTCTAGTGTTTACAGTGGACCTTAGGTCACTGTTGAGTGCTTTTGATTCTCTTCACAGAAGATATTTACCAGTTCAGCAAGTTGAAGATCTTACTAAGGCCATTGTGCCTATTTCAGAATGTGATCCCAGCCTGATTGCATTATATGTCAACTCATTTACGGCTGAGGATGTTGTTGTTTCTATTTGTACTGTTGTTATATCTGTTGGAACTACTGACATTGAAATTCTGTGTGCTGATGCTTATGTTGTTGCTGATAAAGATCTTGCTACTTATCTGGAAGAACCTGCTGCTCCAATTCCTTCTGCTCTTATTGCTTCTTCAATAGGTTGTGTATCTACTGCTGCTGCTGCTCCTATTCTGACTCCTAAACAATTGAAACAACAAGAGAAATACATCAAAAGTATAGATGATTTGTATGACAGACCACAGAGTTCTGAAAGTGATAAGTTCAATACAGAATATTATGACTCTGCTAGCACTATTGCTAGGAAAAGGAAAGCTAGAAGTAAGGCCATGATGAAGGTCCCTCCTGCAAAGGCCAAGGATGTTAATGACATACCCTATTATATTCTACATGATTGCCAGATAACTGAATCTTGGATGCAGTGTTCTAAAAACCAGCTAAAGGCCACGAGGAAAAGAAGAAAGTTGGATAAGTATGAGAAAGGTTTATCCCAGTTTCAGCCTCCTCCTCCTCCTCCTCCAGATTCAGGATCAGGTGGAGGCTCAGCTTCTCAAACCTCTGCTCCAAACCAAAGCTCCTCCCAATCTTCACAGAGATATCATCCCAGAGGGCAATATCAAAGAGGTTATCAGTCCAGAAGGGGACAATACAGAGGTAATCAGAGAGAACATAGGATTCAATAAAGATAACAAAGGGAAGGACAAAGATATATGGACTCAACTCAAGGTCCTTTCCCTTATAAACTCAAAGAAACTGTTGATACAAGGATTTCTACTGCTTCAGAAACTGTTAATAGATATGAACCTGCAATCCCTTTTGAAGATCCAGAGAATAATCCTTTATCATGGACTGCTAGGATGAAAGAACTTGCTGCCTTAGATTAGTTGAAGAAGGCCAGAGAGCAAGGAAAAGACACTTCCAACATCACTACCTCTTCAGAACAAAGGAAGGCAGAACTGGAAAGATATGCTTCAAGGAAGTTCTTTGACCCAGTGGATTACATGAAACTGCATCCTGAGGCTGTGGTTCCCAGGCCAAGATCTCAAACCTCCTTAGGTGCAGAAGATGACATAAGGTCAAAGAAAGAGGCTCTCAATCCAAACAGGGAAATCTTATTTAAGAAAGGAAGTAAAAAGAAGTGATCCCTGTAAGCAATCAGTACATTCATTTTAAAACACTTGCTGATATTCTATCTCAATGCTGCTATGCTGCATATTCTGCTCTATTGCTTTAATATTTTTTATTTTCTGTATTTGCTTTTGTATTTATTACAGAGTTCTGTAAATAGTAATCCTAACCCAAATAGGGGGAGATTGTTGGAACACCCTATTACTAATTTGGGCAAGGATCACTATGTTTTTAGGAAATCAGTTTGACCTAGATGTATAGTTGAAAAGGTCAAGTTAGAATGAGTCTAGGGCTAAGAACTTAGGTTTGAAGCTGCCCCCAGGACCATTCAAGGATCAAGACTTAGAGCTGAGACAAAGACAATTATCGTCGAGCTTAGGTCGACGAAACGTCGAACTCCGTTCGACGATCTATGAGCTCAACCTTGCTAAGTCATCGACCTCCGGTCGACGATCTTCGAGCTCAGATCGACGATCTGACTTCAGCTTATTCTTCAGGTCGCTGAGCTCCGGTCGACGATCTTCGAGCTCAGTTCGACGTTTTCTGTCTGATGTTCAATCCAATCTCTGAGCTCAGTTCAACGATCGTAGAGCTCAGATCGACGTTTTTCTGAGAGATCGACGACTTTAAGGATTCAAATTCAGTCAGCTTTTGGAATGTTTTTAAAATTTTCTCAGCATTTATTTCAAGAGATTTGTTAGCCGTTTTCATTTATTCTAGAGCAAGTTTCAAGGGATTTTTCAGAGAATGTTTATTGGACTTTCCTCCAGAAGACAAAATATTTATGGAAGACATTTATGACTGCTAACGGCTATCTTGGACAGAGGATCATCAGAGAATAATATACACAACAACAGATCAAGAGAAAGAGAACTTACTCATCACACACTGAATACAGAAATACACAGATAGTCAGATCAACAGAGAGAAAAATCAGTGATCAATCCTGAAGAGTTTTATTGAAAATTAGCATACTTAAAAGTGTTCATAGCTTCAACATCAAAGACTCCAGACAATTCATATTTCAGTCTCTGCTGAAATCATCTTCTGCGTGAGATTTGAAGCTTTTGAAGGCCTATCTCCCTAGCAAAGCTCTCACTCCTGAACCATCTACATATCACGGGGAGCTTTGACAACACAATCAATCCACTAAGTCTTCTCTCAGTGATTGAGATAGAGAAGATAACTTCACCTCTTCCTTTTTCTTTTCCTGCTGTAAAAGGGTTATCAAAACTCCCTTCAAAAGTTCTGAATCTGGTTCTGAGAGCCTTGTCAAAACTATGTGGTGGCAAGACACCTTATCAAAAAATCTAGATCTGGTTTTTGAGCACCTTATCAAAAGCTCATTGGTGCCAGGACACCTGATCAACTCATCCTGAGTGGATTCCTACCAATGGTGGTAGAAGAGTGGATGTACCCAGGTTGATTGGGGAGCCACTATAGCTTCTTGTGTTTGGTTGCTTGTGTGTATTCTTTGCTGTGTGCTGTGAATCTTTTGTTTTCTTTTTAATATTACTTCTGTTTTACTGCTGCACCACAATACACATACTGTATTAACTTAACTCTTCCTCTGCAAAGTTTTATTTTGAAAAATTATTTTAACAAACTCTATTCACCCCCCCCCCCTCGCTAGAGTCAGACTGATCTTATCCTCCACTTTCACATTCTCAGGATGATGTCCCTCCTCCTATTAGCCATACATCATCTACCCCTATCTCAAATGAGTAATTAATAAACCAAATCAAAGCACTCATAGATGCTCAGACCACAACCCTCAAGGAGTATGTTGACCAATTAGTTGCCAAGCTAAGGGAAGAACTATTGACTGAAGTCAAGGGAAGTAAAGAAGAAACTTCTCACTTAAACAAATAGGTCACAAACTGGTTTGATAGGGCTAGAACTGCTGGCATCAAACTGACCACCCTCATGAAATCCTAGGACACAAGACAAAAACTCTCTATAGCTGACATAGGATATGTCAAGAATTGTATGAGTGCAACTGATGAGGTAATCAGGAGTGTAGCAGATCTTGAAAATCAGCATGTCACTAATGTTGCTTTCCACTCTATGAATGAGGCACTACTTCTGAAAAATGAGCTGCTTGCTGACAATAAGAAAAATACTCCAATCCATATCAAGCAAAAATGAAGCCAACACCACCCTACTACAAAATACCATCTGTGAAGAAGGCAAAAATGGGGAGAGCAGCCATGCTAAGACAACAACACTCATTGAAGAACAAGCCTTCAATGTAATTCAAGGCACCAGGGTGGCACTACACCTTCCCCTCCTTGATAGAAAGAGGCCAGAGGACCTAGAATTCCCAGCACAAGTGTGAGATGCACAGGATGCACAACTTGCTGCTGGAAGAAAGAGGGAAGGAACTCAAATGGCTGAAGAGTTCATGGCAAAGAGGAGAGCTGAGAACAGAGATGATCCAGATCATGAACAACTAAGTGATGCCTCTGAATCCATAATTATCAATGCTGGATAAGCCATGGACAAATCTTAAATAATATTGATAGTGTTTATCCTTCTGAGGAATGGATCAAGCATTTGGAAATAAATTCCCTAAGGGAAAGAGTATTTAAAGAAAATCTGGTATGAAGACCAATCCTAAGAAAATGCCTCCCAGATATATTCCAAAGCCATTCCTTTACTTCAAGAGGCAGGAGAACAAAGCTGAAAACTTGAAGAAGACAGCTGCTACCAAGGATGCTGATTAAAGTTCATCAAAGAAGAGCTGAGATGAGACTACAAGACTTAGGGTGCTTTAATTATGTAATCAATGTCTTGTAATGAATATCAACAGTGTAGCAATACCAAATCTTTATCAATTAAATTTATATGAGTTGGCCATGACTATATTGATGTGATAAATGTGCATGCAATTATCATCTATATATCTGTGATTAATAAATATGCTATTATTTCATAGATATCCTATAATCACAGGTTTGCTACTGTTGTTTGGATTAGTTAATGATTAGGTATATCTTAATCATAATGTTTACCTTATTAATGATTGAAAATTCACTAATACCATTGGTTATTCAAGCATAGTGTTAAGCCATCTCATCTAGGTGGAGTTTTTCCTATACTGGGATGGCTAGTTGTCATGATAATGTTTCATCAGGTCTATCATGATATTTTTTGTGTGGATTCACCTTAGCATGGATGGGTATTCTGCCTTCTTCAAATAGGGGAAGATTGTTGGGAATTGTGCCCTATAATGTTCCTCAAGATTTGAAGAGGCATCACCAATCATGCTAAGGGGCATAATATATTTGAAGTTTGCTTGAGTTCTTTCATGCAGGTTATCCTTGATTAGTCAGGTGAATAGAAAGAGGAAGCTGGAAGTTAGACAACTTGACTAAGGCAAAAGCATCGAGACAGCTGAGACATAACCACTAAGATAATTGAGAAGCTAAACACACAACATTGAGAGAAGTGTTAGTCTCAGCTAAACCACTGAGATAAAAGACAGTCTCAGTTGTGAAGAAGAAACTGCTGAGACAGTTGAGAAGGAACCACTGAGACAGAAGAGTCTCAACTGTGAAGAAGAAACCGCTGAGATAGTTGAGAAGGAACCGCTGAGACAAAGCCAACAAAAATTTTTTAAGTCAAGAAAGTTGAGTTCGTCAAACTGAGTTCAAAGTTCGTCAAGCTGAGCTCACCTTTCGTCGAGCTCAAGTTAAAGGTTGAAGATTTAAAGTTCATCGAGCGCAGCACACCTTTTGTTGAGCTCAAGTTAAAGTTTGAAGATTCAATGTTCATCGAGCTGAGCCCGCTTTTCGTCGAGCTCAAGTTAAAGTATTAAGATTCTGAGTTCATCGAGCTGAGCTCACCTTTCGTTGAGCTCAAGTTGAAGTTTGAAGATTCAAAGTTCATCGAGCTGAGCCCGCCTTTCGTCGAGCTCAAGTTATAGTTGGAAGAATAAGAGTTTGTCGATCTAAATGTAAAGTTGGAGATTCTGAAGTTCGTCGAGCTCAGCATAGAGTTCGTCGATCTCAGCTCGACGATCGTTGATCTTAGTCCAAGTACTTCATGCCATTGCGGGAAAGCTACAGTAGCGCCAAAAACTACTAATTGTCCTCTTCTGATGAAGGTAGAGCTCACTATCCTTGGATGGGCCCATATTCAAATTGTGCCATTGATTCAAATCAACAGATATAAAAGAAAGAGAAGAAAAGAAGATTAGAGTTAACGAAAACAAGAACGAAAGCAGAAAATGAAAGAGAGGCGGCTGGACTTCATCTTCTTTGATAAGCTTGAAAACAAAGTCCAGTAGTGAAAGCCAGATGAAAAAGATAGCTGAAGCTTATTCCAGTTCAGCAATATTGTTCTTTGAAGAACAAGTTGGCTGATTCATCAAATCAGTAAGAAGTGATAGCTGTGTGAAGGGTCGATAACCTTCAACAACAGATAGATGTTCATTAGTGCAACAAAAAAGTGTTAGTTATAGAAGAAGGCTAACTCCTTCAACAACAAGAAGGCTGGACAGATATTTGCTCAGTCCAGCAAGGTAAACTCAGAGATTTATCTCTGAGTCTGTATTTCAATCTTCCTGATTAATTTACTATAGGATTCAGTTTATCTGAATCTGAGTGTAGGGCACTTTATGCCTGAGTGGTAGGTGACTAATTAGTCACTAAGATAGGTGCCCTACTAGGGTACTGAGGTAGGATCCAAGTGTGGATATGAGATGTAGGGATTAATCTCCTGAGGTTGGAGAGTGCTGCTCTCTAAGGTAGGATCCAAGTATGGATCTGAGGTAGGGATGTCCTCCTAGCTTGAGTGTAGGGCTTAGTGCCTGAGGTAGGTGACTGTTCGGTCACTGAGCTATAGGTGACAAGTGTGTCACTGAGTTGTAGGCCTTGGAGGAGGCTGAGCTGTAGGTGTCTAGAAGGGCACTAAGGTAGGTACCTAAAAGGGTACTGAGCTGTAGGAGTGCTGCAGCACTCTGAGAGTAGGGCCTTATGCCTAAAGTTGTAGGGCTGAAAAACCTGAGCTGTAGTCCTTAGAGATAAGTCTTAGGTAGGTGGTTTGAGGACCACTGAGTTGTATGAGCACTACAGGTATCTGAGGAAGGAACCTTTGTCGCTCTGAGGAAGAGTTTTTAAGAGAACCAAAGTGTAAGGTAGAGGGCCTTAGGTGTAAGATTTGAGGAGCATTTTGGTGGAGTTTGTGCCTTGTCTAACATAAGTTAGAAAGGTGGGAGGGAAAGTGGATGTACTCAATTAGGGAACCACTTTAAATACTTGTGTGTTGTGCTGTATTGCTTGTTCTTATTTTATATTGCAGGTATGAAGGACAAGCTCTAGATCATTTATTTAGTAAACAACAAACAGACTAAAGAAATCTCAAAAACCTATTCACCCCTCCTCTAGGTGACTAGCTAACCTTGAAGTAATAACTTTCAGTAGCGAGCAATATTTCTCTAAAATTAATACTAACGATGATTCCTACAATATAACAACGCATAATGCAAAGGGTCGCTACCCCTTATGAAGATTGAACAAGGGCTATATGCCGATTTTCGCTCAAGTGAATAGGACCTACTCGATCCGGAAAATTAGCAATTCAAAATAAAATTATATGCAAACATTCACAATTACAATAAAAAAAATCCGGACTAAAATAGTGATTCAAATCAATCCCAAAATTAAATAATATGAGGGTATACCAAATAACTTGAACGTAAGAGGAAATCAAGGGTGATGAACCCGATTTCTTCTAGTGTTCACAAGATCTACCCAATCCAATTATACGAGAATATTCGGAAGAAAACACGCTTAAAATTTAGATTTTAATTAGCATGATTTAGATTTAAATACGGTCAATTAACTAGCATTCTAACTCCACCAAAACCTCACAAATAATATAGAAGAAATCACACAAAAAGTGGTATATGAATCATTACCCAATCCCAAGAATAATCCATCCAAAAGATGAGTGGAGGAAACTCTCACGACGGTGGTTGAGTCAACTTCCACGCGAGTTCACGGATCCGTACCGAACGATGTAGACGCAAGCAATTCTTCCTTTGCAATAACCCTTGGAGTGAGAGAAACCTTGATGGATAATATATATGGAAAGAGGAGAGAGAAAAGATGGTGAAGAGGTGGTGGCTTTGGTTTTGGCCTAAACCTAAGGGAAATATGAGGGGGTCAGTTTTGGCTTGGGTGGAGGAGGTGGTCAAGGATTTTTGGCGGGAGAGAGGGAGGAGGCCGAGAGAGAAAAGGAGGGAGAGAGGGTGGCGGTTTAGACTAGACCGAGAGAGAGAAAGGGAGGGGAAAGGTGGCAGCTTTTAGTTGGCCGTCTAGGGTTAGCAAGGAGGAGAGGGCTCGGTTTTTGGGTGGTGGAGGTGGGGGAAGAGAAGGTGGCCAAGAGAATAGAGAGGGGAATAGGTGGCCGGCTAGAGGGTGTCCGGCTAGGGCTTTGTGAGAGGTTTAAGGCTCTGTTTGGGGAGGAGAAAAGAGAGGTGCTGTTTAGTGGAGAACTAGAGGAGGAAAAGGAGGAGAGGAGGCCAGGAAAATAGAGAGGGGGAGGGAGAGGTGGCCGACGACCAAAGAGAGGGAAGGATGAGAGTTGGCCAAAATTGCCAAGAGAGGGAGGGAAAGAATAGGGGGAACCAAATTTAGGTTTTCAATTTTTCATCAACTTCTTCGTTACAATATCCTTCATAACCATGGCTATATATAGCCTACCCCACTCAATCTCCACCATTGAAAATTAAACAACTCATGATGGTTATATGCACCCATCATACATTAAATGAAATAAATAAAATTGCGTAAAATAAAAATTGCTAAAATATATAATTATAATTATTAATTTATAATTATATATTTTATTTAATGGCTACGACGGACGTCGTGCAAAACATGTGGCGGCATTGGAGAGGAACGTCATGGTAGACTCCCATCTTCGAGCGTGCAACAATGACCGTCCTAATCCAAGAACTCTCTATGTCGAGGATAAACGACCGCATCAGCAACGTCGCTATCAAGAGTACACATAAATAAGAACCAGGATAAAATACCTTACGAACTACTAAAGGGAAGGAAACCGACTATTTGATATTTAAGAATCTTTGGTAGAAAATGCTTCGTACTTAACAATGGGAAGTATCACACAACTAAATTCAGTGAAAAGAGTTTTAAAGGTATTTTCATATGATATAGTAGCCATAGTAAGGCATATAGGATTTTTAACAAGAAAACCCTTATCGTAAAAGAATCTATTAATGTTGTATTTGATAAGACGAGTTTGCTTTAAAGAAGCTCTTCTAGTGTGTTTCTTGAAGATGCCAGTTCAAGACTAAAGGAATAAAGCTTGGATGAGCCAGTTAAAGAAAAAGGTCAAGAGTTCATCAAGATCACCACTCCAACCCCAATTGGAGAGGTTGATTACCATGATGAAGATGTCATTCAAGCTGATGAAGTCACTCCAATGATAGAGAAAGCTCTAGATACAAGGACTTTAGACCACAGACACTTGAAAGATCACCCAATTGATCAAATCTTAGGAGACCCTCGTGATGGTGTCAAAACTCGGAGAGGTAGAAATAATGAGAATTTGTATTTGAGTTTTCTCTCGCAGGTTGAACCGAAGAAGTTTGAGGAAGCAAACAAGAACACATCTTGGGTAATGGCAATGGAAGAAGAACTAAATAAGTTCAAACGTTGCTAAGTCTGGAAGCTTGTGCCAAGACCCAAAGGAAAGAATGTGATTGGAACAAAGTGGGTCTACCGGAACAAGATGGACGAAGATGGAACCATAATCAACAACAAAGCCAGACTCGTTGCCAAAGGGTACAGACAAAAAGAAGGGATCGACTTCGATCAGACATATGCTCCAGTGGCAAGACTGAAGGAAATCAGGTTGTTCCTCGCATATGCTGTACTCAAAGGCTTTACTGTCTACCAAATGGACGTAAAGTAAGCCTTCCTAAATGGTGACATAAAGGAAGAAATGTATGTGGAACCACCTCCAGGTTTTGTTGATCGTGAACATCCTGAATCTATTTATTTATTATTTCAAGCGCTATATAGTTTGAAACAAGCTCCACAAGCTTGGTATGAAATGTTGTTGGTGTTTACTAATCGTGAAGAGAATAAAAACCGAACTAGCATTCCAACTAGGACATTATACCTATCAAATTATAGCTAGGGGACATAAGTCTCGTTTTAAAATCCGGGAACCATTGAGCAATCTTACTCACACGAAGACTATTATCTTATCGAAGAAACTTTTAGGGTTGTTAACTAAATTTAAAGAAGAAACTACTTTCATAAAGAAAATAACTAGCACTTAATCAGAGAGACCACTACTAGCGATTAAAACGAGGGGTTAAACAATGATAAAGAAAAGCATTCGATCGAGAATAACCTCGGCCTAAGTTGATCAAAAATACGATAATAAACTCTAACTTAATAGGGTAAAGGACCTTGACCGTGGAGGTTCCTAAAGCATGAACACGCTTCTCTCGAATACATGCCCACCTGAGTTTAGGAAGGTCCGACCGAACTCTCGTCCAAATCGGAATCCTAAAGCTCGCTTTACGCTGTGAACCCCATTATTGGATTTCACTCCAATCCGGGAGATTTAATGTCTGCCTCTCTCGAGGGGTGCGTGCAACTCTCTTTACTCTTGAGTGTTTACTTCAAACTACGAGCCTATCGGCTAGCTAAGAGTGAAAACAAAGACGGAAATTATATATCGATGATATAACTCCAAACATGAATAATCAAGAGTAAATCGAAGGCCTAAACCCTAAAAATGAAAAAGTAAACTTAAAGCATCATTACTTAATCAACTTGAACCTCAGATCATTAAGATCGAGTACAAGGAGGATTAGTTAATCATGGAGAAGTTGAGGAAGAGAGATGGGTAAAAGAACATCATGGAAAAACAAAGAAGAAGGGCACTTTTTATTAAAGCTAAAAGAGAACTAAAACTTGAAAATCAAAGATTACAAGTGCATGGAAATTAAAAACCTAGGATAAAATTAACATTAAGCTACTAAAACAATTACAAAAGCTATTACAAAAGGGGTACACTAAACTATAATTAAGAAAAACTAAAAATGAGAAAGAGAGAGAGGAAGAACACTAAAAAACTTCAAGAAATAAAAGGGCAGCACCTCCCCTCTCAATCTACTGCTTACTGGACATAAGGGGGATCCACTAAATTTATAGAATTTTTCTCTAGGTCGATCACGCCCCTATCACGCCAAGGGAGGATATGTCTGGGGGGCGTGTCAGGTACGGGGTTGACCTCAAGCTCTAGATTCTGGCGAGAATGTTGATTGCTTCTGTACGTTGGTGGACATGCCCAGAGAAATGCTTATGTAGGGGGGCGTGTAAGGCATATCACATCACAAAACATTGGTCAAAAATCCATCAATCGTTAATAAAGGTGGTACACACCCTAGGACCACGCCCATGTATGGGGCGTGTTGCGTACTGGTTGACGTACAGTAACAAAAAATCTTTAATGGCGGTTGCAGGCTTCAGGATGAGGGTTACACGCCCCGAGACACGCCCAGGGAGGGCGTGTCAGGGGGCGTATCAGGTGTTTTTCTCGTGATTTGAGTTCGGGCAGCAAACTTCCTCAGGATCGTGTTACAAGCCCTATGACATGCCCATGGAGGGTATGTCAGGGGGGGGGGGTGTCGGGTCATTTTGGCCTAAAGCTATGAAAACCTGCAAAAAGAGAAGAAAACATTAGTGGCAAAAATATATACAAAAGGAGGTCAACATATAAGCTTATAAGACATGATTCGTGTATTAAAAACTTGAAAATACCCAAATAGTTTAGACTACAAAACGTACTATAAAATTCCCCCAAGCTTAAGCTTTGCTTGTCCCCAAGCAAAGATATAAAAACTAGCTAACATAAAAAGTGACTAATCAAAATGTTCTAATTATGCTTACCCAAGTACTGCGTGAAATTCTAAGTAGGGAGAAGGTGAAACGTAAACCCAAAACAGTTATCTAAATATGGTTTAATAATTTATAAACTTTACTAACTTAAATAAATCATCCACAATTTTATCAAAATTCTATAAATAAATTTAAGCAATGCAATAAAATAAAAAAATGCATTGAGTTGTTACTAGATCCAAGAGACGCATTATAACTATATCAATTAAATAAAAAAAAATCTAAATTTAAATCAAAACTTTGCTAATTTACTTTTCTTCTTTACTTAGCTAATAAATAAAATTCAAAAACATGAATCAAAAGGGCTTATTAGGACTGAAATGTTTGGTTTAGGATTATGATTAGAGTGGAATTCAAAGATAAACAAGGAGGCTTTAAAATCACACTAAACCAAAATAAAGAGTTTCAAAAATTTCATCATAAATACAATATTTTTTTCTTTTTCTTTTCCATTTTCTTTTCTTTCCTTTTTTCCTTTTCAAAACAAAGGCCATAAATAATTTTTCTTTTTAGTTTGAAATTTGCCAAATAAAAGTAAACACTTCTTTTGAGCATACTTTTTTAAAAAGTTCTCCAAACATATCACAAAATAACCCTATCTTAATCATGAAAATTTTTAATGAAACTCAAAAGGTTAGTGTGATTAGATAGGTTGGAAAATTTTAGCTGTGGTGAAAATAAAATTATACGTGGAGCTATCAATTGAAATCGAAAAAAGACTCAAAAGCGGATAACTAGGGATAAACAGTTTTAGGTTGGAAAAAAGGCTCAAATGAAAACAAAAACGGCCTAAATCATTTTCATGTTTAAAAATTTATCTAAAGCATTAGCTCTGTAAAATTTCAAAAAACAAATCCTAGATAATAAATGAAGACTAATGAAATTACCTTGAAAATAGAAATAATAAGCGACTTGGATCGTTCACATCTACTACTCTAATCAAAAGTTGGCATTACGAAAATTATCCAAAAACAAAAAGGAAAATAGTGGATGGAAGATTTTTAAGAAAGTAAAGAAAATAAAGAACGAAAACCATAATAAAAATGCGAGTTTTAGAAAAAACGTTTCACGTTAACGTGCTACCGTGAATTAGGAACACAGCATGACCAATATTTTACTTGTGAAACATAATTAAAAAGATCGATTAGAGAGATTATAATTAGCTAAGTTGTTATAGGGAATTTTGAGAAAAACTAAACAAAAAGCAAGGGGTACTAATGAAATACCAAAATTCTTTTAAACTATTAAAGTAAAAATAAATAACATAATTTTTTTTGATTTTGAAATATTCTCTTTTTTTAGATTTTTAAGATATTCTCTTTTTTTGGATTTTTAAGATATATGAAAGAATTTTTTTTTGATTTTTTAATTTTGTTTAAAGGAAACAAAATAAAGATAAGAGAAGGAGGAAATCCTCCCCCTAGCTTAAAATAGACATTGTCCTCAATGGAGAAAGGAGGGGAAGGAGAATGAAAAATTAAAACAGAAATGAAAGTACAGAATAAAAAAACAGGCACTTCCTCGAATTTATGCATCGCAAAAGTTGAGTGATGTCGCTCCCCCATACTTGCGCTTTTGAACTTCTTGAAATTTCATCATTGGACTTCGTGATGGATTCAGCAGCTTTGGAGCAGGCGATCACAGAAGTTTCAGCTTGTCGGGGCCATCCGGGGAAAAAGTGTAAAATAAAGAAAATATAAAAATAACTTGGGTTACCTCCTAAGAGCGCCCTTTATTTAAAATGTCGTTTGAGCTCGACGCAACAAAATAATATTATCCAAAAGATTATTTTCTAAAATAATATTTAAAGTTTTTAGCAAAAATAAAAAGTCTTAAGCTAGTTAAAGTTTGTGTAGAAGAAACTTAACATTGTCCGGACTGACATCATCATCACCAAAAAAATAGAGTTTAAGACGCTACCCATTCTCTTTGAAATCACCCTTATAAGGGTGTGAAATTAACACAGTGTCATACGAAAAAACTTCTTTTACAGAAAAGAACCCAGACCATCGTGACTTTAACTTGCCAGGAAATAAACGTAAATGCGAATTATATAAAAGAACTTGGTCACCCGGTTTTAAGGTTTTTTGGTGCCTTAAGTGTTTGTCGTGAAAACGTTTCGTCCGCTCATTATAAAATTTGTTATTTTCCTATGCATAAGAGCGCCACTCGTCGAGTTCGTTAAGTTGAAATTTTCAAAAATCACCGACGGAGTGGGGATCAAAATTTAAAAACCTTAAGGCCCAAAAAAGCACGGTGTTATAATACTACGGGTAAATGACATGATTTTCCATAAACCAACCGATATGGCATACATCCGATGGCAGTTTTGTACGCTATTCGATAGGCCCATAGAGCATCGTCTAATTTAGTTGACGAGTCTTTTATAGAGATGGAAACAGTCTTTTCTAAAATTCTTTTAAGCTCTCTGTTCAGTACTTCAACTTGTCGGTTAGTTTGGGGGTGGTAGGCAGTTGTAAGCTTATGGGTAATGCCGTATTTAATAAGAATTTTTGAAAATTGCGCATTACAAAAATGTGAACCCCTATCGCTAACGATGGCTCGTGGTGTTCCGAATCGAGAAAATAATTTTTTCAAAAATGTAATTACGACTCAGGCATCATTAGTAGGAAGATCTTGGGCCTCAGCCCATCGTGAAACATAATCTACAACAACTAAGATGTATTTGTTCCTGAAGCTAGAAGGAAGAGGGCCAACAAAATCAATTCCCTAGAGGTAGAAAACTTCGCACTCAAGGAAATAATTTTGCGGCATTTCATTTTTATTGGAAATGTTGCGTGATCGTTGGCAACTACCACACCTACTCACAAAGGCTTGCGCGTCATTAAATAGGCTAGGCAAGTAAAAACTCGTGCAAAGCACTTTGTGGGCGGTGCGAGCAGCTTGATAGTGACCACCAGTCGGTCCTTCATGCAAATGTTTTAAAATATCTAATCCTTCTTCGAAAGAGACATATCTCCTT
The DNA here is from genome assembly GCA_039513925.1 of Platanthera zijinensis. NCBI lineage: Eukaryota > Viridiplantae > Streptophyta > Magnoliopsida > Asparagales > Orchidaceae > Platanthera > Platanthera zijinensis. The sequence goes on from CM077096.1 coordinate 119,272,471, forward strand.
ATCACTTGGTCTACATAGACTCAGAAAAGATCCGGGTCCTCCAAAAAATTGTTCTTCAACGCAGAAAAAATTTCTACTTTTGTTGAGAGGAGAAATCTTTCGGGAGTATACGAGCCACTAAATAGTTGGCTATGTGTGCAATCCACGGATAAGGAGATGTGTTAATTAAAAGTAACTTCTCATCGGGGAAGAAATCATTACAAGATTTTTCATCTAATTTTTCTATAAACAGATTATCTAATCGTGAGAGATGGTTGGCGGACAAATTCTCTGCTCCTCTCTTATCACGAATTTCTAAGTCAAACTCCTAGAGGAGTAAGACCCAGCGAATCAAGCACGGCTTGGCATCCGTCTTAGCAAGAAGATGCTTGAGGGTCGAGTAGTCCATAAAAACGATAATTTTTGAAAGCGTAATATATGGATGGAATTTATAAAAAGCAAAAACAACAACTAGGAGATCCTTCTCAGTTATGGTATAATTCTCTTATGCCGATGTAAGTGTTTTACTTGCATAATAGATGGGGTAGAAGTTTTTAAATATTTGTTGTCCTAGTACGGATCCCACCGTGAAACTACTCGCATCACACATAATTTCAAAGGTAAGGTCCCACACCGGTGCTATCTTAATAGGAGCATTAATAAACTTTTCTTTTATTAATTCAAAGACAGATAGACAAAGGTCATCAAAAATAAACGGGGAGTCTTTTTCAAGAAGATGAGTAAGGGGTTTGGTGATTTCGGAGAAGTCTTTTATGAAGCGGCGATGAAGCCAGCGTGTCCTAGGAAACTTCTTATAGCTTTGACGTTCATAGGTTGCGGCAGCTTCTCGATAACTTCTATCTTAGCTATGTCTACTTAAATTCCTCTCGCAGAAATCTTATGAACCAAAACTAACCCTTCCCTCACCATAAAATGGAATTTTTCCCAATTTAGGGCAAGGTTAGTTTCTTCACATCTTTCTAAGACTTTTTCGAGGTTTTTTAAGCAAGTATCAAAGGCATCACCGAACATGGAGAAATCGTCTATAAACACCTCCATTATGCTTTCTATGTACTTGTCAAAGTTAGTGAGCATACATCGCTGGAATGTAGCTAGCGCATTGCATAATCCAAATGACATTCTTCGGCAATTGAAGGTGCCGAAGGGACAAGTAAACATAGTTTTCTCCTGGTCCTCGGGAGAGATGGGGATTTGAAAGTTCCTTTAGAGACCATCGAGAAAACTGTAAAAGCTATGGACGGATAATCGCTCTAAAATTTGATCGATGAACGGCAAGGGGAAGTGGTCCTTGTGGGTGGCATAATTTAACTTATGATAGTCAATACAAATTCGCCACCCCGTCACCGTCCGTGTCGGGATTAAATCATTATTTTCATTCACAACTACAGTTATCCCTCCCTTTTTTGTCACTACCTGGATTGGGCTAACCCACTTACTATCAAAAATAGGATAGATAATTCCTGTGTCTAAGAGTTTCATAACCTCGCATTTTATGACTTCTTTCATATTTGGATTTATACGGCGTTGAGGTTGGATTGAATTACACGAATTATCTTCCATTTGGATTTTGTGGGTACAGAAAGATGGGCTTATGCCGTTGATATCAGATATCTGCCAGGAAATAGCTTGACGATGTTTACGTAATACTAGTATGAGCTTATCATTTTGCACTTCAGTCAGGTAGGCCGAAGCTATTACTGGTAGCTTGGAGTCCTTTTCTAAGAAGGCATACCTAAGATGTTCGGGTTGTTCCTTTAATTCCGTGGTGGTGGGTTCTTCATACGATGTTTTGGAAATTCTTTCTTTTTCAAAAACAATGTCTTCGTAGACTTTTTCTTTATACGAAAAATTGAAAGGGGTGGATCTAGTGGACATGGCGGCTTTTTGCAGAGATTAAATTAGAAGAGTAGAGGAAGAACAAAAATCATAGAATTTATTTTCACTTTTAGAATGGCAGTAGGAATATTCTTCACCTAAGGCATCTAAGAAAAAATAAGAGTCATCATTCTCTAGGGTATTCTTAATTGAGGGGGTTATAGAGAAGGTCACTTTATCGTCCCCTACTCGTAGGAAGAGCTTACCATTGCTTACGTCAATGATAGCTTGAAAGGTGGCAAGGTTCAGGGGAACCTCGACGTCTTTTTCGATGTCCAATATGATGAAATCCACCAGGAAGATGAATTTGTAGACTTTGACTAGAACATCCTCCACTATTCCGAACGGGTACTTAACAGATCTATCAACGAGCTGGATACTCATACGTGTGGGGTTGAGGCTACCAATTCCTAACTTCTTGAATAACGAGAGGGGCATTAGGTTGATACTCGCACCTAAGTTAGCTAATGCGTGCTTGACAAAAAGATCACCGAAGAAACACGGTATAGAAAAACTACCAGGATCACTGATATTCTTTGGAAAACCATTTGTCAAGATAGCCGAGCACTCGGTGTTTAATATGACGTGCGATAAGTTCTCTAACTTCTTCTTATTAGTAAGGAGGTCCTTTAGGTAATTAGCGTACTTCGGCATCTGGGAAATTGCTTCATGGAAGGGTAGATTTATGTGGATTTGCTTAAACATTTCTAAGAAGCGGGTATACTGATCTTCAAGACGTTGTTTGTTAAGTTGGGAAGGGTATGGTGGTGTTGGATAATTTTTAAAAATGGGTGGTGGAGCGAGATCTTTTTCTAAAGCAAAGAGCGGAGTGATAACTTCTTTTTCAGCAAGTTGTGGAATATTCAAAATGGGGGCAGAGCCTGCCTCAAGCTCTTCGCTAACCATAGCAGAAACTTGCTTCCCACTCCGAAGAGTTATAGCTTTCGCTTGCTCTTTCGGTTTGGGCTTGGTGTTGGTAGAAGAGACCCGTCGGGTCGCTCAAAAATAATTTTTGTGATTTGTCCTACTTTATTCTCTAAACTTTTAACAGTCTCAGCTAGGGTTCTTATAGTAGCGTCATTAACATTCATATATTTTGAAAACATTTCCTCCAAACTTGGAGGTTTTGGAAAATTTTAAGGTGGTGGTGGTGGTGCAGAGAAATCATTTTGTTGTGGCGGGCGCTATGCGTTTGAGGGATTACTCCATGAAAAGTTCGGGTGGTTCCGTAAAGATGGATTATAACAATTCGGAAAAGCAAAACCCGGAGCAGTAAAATTAGCAACAAAAAAATTATGAAAAGCATTTCTAGGCATATTATTAACATAATCCAATGGTTCGAGAGTAGGAGTTGTAGATTCCCATACCTGAGGGGTGGAGGCAGCAGTCATCTCCATTATCTTTTTTATTTAATACTTCCACTTATAGAGCGAGCTGGGAGACGTTATCTACTTCAAAGATACCTGCAGGTTTGTTCACAACGAAAAATTATTAAGTTTGTTTCATTTGTTATCCTAAATGAGAATGAAGACTTAGCATATAAAGCAATGGACATGTGACTTCTAGATTTATTATAAGTAAGAAAGTAGTTTTTATAACCCTTAAAATAGTAGTTTACCCTTTTAAAAGCATGCAATAGAACTATGCAAAAATGCAATTTTATTTTATATTTAAAATACCTAACATGCATCCTAATATAAATCATTCCCAGAGAGCAAGTATAAAACTAATAGTAGGTAACAACAGTACAACTAACAAGTAATCTAACACAGAAAATTTAAGACTATGGGCGTCAACAATTGACATGAACCCATAGAGAAACTGTCATGTATAATAAAATAACTACCTTAACACTCTGAGGTGGAAACAAACGACCGCGACAACTCGCAGCACCAGAAGCACAAATCTGTCAGATAAACCAGCTACTGCTCTGGACATGAGGCATTCAAAAGAAGAACACCTCAGAAGCAAGCTACAAGTGGTGCAAAAGTATAACAGGAAGACCAACCAACCTTGAAGTGAACGAGGTACAACAAATCTACTGCAACAAAAGTCAGTAGCAAAGCAATAGAAATAAAATAAGAGATCTAGCTAAGCAGGAAAAATTAAACCACAACAGCCTGAACAGAACAGAACATCAAGTATCAGAAGTTCATATATATTATCTTTCTTTAATATCCATATTATTCAGTATTTTAAATGAGACTGATCAGCTCAAAAAGGCATCAACACACCGGCAAGCAAGGGTGTATGATCCTTAACAAAAAAAGAGTACTGTACCGGGAAAAAGTTCCACAACGCGCACAAACCCAGCTAGAAAGGCACTATGCCGAGGGAGAAACTCCAACGCGCACAGACCAATAGCTAAGGTAATGTGCCGGGGATGAAAGTCCACAACGCACACAGACTTAACCATAAGGCATTGTGCCTAGGGAGAAACCCCAACGCGCAAAGACCATCAAAAAATCCTTTAGTTATATATATAATTATTCAGAGTTCTTTCATTATATTTCGACTAACAAGTAAACAGACTATGCCTCGATTTTGACGAGATTTACAACTTAAAAGGGCACTTAACAAATTGGACGTACCGGACGAAATTTCAAAGGGGTTAAACAAATGACTTGGACTAATAGATGAAGATTGTAAAGGTCACACAAGGTAGGGGACGATAAAAACTAACACGACGTATAAGATTTTCTTAGTAAAAAACCAAAACGAATCAGTTAACAACACTTACAACTAAAACAGGGATCATAAGGAGACACTAGCACAAATTGCAATGACGATCCAAACAACACACGTGCTAATGCAGTGACGGATGGCAACAAGGGTTTCATCAACTAAAAACAACGGAAAGCGGCGAGGCTTCTGATAAACTAAAATCCAACGATACGAACGACACTTACAACAAACAGGGTTATAAACATGGTCAAAACGACACATACAATCAAGCAGAGGAGTTAACTATAGTCAAAGCGACGCGACAATCCAATTGATGCGGTGACAATGGATGAAAGGGGTTACACTAGGTACAAAAACTAACATTGGACAATAATTATGGAACTTACGATAAACAAACGTTTTGTTTGGTCAACATGACGAGAAAATCCAAATAACATAACTAGCGAGGCATATAACGCACATACAACACGACTGAGAGCGACAAGTTTTCGACTAGTTTACCCACGACAAACAAATCTACTCACGAGGCAACACACACAAATCTCTAGACGACGACGACTAGCGGAACTCTTGAGCATATTACTCAAATAATAATTGCATTTAACTCTACAATCAGAGGTGAGAACAGTAAAGGAAATGCAAGTAAGCACCACTTACCTCAAAACGTCCGTAAAACGTCCACTCGCGCGCTCTGCTTCGAGGATCGTACGTAAAAACACCATGTCTATGATTCCTGAAATTTTTCGGAGCAAAACGAGGGTTATGTCAAAAGCCCTAGCGCTAAAAATCCACGAAACGAAGAAATCTTAACGCGCACGCGTAGCTCTCGATGAGAGCTTTCCGGATCAATGCTCAGGCGAAGATTTCGAGCTCCAGATCTCCGATGGAGGCAGTGGGAAAGCTCCTAAAAAAGCTCGACGTCGCTTTGGTTCGGCCGTGTGAACAGGGGAAAAAAAGGAGATCGGCGTTCTTTCTGTTAGTCTAATCCTAAGGAAGAATATATATATATATATATATATATATATATATATATATATATATATATAATAGTAATGATATTATAAGTACTAATATTATTAATAGGATGAATATAGGAATAGGAATTCGGTGAGTATTATTTTAGGAATTAATAATAATAATAATAATTAAAGTAATATATTATAAATATTTACTATTACGAAGGGCTAAACGTACACCGTTTCAGACGAAATTCGCATCCTAGGTAAAAGCCGACGGTACGAATCCAACGGCGAAGTCCAAATCGAAATCCGACGAACCTTTCTCGAGATATTAATTTCCAAAGTTTACGGCAAACATAAATTCTACAAAACTTCTGAAATTCGTCGAGGCTCCAGTAATGCTCAGATCACAATGAAACCTGACGAGCAAGTCAAAAATAAATCAATTTAATTTCGTATCGAGAAATTTTTTAATTTCGACAAGAATCCCAAAATTTGGTCGGGTCGACCTAACAGACGCAAAAACGCACTGACGGCGACGCGTCGTCAACTCCACGTTAATGTAACGCCCTTACGTCATTATGACGTCAACACGAGGATTTAAATAATTAACGGAAAATCAGGGGCGTTACAGTCACCCCTCTAAAAAGGAAGTTTCGTCCTGAAACTTGGAACGCAAAATGAAATAAGAGAACATGGAGAGAGATGAGATGCAATTTCGCTAGATAAGATTCCTGACCAAAGAGGACTAGGAGAAAAGCTGAGATGAGATTCTCTCATCACAAATTCTAATTCCCAAATTGCACTCCTGACGTCCTGATTTCTCCTGAGAACTTTAACTATTGGAATGGTTTCCTTCTCAACACACGATCTTGCGTCTCCAGAATACGGACAGACTCCTCAACATACGAGAGATTAGGTTGAAGATGGGGTACTGAATCATGGACGTGCTAATCACTATAAACACACTTTCGCAACTGGCTCAGGTGAAACACAATGTGAACACCAGGGAAAAAAAGCATGCAATTCTGGCCTACAAGCAGGCACATTTATGCACTAACATGAAATGACTTGGGCCAACCCAACCGGGTGCACCCAAGATGCTGCTACAAAAAAACTCATTTCTTTAAATCCTGAACAACTTTCTCTTTGACCTACCATCGTTCTGAAGAAAAACGGAAAAAAACCTAAGGTCAAAACCCCAAACTCCTTGCAAAACTCTGCTAGGAATGCGACCCAAACTTAAAGATTCGCCTTGACACAAAACTCCAAGGCTTACTATGGAATATCACGACCTCATCCCAATACGGTCCTATTATTTTCTCCACCGAGTAACTGGTCAATCAAAACTAAACAATATGGGCAAACTTTATCCATCTATTTACGATAGCTCACACCGAATTTGTGTCTTTGGGGAAACCTTAACGGACAACCAATCCAACTCATAACAATAAATAATTTATTTGAATTATCTATACATCCTAGTGGAATCTAAGTGGTAACGAACGTCAATGTAAAAGTTCGCAATATATTTTATCCTCTATGGCGCGCAGATTCATTTCCCTTTGAGTGAAGATATACTCCAAGCTCTTACGGTTCGCAAAAATCTTACACAACACGCCAAACAAAATAGTCCCAAAAACATCGATGTATAATCATCATTGTATCTTTCCAATTTATATGCATGATGGTTCTCTTCATATATCCTCAATTACCCTAAATTGTTTGCGACGACATTTCTCTTTTGTATCATGACATACCTAGGCTCAATGTACAACTCATCCTCAAATAAATATCAAATTCTTCTACATAAACCAGATTAGGGATGCCAATAATCACAAGAATCATTTCACTAGCTTGTATATCGTCATGTCAATTCTACTAAAATTCTTTATTCCCTTATACGTAAAAATTCTCTTCCAAATCAATCACTTCAGCAATCTTTACTAAGTTCGTCGAAAATTCATCCTTCTTAATATTGTGACACAAAAAGGAGGACCACAACAGTTAATGTTTCAATTGCTTATCTCGGCAAACAGAACTATGCTCTCTTAATCTTTACTGCACAAATCTGATAATACTAAACACGCTCCTCTGCGCTCTTAGAACATATCCAAACATCATCTATATAAAAAAATGGCCACGAGGTGGTCCGAAAATTCTCTTTACACTAAATTCATCGAATCCATTAATGCAGAGGAGACACTCGCTAAACCCAAGGCCGTCACTAAGATTTCAAAATACAGCCCATAACGGGAGCAAAAAGGCAGTCTGTGGAGCATCCGACTCACGGATCCTTCACACACAAGAGTATAAATGGAGGCCAAACCTCAAGAATACAGAACTATCTTGAACATGATTGAACAAATCATCTATCCGCAATGGTGAAAATTTATCTTTATAGTCACCTCATTCAACTTTTTATAATTCATTCCTAATCTTCTAAAGGCATCTCGCATTTGTTCACGAACAGAACTGGGACATTATAGGGCAAGGAACTTGGCCTATAGAAGCCACAAAATGGCAAAACATTTAGCTAGGTACGAAACTATACGAGCTCACGCGGGGTCAAGCGGTAAGGTGCTCTCGCGAAAAGACAAGTATCTGGCTCGAGATATAAAACAAACTCCGCCTCTCTCTCAGGTGGGGAGACCCGGAAAACTAGCCGGGAAAACATCTGGAAACTCTCACACCACAAAACACGCAACACAGTAAGAGCAGTTTCCAGAACATAAATAAAAATGAGAAAAGACTCACAGCCAGTCTCTAAGAATTTACGAGAACGCATCGCCAAATAGCCGGAGAATCCTTATATTTAAATCCAAACACACTCCAGGGTTGGTCAATATCCATCATAAAATCCAGATGTTTATCCCAACAATGGTCTACGACGTCAAAACTAGACTTCTGATCCATGCCCAAAAAATCATACTGAAATCTTCAAAATCTTGCACTATCAACCAACATACCCTAGAAATCCAGTCTAAGAAATGAGATAACTCTTGATATCCTGATTCGACACCTCCAAGTCACCAGAGTGAAATTTAGTACGAAACGAAGCACTAACTCGACCGGGAGTCAAGCGATAACAAGCTATAAGAATTCTAACCATGTACAAGCGGATAACACCAAAATCAACGAATGTGTGCTCATCGGTTATTTATCTTAACCTTCCTATAAATCGCACACAAAATTTCGTTGAAGAGAAATCGAGATATTAAGGAAGGTCCCAACTGGATTAGAGTCTAACCTGAGGTTACCCAAGAAATTTTAGAATTGACACTCCACAACAGATATCGACTCAGGAGCAAATCTCGTTGATTGACCGATCTTACTTTCATACTCAACCAACATAGGAAAATTGCACACCAGGCTGCGGTGTCAAGGTGGAAGCAAGTAATGCCTGCAACTGTGTCTACATTATGACCAACTGCCTTGATAGAGTCTCAAAGTTCTGACACAATTCATCTAACATTGCTTCGATATGAATTACTCGAAGACTCACCCTCAAATTGGGAAATCGTCCCCATTGCAAAACACTTCAGGACCACCTTCTACAAACACGAACAAATGACTCATCAAAGACCTAGCTTATGACACCTAAGCTAGGAAACTCGAATATCCTGACTAAAATCAGATTGGGAACAAACAGATACTTGCTCTTGCTGTTACCTTGCTCTGGGAAAATCATGAAATTATGTTATGCTTCTAACTTATGCTTATAATATGAATGCGTGAATGTTAAGTTTCATGTCAAATCATGTGTGTACATATGTCATCATGTAGATCTTTAACGTGGCACGTGTGCTAATGTTATGTTATGTTATGCATGCAATGCTATGCATTCTAAAAAGGTATTAGTGCATGTTATGAGCGGCGTACACATGCAATATTATGCATCCCATACTACATAATATCACATGTAACGAAAAAGTAAAATGTGCTAATGGGCAACCATGTGATGATGGTTATGCATCCCATACTACGTAACCATCACATGTTGTCACCTATGGTGGATCCATATACAAGCACATATTATGCATCCCATACTACATAATATGCCCCATATACTTCTTATCATGATTATAAGTGTAGTGTTCATGCTTCCATCAAGATCCACTAATGACATATCGGTGTGTGCATGCAATGAAATGATATGATTAGAGTTTTTCTTAAGGGAAAGTTGTTTGACTGGCTTGCCAAACCAACCAACCCTCTTGCAAAACCTCCCTCTGATACCAACTGTCACAACCAATATTTCTCAGTGTTTAAATACTATCAGAGCGAGAGAAAATACGTGATCGTGATGCCACGCCGTGTAGGGGACAACTGCAGACGTTAAGGGAACCCTGTCCTTTCATTTATTTTTATAAAAAGGCTTATGAATTAGGTTTTAAAACATTATTATATTATTAGATCTGCTGACCGTGTCCCTTGGTTTGGTGGATCAACTAGCCCACGAGTGAGAAAGTATAGGTTTATACAGTGGAAAATTATTAAGTTTGTTTCATTTGTTATCCTAAATGAGAATGAAGACTTAGCATATAAAGCAATGCACATATTACTTCTAGATTTATTATAAGTAAGAAAGCAGTTTTTATAACCCTTAAAATAGTTGTTTACCCATTTTAAAAGCATGCTATGAAACTATGCAAAAATGCAGTTTTATTTTATATTCAAAATACCTAACATGCATCCTAACATAAATAGTTTACAGAGAGCAAGTATAAAACTAATAGTAGGTAACAGCAGTACAACTAGCAAGTAATCTAACACATAAAATATAAGACTATGGGCATCAACAACTGACATGAACTCATAGAGAAACTGTCGTGTATAACAAAACAACTACCTCAACACTCTGAGGTGGAAATAAACGGCCATGACAACTCGTAGCACCAGAAGCACAACTCTGTCAGATGAACCTGCTACTACTCTGGACCTGAGGCATTCAAAAGAAGAACACCTCAGAAGCAAGCTAAAAGTGGTGCAAAAGAGTAAAAGGAAGACCAACCAACCTCGAAGTGCACGAGGTACAACAAATCGAATGAAACAAAAGTCAGTAGCAAAGAAATAGAAATAAAACAAGAGATCTAGCTAAGCAGGAAAAATTAAACCACAATAACCTGAACAGAACAGAACATCAAGTATCAGAAGTTCATATATATTATCTTTCTTTAATATCCATATTATTCAGAATTTTAAATGAGACTGATCAGCTCAAAAAGATATCAAAACACCGGCAAGCCAGGGTGTATGATCCTCAACAAAAAGATAGTACTATGCCGGGGAAAAGGTCCAATATGCGCATAAACCCAGCAAAAAAAGCACTATGCCGAGGGAGAAACCCCAACGCGCATAGACCAATAGCTAAGGTAATGTGCCAAGGATGAAGGTCTACAATGCGCACAGACTCAACCATAAGGCACTGTGCTAACGGAGAAACCCCAACATGCACAGACCATCAAAAAATGCTTTAGTTACATATATAATTATTCAGAGCTCTTTCATTATACTTAGACTAACAAGTAAACAGACTATGACTCGACTTTGACGAGATTTACAACTTAAAAGGGCACTTAACTAATTGGACGTACCTGACGAAATTTTAAAGGGGTTAAACAAATGACTTGGACTAATAGATGAAGATTGCAAGGATCACACAAGGTAGGGGACGATCATAAATAATAGGGCACACAAGATTTTCTAAGTCAAACAACCTAAACGAATCAGTTAGCAATGCTTACAACTAAAGCAGGGATCATAAGGAGACACTAGCACAAATTGCAATGACGATCCAAACAACACACGCGCTAATGCAGCGATGGATGACAACAAGGGTTTCATCGACAAAAAACAACGGAAAGCGACGAGGCTTACGACAAACTAAAATCCAACGATACGAACAACACTTACAACAAACTGGGTGATAAACATGGTCAAAATGACACATACAATAGAGCAGAGGAGTTAACTTTAGTCAAAGCAATGCGACGATCCAATTGACGCGGCGACAACGACATGAAATTGGTTACACTAGGTACAAAAACTAATATTGGACAATAATTGTGGCACTTATGACGAACAAACGTTTTGTTTGGTCAACATGACGAGAAATTCCAAACAATACAACTAGCGAGGGATACGACGCACATACAACACGACTGAGAGCGATAAAGTTTTCGACGAGTTTACCCATGACAAACAAATCTACTCACGAGGCAGAACACACAAATCTCTAGACGAAGACGACTAGCGGAACTCATGAGCATATTACTCAAACAATAATTACATTTAACTCTACAATCAGAGGTGAGAACAAGAAAGGAAATGCAAGTGAGCACCACTTGCCTCAAAACGTCCGAAAAACGTCCACTCGTGCGCTCCGCTTCGAGGATCGTCTGCAAGAACACCATGTTTCTGATTCCTTAACTTTTTCGGAGCAAAACGAGGGTTAGGTCAAAAGCCCTAGCGCCAAATATCCACGAAACGAAGAAATCTTTCCGCACACGCGTAGCTCTCGGCGAGAGCTTTCTGGATCAATGCTCGGGCGAAGATTTTGAGCTCCGGATCTCCGATGGCAGCGGTGGGATAGCTCCCGAAAAAGCTCGGCGTCGCTCTGGTTCGACCGAGTGAACAGGGGAAAAAAAGAAGATTGGCTTTCTTTCTGTTTGTCTAATCCTAAGGAAGAAAAGATATATGTATATATATATATATATAATATTAATGGTAGTATAAGTATTAATATTATTAATAGGATGAATATAGGAATAGGAATTCGGTGAGTATTATTTTAGGAATTAATAATAATAATAATAATAAAAGTAATATATTATAAATATTTATTATTACGAAGGGCTAAACATACACCGTTTCAGACAAAATTCGCATCTTAGGTAAAAGCTGGCGCTACGAATCTAACGGCGAAGTCCAAATCGAAATACGACTCACCGTTCTCGTGATATTAATTTCTAAAGTTTACGACGAACATAAATTCTACAAACTTCTGAAATTCGCCGAGGCACCAGTAATGCTTGGATCACGATGAAACCTGACGAGCAAGTCAAAAATAAATCAATTTAATTTCGTATCGAGAAATTTTTCAATTTCGACAAGAATCCCAAAATTTGGTCGGCTCGACCTAACGGACGCGAAAATGCACTAACGACGACGCGCCGTCAACTTCACGTTAACGTAACGCCCTTACGTCATTATGACGTCAACACGAGAATTTAAATAATTAATGGAAAATCAGGGGCGTTACAAACTCTGACACCACCAGAACAATGGCCAAATAAGGCTTCGGATTCTTAGCCTCTAATAGGGTGAAGAATAACCTTGCACCTTCATGAATAGCTTTAAATACTTGGACAACAGACATCAACATCTTGCTCGATCCCTTCAAACTAGAGAAAGTAGTTTCATGACTTGTATTCAACCCCAGTTTGACAGTCTTCAAACTACAATCAATAAAATCACGTTGCTCCGAGAGCCAATTCATGCCAAAGATCACGTCAAACTATACTATCAGCAGTAGAGACGCTACTAAGTCAAAAGCTTGACTTCTTATCAGCACCTTAACGCAACAGATTTTATCCGCATGCATTAAAAACCCGTTAGACAGCAACACATCCAACTTATCCTTCTCCATATACGAAGGCACTATGATACGTGATACGAATTCCTCGAATAGGAACGATTGTGAATCTCCTATATCAAATAGTGCTCGAGCTGGACAGTCCATGACTACGACAAAGCTTAAAACATGACAGTCTCACGGCCAAAGCATAAGGCGCAAGGTATACAAGGTATTATGGCTAAAATCTAACACATACCGATCACTACATCGCCTTGCTTGATGACCTCATATTGGCCAAGGTTGTAGACTCATAGTTGGGCTGGAGCTTGATGGGATGCGGTTGATTCCATCGCCTCCCCTTTCTCAGCATAAGATGTTCCTACCTTCTCCTCTGACTTGCCACTCCAACAGTCGCGGGCTCTATGACCCGGTTTGCTATAGTTATAATAAAGGATTGGGCCTCCTCACCCTGACGTTGCTCCATAAGTAATGGTTGAAGTTGTCGGTCCAGAAGTTTTGGGCTTCTTGAACCACTTCTGATGCCAAGACTTCAATGAACTTGGAACTTTAATTTCAGACCTTTTCATAGCCAAGTTCATCTTACCTTGAGTCCTATTCACCTCCTTCTCCAGAGACTAGGATGTATTGACCAGTGTCAGAAAACCCTGTGTCATAGGACCTGAAAGTTGCAACCTCAGATCGTCACGCAGTCATTCATAGAATCGGTTGGTCTTGCGCTCCTCATCAGTAAAAATAGAGCCAACATATATGCCCAATCTTGTGAACTCATGCAGGTAGTCATCCATGCTACTATCACCCTACGTCAGTCTCTGAAATTGATTTTCCATTACTATTTTATATGCTATCGGGATGAACTGAGCCAGAAATAGTCTCGAGAACTCCTCCATTGAGATATAAATGAGTTGTCTCCCAGTAAAGTGATGCAGCTCTAACTCATCCCACCATAACCTTTCTTCACTATTCAGAAGGAAAGTGGCTATTGTAACCTTCTACTACTCTTTGGTCTTTGTTGCTATCATGACTCTCTTAATCCTAGAAAGCCAGTCCTCAACTTGCATTGGGGTTTCAGTCCCTAAGAACACTGGTGGATTAAAGCTCATAACATGCTTCAGCTTCTTTTCAGTCACTCTCCTTTGCACTATGGGCTATGCAGCTACATGATCCACCACTATAGGTTCCGCTGCGCCAAGCGATACGCGACCTAATCTAGGAGCAGGGGGCTGCACTTGCCTCACTGGTTGGGCATTGATCATAACAAACATTGCTTCAGCTACCATTCGTATGGTCTCAACAGAAGGAGGGGTCACATGTGCGTCATTAGGCGCACTACTCTCAAAAGAGTGCTGACGTTGTGACTGCTCCGCACCACTCCTAGTCACCTAAAATCGTGAAAACACTCAATTAGACGACATGCAAATTTCCCAAAACACAATTATAGGAACACACATGTTCCTCAAACATGTGTTTTTTCATTCCTAAGTGGACATTCATGGGTTCTTTTCATATTATAATGGTAACGCACAAACATGTGCTCACCAACCCTCAAAAGAATTCGCCCACGCATTCGAATAAGGAAGACTGACACCAGAGTCTGATACCAACTTGTAACACCCTCATCCGTCACATAGCATATAATAGAAGGTCCGGTCGGGGCCCGACGCTATATACTACGGACAGTTAAAGGAGTTACCAATTGAAACCATAATCCATAAGTGCGCATTCTAATACAGAGTGCATTCTAGAGGAAGTAATTTAAGGGTTTAAAGGAACCCAACCAATTGAATTTCCACTAACACAAAAGTAGGAATGATAAACAAAATACAAAAATAGTATTGTCCTTAAGGCCTTACATTATTCAACTTAAATAAAATTGTCTTGCATACATCGACATGCAGGCCAACCACACATGAATGATAAATTAAATGAGTAATTCGCTTTGGCCTTCAAGGGCAAGCTTAGCAATCCTGGGCTTTGGCCCGCTATTTCCCGCTTGGCTCGGCTGCACCTGCATGAAATAATCTACCTCAAAGGTGGCAAATAATAGTAACAATCAACATTAGCCGACCAAATTATAATGACCCCACCCCTCATCCTAGGTGGCGATGCTCCTTCCCTGCAGGCATTAGTATAATCAAATATTGGTATCCAAAACGTGCAACTTAAGCACCACTCACCATAGACGTAGGCACTGCTGACCACACTCCCCGTGCACAGAGGGCACATTATCGATGTACCAGAATTCCCAAGGTCCTACCTCCGTTCTCAGCGATAGTTAGCATAACTTGAGCATTATCTAGTCTTTTTGGGCCGAAGCCAAATACTCGCCTCTCTGGCCACGACAAAGTCACGGTGATCCCCCGGATACTCATTGACTCACTCCAAGTTGAACAACATTGGGAAGGGTACAGTTCAGCTCTTTCCTGTTGCTCAAACCATTGGGAGAACCAAGCAACGATGCGGGTTAGCCTCCCCTTTCCCAATCGTACAAATCATAATCTCGTTATGATTGTAGGCCTGCACTCACGACAACCAAAGCTAGGCAAAACAGGCTCATTGCTCCACAATCTGGACTCCAGGTCCACAAGGAACAGGAATCTCAAAGCACTAGCCTCCAGTTCACTTCGAGACCAGCCTTGCAAACAACACAACGCTCACTGGGAGCTACCGCCGGCGGTATCACTACCTCCGCGCGGTAGGGGACATACTATCGAGTCTTCCCCCTTTCTTTGGGTGTTTTCCTGGAGACCACCTCCAATACTCTCACTACAGCCATCTGCATACCCCGTGACCCCGAAATTTACGCAATTTCCACGGAGTCTTCTCTGACATATAAAACATACAGACATCACCAATCAAGAATAACTTGTCTAGATGGGCTTCACACAACATGCCTATTTCGTACTTCGATTCTGAATCTAAATGCAACACTATGGGGATACACAGATCTTCCCATTAGGAGAACCAATTCCACGTGTTCATGGAGCGTATACCCTCACATGCCAAAAAGAAGGACATTACATGTCCAAGGAAGAGAATCATTACCCTAAAAGTCCGTTTTGGCACCATAGGAGAGATTTTAGCCGGATATTAACGACTGCTTCGGCTTTGCCTCCATAGATCCGAACTTGTCTCGCGAATCCACACTCTAAAACTCCAACTTCGGCGAGATATCTTTTGGACGAAGCTCTTTGTTCCTTCACCCACCCAACCCTAAAAATCCAAAAGAAATGAAGAGAAAACGTCTCTTCCAACACTATAAACTGAGCTACCGCCGTGCTTCAACGCCTCAGTTTATGTGCCACCGCCTAGACCCTCCAATAACAGGCCCACACGTGACAACACTATTATAGAAAAGCTATCTCCGCGCAATTGGATGCTACCTCCATGTGGTAACTAGCGTCGATTATGACATGACCGCTACCGCTAATGCCATGCGATAGCTGCTACCGCCGCACAGTAGTAACTCGAGACCTTTGCTGATTAAATTGCCTAAGCTACCACCAGCGGTATGTGGTATCTTCCCAAGAATCCTGCCCCTAAACACACAACGTTGCTGCCGCGCGGTAACCCTACCGCCGGGTGGTATCTCCCAGAACCCAAATTCCTGCTCGAGAGATTGGGGCGTTACAAGAATGAAGTGTTTTATTGAAAAAACTGTAGATGGGTCAAATTCCTAGTTCTCTATTGACAACAGTCTTTTGTTGAAGGACAGTCGGTTGTGCATCCCAAATGTTAGCAAATTACGAGAGGAATTGATGTATAAGGCTCACATTACAAAGTACTCAATCCGTCAAGGGAGCACAAAGATGTACAAGGATATGAAGAAGCTTTTCTGGTGGCCAGTTATGAAAAAGGACATAGCTCTTTATGTGGTGAAGTGCCTTACTTGTGCCCTAGTAAAGGCCGAATGTCAGAAGCCCGATGGTTTTCTAAAGTCATTACTAACACTGAAGTGGAAGTTAAACAACATATCGATGGATTTTGTGCATGGTTTATCAAGATCGCAGAGAGGGAATTATGCCGTTTGGGTGATCACCGACCGATTGACAAAGATGCCACACTTCATTCTAAACAGGAGGGATGATTCAGTGGAAAAGTTGGCAAAGCTTTATGTTGATCAGATAACACGAATGTACGGTGTGCCCCATAACATTGTTAGTGACCGAGATGGGCATTTCATGTCAACTAATTGGAAACTCATTCATCAATTATTGGGTACCAAGCTAAAATTCAACATGACCTTTCATCCTCAGACGGAAGGTCAGACCGAGAGGGTAAACAGAATGATGGAAGATATTCTTTGCATGTGCGCCTTTGATTTTGGGAAGAGGTGGGAGGACCATCTCTTTTTGATTGAGTTTGCCTACAACAATAGCTACCAGACAAATATTCAGATAACTCCTTTTCAGGCCTTATACAGTAGGAAGTGTCGTACTCAATTGGCTTGGGTAGAAATGGGTGAATCAAAGTTATATAAGTATAAAGACATTGAAGATGCAAATTCAATGAAACGGTAGATTCAATAGCATCTATTGATTGCACAAGATAGGCAAGTAAAGTATTATAATGACAAACACCGAAATGTGGAGTTTGCGGTGGGTGATTTGGTGTATCTCAAGATAAAGTCGTTCAAGGGTGTATCTAGATTCGAAGCTTGAAAAAGCTAAGTACGAGATACCTTGGGATGTTTGAAATCATTGAGCGGGTTCGTGAAGCTACCTATCGACTGATTCTTTCAACTAGACTCAGTGCTTTGCACGATGTGTTTCACATATTAGTGCTGTGGAAGGCTGTGGAAGAGCCTTCAAGTGGTTGTTGCGGATCAAGTGCCGGTCAATAGTGGGTTGATGATGAAAGTCAAGCCCATTCGAATCTAAGACACGGAGGTCAAGCGATTGCAGAAAAAGAGATCAGAATTGTCAAAGTCCATTTGGACAACTGTGGCCATGAGGAGATGTAATGTGAGTGCGAGCAGACCATGCGAGAAGAGTTTCCTGAGCTGTTCCATTGAGGTACATTTTAGATGTTTTGTACTTCTATGTTGTTTCCTGTTAAGTGTAATTTCGAGATGAAATTTGTTAAAGGAGGGGAGATTTGTAATGCCCTAAATTTCCTGAAAATAACAGGAAGTTGTGATGGAGATGATGACCCACGACATGTTGATGATGGTGCCGACATGCTTACAGAAGATCCCTCGTTATCTCCAATCAAAGACTTGCGGCGCTGCGAAAACATTATTGATCGACGATACAAACTCCGCGCTCGACGCAAGACTTCCTATTGACCTTTTTATTGCTTATGTCAATTTTATTGTTGTTTATTTATTTTAAAATCTGGGCTATATTTATCAAGATTGTTTTTTTTTAGTTTGGACATGTTATGTTTTAATTTGGGTTGCATATAGCCCTGACTTTTGTTGGCCTTATATAAGGCCATATGTTGTAAGAATTTTCATTGATTGATGGTTGAAGCATAAAAAAATTTGAATTTGAGTTTTCCCCCTCTTTTGCTCCTCCTCCTAGCCGCCGACCCCCCTTCCTCTCCATAGAAAATTCGGCCACCTCTCTCCCCTCACCCGAACCCCACATCTCTTCTCAACTCCAACTCCCCTTTCTCCTCTCAAACATATTACCCGACGAAGGCTACACTAACTCCCTTCCCCTTGAAGATTTCGGCCAACCTAGGAGTTCCTCCTTGGTGGATTTCGGCCAAGGTACAAGGACCTCTGTGGTTTTGTGGAACCATCTCCAGCATGAAGCAAGGAAGGCGAACGAGTTTCTCTCCATTTGGCGCGACTCCGGAGGATCCATAGAAGAGCAAAACTTTTATCGGAACATCTTCCGATTGGGTAACGAAATTTCTACCTTTGTGAGATTCTCTCTCTAGATTAATCTTGTGGTGGTTTACTTTGGCGTTATTTGCGAAATTTTGATTTAATCAAGATTTTAGATCCAATCGATTTTGTTGTTTCTCTTGATCATTTTAAATTTGCGAGGGTTGGCTGACATCATTTTCTTTTTTTTGGGAGATATCTACCTTTTCCAAATCGTTATTTTTCGGTGAATCACTTTTGGTACAATACATGCTCGACCGAATCGGGTATACCCCTTTCTCTTGAGAGGATATTAGCTTATAGCTTCTATTAGATCTCCAAGGGTGTGGCGAACCTCTACGTTAGCATCAGAATAATAAAATCGCAAAATTGGGTGTGCTGCGTTTTAGTTTGTGCGAGTGTAGAATTAGAATGTGAGAGAACGATTCAGTGTTGTTTTTCCATGGCGTTTCGTCGGGGGATGAAGCTTGCATCAATTTGGTATCAGAGTTAGGTTCGTGGCAATTTCTTAATTGACACCATCCTTTTTTCTTAAGACGTCAACACGCACTTGTCTAGCAGGTTTCGTTGATCAAAAAATATAAAATTGTTTTGGTCTGCCTCTAGCAGCCTAAAATTTTCATTTTTTCTGCAAAAAAATCCAAAAAAATTCTGGTAATTCTCCATCCATTTAGCAGCAAGAAAATAAAAAAATATTTTATTTTTATCTAGTTTTGTTAGAAAAAATATATTTTATAAATTTGTCCATTTAGGCCATTCCTCCATCTTTGCATGCGCACTAGACTAAGCAAGGAGTATACCCCCTCTTTCTCCACTATGGCGGACGAACGGGATTTTGGTCATGGTATGACAATGATTGATGAACTCTGCCAGGAGTTCACTGATCAGTTGATAGCCATTAGAGAGACGGTTCAAGAACTAAGATTAAATCAAGAGGCTCCCCATAATCCTGCAGCCTACCCAAGTCACAACCCGCATTTTCTCCGAATATAAGAATTATCAGAGTAAGAGAAAACACGCGTCATGATGCCACGTCAAGCAGGGGATAACTGCTGACGCTCAGGCAAAACCAACCACAAACTTTATGCAAGAAAATCCTGTGTTTTATGAATAGAAAATCAGTTATATTTAGAGACCGTATCCCTCGGCTCAGTGGACCACCTAGTTCACAAAAGAAAAACTATATTTATACGCTGCGGAAAAATACTTTATTTAGGTTTGACATCCTAAAGAGCGCATAAGAGTTCCAAGAGAACCACTCATGCTATGCAAGACCCTACATTTAATTTATATAATATATAAGAAAACGGTCTTTATACGTGATTGAGAAAATAATGATTAAGTTTTATAAAACATGCTGATCATGAACTTTATATATAATAATAGTTATAGTTTAAAAATAATTAGCAACCTAGCATAAATTTTTCTCAAAGCAAGTAGACTATCTCCAGAAAACGGTAGCAGCATAAGTAAAATATCCAGTACAAGGTAAAAACTACCAGTGGGCGCCAACAACCTGACACGAACCCACTGTCTCATATGTATGTCTGTAAGAAAGTACTGAAAAACTACCTCAATAACAAGGTAAATGGAACTCCAAAGTCCGGGAGTCCACCAGCAACACCACTGCCTCAACTAGCCACCAGACCGGCTACAGCCCAGAACCTGAGGCATTCCAAAGAAAAATAGAATACCTCAGCAAGCAAATCAAGGTAAAAACAACTGCATGTAGGAGTCAACCAAAAGGAAGGAGTAACTGAAAAACATGCAGTAGAAAGAGTCACAAATGTCCGAAAACAGGACAACAGGAAAAAATGCACCACGTGCAAGAAAACAGCAACAACCCAACCCAGGAACAACATCCTGCAGGGCCTACTAGGCTACCAAGAGCCAAAAGTGCTGCAAACCACCAAGGAAGAAACTTCTAACACCCTAAACTGTGGGAAGTGGTAGTAGCAGAAACAACAACGAGGAACCGGATCGGAGACAAACTCAGTCCCCCATCCACCATGTCCAAGTAAACAAGCTTGAGGGTCAACACGTGAAAGCACAAGGCACCTTTCACCCACACATGCCCAGCCCGTACCTGGAGCAAGAAAAACAAGAGTGCCCTTGGCTAAATCACACAACTCCACCCTCCTAAAGAGCTAAAAACCACCACTATTAACCACGACCCATGATTCGGCCTCCAAGAATGTAAAGAAACGGCCGACAAGATAACCCAGCAACACAACAAGAAAAAATAAAACCACTCGGGAACAAAATCAAGGTAAAGAAGAGGGTTGAAAAGAATCAACACGACAAGGAATTGAGTGAGACCCACTCAGTGCCTACCTAAACCTTGACGTTGAGTGAGCTAGCCTCACTCAATGCCAAAACCAAACTCTAACAACAATCCCACTAGGGTAAAACGGAGCTCGACGATCGTCAGTCGGAGGTCGACGATCGTCGATCGGCAAAAGGCCAGAAAGAAGCCCGGCGATCATCTTCCTGGAGGTCGACGATCGCCGAAGGCTAAAAGGCGAGCGAAGCTCGACGATCTTCCTCCAGGAAATCGTCGAGCGCTGATCGGCTATCAGACAAGAGCTGAGCTCGATGTTCACCTCCCAGAAAACATCGAGCATCGAACAGAGCTCGACGTTTTCCCCCTGGAAAAGCGTCGAATGGAGTTCGACGATAGTCGAACGACATAAGGCAGAAGCAGCGATCGACGATCTCCATCCAAAGATCGACGATAGTCGAATGACTCTAGACAGCAGAAAATTCAGTACTCGAGTAGTTGCTTCCTACTCGTGTATCTTAAATCCCTGCACTCGAGTAGTTACCTACTACTCGAGTAAACCAACACCAGCACTCGAGTATCTCGAATCCACTACTCGAGTAATTCACGCTCCCTACTCGAGTAGTTACCTACTACTCGAGTACTCCAAGGCTAATACTCGAGTTAATGCCTTCTACTCGAGTACCTCAAAGCCACTACTCGAGTATCCTAAACCACTACTCGAGTACCTATTATCACTACTCGAGTATCTCATAGCCACTACTCGAGTATCCTAAACCACTACTCGAGTAATACACTAAACAAATTCGGGAAAATCACCCCCCTCTCCTAACACTCCCTCTCGGCTACACCCAACCCAGAGCAAATATCTGAGCAAAGATAAACGGCATCACGCCGGCAAAGTTGGGTTCCAACAACATAAGTAGGGGGGGTTCAATAGGAAGAACTAATTCCTATAGTTAGCAAGAAAAATGAGAACAACAAGGCCTCTAACTTGGGCTAATAGGGATTTCAATTTCAACAAGAATAATCAAAAAGAAACTTGGCAAGAGCAAGAATACCACTTGCCTCAACTTTAAGCGAAGCTTGGACGACTCTCCTCCTCTTCACACGGAACAAACAGCCGCAACACCTAGAATTAATCTCACGGCCATCAATGACGAAAACTCCAAAACCGAAAACCCAAATCTCATCAAAACTCCACGAAAAATCGAATATCTTACCGTCGAAACGAAGATCTCGGAGAGAGCAAGACAACGCCGTTTTCGGAATCGAATTCCGTCCACGAACAAGCCCGAAATCGCCGACCGAAGGAGGTACAGGACGGGCGGTTTTCTCCTCTGTTTTCCACGAACAAGGCAGCGACAGTTTCTCTCTCAGGAAAAAGAAGAAGAAGTGGGCCGCCACTTCTTAAGAAAGGCTTTTATATGAAAAGCTAAACACCGGTTCAGCCTAAAAATCGAACCCTAACGCCTAATCACTTAATTACAATTAAGAAAATTCCATAAAGGAATAGCCAAAATATGGCTGCCACCAAGGCAAGGCAATAACTGCCCAAATAAATTCTCCAGCAGAATTTATTAATCGGCCAAAACCGAAGGGCTACAGGACAAGCCAAATCAATTTAATTAATTGATCACAAATACTATTAACACACCAAACGACACGAAAACCGAATCACCTCAGAATTCGACGAAATTCGTACCGTAGCTAAATACCCATGCTACGAACACAACGGCGAAGTCGAAATTAACTTTCGACGAACAGAACTCGAGTTATACCCAAATAAAGCCAAACACAACCATCCCCCCGAGAGGCCACACCGGGTCACCCAAAACGACTCGGCTTGCTAGGGAGATCTTGCCAACAGGCTACCAAATAGGGCACTGAGTTCTAAGGAGCTAAACCATACTCCACACATGGCACAAGCCACGGAAACGCGTCATCGTAACGCCAACGTGAATAATAAAAAAAATTGCAGGAAAAAATCGGGGGTGTTACAGTCACTCCCCCTAAAAGAAAGTCTCGTCCCGAAACTTTGCGCACAACACTCC
The DNA here is from genome assembly GCA_039513925.1 of Platanthera zijinensis. Classification (NCBI taxonomy): domain Eukaryota; kingdom Viridiplantae; phylum Streptophyta; class Magnoliopsida; order Asparagales; family Orchidaceae; genus Platanthera; species Platanthera zijinensis. The sequence goes on from CM077096.1 coordinate 119,295,758, forward strand.
TACTAAAGAAGGAAAAGCAACACATAGGAGTTACAAGAAGGAAAAACATACCGATCAAATCAACGAAATAGGTGAGGGTAAGCCCTCCTCATAGCCGACTCTAACTCCCAAGTCGCGCTTTCCAAATCCTGATTTTTCCAAAGAACTTTAACCATCGGTATGGACTTCTTTCGCAGCACACGCTCCTGAGTATCCAAAATACGAACTGGCACCTCAACGAAAGAGAGGTTGGGCTCCAACTGGGGCACAACGTCCAAGAGCTGCCCACTGCTGCGCACACACTTCCGCAATTGGCTAACATGAAAAACATTATGCACGCCTGAAAAGTTCGCTGGCAAATCCAATCTGTACGCTGACACACCAATCCGTTCCAAAATCTCAAACGGGCCCACATACCTTGGGTCCAACTTCCGATTCTTACCAAATCTCTTAACACCAACCATCGGGGAAACTTTGAGGAATACAAGGTCCCCGACGGAAAACTCCAAAGCAGATCTACGCCGATTGGCGTTCTTTTCATATCTCTCCTGGGCTATACGAAGCTTCTCCCTAATAAGCTTCACAGCGACTTCCATATACTCAAGCGCATCTGGACCCAACAAAGGCCTCTCGCCAGCCTCAGCCCAAAACAACGGAGTCCTACAACGCCTCCCATACAAGGCTTCGAACGGAGCCATCTGCAAACTTTCCTGATAACTATTGTTGTAGGCAAATTCCATAAGTCGCAGCCGCTCATCCCACGCCCCACCGTGGTCTAAAATATAGCACCGGATCATATCCTCAACAATTTGGTTCACCCGCTCCGTCTGCCCATTGGTCTGCGGGTGGTATGCAGTAGAATACCTCAGATTTGTACCCAAACCCTCCTGCAGACTCTGCCAAAAATGAGAAGTAAACCGGAAGTCTCGATCAGAAATGATGCTAACCGGCACACCGTGGAGTCGGATGAATTCATTCAAGTACAACTCTGCTATCTTCTTCATCGGGTAATCAATCTTATAAGGCACGAAGTGAGCGCACTTCGTCAATCTATCCACTATAACCCAAACAGAATCAAATCCTCTCGGGGATTTTGGTAAACCCGTAATGAAATCCATAGATATACTTTCCCACTTCCAAGTCATGATCTCTAGCGGAGTCAACTTACCACCAGGCCTTCCATGATCGGCCTTCACACGCTTGCAAGTGTGACACTCAGCAACAAATCTGGCTATATCTCCTTTCATACCATACCACCAGGCAATTTGCCTTAAGTCACGGTACATCTTCGTAGATCCTGGATGGTAGGCAACGCTTGAACCATGAGCCTCACTGCAAATCATCCTCCTAATATCCCCAACCGCGGGAACGCAAAACCTGTCGCGGTACTTCAAAGTACCCACATCATCGATAGCAAAATCGGGCAACTCTCCCTTCTCAGTCCTGGTGAAAAGGTGCATAAGATCAGGATCGTCCTTCTGGTGCAGCCTAGTCAAAGAAATCCAGGACGGCTCTGCCACTGAAAAACTACTCTACAAACTACAGCATCCCACTGATATATCCATAAGGAGGAACTCCTCCACTAAACGATCGGCGGAGAGGTTAAATATCTTTCCCGTCTTTCGGCTCAGGGCGTCAGCCACTACATTGGCCTTGCCCGGATGATACTGGATCTTCACATCATAATCAGCCACATATTCCAACCACCGCCGCTGACACAGATTCAACTCCTTCTGCGTGAACACGTACTTCAGGCTCTTATGGTCAGTGAAGATCTTGCATTGAGCCCCATAAAGTAGGTGTCTCCACAGCTTCAAGGCATAAATAACCGCTGCAAACTCAAGGTCATGCGTGAGATAATTCTTCTCATGAGTCTTCAGTTGCCTTGACCCATAGGCAATTACCTTTCCATCTTGCATCAATACGCATCCCAGACCTACATGCGAAGCATCCACGTAGACATCATAATCTACTCCCTCAGTAGGCAGGGTCAGAACGGGAGCAGTGCACAATCTCTTCTTTAGCTCTAGAAAAGCCTCCTCACACTTTTCGCTCCAAACAAAAGCCACATTCTTTTGAGTCAACTTGGTCAAAGGTGCGGCTAGGGAAGAGAAACCCTCCACAAATCTCCTGTAATAACCATCCAACCCTAAGAAACTCCTTATCTCCTTAGGTGTACTCGGTCTACTCCAATCCATCACTGCTGCAATCTTTTCTGGATCGACCGAGATCCCATCCTTATTCATCACGTGGCCTAGAAAAGAAACCTGAGGCAACCAAAATTCACACTTGCTCAACTTGGCGAATAACTTGTGGTTCCTCAACTCTGACAGAACCAAACGCAAATGCTATTCGTGCTCCTCAGCACTGCGAGAATAAACTAACACATCATCAATGAAGATCACAACGAACTTATTGAGGAAATCCTTGAACACCCAGTCCATCATATCCATGAAGGCTGAAGGTGCGTTGGTCAGACCAAACGACATCACCAAAAACTCAAAGTGTCAATGCCTCGACCTAAACGCAGTCCGTGGAATATCCGCCTCACGGATCCTGAGCTGATGATATCCAGAATGAAGATCGATCTTGGAGAACACCGTGCTACCACGCAACTGGTCAAACAAATCATCGATCCTCGGCAGAGGGTACCTGTTCTTGATAGTGACCTTGTTCAACTCTCTATAGTCGATGCAAAGCCGCATCGACCCATCTTTCTTCTTTACAAACAAAACAGGAGCACCCCAAGGCGACGAACTCTGCCTAATAAACCCCTTAGCCAACAGCTCATCCAACTGAACTCGCAACTCCTCCAACTCACGAGGGGCCATCCAGTACGACGCTTTAGCAATAGGATGCGTACCCGACTCTAAATCAATAACAAACTCAACATCCCGATCAGGAGGAGGACCAGGAAGATCATCAGGAAAAACATCGGTGAAACCATGAACAATAGGAATCTCTTCCAAGCGTGGTACGCTAACAGCGGCTCCCACTGCCGAGACTAAACAAACACAACAACTAGAAAGAAACAACCTCTGAGCACATACTGCAGAGATGACAGGAAAATCCTGACACAGAATAGCATACACGCTGCCAGGCTGACCGTCATCTCTGATGAAGTCCAAGTTCTTTACTTTGCACTGAATGACCGCATCATACCGAGAGAGCCAGTCCTTGCCCAAAATGACATCGAAGTCCTCCAGATCAATCATCTTCAGATCCGCCTTCGCAAGAAAGTCCCCCAACAAAACCGGGCAATCCAAAATGCCCAAATCTGACAACACAGATTCACTAGAGGGAAACTTGACACGGAAGGAATCCCGAACACGATCTAGAGTCAACCGATGACGCTCTACAAAGGCTCTAGCCACGAACGAGTGGGTAGCGCCGGAGTCAAACAGAACACGCGCCCAACGGTTCTTCACCTTAAACTTCCCTATAGAAACACAAACTAAGGAACTACCACAGCAATACCACAACACTCTAGCAAATAAAACTACCAGGCTAGAAAAACAACAATCAACTAACCTGAAATAACCTGGGTCGAAGTCTGAGCCTCCTCGGAAGAAATCACGTTCAGCTTCCCTTTTCCCTTGTCCACACGCGAAGGTGGAGGTAAGGCCTATAATGGAACTGCAGGAAGAACTGACTGAACCTGAGGACACCTAATGAGCGCCGCAAAAGAGAGACCGACTGTGGGTGGTTCGATGATGGTCTGATTCCGCGGGCCGAGTTAGAAGATCGTGTTTTCTAACGAGAGGAGGCAAGTGCACCTATCGCGTAGTACTTGGTATTCTCCCGAATACCGAGGTCGTATTGTTCTCGGGTACGCGTTGATTATATCTACTCTTCCAGGAACACTATTATCTTACTAACAGTAAGGTGGGGTTTTTTTACTAAGAATAAAAAGGGAAAGAAAGCAGGAAATTTTCTAAGCTAGTTCGATGACGGGTTAACGTTCGACATCGAATCGAATTAAGACTAAAATAATTCTTAATAATTATTGAACTTAATTTTTAAATTAATAAAAGGCACTTGGCCGTGGAGGTTCCTAAAATATGAGCACACCTATCTCTAGGTAATATCGCTCACCTGAACATTAAGACTATTCGACCGATTGTTAGACCGACGAAGGATTCCTCTTAATGCCCGCTTTACGCTAAGAACCCCGCTATTGGGTGGGGAACCCAATCCGGTAGAAATACGCTTGTCCTCTTTCGAGGGTATGTACGTAATTCTATTTACCCAAGGGGGATCGGTCCATACGTGCGGTCTCTCGGCATTGCGTATGGATAACGGAAATAGAGCCCACAAATCGATTATGTGGTCCTACGTGTCGTTGACCCGGGGCAAACCTTAAGTCCTTAAATTAAAATAAAAATAAGTTCTTTAATTATTTCAAATCATTTTATATGTCCCAATGCTCTTCGATGCCGAAGGCTAAAAGAGATTAGCCACTCATCGGAATGGGGACGGCTTTATGGTTTTTAGTTGAGCGTGAGTTGAATTTAAGAACTAAACAGTTATAAGAGGAAACATAGAAAAACAAGACATTTAGATAAATTGAAGAAAGAAAGCAAATTGGTGCAGGCACTCACGCACACTTCAAAACCATAAATAAAGTAAATAAAGCAAGTCCTACTCGAATGAGTAGGCGGGAAATAAATGCAAGTACAAGTCCTACTCAAAACTGAGTAGGCGGTAAATGAAAACACGCCATTGACTCTTAACGAGTAGGCGGAAATAAATGCACACACGCACGCACTCTACATAATTGAAGAAAGCGATAAAAGAAAGCAGTAAGAAAGCTGAAAATTGCAAGTCCTACCCAAACGAGTAGGACTGAAGAAAGCAGTAAATGCGAATCCCGACTTAAGCGAGTGGGCGGGGGTAAATTAACCTCATACACGCACGCACTCTACATAATTGAAGGACAAAAAATAAATGTTACCTAAAAATTAAAATTACAACTTTTCTACCATTATAATTTGCCAAAAACAATTAAAAAGATGAAATAAAAATTAAAGAAGCAAAAATATTTTGAAGACTAAAGTTAAAACAAGGTTGCTAGAAAATCAAAATAATTATATTTTCATTCTTAGAGTTTTACAAAATTGATGAAAAAGTTGAAATAAAAATAAAAGAACAAAGGGGGTTTTACAATCCTAAAATAAAGCTAAATAAAAAAAAATCAAAATCACTTTAAAACCTCTTTCATAACACCCATAAGAATGAAATTATAAAGATTTTTAAAAGACCAAAAAAGTGAGAAAATTTAACATTATAACATTTCGAAATTTGAAATAAAAACTAACAGCAAAATTTATATCAATAACATAGCACTTTTGCATACTAATTGAAGAACAAGGATGAACGTAAGAAAAAAAAAGGGAGAAAGAGAGTGAGCCAACCCGTAAGAATTTTTCATTCCATGTAAGAGAGAGAGAAAAAAAACACATTTTATTTATGAAGAAAAACTATTACAAGCTATTACAGAGCTAAGATAAAGCTATAAAAAAAACATAAAAAAAGAGGAGAGAGAAAGTTCTCCTTACAGTGGAATGAAGAACGCCAAGGCAACCCACAAAAAGACAGCAAAATGGCTCAAAAAATGTGAATGGGAAAAAGCTTACAGGAGGCTTTTATTTATAAACAAAATTAACATTAACGTGTTTGACTTTGCAATCTTCGGTCATCCGCCAGCAGGCCTCATTCTGGAAGGAAGGGAAAGGCCACGTATTTATCAGTTGGCAAAATTTGATCTTATCCCTTCGGGTTCGACTATAGTCGAACGGCTGAATTGTTGAGCTCGACGATCTGCTGGTCGACTATCTGGCGGCAGTTTTGTGTTCGATTATCCGGCAGCGGTCGACTATCGTCGAGTAGTTCTGTTTGATTGTGGTCGACGATCTGGTCGACTATTTTGAAACGGTCGACTATCTTGCTGGATTGACTGGTCGACTATTTTGAAACGGTCGACGATCTGGAAGCGGTCGACGATCTGGAAGCAGTCGACGATCTGGAAGCGGTCAACGATCTGGAAGCGGTCGACGATCTAGAAGCGGTCGACGATCTGGAAGTGGTCGACGATCTGGAAGCGGTCGACGATCTGGAGCGGACGACGATCTGGAAGCGGTCGACGATCTGGAGCGGCTGAACTTGTCAGAAAACTATTTTTTTTCTGCAAAAAAAAAAAATTAGAAAAACAAAAAAAGTTAAGTTAGAAATAATTTTACAAAAAAGAAACATATTAATTAGTAAAACAAATTAGAAAAGTCAAAAAATAAACAAAAATGACTTTAATAAAATATGAAAATATAGGTATATTTATAACTCATCAACACCTCGATTTGATGTGACCCTTCTGCCCACACTGAAAGCAGACTCTATCCTTGGTCCAACACTGGGCCGAATCATGCCCGGATCGCTTACAAACTGAACAGGAGACATCTCTCCTAGGAGCACCCTAAATCGCATGGACCTGCTCCTTCTTCTGAGCTGCTGACCTCTTAAAACATTTCTCAACAGGGTGGCCTGACCGGCCACAGAAACTGCACACTACTCTGCTCCTCTTTCTTGGAACAGCATCGGGTACCAGGGGCTTCTTCACCCTCGACAGACTTTCTGTTGTCCTTTCTCATCTGCTGGCCTCTGCTCTTTGCCATCTCAATAGCCTCCACCTTCAGAGCAGCCTCTACAACTCCAGCATAAGTCACTGACCCATAAGCACTGGTCAACTGCTGCACCTCGCTCCTCAAACCACCAAGAAATCTCTTAACCCGATCAGCCTCAACGCTGACCAATCCAGGGGCAAAACGGCTCAACTTACTGAACTCTATCTCATACTCACCCACCGTGAGTTGCCTTTGCTTCAAATAAAGGAAGTCATTCATAAGGCGGTCACGCTCGACCGAAGGCAAGAACTTCCTCAACAGCATCTCTTTAAACATTTCCCAAGAGCATCCAGCTACTAGGCTCTCCTTTTCTCTCAGCCACCAACTCTTCGCCAAACCTTTGAGCTGATAGATGGCTAACATCACTCTCTGGTCACCAGCAATCCCTGAATACGAAAACCTCCTCCATGGAGATCAGCCAATCATCTATAACCATGAAATCTGCCTTCCCGTCATAAGTGGGAGGGCTAAGTCTTTGAAATTGTGAGATGAAGGCCATCTCCGCTGACACCACCACTAGAGGTCTCACGGATGCAGGGGGAGGAGGAACAGCTATCCCCCCAGTAGGAACTTTCACCCCCTGAGCCTGACCTGCCACTACTGCCACCAAGGACTGAATCTGGGCTCGCACCTCTTCCAACTGCCTGCCCATAGAATCGCTACTCTGACGCAGACTCTCGATCACTGCATCATGCTGAGCTCCAGATGACTCACCTTCAGACAGGGGAGTCGATCGAGTCGCAGGTCGCCTAGCCATCCTAATATCGACATATCCCAATCAGATCCCCAATCAACGACTAGAACAAACACAAGTACAGACAGTACATATATAGATATAGACTTAAAGCTGCTGAACTTGCTCTGAGAGTTTATATTTTAACAAAAATTTGATGATATGCCCTAACCTAGGATGGTTAACCACCACCATACTAACTCTTGTGCCTAGATCGAATGCATGACTTTAAATTAATTTGAAAACTTATGTGTGTACATATGTCATCCTACAAATCTTTAGCTTGGCACGTTGTGCTTATGCAATGATATGCTATGCATGATTGTGCTCTGCATTCTAAAAAAGGCCCTAATGCATGTATTGAGCAGCGTACGCATGAAAATGTTATGCATCCCATACTACATAACATTCCCATGCAACGAAAAAGAAACGTGCTAGTCGCAGTCATGTGGTGAGGTTATGCATCCCATACTACATAACCCTCACATGTAGCCCCTATGGTGAAACCATATACGAACACATATTATGCATCCCATACTACATAATATGCCCCGTATACTTCATGTTATTCCATGAGTGTAGTGTTCGTGCTTTTGCCAAGACGTGCTGATGACATATCGATGTGTGAATGACATGATGCAGAACTACCAAAAGCAAACAAAGGAAGGTTGCTCAACTAACTTGTCAAGCAACCTCCCTCTGATACCAACTATCACAACCCGCATTTTCTCCGAATATAAGAATTATCAGAGTAAGAGAAAACACGCGTCATGATGCTACGTCAAGCAGGGGATAACTGCTGACGCTCAGGCAAAACCAACCACAAACTTTATGCAAGAAAATTCTGTGTTTTATGAATAGAAAATCAGTTATATTTAGAGACCGTATCCCTCGGCTCAGTGGACCACCTAGTCCACAAAAGAAAAACTATATTTATACGCTGCGGAAAAATACTTTTTTTAGGTTTGACATCCTAAAGAGCGCATAAGAGTTCCAAGAGAACCACTCATGCTATGCAAGACCCTACATTTAATTTATATAATATATAAGAAAACGGTCTTTATACGTGATTGGGAAAATAGTGATTAAGTTTTATAAAACATGCTGATCATGAGCTTTATATATAATAATAGTTATAGTTTAAAAATAACTAGCAACCTAGCATAAATCCTTCTCAGAGCAAGTAGACTATCTCCAGAAAACGGTAGCAGCATAAGTAAAATATCCAGTACAAAGTAAAAACTACCAGTGGGCGCCAACAACCTGATACGAACCCACTGGCACATATGTATGTCTGTAAGAAAGTACTGAAAAACTACCTCACTAACAAGGTAAACGGAACTCCAAAGTTCGGGAGTCCACCAGCAACACCACTGCCTCAACTAGCCACCAGACCGGCTATAGCTCAGAACCTGAGGCATTCCAAAGAAAAATAGAATACCTCAGCAAGCAAATCAAGGTAAAAACAACTGCATGTAGGAGTCAACCAAAAGGAAGGAGTAACTGAAAAACATGCAGTAGAAAGAGTCATAACTGTCCGAAAACCGGACAACAGGAAAAAATGAACCACGTGCAAGAAAACAGCAACAACCCAACCCAGGAACAACATCCTGCAGGGCCTACTAGGCTACCAAGAGCCAAAAGTGCTGCAAACCACCAAGGAAGAAACTTCTAACACCCTAAACTGTGGGAAGTGGTAGTAGCAAAAACAATAACGAGGAACCGGATCGGAGGCAAACTCAGTCCCCCATCCACCATGTCCAAGTCAACAAGCTCGAGGGTCAACACGTGAAAGCACAAGGGACCTTCCACCCACACATGCCCAGCCTGTACCTGGAGCAAGAAAAACAAGAGTGGCCTTGGCTATATCACACAACTCCACCCTCCTGAAGAGCTACAAACCACCACTACTAACCACGACCCATGATTCGGCCTCCAAGAATGTAAAGAAATGGCCGACAAGATAACCCATCAACACAACAAGAAAAAATAAAACCACTCGGGAACAAAATCAAGGTAAAGAAGAGGGTTGAAAAGAATCAACACGACAAGGCGTTGAGTGAGACCCACTCAGTGCCTACCGAAACATTGACGTTGAGTGAGCTAGCCTCACTCAATGCCAAAACCAAACTCTAACCATAATTCCACTAGGGTAAAATGGAGCTCGACGATCGTCAGTCGGAGGTCGACGATCATTGATCGGCAAAAGGCCAGAAAGAAGCCCGACGATCATCTTCCTGGAGGTCGACGATCGCCGAAGGCTAAAAGGCGAGCGAAGCTCGACGATCTTCCACCAGGAAATCGTCGAGCGCTGATCGGCTATCAGACAAGAGCTGAGCTCGACGTTCTCCTCCCAGAAAACGTCGAGCATCGAACGGAGCTCGACGTTTTCCCCCTCGAAAAGCGTCGAACGGAGATTGACGATAGTCGAACGACATAAGGCAGAAGCAGCGATCGACGATCTCCATCCAGAGATCGACAATAGTCGAACGACTCCAGACAGCAGAAAATTCAGTACTCGAGTAGTTGCTTCCTACTCGTGTATCTTAAATCCCTGCACTCGAGTAGTTACCTACTACTCGAGTAAACCAACACCAGCACTCGAGTATCTCGAATCCACTACTCGAGTAATTCACGCTCCCTACTCGAGTAGTTACCTACTACTCGAGTACTCCAAGGCTAATACTCGAGTTAATGCCTTCTACTCGAGTACCTCAAAGCCACTACTCGAGTTTCCTAAACCACTACTCGAGTACCCATTACCACTATTCGAGTATCTCATAGCCACTACTCGAGTATCCTAAACCACTACTAGAGTAATACACTAAACAAATTCGGGAAAATCACCCCCCTCTCCTAACACTCCCTCTCGGCTACACCCAACCCAGAGCAAATATCTGAGCAAAGATAAACGGCATCACGCCAGCAAAGTTGGGTTCCAACAGCATAAGTAGGGGGGTTCAATAGGAAGAACTGATTCCTATAGTTAGCAAGAAAAATGAGAACAACAAGGCCTCTAACCTGGGCTAACAGGGATTTCAATTTCAACAAGAATAATCAAAAAGAAACTTGGCAAGAGCAAGAATACCACTTGCCTCAACTTTAAGCGAAGCTTGGATGACTCTCCTCCTCTTCACACGGAACAAACAGCCGCAGCACCTAGAATTAATCTCACGGCCATCAATGGCGGAAACTCCAAAACCGAAAACCCAAATCTCATCAAAACTCCACGAAAAATCAAATATCTTACCGTCGAAACGAAGATCTCGGAGAGAGCAAGACAACGCCGTTTTCGGAATCGAATTCCGTCCACGAACAAGCCCGGAATCGCCGACCGAAGGAGGTACAGGACGGGCGGTTTTCTCCTCTGTTTTCCGCGAACAAGGCAGCGACGGTTTCTCTCTCAGGAAAAAGAAGAAGAAGTGGGCCGCCACTTCTTAAGAAAAGCTTTTATATGAAAATCTAAACACCGGTTCAACCTAAAAACCGAACCCTAATGCCCAATCACTTAATTACAATTAAGAAAATTCCATAAAGGAATAGACAAAATATGGCTGCCACCAAGGCAAGGCAATAACTGCCCAAATAAATTCTCCCGCAGAATTTATTAATCGGCCAAAACCGAAGGGCTACAGGACAAGCCAAATCAATTTAATTAATTGATCACAAATACTATTAACACACCAAACGACACGAAAACCGAATCACCTCGGAATTCGACGAAATTCGCACCGTTGCTAAATACCCATGATACGAACACAACGACGAAGTCAAAATTAACTTTCGACGAACAGAACTCGGGTTATACCCAAATAAAGCCAAACACAACCATCCCCCCGAGAGGCCACACCGGGTCACCCAAAACAACTCGGCTTGCTAGGGAGATCTTGCCAACAGGCTACCAAACAGGGCACTGAGTTCTAAGGAGCTAAACCATACTCCACACATGGCACAAGCCACGGAAACGCGTCATCGTAACGCCAACGTGAATAATAAAAAAAAATCACAGGAAAAAATCGGGGGCATTACAACCCACGTGACGAGGGAAACCACAATAATAATAATCACAATCCTGAGCATGTCCCTCGTTCTCCTTAAGAGTTTGATCTTACTAGGGCTGTGCGGGTCAAACCCCCATCGTACGATGGACTCTGTGAACCCCAAGTGTTCTTAGACTCGGTTATGGAGATAGAGTGCAACTTCGAGTGGAACAATCTGACCGACGAGAAAAATGTGCGAGTTGCGAGGATGAAGCTATTAGGCCGGGCTAAGATATTTTTGCTGAATGAGGAACGACGTCTAGGCGAGGGAAATAGTTTACCACCCATTGGTTGGGCAGGCATGATGGCCATGCTGACAGACCAGTACGTCCCTGCATACCATCAGACAAAAATGTTTGATGATTTAGCTACCCTTAAATAAGGGAATGGGTCGGTTGCTGAATACATGAGCCTTCTCAAGGACATGATGGTTAGGTGTGATGTTAGGGAGATGCCCGAGATCACCCTATCTAGGTTTCATAAGGGGTATAACCTTGACATGCAGATTAAGCTCCTTCATTATGGTCACACTGATCTAAACACAAACTTTAATGCCACCTTGGATATTGAAAAGCACAATGCTCACAAGTCCAAGACTCGTTCTTTTCAGAAAGGAAAGTCCATCTTAGGACCTCCTCCCCCTTTCAACCATAAGGATAAGGGTAAGTTCCGGTCCACCGATTCAAACTCTGTTGTCATTATGGCTAGGAATATAAGTAACCCAACTGGTGAGAGAGTTCCCGTGGATAGGATCAGAAAAACAAATGCTACTTATTTTTCTTGTGGTATCAGGGTCATTATGCTAGTGAATTTCCTACCAAGCCCAATACCCTAGCCCTTTTAGATTCCTCGTCTGAGGTCACCGAGCTCATGTATGAGGCTTGGGAAGAGTTTGTGTCGGAAGGAGTGCCTAAAGATATCCAGGATGATGTTAACATGATGGTGATGAGGTGTATTTTGGCTACTCCACGTGCATCGGACAATTAGAATAGGACGAATATTTTATCGTTAAATTATAAGAGTGGAGAGGAGTGGTGCAAGTTGATCTTTGACAACGGAAGCTGTATGAACATTGTTTCGGAGAATGCGGTGTCACAGATGTTATTGACCAGTGAGCCTCATCCTTACCCCTATATGTTTGCTTGGGTATATATGACATCCCTTCCGGTTTCGAAGTGGTGTTTGGTTCTCCTTACCATTAAAGCTTATTCGGAGAAAATATGGTGTGATGTCATCCCCATAGATGCATGTCATGTTCTGTTAGGACGTCCGTGGCTTTACGACCATTATGTTACTCATCTGGGCTGAGCTAACACCTACGAATTCAAATTTAATGGCAAGAACATTATTTTGAAGCCCACACTGCCTAAGGATCCCACCATAACTTTTAAAGACACGCTTATTACGGTTGAGAATAGAACTCTAAGTCTGATAGGTAAGAAGGAGTTTGCGCGCTATACTTTTCTAGATGGTGTCATGTATGCGTTATTTTGATTATAAGTGAAGGAAGATGTGTCAACGTTTGACAATTTACCACCTGCGTTGAGGAAACTTTTAGAAGAGTTTACAGATGTGTATCTGGATGAGCTATCGCCCATGTTACCCTCCATGCAGGACATCCAACATGTAATAGATTTCATTCCGGGTTTCTCCTTATCAAACCTTCCCCACTACCGACTAAACCCTTCCGCACACTTAGAGTTGCAAAACCAAATTTCTGACTTGTTAGGTAAGGGATTCGTCTGCCATAGCAAAAGTTCATGCATCGTACCTGCCTTATTTGCCCCTAAGAAAGATGAAACTTGGAGGATGTGCGTCGATAATAGGGCAATTAACAAAATTACTATTAAATATTGATTTCCCATCCCTCGATTGGACAACTTATTGGACATGTTAGCCGGGGCCACGATCTTTTCAAAATTAGACCTTAGGAGTGGCTACCACCAGATCCAGTTTAGAGAGGGAGATGAGTGGAAGACTGCTTTCAAGTCAAAAGATGGGCTTTACGAATGGTTAGTGATGCCGTTTGGGCTTTCCAATGCCCCGAGTACCTTCTCTAGGATGATGACACATGTTTTCCAACCATTCATGGGAAAATTCATAGTTGTGTATTTTGTTGATATCTTTGTTTTTAGTACTTCTCTGATTGATCATGAGTCACATTTGAGGACTATCCTTAACACACTGAGGAAGAAAAAATTATTTGTCAATATCAAGAAGTGTACATTTTATGTGACGTCCGTAGAATTACTCGGGTATATTTTGAGTTCGGAAGGCATATATGTGGACCCTAAGAAGGTCCAAGCCATTAAGGATTGGCTGGAACCCACCAACATTCGGGATGTTAGGAGTTTTCACGAATTGGCTACCTTTTATCATCGCATAATTCGAGATTTTAGTAGTTTCATGACGCTGATAATAGAATGTTTGCAGAAAGGTGATTTTACTTAGACCAAATCGGCCGCCAAAGCATTCCAAAAGATTAAATCACGAATGTCGGAAGCTCCACTTTTAAGGTTGCCTGATTTTAATAAGGTTTTTTGAGTTGTCTTGTGATGCATTTCGGGTCGGCATAGGCTGCGTTTTAAGTCAGGAGGGTCATCCGATTGGGTATTTTAGTGAAAAACTCGCGGGTCCAAAGTTGAATTATTATAATTATGATAGAGAGTTTTACGTTGTTATTCGATGCCTCCAACATTGGAGGCACTATCTCCTCCCAAAGGAGTTTATTATCCAATCTGATCACGATGCGTTGAGATTTTTCAAATCCCAAAGCAAGGTCAGTCCCCGACATACTAAGTGGGTCTCCTATCTGCAAGAGTACACATTTATAATAAAACAACTTAAGGGGACTCTGAATCGTGTGGCCGACGCCCTTTGTCATGTCACGCTATTATTATCTACGATGGAAGTGAAATTCGTTGGGTTCGATAGGATTAAGGATGAGTATGTCCATTGTCTGGATTTTGAGGAAATCTATTTATCCGCTCAAAACGATTCTCCCACCACAATATCAGCCTATTATATTCAAGATGGTTACCTCTTTAAGCATTCGAAGCTATGTATCCTGAGTTCTTCCCTTCACCATTTCATCGTTTGGGGGTTACATAGCGGTGGGTTAGGTGGTCACTTTGGTCATGAAAAGACCATTACGTTAATGGAGGACAAGTTTTATTGGCCCGGGTTAAAGTCTTCGGTAAAAAAAATTATGGGGAGTTGTCGCATGTGGCAATTAGCTAAGGGTAACAAGATGAATGCCGGTCTTTACACTCCTCTTCTAATTCCCTCCATCCCTTGGTAAGACGTTAATATGGACTTAATTTTGGGTCTACCCTTCACTTTTAGACGTCATGATTCTATTCTGGTGGTCGTAGATCGGTTTTCGAAAATAGCCTATTTTATTGCTTGTAGCAAGACCAACGATGCTTTATATATGGCTAAATTATATTTTAAGGAAGTCGTTGCGCATTGGGACATTCCCTAGACTATAGTAACGGATATGGACGTAAAATTTACTAGTTATTTTTGGAAGACCCTGTGGAATCTTATGGGTACCAAACTTTTGCTTTCTTCGGCCTTCCATCCACAAACAGATGGGCAAATGGAAGTAGTAAACCGAAGTTTGGGTAGTTTACTACATTATCTTGTGGGTGACCATTTGGGCACCTAGGACTTGATCCTTCCCCATGCTCAGCTTATATACAATAATTCAAAAAATAGATCCATGGGATTATCCCCCAAAGTAATCGTGCACAGTTATAAGGCTTCAGTGTCACTTGATTTAGTTCTGTTACCACCATCTTATAAATCAAGTAATTTTGCACAAGAATTCGCTCTACATGTTCATAATTTACATAAGCAAATTCATGAAACATTAACTACCCAATATGTGTCTTATCAATCTCATGCTAACGTGCATAAAAGAGCATCTCACTTTAATGTTGATGATTTAATCTTGGTGCGTATCATCCCTGATCGGATGCCTTCGGGCTCCATAAAAAAGTTGGTGAATCGGTGAGCCGGTCATTTTCGAATTTTAAAGCGGTTAGGGGAAAAAAATATCTTTTGGAGATACCCACTAATTGGGGTATATCCCCTATTTTTAATGTTTCGGATTTAATGCCTTATGTGTTTCCACTACTTGAATTATTTGCATCTTTGTTTATTTCGTCCACTATGTCTTCTAATGGGTTGAGGGGTTGAGCTTGGTCCTGGATCGCTCTATCCTACGATTTCCACTGGAGGTGCATTGAATGTTGATGTAGAAACGTTTTCTCCTTCTTTGACTAATGCTTTTCCAAGGTTTCCAAGACCTCCTTTTTACTTGACAGGATAATCAAGGATGAAGTGCTCATATCGCCAAGTGGTGACTTTCACTGCTACTTAATCCGGTGGCGTGATCGTCCGACTTCTGATGACTCTTGGCTACTTGAATCAGAGGCGGCTCTTTTGGATGAAGATCTGCTACGCTAGTACATTCAAGCCAACTCATCAGTGATGAGTACTTTCGAGCGGGGGAGGATTGATGGAGACGATGACCCACAACATGTTGATGATGGTGCCTACATGCTTACGGAAGATCCCTTGCTATCTCCAATCAAAGAATTGCGGAGCCGCGGAAACATTGTTGATCGACGTTATAACCTCCGTTCTTGGCGCAAGACTTCCTCTTGACCTTTTATTGCTTATGTCAATTTTATTGTAGTTTAATTTTATTTTTGTTTATTTGTTTTTAAATTGGGGCAGTATTTATCCAAATTCCTTTTTTTAGTTTGGACATGTTATGTTTTAATTTGGGCTGCATATAACCTGGACTTTTGTTGGCCTTATATAAGGTCATGTATTGTAAGAAATTTCATTGATTGATGAATTGAAACCTAAAAAATCTGAATTTGAGTTTTCCCCCTCTTTTGCTCCTCCTCCTAGACGTCTACCCCCTTCCTCTCCATAGAAAATTCGGCCACCTCTCTCTCCTCACTCGACCCCCACATCTCTTCTCAACTCCAACTCCCCTTTCACCTCTCAAACATATTACCCGATGAAGGATACACCAACTCCCTTCCTCTTGAAGACTTCAGCCAACCTAGGAGTTCCGCTTTGGTGGATTTTAACCAAGGTGCAAGGCCCTCCATGGTTTTGTGGAACCATCTTCGGCATGAAGCAAGGAAGGCGGACGAGTTTCTCTCCATTTGGCGCGACTCCGGCGGATCCGTAGAAGAGTGAAACTTTCATCGGAACATCTTCCGATTGGGTAACGAAATTTCTACCTTTGTGAGATTCTCTCTAGGTTAATCTTGTGGTGGTTTACATTGGCGTTATTTGTGAAATTTTGATTTCATCGTGGTTTTAGATCCAATCGATTTGGTTGTTTCTCTTGATCAATTTAAATTCCGAGGCTTGGAGGACCTCATTTTCTTTTTAATGGGAGAGATCTACCTTTTTTTGAATCGTTATTTTTCAGTGGATCTCTTTTGGTACAACACACGCTCGACTGGATCGGGTAGATCACTTTTGCTTGAGAGGATATTAGCTTATAGCTTCTATTCGATCTCCAAGGGTGTGGCGAACCCGTATGTTAGCATCAGAATAATAACAAAATTGGGTGTGCTGTATTTTATTTTGTGCCAGCATACAATTGGAACGTGAGAGAATGATTCAGTGTCATTTGTCTGTGGCGTTCCATCAGGGGACGACGCCTGCATCAAGTTGGTTACTGGAGGTTACCGCCAAGCAATAAATCTAGCACTAGATGTATCCAGCTTATTTAAAATACAAGTGTTACCTAAACGTACCGTAAAGTGGTAGAGCTACCGCTAGAGGTAGCCAATGAATTAATTCAACCATTATTACAGGAGCTTACCACGTGGAGGCATAGTTACTGCTGGAGGTAGGGGTGCCACATTTCAAGGGGTATTAAGGCATCCGTTGGGCAGCAGAGTGGTGCTGGATGATACCACTGCCACCACCTAAGCTATCATGCGACAGTATCAAGTTGCCATGCAACCGTAGCAAGGTTATGTTAAAGGCTTGAGATGAGAAATCTTTCTTATTTTCTCTCTTTCTCTCTCTCACTCTCTCTTGGATCTTGCGAAAGAAGAAGGATATGAGAGCAAGGACAAGGCTGATCTAGCCTTGAAGAACAGCTATGATGATATTCTTATGGTTGGAATCGCGAGCCAAAGCCAGATCTATAGAAAGGAAGGTGTTGTGACCATTTCCAACAAAATTAGTTGTGATTTCATGGCTCCTAAGTGATCGATAAAGGTAACTATCTTCCTTCTTGGACAAGTGAAGTCTTTAATTGGCATGTGCTTGGAAACCCTCACCAATTGGTGAAGAACGAGAAATTTCCAACGGGTTGATTGATGATATCTCCGACAATAAACTTGCATATAGAACTTGGAATTAAAGTTCGGAATAGACATATTGTATGAAGCCCATCCAGACAGGTTGGTCTGGATTGGTGATGTATTTATTTTCATACCAGAGAAGACACCGTGGTTAAACGTGTGGTTTACAGAGTCATGGGGTATGCAAGTTGCTGTAGTGAGAGTACTGGAGTTTGTCTCCAAAACACCCAAAAATATGGGGAAGAAATTGTGTTCTGTCCCCTACGGCACGACTGTAGAGATACCACTACTGGTAGCTCCCAGAGAGCTTTGTTTGTAAGGCATGTTTATTGGAGACTAGGGGCCAATATGTTGAGCTGTTGAGCTTAGAGTACCAAGTTTTGGTGGCCGTGAGTGCTAACCTTTAAACATAATGTGGTTATGTATGCTGTGAATATGAAAGGGGACGCTTCTTGTCCACTTTGATTGCATTGGCTTTCGACATTAGCATGGTGATTTGAGCAACAAGATATAGATGATCATACTTGATTGCCTAAAGACTTGACTTTCATCATTGGCATAGTTAGAGTTTTAGGCTATGAGTCGAAAAGATTGGAATGCTCAATGTTGACCATCGATCTGAGACTGAGGATGGCGGTGGAACTAGGAAAGTCTAGTACACCGATAATGTGCTCTGAGTGCACAGGACGTAAGGTCTTGTGTGCTAACATTTGTTGATGGTTGGTATAGATATAATATTTCCATATTGCTATTTGTAGGGAAGGAGCACTGCTTCCCTGATTGAGGGGTGGCACTGTTATAATTTTGTCAGCTAATGCTGATCGTTGCATTCTTTTGCCACATCTTGGTGAGTCGTTCTTGTGCAGGTGCTGGAGAGCTAAGTGGAAAGAAGCGGGCTGAAGTCTCTTATGCTATGTTTGCTGGCCCTCAAAGGCCTAAAGGTGAATCTTTTACTCTTTTTCATGTGTGGCTGGCCTGTGTGCAGATGTTTATAAAACACTTTTGATGAGAAAATAGTTTCTATGGCCTTAAGGCCTAAATATTTTTGTATTTTTTATATAATTCCTACTTGATGGTTAGTGGGCATTCCTATTTTTGGATTCTAAATTAATGTTAATGCTTCTGCTAGAATACAACTTTGAGTTAAGATGGGTGATATTTTGATTTCAATGCATAACTCTGCTGATTGTCTGTGGAATATGGCGTGGGACCCCGACCAAACCTTCTATTATATTCTATATTACGGATAGAGGTGTTACACTCTAGGGGCTCATATAAAATATAATATTATTGCTGGTTGCATGGTCATTCCCTAGTACAGAGAAATCCGACCGCCTTAGCTCGAAATCTGACCGGGAGCGCAAACAGTCAAAATGAACCACAACAAATGACAAGATGCATTTTTACATGGAAAACCCGGAGAGGGTAAAAAATACGTGTCTGGAACTATATCGAGCCAAAATCTACTATTTTCTTGAAGTTTTACATAGTGGTTTGATCTCAGAGTGCGACAAGATGCTAAATCGTTACAGGTACAAAAATGAGGAAAAATGGCTAAGTACTCGGAGCCTCGATGGAAGCGCTCTGGCCTTAGAGTGTTGCTGAGCTCGAAGAACCTTGGTGGGAGAGTTCTGACTTGAAAATTATCCAAGTCCACAGAGCTTCTGGAGGCAGTTCTCTCATTGATGAAAAGCCCTGAATGGAGCGCTCTCGCGAAGGTAGTTGGCATGACTTGAAGTGCGTTGAAACCTTAGAGCAAGAAGAAGAGTGAAGAGAAATCCTGAGTAAAGAATCATCCTAAGTCCACGATCCTGTTAGAAAACCTCGAACACTCTCTTGCCTCTGGAGTTGCTTGTCTTCAAATGAAGGCATGATGGCCTGTTTATAGTTTTCTAAAGGGTCATGGTGGTAATTGCGTCAGGGAGTGATTTGAACTAGTGAATGGCATTGTTCCGTTTTGATTACTTAGATAACAATTTTTACAAAAATGACAAGAGTGCCCCTTCCCTCCGGGTAATTCTAGCGGCCCGAGCAAGGTGCCTAGAGACAGCAGCGGCAGCTAGAGGTGGTCGGTGGTAAAGGAGAAGACCGGCGACATCGAGGGTTACTAGCGGCAGTGGCGATGACCGCCACCTGCATTTTTATGCATGGGCACTCTGTGTGCACACACGCTGGGCATGACCGCATTGTCCGCAGCCGCGCCACTACCGTACGCAGGTAGTGGCCGCGCGTCCCTGCTTCCACTTTAGTGCACAACCCTGCTGCTGTACTGGTACTTATACCTGTGGCTGCACAGGCTGGTCGCGTGCGGCCGATTGCATGTCATGCGCACGTATATGCAAGGTACGCGCAGGCTGTGCACGTAGGTAACCTGTGTGTGTGCGTGGGTTCAGTCTTCCTCTTGGGCATTTTTGGGATTTTCGGTTTTGTGTGCGGCCGGTTTGGCCGTGTTTGCTTGCCCTCGTGTCCTTGAACGAAAACCTTTCCGATTTGACTTAAAAAATCCAGGGAGAACCCCATCAAATTTCCCCTAATTTTTCTTGAGTCGTTACTCACGAAGCATCGAGCCCGAAAGATTTTAGCCACAATCACTTGCTTTGGGAGTCACATACTTAGAATTGCCTAAGTATACACGCATTACATGTTATTTTTTATTGCGTGAAATGTCCCCTTGGTTAGGCCTTGATGCTAGCATTGACCCCTTGGAACTTCCCGTATCTTCTTCGATGGCTAAAGTTTTCGCATGGGATGCCAGGGAGGTGATTCTCACGATTAGCTACTTATGCTTTGCCCTTACTGTACGTGCGATGCCTGTAACGCATTGTGGAAACGTTCTCCTACTTTGCGCTTTGCATGGTATGTTGGCATAGGAGCGTATTACTTTGCATACTTTTTCCTTGAGCACAACAATTCATCCAAGCTAATGCATTTGTTGCGAAATATTTGCACTGGAAGCAAAATCTTATGACATGGAGCTATGTTCTGCCCCTTGGTTTCAGTGTTGCGGAAGGACCATCGGGCTTGCTGTCACTTGAAGACGTGGAAGGACATGACGTCCATTTCAATGTTGTAACTTAGAATTACTCAGCGTCCGTTCCTACCAGGAGTTGGGATTGGGCTTCTAGAGGCGGAGTCCATCAATGACATTTGTGTCTCAGGATGTTGGAATGACGCGAGCATTCGTATTTACAGAACACATGGAGTTCCAGGGCTTTGGAGCGGAGCGGGGCTAGATAGCTGAGCGGGACCTACGATGATGGCTAAGAAGATAGGTTTGTTGGGGCTAGATGCTCGCATTGTTAAGCTCTATCCTATACTTGGCGCAGGGCTTCATGTTGAGCGGAGAATGCGGGGGCGTTCCGTCCACTGAGCATGCATTGTCTTGACAAATATTGCTAATGATGGGGGAGCACTATATTGCATCCTTATCGTATGCACACTTAGCGTTATTGGCCTACATATCGCCTTTGTCACCTCCTTTGCTTGTTCAAACGATTTTTTGAGTGATTGGTTGAGCTTGTGAATTCCCTAAGGCATCTGCCTTGCATGGAAACTTGGCACCGAGACATGTGTTATGGCGGCTTGGGAGCATCCGCTGCTTTCATGCTCCTTGTTTGACGTGCGCTATTATCGTAGATTATCGCGGGGTGATAGTGGTGGAACCTCATTGCTTAGGCACGATGGGAGTGCGTGCTTGCCCCCATACCTTGGAGATCCGCTTGTTTTGGATGGCAACGATGGGCCTTGGTCTGCACGTACTTTGAGAGGGAACATGATTTGGCAAAGAAACTTTCCTTGCTTTTGGCTGAGGAGGTGCAATGTCCATCCGTGTGGTAGTAGTGAAGAACCTTTATTTGATCGCTTTTTAGGGGGACCTGTGTTCGTCAAGATGGAGGTGGAGCAGCTGAAGAAAGAGAAGGCTCATTTGAATGTGGAGTTGAAGGATGTCGAGGTTATGCGAGCGTCCTCAGTGGTTGAATATATCGATCCTTATGTATTGGAGATGGAGTGATCCCGTATCGTAGAGGTGGTCCACAATAGGATGATGGTGATTGGGATTGACTTGATTAAGTGTGATGCCATGTATCGCTTGGGATTTGGCAAGGGGTTTCAGGTTGCTCGGAGAATACAAGAGCGCGATGATTTGGGCATGTAGGATGCCTCGAATGATGATCCTAATGTTGATATTGAGGGACGATCATATTATGCCCTTTTTGTTTGTTTTCTATGCTTTTGCTTTACCTTATGGGTGCACCTCTGCACCTTCATAAGATGATGTAGCTCGTGAGGGAGATTTTGTTTGAACGGAGGCCCTCTCTTTTAGATCTCCCATGTTCTATTTTTGTTTTGGTGTACGTAACCTTTTGGTAGAGTAGCACTTAGCTTGAATGCTGACATCTTGAACAGGTTGCTAGGGAGGGATATTCGTCTGCTTGTATTTTGGGAGGACTAGAGTCCATCCAAGTGGAGGTGACGAATATCCTTTGTTTGTTCCCATCTCCGGAGGACTGGGGTCCGACTTAGTAGTGGTAGATGTTTGTTTACTCACATTTTTGGGAGAGCCATAAGATGCTCAGGGTTTGGGGATGGTGAGCCCTTGATTGCTCATGCCTTGAGTGGATATGGTGGAGAACCTTTGTTCATGCTTTAGGCAAACTGAGGTTCGTCCGAGTGGAGGAGGCCTTTATTTGTTCGCACCTAAAGATAACTTGAGTTCGCAAAGTGGAGGTGGAAGGCAACCTCTATTCGATTGCGCTTTGGGAGAACCAGGGTCAGCTCGAGATGAGTCAGAGAAGAAGCACTATTCGATTGCGCTTGTGGAGAATCGGGGTCCGTCTGAGAGGAGATGGAGAAGAACCTATGGTCGATCGCATTTTGGGAAAAACGGGGTCCATCTAAGAGGATGTGGAGAAGAACCTTTGCTCGATTGTGCTTTGGGAGAATCAAGGTTTGTCCGAGAAGAGGTGGCAAAGAACATTTCGTCGATAGCGCTTTTGGAGAACTGGGGTTTGTCCAAGTGGTGGTGGCAAAAAACCTTTGCTCGATCGCGCTTTGGGAGAAGATAGATTTGTCTGAGAGGAGGTGGAGAAGAACCTTTGTACGATCATGCTTTTCGAGAACCGGGGTTCATCCAAGTGGTGGTGGGGAAGAACCTTTGCTTAATTGTGCCTAAGGAGGACCGGGGTTCGTTCGGGTGGAGGTGGAGAAGAACCTTTGTTCGTTCAAGCCTTAGGAGGAACGGGGTCCATCCGGGTGGAGGTGGTTAAGAGCCTTTGTTCATTTTTGTCTCAAGAGAATCAGGATTCGTCCAAGTGAAGGTGCTGATAAACCTTTGACCATCTCATATAGGAGGTGCTTACAGACTTTTCTCTGTCTCGCCTGAGGTGCAGAAGGGCATTCGCCAATCTATTCTGAGGTGCAGATAGGATTTCACCAATATTTCTAGAGAGGTGTAGAATGGCTTTCACAATTCTCGTTAAGAGGTGGAGAAAGGCTTTTGCCAATCTCACCTAGGAGGTGCAGAAAAGCTTTCTCTAATCTCATCTTGTGATAAGTCTGCTGTGGTGGAAGGGAAAACACATGCTGCATTGCTGAAAAGAAAGACAAAGGCACTCACGAATATATTCTCGCAACTTATTCTTCAAAAAGCAAAGTAAAAATACAAGGAGCGCCTTTTTCAACCCTCAAGACTGGTTCAAGCATTGCATGGTCCCTTGCATTATAGAGAAGACTAGCTTAGTCGTGGTCCGGTTTAGGCCGATTGGGTCACTGTTCTTTTCCTTTGAGATTATTCGAGTAGACCAGTATGTACAATTCATCTGAGTTCCTCTTTCAGGCACATGCAATCTTTTTTGGTGTGTCCTTATCCTCAATTATGTTGGAGCCTATGATTCGCATATTTTTAGTTTGACAATATCAAATCTCATGTTGTATTTGATCATACGAGTGTTGGGTATAGTGAGCAGGTTTACAGGTACAAAAGAACGGGAAAATCATGTTCTGGAACATACCGCCGAGCACTAGCGCTACCGCCCACACTAGCTTCTGAAATTAATTTAGGACAAGTGCTATGCGACCTACCATATATTGCTAGCCTTACCGTGGCATGCTAGCTCTCTTAACGAGTGTCGAATCATCATGCTACCGTAGGCGATAACTACTCTTGGGTATTGTATCCACAATAACCTAGATTTGTATGAAGTCACCCTTGAACTAAGATGAATTAAGTTTGTATTTGATGTCCTTTTAAAGTTGAGTGCTTGCAGGTTATAATTGCCAAGTGTAGACCAATGTAAGTTTACAATGGGTGACCAAACACAGGACCATACAATGTAATCCCTCATTGTGTGATTCATGGTGTTGACTCATATGTAACCTCTCTATTGGGACACACTTCATTTTCAAGTACTAAAGTTATAGGAGAAAGACTGGTTGCTGGTTTCTTAGAAGAAAATCATTTTTTAGTTAACAATTTTTTTTCTAAGTATTTTACTCGGCTTAGCTTAGTCAGGTACTCGAGTAGCAGAAGTCTTTTTCTCGAGAAAGCCGAGTGTAGTTCTCGAGAAAGCCATGCAGTACTCGAGTAGGCCTTAACTTTCTCGAGTAACCTTAAAATTAAGATCAGAATTTTTCTAAGACTTTTTCTCGAGAAAGCCAAAGTCATTTCTCGAGAAGGCCAAGGTTTGTTCTCGAGAATCAGATGGTCTTAACTTTATCGAGATGCTTTCTTGTTCTCGAGTAACAGAAAATTGTTTCTCGAGTAAGTCTATCCATTCTCGAGAAACTAGAACTCATCTTCTATATTTTCCTTAAGTGTTTCTTCTCGAGAATTTTATATCTTTTCTCGAGAAACAGAACTCGTACTCGAGTAATCTTTATTTCTCTCGAGAAACGTAGTTCTGAATCTGAATTTCGTTAAGTGTCAGACGGATTTGTTTTCAAATGTAATTAACCCTTGATTAGTCTACGTGGATTGTAATTAATGAAATCTGACTGTTATGTTAGACCTATAAAAGGTCATGTCAGAATCGACAAACCCAAAGAAGAATTTTACAGAATTCTGAATTATTTTCAAGATTCTAAATCGGGAAGCACCTCCGCCGACTAGACGTGTTCTTCATCGTCAAACTTCTCGATTCAGAAATTTTGACAAGAAGGATTCAACCGATCAAGCTTTTCAACATATGCAAATCTTCTCCTTGATCGTGGTGATCCTATATTCTCAGATCGAAGTGTTCTCGGATTTTTCCTCGACTTTTCTGACAGAGCTTTACAATTTTTTTCAAGAAGGAAGAGGCCGAGAATCAGTCAGATCTGTGAAGACAAGTTTGTGTATTTCATTATAAATCCATTTTATTCTTTTAGGAATTATTCTCCGAGATTTTAGGAGTTATTGTCCAAGTTTGTAGGAGTTGTTCTCTGAGTTATTGTAGGAGTGGTTTTACTCTGAGTTGTAGGAACGTTGTTCCGAGTTGTAGGATTGTTTTCCAATCCGAGATAATCATGAAGTAGAAGAGTCTAACGTGGTGCTAGATCGGTGAGGTGGAGAGTGGATGTACCCAAGATTGGGGAACAACTATAATCTTTAGTATCGTCTGTGGATTGCTTGTTTATTTTCTACGCATCTCTTGTACAATTTTTATTCCGCAAAAAGACGTAGAACTCACATATTCACCCAATTCTAGGTGATTTAAGTAGACAACTAGACTTTTTCAATTGGTATAAGAGGGAGGTTGTTCATCAAATAGTTAACACCTTGAACAGATATGCTCTGAGTTGTCTTAAGAGTGTACAAGAATGGACAGAGTCAAGGATTTTGTTAAGCTCCCCTTATGCACTAAGGAAAACTTCCCCATGTGGAAAGAAAGGGTGAAGTTCTTAATAAAAGAAGTGGATCTAAGGATTTTAATGATAGCGGATGAAGGCCCCTACATTCCTATGACGGCCTCCACTATTGATTCCTAAAAGCAAGTACCAATGAAGTTGATGGATCTAAATAAAGATGAGATTGCACTTGTCTCTCTAGACAAGAAGGCTAAAAATATCATCGCAAGTGCAGTCGATGATTCAATGCTACAAAATCTCATTCACTGCCAATCTGCCAAAGAGATGTGTTAGTAACTTATCGTGTTGATGGAGGGCACCGAAGAATTAAGGGATGATAGAAGATACCTTTTGAACCAGAAGTATGAGGCCTTCAGGCAATGTTACACCCCAAAAATCCCAAAGTCCCAAGTTTGGAGTTCAGGCTGGACAACACGGCCTGGGACACGGGCGTGTCCCAGGGCGTGTCCTGCTCGGGTTTCTCGAGTGTGTTTTTGGTCTCGAGAAAGCGTTGAGTGAGGCACACAGCCTGGGACACGGGCATGTCCCAAGCCGTGTCCTTCTCTATGCCGTCTCGAGCACTTAACACCATGCAGTTGAGAGAGCATTGAGTGACGCACACAGCCTAGGACACGGGCGTGTCCCAAGCCGTGTCCTTCTATATGTCTTCTCGGGCACTCAACGCCATGAACTCAACGATCATTGAGAGGGTACACGCCCAGCGACACGGGCGTGTTAGAGGGCGTGTCCTCCTCGAGTTTTGGCCAAGGTAGTGCAGCCTAGAGAACATGGGCTAGACACGGGCGTGTTTGAAGCCGTATCAGGACACACGACCTGTGACATGGGCGAGTCACATGCCGTGTTCTTCTCTAGGTTGAGTCGGTTCGTGTACCGCTTACAGTACATAGCCTATGACACGGGCGTGTCACAGGCAGTGTTAGCCCAAATATTATACTTTCAGAGAAGTTCTTAGCCGTTCATTTTCTTTGACGGGGATCCAATGGACCTGGCTGTTTCCTGGCTAGATAAGAATGGAAATGATGAGTTCTTTCTCATCATAAGCCTTAACATTCTCTTTCTAAAAAGAAGAGAGAAGGGAGAGCAAGGGAAGATAGAAGGAAAGAACTCCGGCTGGTGGTGGTGCTCTAGTGGCCCAAATCATGAGCTGAAGCTAGCTCTGCGAAGGCACAGCCATTGCAGTGAAGTTCATCCGTCTCGATTTTGCTCTATGGCTCCGAAACATCTTCCTAGGGTAACGATCTCCTGCTTGGACAAGTGAAGTCCTTCGTTTCTACATATGCATAGAATCCTCCACCAAAAGGTGGAAATCGAAGTGATTCCCGTGGGATGTTGTGTTTCATCCCTGGTTGTAGTAGAACCGAAAGTGAGTAATACTGTTAAGTATGCTGTGTGAAGCCCATCCAGACGGGTTGGTATGGATTGGTGATGCTTTGTTTGCCATTAAGAGAAACTCTGAGGAAAGTGAGATTTGATGCTTGGTGTTCCAACTCTTTTGGTCGTAGGTGCCATTTTGTGTGAAGTTGGGCCGTGAGGCCGTAACTATGGATTGCTTGTGTTGAACGGGCAAGGTGAAGCCAAACCCGCATCAGTCCAGTCTTGAGTCTGACGAATATGAGCAACGTGAAATGGTGGATCTGTACTCGCATTATGGTTGTCTACCCGTGGGGGTGCTTAAGGCCCTGGTAGGATCACATAGCAAGAGTCTTTGGCCTGCGAGCCATAAAGACTAGGAATGCTCATAACAGACCGTCTTGTCTGGGACCTCTGAACGGTGGTGTGACCCTGGTTTTTCGGTACACCGATAATGTGCCCTAAGTGCACGGAGCATCGGGCCGTCATACCGGCATTTATGATATGTATTGACTTGTGCGGTTATGCACGTTCTTGATGGATTGTTATACATATACTGTTGGACTAAAATTCTATGCAGGGAAGGAATTCCACTGCCCCGTGCCAGGGGCAAGGTCGTTATAATTAGTTAGCTAATGTTGATCGTTTCCCTGTTTTCCACCGCTTGGTGGATTGCTTCTTTGCAGGTGGAGCTGGCCAGAGCAGGAAATATTGGGCTGGAGCCCTTGTTGCGCTGCTGCCCTCGAAGGCTTTGGTTTTGTTTACTCTTGTTCATGTGTGGCCGGCCTGCGCGCAGATGTCTGTAAACCACACCTTTGTTAAGAGAAACTTGTAAGGCCATAAGGCCAAACCTTTATTATATATATTCCTGTTCTTGTTTAGTGGACATTTCTTATTACTTGAGTTCAAGTTTTCTACCATGAAGCTTCCGCTAGAATGCTCTGTGTTAGGGTTCGATAGTTTGTGATATTATTTAGTAGCTTCTCCGCCTGTTTATAAAATATGGTGCGGGGACCCGGCCGGACCCTCTATTATTTGCACGTGACGGGTCGAGGTGTTACAATTTGGTATCCGTACGTTGGTCTTTCTTTTCCGAATTCGTGGTCGAATTCTTTTGAGGGTTGGCGAGCACGTGTAAGTGCAGTGCTACTATTATAACACAAATATTGAACTCAAGAATGTCCACTTAGGAATGTAAATGCATTTGTGTGTTGAACCTGTGTGTTCCCTTCTGTATGTTTACTGTTTGATTGGTTGCTAAATTGTGTTTCTACACATATAGGTGATCAGAAGTGTTGCTGGTCAGTCTGAACCTCACAATTCTGTTGAAAGTGTGGCAACAGCTGAGGTGCCCACACCTCCACGATCAGTTGAAACTGTACGGATGATTATGGAGACAGTACTCGCTGTGATGAATGCGTAGCTGGCTGGGCAGGCTTGGCCTGTAGTGGAGCCAGTGCATGCTGGGTTAAGGAAAGAACCGGGGGAAGTTTTGGTTGATCCGTGAACAACAGATAAATAATTGAAGCGATTCATGAGCTTCAATCCTCCCACATTTACTGGGGAAGGTTCTCTAGCCCAAACAGAGGATTGGCTCGCAAGGGTTAAGCGAGTATTGACCGCAATTAGAGTTGAGGAGGAACAGAAAGTCACTTTCGCCACTTTCCTACTTGAGGGAGAGGCTCGACTATGGTGGGATGAGGTGGAACGACACCACTTGGCAGGAAGACAATTGACGGGAGTCTCGCTGGAAGAGTTCTCTCAGCTGTTTCTAGCAAAACATCTGCCAGCACAGCAGAGAATTGCTATGGAAATGGAGTTCCAACGGTTAACTCAAGGAGAGCATAGTGTTGACGACTATCTTCATGAGTTTACGCGTTTGGGACGATATGCGGGTGCTATCTTCGCTGAAGAAGAGCGGAAGACCAGTCAGTTCTACTGGGGATTATGAGATAAGCTTCGATATTTGATCTCAAGTTCTGTGATCCAAGGGTTCCAATCCTTGGTCTGTACAGCTCGGTCTTTGGAGGAAGATATGGAAAGAGGACAAGGCAAAGGGAACTTAGTTGTTACAAAGCCGGAGTTCAAGCTGCCGCGTCAGGAGAAGTTTGGGTCCCGAAGGAGATGGGGAAAGAAGTCCAAATATGCTGGACAAACTCCTTCAATGGCTGTTTCGGAGGTGTCTACTGGTTCAAACCCTCGTACTTGCTACACGTGTGGCAAGCAAAGACATTACGCCCGAGATTGTAGATTTGGTCCCCCAAAAGTGGAAAGGAAACCGGGTACCTCCTATGCAAAAAAAGGAAGGTTGTGGCAGAGTCATCTACATCGCAAGCGCAGCACTGAGTGTACAATCTTGGACAATAGGAGTCCATCAACCAGGCTGATGTTGTCACAGGTACGAGTAGGTCATAGTTTTACTATATGCTTTATGCTGTAATTGTGCTCTGTGTTTGTGCTGTATTTGTTATAACCGTGACGTTATAGGTTTTGTCCTTATAAGGGACTATCCAGCAAGAGCACTGTTTGATATAGGTGCTTCACATTTGTTTTTGTCTAAAGATTTTGTATTGCGTATCTGGGTGCCTATACGGACCACGACAGACAGTATGAAGGTGTTATTAACGAACGGATGTATAATGAGCGCGGATAAGTCTTGTTGTGTTGAGGTAAAGATAGGGAGTCGGGATTTCACAATGGAAACATCAGTGTTGCCGATCTCTAAATTTGATATCATCTTTAGTATGGACTGGCTTTCAGAGCAGCATGCCTGTATCGATTACACTTCGAAAGAGGTTACACTGGGTCAGAGTTCCGAACAAACGACTAATTTCAATTGCATACAAGGGACGAGTAGAATATTGATATCTGCTCTCCAAGTCGTTAAAGTAGTTCGAAAGGGTGCGGAGCTATACTTCACACTCGTTGAGGCAGTTGAGCAGAAGGCCAGTGTAAGTGAGGTGTCGATTGTGTCGGACTATGCTGATGTATTCCCAAAAGACCTTCTGGGGTTGCCTCCCCAAAGGGAAATCGACTTCATTATCGAGCTGGTGCCTAGTGCGAAACCTGTGGCCTGCTCGCCTTATCGAGTAACGCCAAAGGAAATGGGAGAACTAAAAGTTCAGTCATAAGAATTGCTAGAGCAAGGCTATATACGCCCAAGTCAGTCACCTTGGTGCACGCCGGTTCTCTTTGTGAAAAAGAAGGACGATAGCTTGCGTCTATGTATTGATTACAGAGAACTGAACAAGTTGACCGAAAAGAACAAATATCTGATTCCACGGATCGATGACTTGTTTGATGAGTTAGCGGGCTTGACTGTATATTCCAAGTTGGATTTAAAATCAGGCTATTATCAGTTGAGAGTTCGTGAAAGTGACATACCTAAAACATAGTTTGGAACACGCTATGGTAACTTTGAGTTCACAGTAATGCCGTTTGGGCTATCAAATGTGCCATCGGTATTTATGGACTTTATGCATCAGACGTTTAGAGAATACCTGGATCTCTTTATGATCGTCTTTATTGACGATATCCTCGTATACTCCCAATCCGAAGAGGATCATGCAAATAACTTGCGGGTAGTGTTGCACACCCTGAGGAAGAGCAAGCTCTACGCCAAGTTCTCTAAGTGCGAGTTTTGGCTGTCGTCGGTGGCTTTCCTTGGCCATGTGGTTAGTGGAGAGGGCATAGCGGTGTATCCTTCGAAGATAGCTGCTATACA
The DNA here is from genome assembly GCA_039513925.1 of Platanthera zijinensis. Lineage (NCBI taxonomy): Eukaryota > Viridiplantae > Streptophyta > Magnoliopsida > Asparagales > Orchidaceae > Platanthera > Platanthera zijinensis. Next base: position 119,326,456 of record CM077096.1, read on the forward strand.
AGAGTGTCCTGTTATCTCTACAGTAGTAGAAGTCCGAAGTTTCCTTGGGCTTACGGGCTACTACCGGTGATTTGTAGAGAATTTCTCAAGGATAGCCTTGCCTCTCACTACGTTGATGAGAAAGGATCAGAAGTTCGTTTGGATGCCCGAGTGCGCACGACCTTTTGAAGAGCTAAATCGACATTTGACCACGGCGCCAATCTTGACATCGCCATGTGGTCTGGATGGCTTTGAGGTGTATTGTGATGCATCAGGGAGCGGCTTAGGCTGCGTTCTTCTACAATTTGGGACAGTGATAGCATATGGATTAGGCTAGTTGAACGTGCACGAACGGAATTACCCCGTCCATGATTTGGAGTTGGCGGCGGTAATATTCGCACTTAAACTTTGGCGTCATTACCATTATGGAGTGAAAGTAGATATATTCACAGACCATAAGAGCTTGAAGTATCTGCTGGATAAGAAAGAGCTGAACATGCATCAGAGAAGGTGGATGTAATTTCTTGGTGACTACACCTTCCAGATTCATTACATTCTCGGTAAATGGAATGTAGTTATGGATGCCTTGAGTCGGAGAACTCTGGCAAGAGCGAATTGGTTGCTACAGCATGATGAAAGGTTTATTCAAGAACTGGAAGCATTAGATATCTCTTGTGTTGTCAAGAACACCACTGCGAATGCGTGCTTGAACTGGACAGAGGTATAGTGTGACCTGACAGATAGAGTTTGGCAAGCAATAACACTTGATGAAAGTTTACAAAGATACGCAACGGAATGTACAGATGCTCAGTTTTCGTTTAGTAAAGGCTTTGCTCGGAAAGACGATCGCTTGTGTGTCCCAGATAGGGGTAAACTGCGTGAAGAAGTTATGTATGAAGCCCACTTCACAAGGTATTCAAATCACCCCGGGAGCACGAAAATGTATAACGATCTGAAGAAAATTTTCTGGTGGCCTGGGATGAAGAAGGACATAGCGCATTACATTGTAAAATGTCAAACATGTGCCTTAGTAAAGGCTGAATGCCAAAAATAAGGAGGTTTTCTTAAGTCACTGCCTATCCCTGTGTGGAAATTCGATGATATTTCCATGGATTTCATGCATGGGCTGCCGAGATCACAGCGTGGGCATGATGCGGTTTGGGTAATTGTGGACCAGTTAACTAAGGTGTCGTATTTCATCCCGAACCGAAAGGACGATCCAGTTGAAAAATTGGCAAAGATGTATGTGGATACGATTGTACGATTGCACGTAGTGCCCCGTAACATCGTCAGTGATCAAGATGGGCGTTTCACTTCGGGTGATTGCAGATTAGTCCACCAACTGTTGGGTACGAAATTAAATTTCAGCATGACCTTTCATCCTCAGATGGATGGTTAGATCGAAAGGACCAACAGAACGTTGGAGGATATGCTCCGAATGTGTGTGCTGGATTTCGGGAAGGGTTGGGAAGATCATCTCTTTATGATTGAGTTCGCATATAACAATAGTTACCAGGCTAGTATTCAGATGGCGCCCTTTGAGGATTTATACTGTAGGAAGTGCCGTACGCCGTTGGCTTTGGCGGAGATTAGTGAAACAAAGTTGTACAAGCGAAAGGAGCTGGATGATGCCAACTCAGTTATACGATTGATACGTGAAAGGCTGTTGGTGAAAACTAGCCGGATGAAAAGCATCGCAACGGCCTCACCTCCACGGATTTGGACTCAGCTCGCGATTTGGGCCTACGAAGCTCCACCGGCGGCCGGATTCCTCCTTCTCCTTCTTTCTTGCTCTCCTCTCTCTAACTCTTATAGAAAGAAAATGACCTAAGAGAAATGAGGGTTTAACCCTCAGCTCCCAGCCATATAACAGCAGGGAGATCTCTGGACCATTGGATCCTATTAGAAGGAATTGAACGACCATGATTTTCCCTAAAAATCATTTTCCTATGCCGAACACGGCATGTGACATGCCCGTGTCACAGGTCGTGTCTCACCATTTATCCACGATCGTCAAACACAGAGAAGGATACGGGCTCAGACATGTCTGTGTTACTACTGACGTGCCCGTGTCAGCCTCTGACACGCCCGTGTCACCCTTTGACACGCCCATGTCATAGGGCGTGTTCCTCAAGTGACACAGGAGACCGTTTGAATGTCCACCTAGTACCAACTAGCTTCACTTATGGGGGGGATAGGTGACTTGCAGCGTATTTGCGGAATTAAAATTGTACCTGCAGAATCAAAACAAACCACACAGCACAGAAAATAACACAGACAATTTATAGTGGTTCCCCGATTTGGGTACGTCCACTTTCCCCCTTCGACCTATCTCCCAACCAGGGACGACTCGGTCACTTCACCAACAGGATTGAAATCCAATCCTTGCACTATCGGAAGGAACCCTTCCACACGTAGGAGTCGACACTCCCACAACACGGGTTGCACCCAACCCAACAACTAGGAACTAAATGTTCCTTTACAATGAAAAAGAAATTGGAGTGTATAAGAAATACAAACAACTTGAAGATTTAGGTGTCCCTTTTCGTTAGACTACGTGTTCTTGTAGACAACGAAAAGTCCACAACCCTTGATCTTTCTTGGAGAGAATCTCCCCGAGACCGGCGGCGGCAAAGGGCGGCGGCAAGGCTCTCGGTGTTGGCGGCGGCAACTGAAAACAACAGCGATGCACTGGAGATTCAATCTTCTTAGCGAAGTCGGCAAGGTCTTCTAACGGTCACACTAGGATCGATCGTCTCGATCGATTCATACGGGGATGGATTTCCCTATCTCAAATTAGAGACAAAAGATCTCTGGTTAGACGCGTGAGACGCTGTGCAAGACTTGGCTTCTGTCATCGTGGATCTGGAGGAGATGGAGATCTGCTACTGTGACCACTGCACGAGCGGCGGCAGAGACGATCGGCGGAGCTAGTTCGCGAATTTAGGGTTTGACGGCAACTCGGCTTTCGTATTCTGTATTCGTAAAAATCACTTTACACCAATACTTGTGTATTTATACACTAGGTCATAAAGATGACCGTTGTGGGCCCCACCAAAGTAAAGACCTAGGTCCGGTTCGAAATACCGCTGGAAACCTGGACCGGTCCAGGAAATGTCGAAAATTTGCCCAAGTCAAATTTGGCGAGAATCGTAGGTGATTCTCGACGAATCGGCGAGAATCACTTACGATTCTCGCCGAATTCTACTTGGCGAATTCTGGCTGCACAGGTTATAGAGGCCGGGGAGAATCGGCGGGAATCACATTTGATTCTCGCCGAATCGTCGAGAATGCAAAGTCATTCTCGACGAATCGGCGAGAATCACATAGTGATTCTCGACGATTCTGCCTTAGAGAATTTTCTGACTGCGTCGAGACAGCCGGCCCAACCTGGCGAGAATCATCTAGTGATTCTCGACGACTCGTCGAGAATCACTAGTGATTCTCGACGAATCGGCGAGAATCATCTAGTGATTCTCGACGACTCGTCGAGAATCACTAGTGATTCTCGACGAATCGGCGAGAATCACATAATGATTCTCGACGATTTACACTTAGACGATTCTCGTCTTTCAACCCGTGAGCTGGTCTTTGGCCCATCCTTGATCCTTGTCTGCTCTTGCTTTATCATAGCCCTGTACTTGAAATTAAGTACACCCCAATAGAGAGAGTACACGTAGGCCAACACACTGATCTGCTCAACGAGGGATTACGTCGCGCAGACCCGTATATATTGACCCACTGCACCCTGACATTGGTGTGTACTTAGCGTGGAATAACTGCAAGCACAACTTAAAAGATTTCATCAAACACACTGTCTATTTACCTTGGCTTACTCAGGGGCTTCTTCAAATCAGGTACATTGTGGATACAATACCCAACAATTTCTCCCTATTTGAAGAAGCCAAAACCCTACAAGCTAAGGTGAATAGAGCATATAGGAATGAAAATCTTAAACTTAAAATTGAGTTGAGAGAGATTTTCATTACCAATTACTTGAGAGCAAACTTGGAGCCACTTTAGAATTACTTGAGAGCAAACTTGGGCCCACTTTAGCCTTAACCGTGAGGGTAACCTCCCCCTTTTCGGCTTCTGCAAATCTGGGTCTGGTGCATTTGACACCATGCTCCCCCTCAATTCTTGCACCTATGCTTACACTTGAGTTCCTGGCAGATGCTCCCCCTAGACGCACGAGCTAGGAGCTTCTTGAGTCTTCATTCCTCATAGTTGAGCATCCCCAATTCAGTTTTGAAGAGACTGAACTTGGCCTCGTCTAAGGGCTTTGTGAAAATATCTGCAATCTGCTTGTCCGTGGGGACATAGCAGAGAGAGATGTCCTTGTTCTCCACGTGCTCCCGAATGAAGTGGTAGCGCACTTCAATATGCTTCGTTCTGCTGTGCGATACCGGATTGTTGGCAATAGCAATTGCACTTGAGGAGTCGCAGTACATTGGTACTTCCTTGAACTGGAGGTCATAGTCGGCTAACTGGTTTCTTATCCATAGGAGTTGTGCGCAACAGCTGCCAGCCGAGATGTACTCAGACTCTGCAGTGGAGGTTGCTACACAATTCTGCTTCTTGCTATTCCATGAAATAAGCCTTCTTCCGAGGAATTGACACGTCCCGGAGGTGCTTTTCTTGTCATCCCTACTTCCTGCAAAATCAGCATCTGGAGGTTGAGCGACGTATACTTCCTCTTTCAAATCTCCATTCAAGAAAGCCGATTTCACGTACATCTGATATACTGTGAATCCTTTGTGAGAGGCATAGGCTAGGAATAGCCGGATTGCCTCGAGCCGTGCAACTGGTGCAAACGTCTGGTCAAAGTCAATTCCCTCCTCCTGTCTGTATCCTTGAGCCACCAATCTGGCTTTGTTCTTGATGATGACTCCATGTTCATCCAACTTGTTTCTGAAGATCCACTTGGTGCCAATCACATTTTGCGTCTTCGGTCTGGGAACCAGCGTCCAGACTTTGCATCTTTCGAATTGATGCATCTCATCTTGCATGGCCAAAATCCATGACGCATCTTTGTTCGCTTCATCGAACTTCTTTGGCTCAACCTGCGACAGAAAGCTAAGATGCAAAATCTCGTTAAGAGTACCTCGGCGAGTTCTGACACCGTCTCGGGGATCTCCAATGATTTGATTTCTGGGATGATCCCTCACGTGTCTGAGCTCTAGAAGTCTTGCATCAGGTGCTTCGACTACTTCTTGGGCATCTCCTTCTTCTAAAGGATTTGCTTCATTTTGATCTTCAACTTCTCCGATCGGCGTTGATGTGGAGACCTTGACGTATTTTGGAGTTGCATCTTTCTCGGGATCATCCAGTTGTAACTTTTTGAATCTGGCACCTGCATCTTCAGGAAGACAACTAGAAGTCTTGCAATGAAGCAAACTTCCTTCATCAAATACAACATTTATTGATTCCTCTACCACTAGAGTTTTCTTGTTGAAAACTCTATAAGCTCGGCTATGGCTACTATAGCCCATGAATATGCCTTCGAAGCATTTTTCACCAAACTTAGTACGCGGGTACTTCCCATTATTCAGTACATAACATTTGCAGCCAAAGATCCTCAGATAGGACATGGTTGGTTTCTTGCCTTTCAGTAGCTCATAAGGAGTCTTACGATGGCTCTTGTTGATCAATGCCCGGTTTTGTACATGACAAACCGTATTGACAGCCTCAGCCCAGAAGTATTCTGGGAGAGAAGCGTCATTTAACATTGTCGTGTACACCTCAATGAGTGTTCTATTCCTCCTCTCCGCCACTCCATTCTGTTGAGGAGTGCGAGGGGAGGAGAACTCATGAAAGATACCAAGTTCTTCACAGAACTCTGTCATAGCCCCAGACTCAAACTCTGTTCCGTGGTCACTTCTGATTTTGACCACTAAGCAGTTAAGTTTGTTCTGTATCTGCTTGACAAAACTGGTGAAGATGTCAAACGTATTAGACTTGCGCTTTAAAAAGAACACCCACGTAAACTGAGAGTGATCATCTACAATCACTAGCGTATACGACTTCCCTCCTAAGCTATGAACTTGCATAGGACCAAACAAGTCCATATGCAGAAGATAAAGACAACTGGAGGAGTCTTTGTCTGGGATGCCCTTAAAGGTAGCTCGAGTCTGCTTGCCTATCTGACATGCAGGACATGGACTATCTTTAATGCACTTAATAATGGGAGCATCCCTTACTAAGTCCTTGGAAAACAACATATTAATTGTCTTGTAATTAATGTGTGCCAATCTCTTGTGCCATTGTTCACAAAGAGATGCACTTCCTTTTGCAACGAGGCATACTGGGGTAGAAGAATCTAAACTAAGAAAATCCAAACAGAAAATATTTCTGCTCTTAATGCCAGTTAATACAGTCTCCGAAGAATCACATGATATTATCAGGCATTTATCCTTGCAGAACTTAACGTCATACCCTTTATCATATAACTGGCTTATGCTGATCAGGTTATGATTTAACCCTTCAACATAAGCTACGTTAGAGATAGAGAGTATACAGTTGGAAATCGTACCGTAACCTCTGGTGACTCCCCGATCAGATCCCCCAAATATGACTTTGGGTCCATTCTCGACTGGAGAGTACTCCCACAGCAGGCTTCTTGTCCCGGTCATGTGATGGGAGCATCCACTGTCCAAATACCAAATAGGAGTTTTGTTGGCCTTTGGACATTCCTGCAAAATAAAATTAATTTGCCTTAGGAACCCAATCGTACTTGGGTGCTAGATTTTTCGTTAGCATACTCCCCCTCGGTTGGTTAGCTCTACGAGAGGTCTGCCTCACATTGCCAACATGAGGAGTCTCGATATTCCTCGGATTAAACCAACAATCCATGGCAAAGTGACCAATTTTGCCACAGCACCAGCAGTCAAACCTGTTATACCTCCTCTTGGGCGCCTGCTTCACCCTTGAAACATGGGGTTCAGCCGGGGCCGAAGACCTGGAGGTGGAGGCATCATGATGACCACAGTCACATGACTTCTTCACCTCTTGGCTTTTCAGTGTAACAGGCTTGGCCTTAGGTGCCTACTTCCTATTATGGCCGCTAGAGAATTGACCATAATTTCCCAAGTGGATTTCCTCAGAAGGTGCCTTGAAGACACTCTCACTGAAGTTATAAGGAAAGGTCCACCCATCATACCGGCTCTTCGGCTTTGCAACAGAGGGCCTGAAGTGATGGCCATATATTGACTCAAAGTCATGTTGGTTACAGGGAAAGCTAGGCTTTCTGAACTCAACAGGGCTGAGTGGGGCCTTTCCTTTCTCAGCAGCAGAGGCTTTCTTGGCAGCCTTATTCTTCCTCTTGTTCCTATTTCTCCTGGATGAGGAGCTAGATACCCCTACATGCCCCAAGCCAGCTCCTTTGGCCTGAGCAGAGAAGGTATCAACTAATGGAAGAACAGTTTTTGGCATAGAGAAGCTCTTGACGATCTTCCTTTCTACCGCAAGTAGTTCTTCCAACTTGTCGACTTCCTCCTGCTTAAGATCAAGGAGCTTAAGAGACTCTGAATGCTTTGAAGTCAGGTCCAAGTGCTCCTGTCGGAGGGAGATCAAACTGGTGATCTCTTCCCTTAGGGATACACTCTCACTTTTAAGGATTTTAACTTCCTTTTTCTCAGCCTTCAGTCTCTTTCGACATTCCAGGAAAGTATTGAGCAGAAGCTCATACTTATCGAGGAGCTCAACTTCACGGGCAGAAGGGCTATCCTCAGGGTCATCATCCTGAGACTCAGGATCAGAGTCAGAGTCGGAGAGAGGGGTGTGAGCTTTTACCTTCCCAGTAAATGGGGGGCATTCTCCTTCTGAGTCAGAGCGACCCATTAGCCCAAAGTAGGCTTCCTCATCATCGCTGGTGTCTGACGTGTCAGATTCACTCAGCGTCTTTGGCTTCTTTGCGATGTAACTCCTCTCCTTCTTCTTGTCTTTTGAGGACCTGTGCTCCTCTCCCTTTCCCTTTTCCCTCTTGCCTTGATGGCAGTCGGCCACGACGTGTCCTAGCTTGTTGCAACCAAATCATATAATGTCAGATGAGCGGTGTTTGTTCGGTTTGGAAACATACCTGTCAGAAGAATAGTTCTTCTTCTGATCCCTTGAGGAGGAGCCGTTTCTCTTTCTCTGATTCCTCAGCTTGAGGAACTTCTTGAATTCCCGTGTGATAAGGGATAAGTCTTCCTCTGACAATTCTGAGCCGGAGGAGCTTGGCTCAGAGTCTTCCTCTTCATCCCTCTTCCACGTACGGGAAGAAGCAGCACCCTTGCCCTTTCTGGAATGAATGGCTTTCAGGGCCACCGTCTTTTCCTTGGCCGTGGCTTTCTCTGCTTCCTCTTTAGCCTTCCTTGTGTTCAACTGGAGCTCATAGGACATGAGCTTCCCGAACAAAATCTGTGGGTCAGTTTTCGCAAGTCTGCCAAACTCGCGGATGGCGCAGATCTTTGTGTCCCATTCCTTAGTGAGGGACCTAAGGAACTTATCATTGAGTTCACCGCCAGTGAACACTCTTCCATATCCTTTGAGTGCATTGACGATCTTGAGGAAGTTTTCGAAGGTAACTCCGATCTCCTCCTTTGGCCCTTGCCTGAAGGCCTCATATTTCTGATTGTGGAGGGATCTCCGATCGTCCCTCACTTCATCTGTGCCCTCCATTAGGACAATCAGACAGCTCCAGAGATCCTTGGCTGTCCTGCAATTGCAGAAGTTCTGCATCATAGAGTCGTCAAATGCACTTACCAGGATGTTTTGAGCTTTCTTGTCGAGTCCGAACAACACCATTTCGTCCTTGTCCATTTCCGAAAGTTTCTTGGGCACTTTCTTGGTTGGATCAATGGTGGAGGCCTTAGTGGGAATGTAAGGTCCCTCCTCCACTATCATGAAGAGCCGGGGGTCGACTGCTTCCATGTAGAATCTGATTCTTTCCTTCCAGATAGGAAAGTTCAGTCTGGTGCATACTGGGATTTTGCCGGAGTGCTTAAGTCCGTCCATGGAAGATATCGGTCTTCTTCTTGACACTGGTGGCAAGATTCTACTCAAGGTGTGAACCTTTTTGATGAGTAACCTCCCTCTGATACAACTTGAAAGTCCATCTAGTGCCAACTAGCTTCACCTATGGGGGGGATAGGTGACTTGCACCGTATTTGCGGAATTAAAATTGTACCTGCAGAATCAAAACAAACCACACAGCACAGAAAATAACACAGGCAATTTATTGTGGTTCCCCGATTTGGGTACATCCACTTTCCCCCTTCGACCTATCTCCCAACCAGGGACGACTCGGTCACTTCACCAACAGGATTGAAATTCAATCCTTGCACTATCGGAAGGAACCCTTCCACACGTAGGAGTCGACACTCCCACAACACGGGTTGCACCCAACCCAACAACTAGGAACCAAATGTTCCTTTACAATGAAAAGGAAATTGGAGTGTATAAGAAATACAAACAACTTGAAGATACAGGTGTCCCTTTTCATTAGACTATGTGTTCTTGTAGACAACGAAAAGTCCACAACCCTTGATCTTTCTTGGAGAGAATCTCCCCGAGACCGGCGGCGGCAAAGGGCGGCGGCAAGGCTCTCGGTGTTGGCGGCGGCAACTGAAAACAGCAGCGATGCACTGGAGATTCAATCTTCTTAGCGAAGTCGGGAAGGTCTTCCAACGGACACACTAGGATCGATCGTCTCGATCGATTCGGACGGGGATGGATTTCCCTATCTCAAATCAAAAGACAAAAGATCTCTGGTTAGACGCGTGAGACGCTGTGCAAGACTTGGCTTCTGTCACCGTGGATCTGGAGGAGATCGAGATCTGCTACGGTGACCACTGTACGAGCGGCGGCGGAGACGATCGGCGGAGCTAGTTCGCGAATTTAGAGTTTGACGGCGGCTCGGCTTTCGTATTCTGTATTCGTAAAAATCAATGTACACCAATACTTATGTATTTATACACTAGGTCATAAAGATGACCGTTGTGGGCCCCACCAAAGCAAAGACCTAAGTCCGGTTCGAAATACCGCTGGAAACCTGGATCGGTCCAGGAAATGTCGGAAATTTGCCCAAGTCAAATTCGGCGAGAATCGTAGGTGATTCTCGACGAATCGGCGAGAATCACTTACGATTCTCGCCGAATTCTACTTGGCGAATTCTGGCTGCACAGGTTATAGAGGCCGGGGAGAATCGGAGGGAATCACATTTGATTCTCGCCGAATCGTCGAGAATGCAAAGTCATTCTCGACGAATCGGGGAGAATCACTTAGTGATTCTCGACGATTCTGCCTTAGAGAATTTTCTGACTGCGTCGAGACAGCCGGCCCAACCTGGCGAGAATCATCTAGTGATTCTCAACGACTCGTCGAGAATCACTTGTGATTCTCGATGAATCGGCGAGAATCACATAGTGATTCTCGACGATTTACACTTAGACGATTCTCATCTTTCAACCCGTGAGCTGGTCTTTGGCCCATCCTTGCTCCTTGTCTGCTCTTGCTTTTTCATAGCCCTGTACTTGAAATTAATTACACCCCAATAGAGAGAGTACACGTAGGCCAACACACTGATCTGCTCAACGAGGGATTACGTCGCGCAGACCCGTGTATATTGACCCACTGCACCCTGACATTGGTGTGTACTTAGCGTGGAATAACTACAAGCACAACTTAAAAGATTTCATCAAACACACTGTCTATTTACCTTGGCTTGCTCAGGGGCTTCTTCAAATCAGGTACATTGTGGATACAATACCCAACACCGTTGCATCCCGACCAGGACACGATCATTTAACACGCCCGTGTCACAGGCCATATGCCAGACACGGCTGCGGACACGACCTTGTCCCAGCCCGTGTTCAATAGTAGACACAGGCCAACAAACACAGAGATGGACACGGATTTGCACACTCCCGTGTCATAGGCCGTGTGCCTGACACGGCTTTAGACATACCTGTGTCCAAGACCGTGTACCTCACTCGACACTGCTCTACCAACATAGAGCAGGACACAGCCCTGGACATGCCCGTGTCACAGGTCATGTGAACCTATTCAGCCACCAAATTGGTCTTAAAATATTATCCGTTCCTTTTTGAGTTTTGGGGCGTTACAGCTAGCTAAGGTTAGCAAGGAGGAGAGGGCTCGATTTTTTAGTGGTGGAGGTAGGGGAAGAGAAGGTGGTCGAGAGTATAAGGAGGGGAATAGGTGGCCGACTAGAGGGTGACCGGCTAGGGCTTTGTGAGAGGTTGAAGGCTCGGTTTGGGGAGGAGAAAAGAGAGGGGATGTTTAGTGGAGAACTAAAGGAGAAAAAAGAGGAGAGGATGCCGGGAAAATAGAGAGGGGGAGGGAGAGGTTGCCGGCGGCCAAAGAGAGGGAAGGAGGAGAGTTGGCCGAAATTGCCAAGAGAGGGAGAGAAAGAATAGGGGGGGACCAAATTTAGGTTTTCAATTTTTCATCAACTTCTTCATTACAATATCCTTCATAACCCTGGCTATATATAGCCTACACCACTCAGTCTCCACCATTGAAAATTAAACAACTCATGATGGTTATATGCACCCATCATACATGAAATGAAATAAATAAAATTGCTAAAATATATAATTATAATTATTTAATTTATAATTATATATTTTATTTAATGGCGGCGTCTGACGTCGTGCAAAACATGTGGTGGCATTGGCGAGGAATGTTGTGGTAGACTGCCATCTTCAAGCTTGCAGAAACGACCATCCCAATCCACGAACTCTCTATGTCGGGGATCAACAGCCGCATAAGCAACATCGCCATCAATCCTCCCCCACTAAAAATTACTCATCACCGATGAGTGGCCAATGAGGGGGAATAGTCAAAAGCAGCAACAACATTGGGCAAATCTGGCCCCGCTATCCATGTCGTAGTAGCATGAACATCCTTCAGAACTGAGAACCTGTCTTGCAAAGAAACAACAAGAATTCCGAGGAAACTCGAAAGGGTGTCAATCAAAAGAAATAAAACTAGAATCTTACCATCCAGTTCAAGAACCAAGGAGTCCACATGTAAATTAGATATGACAACACTAACACTCGGGGAACATTTAGTGGGAGGAAGAAACGACGGAGAAAGCCACATAGGTGGAACAGATACGTACAGTAAAAAGTACGAAAACTTGAAATAAAGTGAAACAACCTGTGCTATATAAAAATCTGAAATAAAAGCATGAAATCCGACGTTCTTAATTACCATGGATGGGTTGGCATTCATATTTATTAATTTATTAATGGAGCCAGAAGACATCCGCTCGGGGACTTACCAGACAAAACCCAAATCACTAAATCTAGTGTCGGACTGTCTCGGAAAGGAGTGGAAGTGCGTGTGACATAACTTAAAATGAATCACTAACGTCCTAGATACTTAAGGAGAGAATCCATATGCTACATGACTAGACCCAAATGAGGAGGATAAGGGGGTTAAGTAAGGTGGCATGGGAGCCTTATAATCAGAAATGATTTTAATGGGCTCCAAATTCGCAGTTTTAATTTTATATTTTAAATACTCACGCTTGGCATGAAGATATGACAAGGAGAACTGCTAATCATGAAAAATAGAGTTTGATGCTCCCGGATGTGACAGGATGTGCGAGCGATACAACTCAAGGGGCCTTTCTATAGTAACTAACGTGTGGAAATGAGGGTCATAGAAAGGCGGTGGGTAAATGCGTACATCCGTGTGTGGTATATAAGTATGTTTAAATGACACCACATCTAGAGGCACAATGTCCAAGGACTCAGAATCTGTCACAGTCAAGGACAGAACTGTAGACGGACATGCAGCAAAATGAACAGTCAAATGTCACACGTAGTCAGATCTACAGGGTGCGGTGAATAGACCAAATACTAGCGCTCTTAACTTATTAATATCTAAGCACTGAGATAACGCCAATGTAGGAACTAATAGAGTGGGCGTGCCATAAAAACTCAGACTAAGACTACCGATTCCATGTCCTAATAAGTCAGCTAATGTTGGCAAATAATTAGGAGGAAGGGTGGGAAAAATCAAACCCGGGATAACATCCAAATCGGTATAAATTTCACCCAATGCTGATATCATCAAAGAACTCTCATCCGGGTGTACAACCAAAGAATCGTCCAAATGTACCCTTCCCTCAGATTGTAAATCATCCACAATAATACTAGGGACATCCTCACTCTCAGGCTACTCAGACAAATCAGATATAATCTCAGTAGGTGTAATCGTAGGCTATATCACGATGGGGATCGTATCCTAGAGAGGGCACTCAATACTAGGGTGGTCAGACACAACACTAGTAGTGAAATTAATAGGCAACTGAGTACTCTCACAGATCGAAATCTAATCATCCCATACATCGTCTTCCGAATCACAAGGGATTCCCTCACTATCAGAATCATCAGACTCGTCGGGCACTATCGTACATGAATGAATACTCTCACCTAGCTGGTCAACTTCCGAATCTAGAGATACTATATCCACATCAGAATCCTCGGAGGTATCAATCACTAGCTCAAGGGGCGTAGATGTTGAGGCTAAAGGAGATAAAGCTCTAGTAGTAACATCTTTTGAGTCCAAGATATATGATCCATTAGGAATGGTTTCCCTAAAGGTGGGAGTAGGCACACTAAGGGTATGCCGACCTTTTGTGGAACTAATCTAGTGTTAGGTTTATAATCATTCCTATAGACAGGTATGGGACTAGTGCCATAACGATACTCATTCACAGGCTTGGTATTAGTAGTGCGGAGATATGCAGGATCAAATTGATCCGAGAGTAGGCGACGCATTGCCAACCAAGTATCTTTATAACTATCAACACGACGCTCTTCACTTAACAAAAATACCTGGGCTTGATCAATTAACTGCTATTGGGCGATGTTAACCTTTTGGTAGTCATCCCATTCGTGACAATCAAAATAAAGTTCTTCCCACTTAAGCCAGTCCCTAAAATTTTGAGAATTCCCATAACCATCAAACATGGGTATCTCACTCTTAGTGCGAGGAATAGTGTCGGGGCGGTTGGAATTCCTTGGGTATGATGGCAAAGTTGGGGTAGTCGTTAGTTGCCTAATCAAGTCCCGAATCTCATCCGCTATGTGTGAATGAACTAGTTTCCTAACATTCGACATGAAATCAAAAGAATTAAATCGGGAAACATTAAAATCATTGGATATATTAAGTGAGAACCTGAGAATAACCTACCTGGATTGAGTGCAAATGCAATGAGTTAAAGATTCTGAGCCAAATAATTTTAGGAAAGATATAATTATTCTGCTTACTAACTAAGGTAATAAAATATTTTTTTTATTTTATTGCTCGAAATAATATGAAGATTATTAAATAAATTGTTTTGATTTTTTTGCAGAAAATTAAAAATATGGGCCGCTATTGGTAGACTAGAAAATTTTTGTTGTTGTAATTTTTACAAATAAACGTGCAAGACAAGTGCGCGTTGGCGTACAATTAAAAGGGGGAGGGTGCCAATTATGAAATTGACATGAAACTCCCACTGATACCAAATTGATGCAGGCCCATGGTTTCGACGGATGAAACTATGCGTTCTTAGTTATGATAACTAAAATAAATACGTAGCTATTGGGAATTATGCCCTACAATGTTCCTCAGGATTTGAAGAGGTATCACCAATCATGCTAAGGGGCATAATGTATTTGATGTGTGCTTGACTTATTTCATACAGGTTGTCCTTGAATGGATAGGTGAACAGAAAGAGGAAGCTGGAAGTCAGATAACTTGACTAAGGCAAAAGCGTCGAGACAGCTGAGACAGTTAAGAAGCTCAACACAAAACATTGAGAGAAGTGTCGGTCTCAGCTAAACCGCTGAGATAGAAGACAGTCTCAGCTGTGAAGAAGAAACTGCTGAGACAGTTGAGAAGGAACCACTGAGATAGAAGAGTCTCAATTGTGAAGAAGAAACTGCCGAGATAGTTGAGAAGGAACTGCTAAGACAAAGCCAGCTGAAATTTTCTACGTCCAGAAAGAGGAGTTCGTCAAACTGAGTTCAAAGTTTGGCGAGCTAAGCTCACCTTTCATCGAGCTCAAGTTAAAGGTTGAAGATTCAGAGTTCATCGAGCTGAGCTCTCCTTTCGTTGAGCTCAAGTTAAAGTTTGAAGATTCAAAGTTTGTTGAGCTGAGCCCGCTTTTCGCCAGGCTCAAGTTAAAGGTTGAAGATTCAGAGTTCGTCGAGCTGATCTCACCTTTTGTTGAGCTCAAGTTAAAGTTTGAAGAGTCAAAGTTCGTCGAGCTGAGCCCATCTTTTGTCGAGATCAAGTTATAATTTGAAGATTCAGAGTTTGACGAGCTAAATGTAAAGTTGGAGATTCTGAAGTTCGTCGAGCTCA
The DNA here is from genome assembly GCA_039513925.1 of Platanthera zijinensis. NCBI lineage: Eukaryota > Viridiplantae > Streptophyta > Magnoliopsida > Asparagales > Orchidaceae > Platanthera > Platanthera zijinensis. Next base: position 119,341,801 of record CM077096.1, read on the forward strand.
GCACAGAGTTTGTTGTTCTCTTCTCGATGATCATCAAGCTTAGTCCAAGTACTTCATGCCATTGCGAGAAAGCTATAGTAGCGCCGAAAGCTACTATTTGTCCTCTTCTGAGGAAGGTGGAACTCACCATCCTTTGATGAGCCCACATTCAGATTGTGTCATTGATTCAAATCAACATATATAAAAGGATAAGAAGAAAAGAAGATTAGGGTTAACGAAAGCAAGAACGAAAGTAGAAAATGAAAGAGAGGCGGCTGGACTTCATCTTCTTCGACAAGCTTGAAAGCAAAGTCCAACAGTGAAAGCCAGAAGGAAAAGATAGCTGAAGCTTCTTCCAGTTTAGCAGGATTGTTCTTTGAATAACAAGGTGGCAGATTCATCCAATCAGTAAGAAATGATAGCTGTATGAAGGGCCGACAGCCTTCAACAGCAGATAGCTGTACATTAGTGCAGCAAAAAAGTGTTAGTAGTAGAAGAAGGCTAATTCCTTTTACAGCAAGAAGGCTGGACTGATATCTTCTCAGTCTAGCAAGGTAGACTCAGAAATTTATCTCTAAGTCAGTATTTCAATCTTCCTGATTACTTTCCTATAGGATTCAATTTATCTAAATCTGAGTGTAGGGCACTTTGTGCCTGAGTGGTAGGTGACTAATTAGTTACTGAGGTAGGTGCCCTACAGGGGTACGGAGGTAGGTTCCAAGTGTGGATCTAAGCTGTAGAGCCTAATTACCTGAGGTAGGAGAATGCTGCTCTCTGAGGTAGGATCCAAGTGTGGATCTGAGGTAGGGCTTTCCTCCCAGCCTGAGTGTAGGGCCTAGTGCCCGAGGTAGGTAACTGTTGGGTCACTGAGCTGTAGGTGACAAGTGTGTCACTAAGTTGTAGTCCTTGGAGGAGGCTGAGCTATAGTTGTTTGGAAGGGCACAGAGGTTGGTACCTGGAAGGGTACTGAGCTGTAGGAGTGCTGAGGCACTTTGAGAGTTGGGCCTTATGCCTGAAGTTGTAGGGATGAAAATGTCACGACCAACATTTTCTCAACAATAAAATCATATCAGAGCAAGAGAAAAATACGTGCCATGATGCCACATCGTGCAAGGGATAACTGCATACGTTCAGGCAAAACTCCAGACTCTATATCTTTGAAGAAAATAATAATTTAATATGAAAGAAAACCAGTTAAATTTGATGGCCATATCCCTCGAAACAGTGGATTAGCTAGTCCACAATTAAAAATATATTTATACGCAGCGGAAAATACTTTGGTTAAGTTGATATTCTAAATGAGCATAAGTGTCCCCGAGAGACGACTCATGGTATGCACGACTCTAAATTTAATATAGTATAAAAAATATCCTTTACGTTACTTGGGAAAGAAGTGCTTTAGTTTTATAAACATGACGTGCATGAGGTACATACAGTAATGCATTTAGGGTTTAAAATACCTAACATGCAACCTAGCATAAATCATTCCCAAAAAGCAAGTGAACAACCTCCAAATAGGCAAAAATAGCTGTTTCAGATCATACCCAACATCACAAGTAAGCCACCAGTAAGCGTCAACAACCTGACACGAACCCACTGGTGAGTATGCAAGTCTATATAGAAGGAAGAAAACTACCTCACAAGGTTGAGGAATAGAGATCTCAGTTACCCAGGAGGCCACAAGCAAGCTCCACAAGAAAACTAGCCGCTCAACCGGCTACAACCTGAACCTGAGGCATTCAAAGAAAGAATACATTAGCAAGAATATAATCAAAAGAAGTGGAGCATTAGATTCATAAGAAAAAAAAAGAAGGGGTTTACCAACCCTGCAACAAATGCTATCAAAAAGAGCAGAAAGAAATAATCAAGACAGCAAAAAGAAATACTGTCTAAAGAGCAATCAAAGCACACCAAGTGCAAGAATGAATAACGACATGCTCTGCCAAACACCTGCAATAGCAACAAGGCAAACATTTGCCAATAAGAATATCCATATGAAAGGAAAGGAGCTAACAGTCCTAACTTTGCGAATTATCGGCCATGGTAAAACCTTGGGTCTGGGTTGGTGGCAAAAAATAGCCCTCTTCCAAACAACCAAACCCAAAAATGCTCAAGGGTGAAAAAAACAACTATTGGCAGCTATAGGGTCCACACACCTAACCATACCAGCCCAAAACGGCCTAACTGGTGGTGGCCACAGCTCAACACACACCATTCACCCGTTATAGTGCCACTAGAAATGCTACCTGCCATAATTCACGAGTCGGCATTTAGAAACTAGCCGATAACAAAACACCCCCCTAAGGGAAAAGCCATACTAACAATTCTTGAGAAAACACCCTTCCATGGAAAAAGCGTCGAGTTCACTCGACGCAGCGTTGAGTGAGCTCCACTCACTCAATGCCAACAACCAGCGGGGAAAGCGTCGAGTTCACTCGACGCCGCGTTGAGTGAGCTCCACTCACTCAACGCCAAATGACTTAATCGCAAAAACCCACTCTCGGGATAACGGTGTTGAGTGAGTTCAACTCACTCATTGCTTTCAATGCCATACAACTATAGGTGTTGAGTGAGCTCCCCTCACTCAACACGCTTTAGACTTAGCTAAAAAAACTGTCTGCTAGACGGCGTTGAGTGAGCTCCACTCACTCAATGCCAAAAGACTTAGAGAAAAACATCAGTCTGTATGGCGTTGAGTGAGCTCCACTCACTCAACACCAAAAGACTTAGAAAAGTCTTCAGGCTAGATGGCGTTGAGTGAGCTCCACTCACTCAATGCCAAAAGACTTAGAAAATTCTTCAGGCTAGATGGCGTTGAGTGAGCTCCACTCACTCAATGCCAAAAGAAGCTCAGTTAGTGATATTTGTTGTTGAAGGTTAGATATCAAGGGTTGCACTTTTTTGTAATGACCCAGCCCGAACAGCTCAGGGACTGCTGCACCCGATCAAGGGCCGTACAGTATGGCCTGGAAACCAACGCTGTTAATAAGGCCTGTAGGCCGTACACTCCAACCAAATCACTGCACCTATTTCTCAGCAAAAGTAGGTTGTTGGCAGGGGTTTCGAACCCACAACCCTTGATATCTAACCCTTGACAACAACCTACTATTGCTGAGAAACAGGCGCAGTGATTTTGTTGGGGTGTATGGCCTGCAAGCCTTATTAACAGTGCCAGTGTTCAGGCCATACTGTGCGGCCCATGATCGTGTGCGGCAGTCCTTGAGCTGTTCGGGCCTAGTCGTTCCAGAAAATCCTGAGCTGTAGGCATTAGAGATAAGGCTGAGGTAGGAGGTTTGAGGACCACTGATTTGTAGGAGCACAAGGCTCTGAGGTAGGAACCTTTGTGGTTCTAAGGTGGGGTTTTGAAGAGAACCTGAGTGTAAGGTAGAGGGCCTAAAGTGTAAGCTCTGAGGAGAATTTTGGTGGAGTTTGTGTCTTGTCTAACATAAGTTAGAAAGGTGGGAGGGAAAGTGGATATACCCAATTGGGGAACCACTATAAATACTTGTGTCTTATGCTGTGTTGCTTGTTCTTATTTTATATTGCAGGTACTAATGACAAGCTTTATACCATTTAATTAGTAAGCAGTAAATAGACTAAAGAAATTTCAAAGACGTATTCCCCCCCCCCCCCTCTAGGTGACTAGCTAACTTGAAGTAATAACTTTCAAGTGGTATTAGAGCGAGGTTACTCAAAAAGGATTTAATAATCTAAGTATACCTCCAAGGTTTGCTATAAGATATAAGTATTGGGTCAGGAATGAACTATAAAGAGCTAAGGGCCATGAATCTACCAATCTGCAGGAAGGAAGGATTTGGCCTCTCGAAGCAAAGGGTCAGACTGTTCATGGAAGAATCTGAGCCTAGGATCTATGTAACAGTTGTGGAAGATCCTTTTATCCATTCAAAGGCTTCCACCATAGATCCAACTATGAGATTGCCCAAGGCATATATAGAGATGGATAGAGATGAGGTAGTGTTGTCTACCATGGACAAGAGGGCAGAAAATATTATAGCCAGTGCCATTGATGACTCAACCTTCAAAAATCTTGTACACTGCAAGACCTCTAAGGAAATATGGGACACTCTTGTGGTCTACATGGAAGGTTCTGAGGAAGTTAGAGATGATAGGAAGTCCATGCTCAACTAAGAGTATGAGGCTTTCAGACAAAACCAATCTGAAAAAATAGCTGACTTCTTTGAGAGGTTCTTTAGGATAATCAATGATCTAAGAACATATGGCAGGGTCTTCAACAACTATGAGGTAAATGACAAGTTCCTTAGATCTCTCACTAGAGACTGGGATACAAAGATTTGTGCCATTAGGGAAATTGCTAAGTTGGTAGACACTCCTCCACCAACATTGTTTGGAAAGCTACTATCCTATGAAATGCAGGCTGCTAGACTAGAAGAGGAGAAGAGTAGCCAATCCAAGTCCAAGGATAGGTCTGTGGCATTCAAGGCAGAAGCCTCAAGAAGTAGCATAAGAAAGACTCCCTCACGACCAAGGAGGGAAGCAAAATCAAGCTCAGAAAAATCTGAGTCAAGCTCATCAGACAACCACATGTCTGATAAAGATCTAGCTTCCTTCTCCAGGCAATTTCAGAAATTCATGAAGAAGAAGGACTAGAGGAGAAGGCCAACTTCATCCTCTTACCACAATAAGTCATCCAAGGATGATAGGTATGCTCCTAAAACTAGTAAATAGATTTCTTCTAATGTAATCTGTTATTGTTGCTATAAGGCTGGGAATGTCATTGCTGACTGCCCAGTCAAAAGGAAGGAAGAAGATGAGAAGAAGAAGAAAAAGCATCACCATCACCATAAGGACAAGAAGAAAGATAAGTCCTTTGTGGCAAAGAAGTAAAGAAGCTGGACAGATTCTTCCTCCTCAGAATCTGAAGACGAAGAGAAAGAAGCCTATATAGGGTTGATATCTATTGCTGTAGATCCACAAGAAGAAGAGGAATATCCTGTGCCCGGATAGGGATAAGAGCCCCTCTATCACACTCTGACAATGATAATGAGGATTATAAAGAAGATTTTGGATGCCAGGGGATGATGGCAATAACTGAAGAGGAAAGAAGTCAGGCAGATTCATAATCAATCAAGATATAATCTCTCTCTATTCCTTCATCTTCCTCTGACTATGAAACTAGTCCAGATACTAGTGCATCTTCATCCTATGATAAAGATTGCTCAGAATCTTAGACTGATGTCAATCAATTGATTGACAAGCATGGACTACTCCTAGATGCTCTAAAGAAGAGCAGAATTCTTGTCAAAAGGCAAGCCAAGGAGATTGAAGTCCTGAAGCCTTATAAAACTCTTTATAACAATAAATCTATTGAGTTTTATAAGAAAAATCATGAGGTGTCTGAACTCAAGAATAGCCTTGAGTGTCAAACAATGCTTTTAGAAGAGAAGAAAAAGCATATTAGATTTCTGGAACAAAAGTTTACAGAGAAGTTGGGGATTGTGATTAACCCTTCTCAGTCACAGGGTCAGTTGCCAAAAGCTGCAACTTGCCAATTCCCTGAGAAGCTGGGTATTAATCACATTAATCATCATTTCAAATCTTAATTCCCTGATAAGAGTACAATGTTTCAAAAGGAAAATTTACCTTCTAGATTTGTCAAGGTTGGATCTCCTCTCAAGGATCAATCTAATGTGTGCTCTACTAGTGGGGTAAAAACACATGATCTAGGAAGGAGTGATTCTGTCCACTCTAGCCATAAAGTTTAGGATAAGTTCTTTAGATTTGGATCCAAATATCCTGTATCTAAAGAAATGAGAGAGACCACTAGATGGCAGGCTCCAAAAATACAATTTGCCCATCCCGTACCAGCTGTATTTAGTTCTGTAGAACCTTAATTCAGGAAGAAGGAAGCAGCTTCATGCAATGCTTTTCCAGAAAAATCTGGAGCTGCTCACATCTCTTATGGAAAGAAATTCTGTGCCATCCTGAAGAGAATATACAACATTCATAAATGTTGGTGCTGTGGGAAGGCGGGCCACTTTGCCATTGATTGTTAGCACAACCTGAATATGGCTAGTTGACAGAAAGGTTCTCAGCCCAAGCAGAGAGTTGGGCTAAAGTTTTATAATACAAACAAGAACCTAGGACCCAACTATTGTTGGGTGCCTAAGGGTAAATGAATTCTCTTTTGCAGGATAATCCAAGAACCTGTCTAAATAAGACTTGGTACTTTGACAATGGATATTTTAGGCAAAAGTTTGGGACAGGATGATTGCTCAAGGAATATGCTCCATGTAAAGCAATAAACAAAGGTTGAGGCTGTTAAGTGTGTAATCCTCAAAAGCTAGAGGCAGCATGCCTTAAGGTAAGTCTCTCTTTCTTGTATAGAGACTAAGTTTGCAAATTCATGAACTAAGTTAGACGTGCTGAGGATGAATCTAATCAAGCACACAAGTTGATAACAATGATTATACCATCCTTCATAATTATTTGCATTGTTAACTTATGTAGCCTTTTCTCTCAAGCCCAAATAACATGTAAACCAGTGCAAAATAAGGTTGCTAATAAAACTGGCTTATTAACATGTTAGGTCTCCATTATACCTAGAAGTGATAAAATATTTGTATAATAATGTGACAATTAGAATGTACAACCAGAATGTGAGGGAAGCTACAAATTAATCTGGCATTAAGTGAATAAAAGAAGAGCTGAGAGGTATAATAGAAGAACTAAGTTCTATGTATCATAACAGGAAGCGTAGAGCAAGCCGCAAAGCCTATATGTATTAACTTGAGTATAAAAATGTTTAATTGGTTAATCTAATGATAAGGCATTTAACCTTTTTCATTATATATATAACGTCGGTAAGAAACAAAAAGCCACATCACTCTTAAAAGATTTAACCATAGCAATCGAGACCAAAACCTTCTCAGCGTCTTACCATACTGACTTGATGGCGCCGAAGATCATAAAGGAGCTCCAGGAGGGCTATGAAATTGTGAGGAATGGATTCAGTCATTCCTCGCCAGAGATTAAGGAAGTGTTAAGGATGATTGAGACCACGGGTTTGGAGTACACCCTTTCTGAACCCTCAACCATTCTTAGAGAAGAGGTAGTGGAATTCTTCTCAAGGGCTAAAGTGACATCTTCTCAAAACTCACATTAATCTAAGATTGAAGACATCAAGATCAAGGTAAATCCTAAGAGACTAGGCAAAGAACTTCATCTACCCTCCGTCACCCCTAGCGAGGAAGAAGAATCCACTATCCCAAACAGAGAAAGTGCTCTCGGATAGTGTGGATATAGTGATGCTAAACCTGGGTCTATTAAGAGGAAATTGTTCAATCAGAGAGGTAAACTACTAGCAAATATTATAGGGAAAGCCCGTATCTGCAAACCTGGATCACATGACACAATCTCCAGGTCATTGTTTGATATGATGACTAGGATAATATTCAATAAGAAGACCTCTTGGTCATCAATCATCTACCAGAGAATAGTAGACTGCCTACATACTCCAAACATGGGCAGAATTCTTTCCTTATACCTAGTGAATACCTACCCTGATATATTCAAGCAGGAGGAGTGAAGATTCACTACATAAAAAGAATGGACATAAAAATGTTGGATAGATTCACTAGGGTCCTACCAATGAGCCAACCTTCAGCAATAAATAACTCCTCTAGGGACACAAGGAAGAAACCTGCTGAGGAGGAAAGAACTGCTAGCTTTGAACCAAAGCTTGAAACCTCCTCTCGAGCTGATGTTGGTCTGCAAGTTGAATTATCACTCAGTCAATCCTTTGCAAACATTCAACTCAGGGATACTGTTGTGCATATTGATTAAATCCATGCCAACCCTAAGTCAATACAAGTGTCAAAGAATGCCACTGAAGAAGAGGTTGTTGCAGAAGATGAGGCAGATATGGCAGATATTGATGATGTAGCTACAATTGATGATATCCCTACTACAAAAGATAACCATGAATCTTCTAAGGCATTAAATACTTATCTTAATAGGTCAAGCCCAAAGAAGGATGTTTAGTTTGAGGGGGAGCACGATCAGATGGATTTGACAAACTTAGATCAAGTTGTCAACAAAATAGTTGAGTATGCACCCACTACAGGTGATACCCATACCCTCTTAATTAGTAGTGTTAATACAGATTTAACAAAGGAAATGTTGCCTTTTATAGGTGCTATAGTTGAGGGGGTGCATTCTCAGGTCAATTCTCAGGATGATGTCCCTCCTCCTATTAGCCATACATCATCTACCCCTATCTCAAATGAGTAATTAATAAACCAAATCAAAGCACTCATAGATGCTCAGACCATAACCCTCAAGGAGTATGTTAACAAATTAGTTGCCAAGCTAAGGGAAGAACTATTGACTGAAATCAAGGGGAGTAAAGAAGAAACTTCTCACTTAAACAAACAGGTCAGCAACTGGTTTGATAGGGCTAGAACTGCTGGCATCAAACAGACCACCCTCATGAAATCCTAGGACACAAGACAAAAACTCTCTATAGATGACATAGGATATGTCAAGAATTGTATGAGTGCAACTGATGAGGTGATCAAGAGTGTAGCAGATGTAACACCCCAAAAAGACCCAAAAGACTCAAAATGAGTTTTGAGGTATAGGAAATTTTACACGGCCTGGGACACGGGCGTGTCCCAGGGCGTGTCGGGGGTACACGGCCTGGGACACGGGCGTGTCCTAGGGCGTGTTCAGGTTAGTCGACACTCGATAGTCGACGAGCGTCGAGCCTGGGACACGGCCATGGACACGGGCGTGTCCCAGGGCGTGTCGCGCAATTAAATTTCGAATTTGGCCTGTTCGAGTCAGATTAGTACACGGCCTTGAACCAAGCCGTGAACAAGGGCGTGTCAGGTTGGACAAGGGCGTGTCCAATGCCGTGTTCCGACCCGTGTACTGTTCGCAGCTCGAAAGGCGGAAGGGTGACACGGGCGTGTCTCAGAAATGACACGGGCGTGTCAGGTTCGACACGGGCGTGTCGTTGACCGTGTTGTGGTAAACTTCAGTCGGTATGAACCGCTTAAGGGAACACGGCCTGTGACACGGGCGTGTCACAGGCCGTGTCAGCCAAAAAAATTGGATTTTGGGCAAATCATGGCCATTCAAAATTCTCTCTTTTGATCCAAGGGTTCAGGTGATTTCCTGGCTGGATTAAATCCGTGAAGGGATGATGAAGAATTCATTCTTCATTTGTGCTTAAGGAAGAGAGAAAGAGAGAGGAAGAAGAAGAAGGAGGAGGAGATCAAGCCACCGGCGGAGTTCCCGTGGTCCGATTCGTGATCCGAAGCCGGCATTGTGAAGGGAAGGCTGCTGCGATTCTTTCTCACCGGCTAGTTTTCGATGGCTCCCAAGAGATCGACAAGGGTAACGATCTCCCTTCTTGGACATGTGAAGTCCTTCTTTTCTGCATTGCATAGGGAAAACCCTTCCCCGCGAGTGTGCGGTGGGTTGTGGTGTCTCTTGGGGTAGATATGTGAAGTCCCCCTTGTTAGAGGCCGGAATTGGAGTACGGCTCTAGGCATGCTGTGTGAAGCCCATCTGGACGTGGTCTGGATTGGTGATGCTTGTTTGCATATCGGAGAAGGCTCCGTGATTATGGCTTGTGATGCCTTGTTCCTACCTGTTGCTTGGTGCGGCAGGAAGTACTGGACGATGTCCAGGAAATGAAGAGGGTTGGATGCAACTCTTGTGGCCGTGCGTTGCCACTTTATGAGCGGTTGAGCCGTTGGGCTGCAACCCGATGAAAAGGCAGATTGCCGAACAGGAAAGGTGAAACCGACCCGCGCCTATAAATAGCCATGGATACTTCCGTATTCGAGGTGGCACGGCGACTTGAGCAACGGGGGGTGGCTGATCCGTACCTGCGTTAGGTCCGTCCGACTTGGAAGCCTGGTTATAGGTTTTGTTGGAGCGCCTAATGAGAGTCTTAGGCCCGCGCGCCGGAAAGACTAGAATGCTCAAATACCGTGTAGACGCTGGTGTTGACCCTGGTATTCCGGTACACCGAAAATGTGCCCTGAGTGCACGGACTGTCAGGCCGTGAGGCCGATAGTTGTGATGGCTTGAATGTGCCTGCGCGCACATAGTTGCTATATGATGCCATGCTTTGTAGGGAAAGAATGCTAATGCCCCGAGAAAGGGGTAAGATTGTTATAATTGGGTCAGCTGAATGCTGACCGTTGCATTGTTTGCCACCGGTTGGGTGGATTGTTCCCGTGCAGGTGCTGGAGAGCCAAGTGGTAGGTGAAGGGCTGAAGCCCTACTGCTGTTGCTGCTGCTGCTGTGGCTAGCCCTTGAAGGCTAAGAGAATGTTTTTGTTTTTACTCATATATGGCCGGCCTGCGCGCCGAGGTTTGTAAATCATGTTGTAAAAAGAGGAACTGTAAGGCCTTAAGGCCAAACTCTATGTATTTGGGTACATTCCGTTATATATATAAAGGTGGTTTATATATTGGACATTCCTGGTTAGAGTTCAAATTTCTACTTAAAGCTTCCGCTAGAATGCTCTGAGTTAGGATTCGTGTTTGGTTTGGTATTATCCTGTGACCTCACCGTCTGTTTGTGGCATATAGTGTGGGGCCCCGGTCGGACCTTCTACTATACGTCATCTAACGGATGGGGTCGTTACATTTTGGTATCAGCTTCGTTCGGTCTTCCTCTATCGAATTCGTGGACGAATTCTTTTATGGGGTGGCGAGCGCGTGTTTATGCGCCCTGCTATAACGCTAATGAACTCTGGAATGTCCACTAAGGAATGTACAAAATCGTGTTTGAGGAATCTGCGCGTTCCTCTTTGTGTTGTTTTGCTTGCATACGTTCGCTAATGTGTGTCTTGTCCACCTATAGGTGACGCGTAGTGGTGCTGGCCAGTCTGAGCCCCAGCGTTCTGATGAGAGTGCGGCACCAGCTGAGGTGCCCACACCTCCTCCATCTGCAGAAATTGTTCATTTAGTTACTGAGGCTCTATTTGCCATGATTCAGCCGACCGGGCAAGCGCAGCCGGCAGTCGAGCCAGTTCGTGTTGTTGTAAGACCCGAGCCGATTGAGGCTGTAGATCCACGAGCAGCTGACCGATAGTTGAAGCAATTCATGAGCTTCAGTCCTCCTACGTTTGCGGGAATGGGATCCCCAACGCAGGCGGAAGATTGGTTATCGCGTGTCAAGAGGATAATGACAACGATCAGGGCGGAGGAAACTCTAAAGGTCACCTTGGCCACCTTCATGCTTGAAGGAGAGGCGCGATTGTGGTGGGACGAGGTTGAGTTACACCATTTGGCTGGCAGGCAATTAACACAAGTGTCGATTGAGGAGTTCTCTCGAATATTTCTGGCGAAACATGTCCCAGCGGCGCAACGCATTGCTATGGAAAATGAGTTCCAACGGTTAAAGCAAGGGGAAGATAGCGTGGATATCTACTTGCATGAGTTTACCAGGTTGGGACGGTATGCGGGTACAATCTTCGCGGATGACCAAAGGAAAACGAATCGGTTCTATGAAGGATTACGGGATGAGTTGCGATTCCTGCTTTCGAGTTCAGTGAGCCAAGGGTTTCAGGTGTTGGTTGATACTGCGTGTGCGTTGGAGAAGGACATGCGGCGGGTGCAAGGGAGCAAGGGCTTAGTTGTGTCAAAGCCAGAGGTACAAGCACCTCGCCCGAGCAAATCGTTTTACCAGAAGAAAGGGGGAAAGAGGTCCAAGCCGTCTAGGCAAGTGACTACGACCGTTGTGTCGGGAGTGACATCAAGGCCGGATTCTCGTACATGCTATAACTGTGGCCGTGTGGGGCATATAGCTCGTGACTGTCGGGTTGTTCAGCCCAAAGGGGATAAGAAGGCGGGTGCGTCGTATGCTGAGAAGGGCAAAGCGGTGGTTGATTCCTCTGCGTCTCAGGCACAGCCCCGAATCTATCAGCTTGGCCAGCAGGAAGCGATTAAGCAAAGTGACGTCGTCACAGGTACGAGTTGAATTGATTAACTTGCTTATGTGCTATGGTTTTTGGTTATGTATAGCTTGTGCATGTGTGTGTGCCACAGGCTTTGTCCTGATTCGGAATAATTTGGCGAGAGCCCTGTTTGATACGGGTGCTTCACATTCTTTTCTGTCTGAGGATTTCGTATCTCGCATTGGGGCACCAAGTCATGTGACGGTGGATAGTACAAGGGTGCTATTGCCGAATGGCTGTATGATGCTTGCGGATAGGGCTTGCGATGTGGTTGTGCAAATAGGAAGTCGGGATTTCGGTTTGAGTGCAGCTGTGCTACCGTTGTCGGAGTTTGATGTGATCTTTGGTATGGACTGGCTCTCGGAGCAGCGTGCCTTTATTGATTGCAACTCCAAGGAGATTACACTGGGCCAGAATACCGGGCTTGTGACTAAGTTTGCTGGTATGCGAGGAGTTGGCGGGATTCTGTTGTCTGCACTCCAAGTCGTCAATGCTGTTCGGAAGGGCGCGGAGTTATTCTTCACGCTAATTCAGGCTGTTGAGCCAAAGGCCAGTGTCGGTGAAGTACTAGTTGTGTCAGAGTTTGCCGATGTGTTTCCTAAAGATCTTCCTGGGTTACCACCCCAGCGGGAGATTGACTTCTCTATTGAGTTGGTGCTAGGTGCGAAACCTGTGGCCCGCTCTCCGTATCGCATTGCGCCAAAAGAGATGGCTGAGTTGAAAGTCCAATTGCAAGAGTTGTTGGAGTAGGGTTATATATGCCCAAGTATGTCACCTTGGAGCGCGCCTGTTCTATTTGTGAAAAAGAAAGACTGTAGCTTACGGTTGTGTATTGACTACCGCGAATTGAATAAGCTGACGGAGAAAAATAAATATCCGATCCCGCGGATTGATGACCTCTTTGATCAGCTGGCAGGATCAACAGTCTATTCCAAATTGGATTTGAAATCGGGATATTATCAGCTGCGGATTCGAGAAGGTGACATTCCCAAGACGGCATTTGGAACACGCTACGGTCATTATGAGTTCACGGTAATGCCGTTTGGCCTATGTAATGCGCCTTCGGTATTTATGGACCTAATGCATCGAACGTTCCGATAGTACTTGGATTTGTTTGTTATTGTGTTTATCGATGACATCTTAGTATACTCTCAGTCGGAAGAGGATCACGCAAACTATTTGCGGTTGGTCTTGCATACCCTGAGGAGGAATAAGCTTTTTGCCAAGTTCTCAAAGTGCGAGTTCTGGCTCTCTTCAGTAGCCTTTTTAGGCCATGTGGTAAGCGAAGAGGGTATCACGGTGGATCCGTTGAAGATAAGTGCCATCCGAGATTGGCCAGTGATGTCTTCAGTGGCCGAGGTCAGGAGCTTCCTTGGACTTGCGGGCTACTATAGACGGTTTGTGGAAAACTTCTCACGGATTGCTTTACCTCTGACCACGCTGACGAGAAAAGATCAAAAGTTCATTTGGACGCCGGAGTGCGCGCGAGCTTTTGAAGAATTGAATAGTCGGTTGACCACGGCGCCTGTGTTGACATCGCCATGTGGTACCGATGGGTATGAGATCTATAGTGATGCTTCCGGGAGCGGCTTAGGCTGCGTTCTTCTGCAGTTTGGTAAAGTGATTGCTTATGGCTCGCGCCAGTTGAAAGTGCATGAGCGGAATTACCCCATCCATGATTTGGAGTTAGCGGCGGTAATCTTTGCGCTCAAGTTGTGGCGGCACTATCTATATGGCGTTAAAGTGGATATCTATACAGATCACAAAAGCCTAAAGTATTTGTTGGATCAGAAGGATCTGAATATGCGACAACGAAGATGGATGGAGTTCCTTGGGGACTACACCTTCGAGATTCACTATACTCCCGGGAAGGGAAATGTGGTCGCTGATGCTTTGAGTCGAAAGACTCCGGTACGGGCAAGCTGGTTGCAGAGGCATGATCAGCGTTTAATCCAGGAATTGGAAGAGATGGAGATATCGTGTGTTGACAAGGGTGCGTCAACCGATGCATGTTTGAACTGGACGGAGGTGCAATATGACCTTACGGACCGAGTTCGGCGAGCAACGGAGCTTGATGAAAGCCTCCAGCGCTATGCAAAAGATGGGCCAGATGACCAATTCTCTTGGGATAACGGGTTGTTAAGAAGAAATGGTCGAGTGTGCGTCCCGAGTGTGGGTAAATTGAGGGAAGAGTTGATGTACGAAGATCACTTTGCAAAGTACTCAGTTCACCCAGGGAGCACAAAGATGTACAGAGATATGAAAAAGCTGTTCTGGTGGCCCGGATTAAAGAAAGATGTCGCACGTTATGTGGCTGAATGCAACACCTGTACGTTGGTGAAAGCAGAATGCCAGAAGCCTGGCGGTTTCCTGAAGTCGTTACCTATTCCGGAGTGGAAGTTCGATGATATTTCGATGGATTTCGTGCATGGGTTGCCGCGATCTCAACGCGGTCATGATTCAATCTGGGTGATTGTGGACCGGTTGACAAAAGTGGCGCACTTCCTTCCAAACAGAAGAGACGATTCAGTGGAAACATTGGCCAAGCTTTATGTGGAGCAGGTTGTTCGACTGCACGGTGTTCCCTGGAGCATTGTTAGTGACCGTGATGGGCGGTTCACATCGAATGATTGGCGGCTCGTTCATCAAATGTTGGGTACAAAGTTAGCGTTTAGTACGGCCTTTCATCCCCAAACGGATGGCCAGACTGAACGAACCAACAGGACGATGGAGGATATGCTTCGCATGTGCGCCCTAGACTTTGGTAAGAGATGGGAAGATTATATATTTCTTGTCGAATTTGCCTATAATAATAGCTACCAAGCGAGTATTGGTAGATCACCATTTGAAGCTTTATATGGTCGGAAATGCCGTACACCGTTAGCTTGGGCAGAAGCAGGCGAATCTAAGCTGAGTGGGAAAAAGGAAGTCGAAGAAGCTACCTCGCTCATACGCTCTATTCGGGAGAGGCTATTGATAGCCCAAGATCGTCAAGCAAAGTACTACAATGCCAAACACCGGAACGTGGAATTCGCGGTGGGTGATTGGGTATATTTGAAGATCGAACCCTTCAAAGGCATGTCCAGGATTCGGCGTTTGAAAAAGCTAAGTCCGAGGTATCTTGGTCCATTTGAGGTGGTGGAGCGAGTTGGGGAAGCTGCTTATCGACTAGCGCTTTCAGCAGACTTGGGTGGATTACATGATGTGTTTCACATCTCAGTCCTTCGTAAGGCGGTGAAGGATCCAGCTCAAGTAGTGGAGAATGATCGGGTACCGGTCGAGTATGGGCTAACGACGAGGGTTAGACCCATTCGGATCGAGGATCGAGCCGAGAAATAGTTGCATAACAAAGTGATCGGGATGGTCAAGGTCCGATGGGACAATTGTGGCCGTGAAGAGCTAACATGGGAGCGAGAGCAGACCATGCGAGCTGAGTTTCCCGAGTTATTTGTATAAACTGTAGACCGTGTACTTTTTGTTATAACATAGTTATAGCTTTGCTGGTTCTTGTTTCCTTACCGTGCAAATTTCGGGACGAAATTTTGTTAAGGGGGGGAGGGTTGTAACACCCAAAAAAGACCCAAAAGACTCAAAATGAGTTTTGAGGTACAGGAAATTTTACACGGCCTGGGACACGGGCGTGTCCCAGGGCGTGTCGGGGGTACACGGCCTGGGACACGGGCGTGTCCCAGGGCGTGTTCAGGTTAGTCGACACTCGATAGTCGACGAGCGTCGAGCCTGGGACACGGCCATGGACACGGGCGTGTCCCAGGGCGTGTCGCGCAATTAAATTTCGAATTTGGCCTGTTCGAGTCAGATTAGTACATGTCCTTGAACCAAGCCGTGAACACGGGCGTGCCAGGTTGGACACGGGCGTGTCCAATGCCGTGTTCCGACCCGTGTACTGTTCGCAGCTCGAAAGGCGGAAGGGTGATACGGGCGTGTCTCAGAAATGACACGGGCGTGTCAGGTTCGACACAGGCGTGTCATTGACCGTGTTCTGGTAAACTTCAGTCGGTATGAACCGCTTAAGGGAACACGGCCTGTGACACGGGCGTGTCACAGGCCGTGTCAGCCAAAAAAATTGGATTTTGGGCAAATCGTGGCCATTCAGAATTCTCTCTTTTGATCCAAGGGTTCAGGTGATTTCCTGGCTGGATTAAATCCGTGAAGGGATGATGAAGAAGTCATTCTTCATTTGTGCTTAAGGAAGAGAGAAAGAGAGAGGAAGAAGAAGAAGGAGGAGGAGATCAAGCCACTGGCGGAGTTCCCGTGGTCCGATTCGTGATCCGAAGCCGGCGTTGTGAAGGGAAGGCTGCTGCGATTCTTTCTCACTGGCTAGTTTTCGATGGCTCCCAAGAGATCGACAAGGGTAATGATCTCCCTTCTTGGACATGTGAAGTCCTTCTTTTCTGCATTGCATAGGGAAAACCCTTCCCCGCGAGTGTGCGGTGGGTTGTGGTGTCCCTTGGGGTAGATATGTGAAGTCCCCCTTGTTAGAGGCCAGAATTGGAGTACGGCTCTAGGCATGCTGTGTGAAGCCCATCTGGACGTGATCTGGATTGGTGATGCTTGTTTGCATATCGGAGAAGGCTCCGTGATTATGGCTTGTGATGCCTTGTTCCTACCTGTTGCTTGGTGCGGCAGGAAGTACTGGACGATATCCAGGAAATGAAGAGGGTTGGATGCAACTCTTGTGGCCGTGCGTTGCCACTTTATGAGCGGTTGAGCCGTTGGGCTGCAACCCGATGAAAAGGCAGATTGCCGAACAGGAAAGGTGAAACCGACCCGCGCCTATAAATAGCCATGGATACTTCCGTATTCGAGGTGGCACGGTGACTTGAGCAACGAGGGGTGGCTGATCCGTACCTGCATTAGGTCCGTCCGACTTGGAAGCCTGGTTATAGGTTTTGTTGGAGCGCCTAATGAGAGTCTTAGGCCCGCGCGCCGGAAAGACTAGAATGCTCAAATACCGTGTAGACGGTGGTGTTGAACCTGGTATTCCGGTACACCGAAAATGTGCCCTGAGTGCACGGACTGTCGGGCCGTGAGGCCGATAGTTTTGATGGCTTGAATGTGCCTGCGCGCACATAGTTGCTATATGATGCCATGCTTTGCAGGGAAAGAATGCTAATTCCCCGAGAAAGGGGTAAGATTGTTATAATTGGGTCAGCTGAATGCTGACCGTTGCATTGTTTGCCACCGGTTGGGTGGATTGTTCCCGTGCAGGTGCTGGAGAGCCATGTGGTAGGTGAAGGGCTGAAGCCCTACTGCTGTTGCTGCTGCTGCTGTGGCTAGCCCTTGAAGGCTAAGAGAATGTTTTTGTTTTTTCTCATGTATGGCCGGCCTGCGCGCCGAGGTTTGTAAATCATGTTGTAAAAAGAGGAACTGTAAGGCCTTAAGGCCAAACTCTATGTATTTGGGTACATTCCGTTATATATATAAAGGTGGTTTATATATTGGACATTCCTGGTTAGAGTTCAAATTTCTACTTAAAGCTTCCGCTAGAATGCTCTGAGTTAGGATTCGTGTTTGGTTTGGTATTATCCTGTGACCTCACCGTCTGTTTGTGGCATATAGTGTGGGGCCCCGGCCGGACCTTCTACTATACGTCATCTAACGGATGGGGTCGTTACAGCAGATCTTGTAAATCAGCATGTCACCAATGTTGCTTTCCACTCTATGAAGGAGACACTACTTCTGAAAAATGAGCTGCTTGCTGACAATGAGAAAAATACTCCAATCCATATCAAGCAAAAATGAAGCCAACACCACCCTACTACAAAATACCATCTGTGAAGAAGGCAAAAATGGGGAGAGCAGCCATGCTAAGACAACAACACTCATTGAAGAACAAGCCTTCAATGTAATTCAAGGCACCATGGTGGCACTACACCTTCCCCTCCTTAATAGAAAGAGGCCAGAGGACCTAGACTTCCCATCACAAGTGTGAGATGCACAGGATGCACAACTTGCTGCTGGAAGTAAGAGGGAAGGAACTCAAATGGCTGAAGAGTTCATGGCAAAGAGGAGAGCTGAGAACAGAGATGATCCAGATCATGAACAACTAAGTGATGCCTCTGAATCCATCATTATCAATGCTGGATAAGCCATGGACAAATCTTAAATAATATTGATAGTGTTTATCCTTCTGAGGAATGGATCAAGCATTTGGAAATAAATTCCCTAAGGGAAAGAGTATTCAAAGAAAATCTGGTATGAAGACCAATCCTAAGAAAATGCCTCCCAGATATATTCCAAAGCCATTCCTTTACTTCAAGAGGCAGGAGAACAAAGATGAAAACTTGAAGAAGACAGCTGCTACCAAGGATGCTGATTAAAGTTCATCAAAGAAGAGCTGAGATGAGACTACAAGACTTAGGGTGCTTTAATTATGTAATCAATGTCTTGTAATGAATATCAACAGTATAGCAATACCAAATCTTTATAAATTAAATTTATATGAGTTGTCCCTGACTATATTGATGTGATAAATGTGCATGCAATTATCATCTATATATCTGTGATTAATAAATATGCTATTATTTCATAGATATCCTATAATCACAGGTTTGCTACTGTTGTTTGGATTAGTTAATGATTAGGTATATCTTAATCATAATGTTTACCTTATTAATGATTGAAAATTCACTAATACCATTGGTTATTCAAGCATAGTGTTAAGCCATCTCATCTAGGGGGAGTTTTTCCTATACTGGGATTGCTAGTTGTCATGATAATGTTCCATCAGGTCTATCATGATATTTTTTTGTGTTGATTCACCTTAGCATGGATGGGTATTCTGCCTTCTTCAAATAGGGGAAGATTGATGGGAATTGTGCCCTACAATGTTCCTCAGGATTTGAAGAGGCATCACCAATCATGCTAAGGGGCATAATATATTTGATGTTTGCTTGAGTTCTTGCATGCAGGTTGTCCTTGATTAGTCAGGTGAACAGAAAGAGGAAGCTGGAAGTTAGACAACTTGACTAAGGCAAAAGCATCGAGACAACTGAGACATAACCACTAAGATAATTGAGAAGCTAAACACACAACATTGAGAGAAGTGTTGGTCTCAGCTAAACCACAGAGATAGAAGACAGTCTCAGTTGTGAAGAAGAAACTGCTGAGACAGTTGAGAAGGAACCACTGAGACAGAAGAGTCTCAACTATGAAGAAGAAATCGCTGAGATAGTTGAGAAGGAACCGCTGAGACAAAGCCAGCAAAAATTTTTTAAGTCCAGAAAGTTGAGTTCATCAAACTGAGTTCAAAGTTCGTCAAGCTGAGCTCACCTTTCATCGAGCTCAAGTTAAAGGTTGAAGATTTAGAGTTCATCGAGCGGAGCACACCTTTTGTTGAGCTCAAGTTAAAGTTTGAAGATTCAATGTTCATCGAGCTGAGCCCGCTTTTCGTCGAGCTCAAGTTAAAGTATGAAGATTCTGAGTTCATCGAGCTGAGCTCACCTTTCGTTGAGCTCAAGTTAAAGTTTGAAGATTCAAAGTTCGTCGAGCTGAGCCCGCCTTTCGTCGAGCTCAAGTTATAGTTGGAAGATTCAGAGTTTGTCGAGCTAAATGTAAAGTTGGAGATTCTGAAGTTCGTCGAGCTCAGCACAGAGTTCGTCGATCTCAGCTCGACGATCGTTGAGCTTAGTCCAAGTACTTCATGCCATTGCGGGAAAGCCACAGTAGCGCCGAAAACTACTAATTGTCCTCTTTTGAGGAAGGTAGAGCTCACCATCCTTGGCTGGGCCCATATTCAAATTGTGCCGTTGATTCAAATCAACAAATATTAAAGAAAGAGAAGAAAAGAAGATTAGGGTTAACGAAAACAAGAACGAAAGCAGAAAATGAAAGAGAGGCGGCTGGACTTCATCTTCTTCGATAAGCTTGAAAGCAAAGTCCAGTAGTGAAAGCCAGATGACAAAGATAGCTGAAGCTTCTTCCAGTTCAGCAAGATTGTTCTTTGAAGAACAAGTTGGCTGATTCATCCAATCAGTAAGAAGTGATAGCTGTGTGAAGGGTCGATAACCTTCAACAGTAGATAGATGTTCATTAGTGTAACAAAAAGTGTTAGTTATAGAAGAAGGCTAATTCCTTCTACAGCAAGAAGGCTGGACTGATATTTGCTCAGTCCAGCAAGGTAAACTCAGAGATTTATCTCTGAGTCTGTATTTCAATCTTCCTGATTAATTTACTGTAGGATTTAGTTTATCTGAATCTGAGTGTAGGGCACTTTATGCCTGAGTGATAGGTGACTAATTAGTCACTAAGGTAGGTGCCCTACTGGGGTATTGAGGTAGGATCCAAGTGTGGATCTGAGATGTAGGGATTAATCTCCTGAGGTTGGAGAGTGCTGCTCTCTAAGGAAGGATCCAAGTATGGATCTGAGGTAGGGATGTCCTCCCAGCTTGAGTGTAGGGCTTAGTGCCTGAGGTAGGTGACTGTTCGGTCACTGAGCTGTAGGTGATAAGTGTGTCACTGAGTTGTAGGCCTTGGAGGAGGCTGAGCTGTAGGTATCTAGAAGGGCACTAAGGTAGGTACCTGGAAGGGTACTGAGCTGTAGGAGTGCTGTAGCACTCTGAGAGTAGGGCCTTGTGCCTGAAGTTGTAGGGTTGAAAAACCTGAGCTGTAGTCCTTAGAGATAAGTCTTAGGTAGGTGGTTTGAGGACCACTGAGTTGTAGGAGCATTACAGGGATCTGAGGAAGGAACCTTTGTCGCTCTGAGGTAGAGTTTTTAAGAGAACCAAAGTGTAAGGTAGAGGGCCTGAGGTGTAAGCTCTGAGGAGAATTTTGGTGGAGTTTGTGCCTTGTCTAACATAAGTTAGAAAGGTGGGAGGGAAAGTGGATGTACTCAATTAGGGAACCAATTTAAATACTTGTGTGTTGTGCTGTATTTCTTGTTCTTATTTTATATTGCAGGTATGAAGGACAAGCTCTAGATAATTTATTTAGTAAACAACAAACAGACAAAAGAAATCTCAAAGACCTATTCACCCCTCCTCTAGGTGACTAGCTAACCTTGAAGTAATAACTTCCAGTAGCGAGCAATATTTCTCTAAAATTAATACTAACGATGATTCCTACAATATAAAAACGCACAATGCAAAGGGTCGCTACCCATTATGAAGATTGAACAAGGGCTATATGCCGATTTTCGCTCAAGCGAATAGGACATACTCGATCCGGACAATTAGCAATTCAAAATAAAATTATACGCAAACATTCACAATTACAATAAAAGAAAATACGGACTAAAATAGTGATTCAAATCAATCCCAGAATTAAATAATATGAGGGTATACCAAATCACTTGAACGTAAGAGGAAATCAAGGGTGATGAACTCGATTTCTTCTAGTGTTCACAAGATCTACCCAATCTAATTATACGAGAATATTCGGAAGAAAACACGCTTAAAATTTAGATTTTAATTAGAATGATTTAGATTTAAATACGGTCAATTAACTAGCCTTCTAATTCCACCAAAACCTCACAAATAATATAGAAGAAATCACACAAAAAGTGGTATATGAATCATTACCCAAACCCAAGAATAATCAGTCCAAAAGATGAGTAGTGGAGGAAACTCTCACGACGGTGGTTGAGTCAACTTCCACGCGAGTTCACGGATCTGTACCGAATGATGTAGACGCAAGCCATTCTTCCTTTGCAATAACCCTTGGAGTGAGAGAAACCTTGATGGATAATATATATGGAAAGAGGAGAGAGAAAAGGTGGTGAAGAGGTGGTGGCTATGGTTTTGGCCGAAACCTAAGGGAAATATGAGGGGGTCAGTTTTGGCTTGGATGGAGGAGGTGGTCAAGGATTTTTGGAGGGAGAGAGGGAGGTGGCTGTGAGAGAAAAGGAGGGAAAGAGGGTTGCAGCTTGGACTACACCGAGAGAGAGAAAGGGAGGGGAAAGGTGGCAGCTTTTAGTTGGCCGTCTAGGGTTAGCAAGGAGGAGAGGGCTCGGTTTTTGGGTGGTGGAGGTGGGGGAAGAGAAGGTGGCCAAGATAATAGAGAGGGGAATAGGTGGCCGGCTAGAGGGTGTCCGGCTAGGGCTTTGTGAGAGGTTGAAGGCTCCGTTTGGGGAGGAGAAAAGAGTGGTGTTGTTTAGTGGAGAACTAGAGGAGGAAAAGGAGGAGAGGAGGCCGGGAAAATAGAGAGGGGGAGGGAGAGGTGGCCGACGACCAAAGAGAGGGAAGGATGTGAGTTGGCCAAAATTGCCAAGAGAGGGAGGGAAAGAATAGGGGGAACCAAATTTAGGTTTTCAATTTTTCATCAACTTCTTCATTACAATATCCTTCATAACCATGGCTATATATAGCCTACCCCACTCAATCTCCACCATTGAAAATTAAACAACTCATGATGGTTATATGCACCCATCATACATGAAATGAAATAAATAAAATTGCGTAAAATAAAAATTGCTAAAATATATAATTATAATTATTAATTTATAATTATATATTTTATTTAATGGCTACGACGGACGTCGTGTAAAACATGTGGCGGTGTTAGCGAGGAACGTCGTGGTAGACTCCCATCTTCGAGCGTGCAGCAATGACCGTCCTAATCCACAAACTCTCTTTGTCGAGGATCAACGACCGCATCAGCAACGTCGCTATCAAGAGTACACAAAAATAAGAACCAGGATAAAATACCTTACGAACAACTAAAGGGAAGGAAACCGACTATTTGATATTTAAGAATCTTTGGTAGAAAATGCTTCGTACTTAACAATGGGAAGTATCACACAACTAAATTCAGTGAAAAGAGTTTTAAAGGTTTTTTCATATGATATAGTAGCCATAGTAAGGCATATAGGATTTTTAACAAGAAAACCCTTGTCGTAAAAGAATCTATTAATGTTGTATTTGATGAGAGGAGTTTGCTTTAAAGAAGCTCTTCTAGTGTGTTTCTTGAAGATGCCGGTTCAAGACTAAAGGAATAAAGCTTGGATGAGCCATTTAAAGAAAAAGTTCAAGAGTTCATCAAGATCACCACTCCAACCCCAATTGGAGAGGTTGATTACCATGATGAAGATGTCATTCAAGCTGATGAAGTCACTCCAATGATAGAGGAAGCTCTAGATACAAGGACTTTAGACCTCAGACACTTGAAAGATCACCCAATTGATCAAATCTTAGGAGACCCTCGTGATGGAATCAAAACTCGGAGAGGTAGAAATAATGAGAATTTGTATTTGAGTTTTCTCTCGCAGGTTGAACCGAAGAAGTTTGAGGAAGCAAACAAGAAAACATCTTAGGTAATGGCAATGGAAGAAGAACTAAATCAGTTCAAACGTTGCCAAGTCTGGAAGCTTGTGCCAATACCCAAAGGAAAGAATGTGATTTGAACAAAGTGGGTCTACCGGAACAAGATGGACGAAGATGGAACCATAATCAACAACAAAGCCAGACTCGTTGCCAAAGGGTACAGACAAAAATAAGGGATCGACTTCGATCAGACATATGCTCCAGTGGCAAGACTGGAGGCAATCAGGTTGTTCCTTGCATATGCTGTACTCAAAGGCATTACTGTCTACCAAATTGACGTAAAGTAAGCCTTCCTAAATTGTGACATAAAGGAAGAAGTGTATGTGGAACCACCTCCAGGTTTTGTTGATCGTGAACATCCTGAATCTATTTATTTATTATTTCAAGCGCTATATAGTTTGAAACAAGCTCCACGAGCTTGGTATGAAATGATGTTGGTGTCTACTAATCGTGAAGAGAATAAAAACCGAACTAGCATTCCAACTAGGACATTATACCTATCAAATTATAGCTAGGGGACATAAGTCTCGTATTAAAATATGGGAACCATTGAGTAATCTTACTCACACGAAGACTATTATTTTATCGAAGAAACTTTTAGGGTTGTTAACTAAATTAAAAGAAGAAACTACTTTCATAAAGAAAATAACTAGCACTTAATCAGAGAGACCACTACTAGCGATTAAAACGAGGGGTTAAACAATGATAAAGAAAAGCACTCGATCGAGAATAACCTCGGCCTAAGTTGATCAAAAATGTGATAATAAACTCTAACTTAAGAGGGAAAAGGACCTTGACCGTGGAGGTTCCTAAAGCATGAACACGGTTCTCTCGAAGACAAGCCCACCTGAGTTTAGGAAGGTCCGACCGAACTCTCGTCCAAATCGGAATCCTAAAGCTCGCTTTACGCTGCGAAACCCATTATTGGATTTCACTCTAATCCGGGAGATTTAATGTCTGCCTCTCTCGAAGGGTGCGTGCAACTCTCTTTACTCTTGAGTGTTCACTTCAAACTACGAGCCTCTCGGCTAGCTAAGAGTGAAAACAAAGATGGAAATTATATATCGATGATATAACTCCAAACATGAATAATCAAGAGTAAATCGAAGGCCTAAACCCTAAAAATGAAAAAGTAAACTTAAAGCATCATAACTTAATCAACTTGAACCTCAGATCATTAAGATCGAGTACAAGGAGGATTAGTTAATCATGGAGAAGTTGAGGAAGAGAGATGGGTAAAAGAACATCATGAAAAAACAAAGAAGAAGGGCACTTTTTATTAAAGCTAAAAGAGAACTACAACTTGAAAATTAAAGATTACAAGTGCATGGAAATTAAAAACCTAGGATAAAATTAATATTAAGCTACTAAAACAATTACAAAAGCTATTACAAAAGGGGTACACTAAACTATAATTAAGAAAAACTAAAAATGAGAAAGAGAGAGGAAGAACACTAAAAAACTTCAAGAAATAAAAGGGCAGCACCTCCCCTCTCAATCTACTGCTTACTAGACATAAGGGGGAGCCACTAAATTTATAGAATTTTTCTCTAGGTCGATCACGCCCCTATCACGCCAAGGGAGGACGTGTCTAGGGGGCGTGTCAGGTACGGGGTTGACCTCAGGCTCTAGATTCTGGCGGGAATGTTGATTGCTTTTGTACGTTGGTGGACATGCCCAGAGACATGCTCATGTAGGGTGGCGTGTAAGGCATATCACATCACAAATCATTGGTCAAAAATCCATCAATCATCGATAAAGGTGGTACACGCCCCTAGACCACGCCCGTGTAGGGGGCGTGTCGCGTACTGGTTGACGTGCAGTAACAAAAAATCTTTAATGGCAGTAGAAGGCTTCAGGATGATGGTTACACGCCCCGAGACACGCCCAGGGAGGGCGTGTCAGGGGGCGTATCAGGTGTTTTTCTCGGGATTTGAGTTCGGGCAGCAAACTTCCTCGGGATCGTGTTACATGCCCTGTGACATGCCCATGGAGGTATGTCAGGGGAGTATGTCAGGTCATTTTGGCCTAAAGCTATGAAAACCTGCAAAAAGGGAAGAAAACATTAGTGGTAAAAATATATACAAAAGGAGGTCAACATATAAGCTTATAAGACATGATTCGTGTATTAAAAACTTGAAAATACCCAAATAGTTTAGACTACAAAACGTACTATAAAATTCCCCCAAGCTTAAGCTTTGCTTGTCCCCAAGCAAAGATATAAAAACTAGCTAACATAAAAAGTGACTAATCAAAATGTTCTAATTATGCTTACCCAAGTACTGCGTGAAATTCTAAGTAGGGAGAAGGTGAAACGTAAACCCAAAACAGTTATCTAAATATGGTTTAACAATTTTTAAACTTTACTAACTTAAATAAATCATCCATAATTTTATCAAAATTCTATAAATAAATTTAAGCAATGCAATAAAATGAAAAAATGCATTGAGTTGTTACTAGATCCAAGAGACGCTTTATAACTATATCAATGAAAAAAAAATTTAAATTTAAATCAAAACTTTGCTAATTTACTTTTCTTCTTTACTTAGCTAATAAATAAAATTCAAAAACATGAATCAAAAGGGCTTATTAGGACTGAAACGTTTGGTTTAGGATTATGATTAGGAGTGGAATTCAAAGATAAACAAGGAGGCTTTAAAATCACACTAAACCAAAATAAAGAGTTTCAAAAATTTCATCATAAATACAATATTTTTTTTTCTTTTCCATTTTCTTTTTTTTCCTTTTTCCTTTTCAAAATAAAGGCCATAAATAATTTTTCTTTTTATTTTGAAATTTGCCAAATATAAGTAAACACTTCTTTTGTGCATACTTTTTCAAAAAGTTCTCCAAACATATCACAAAATAACCTTATCTTAATCATGAAATTTTTTAATGAAACTCAAATGGTTAATGTGATTGGATAGGTTGGAAAATTTTAGCTGTGGTTAAAATAAAATTATACGTGGAGCTATCAATTGAAATCGAAAAAAGGCTCAATAGCGGATAACTAGGGATAAAAAGTTTTAGGTTGGAAAAAAGGCTCAAACGAAAACAAAAATGGCCTAAATCATTTTCATGTTTAAAAATTTATCTAAAGCATTAGCTCTGTAAA
This sequence comes from Platanthera zijinensis, assembly GCA_039513925.1. NCBI lineage: Eukaryota > Viridiplantae > Streptophyta > Magnoliopsida > Asparagales > Orchidaceae > Platanthera > Platanthera zijinensis. The sequence continues at coordinate 119,368,133 of CM077096.1, forward strand.
ATTTCGAAAAACAAATCCTAGATAATAAATGAAGACTAATGAAATTATCTTGAAAATAGAAATAATAAGCGACTTGGATCGTTCACATCTACTACTCTAATCAAAAGTTGGCATTACAAAAATTATCCAAAAACAAAAAGGAAAATAGTGGATGGAAGATTTTTAAGAAAGTAAAGAAAATAAAGAACAAAAATCATAATAAAAATGCGAGTTTTAGAAAAAATGTTTCACGTTAACGTTCTACCGTGAATTAGAAACACAGCATGACCAATATTTTACTTGTGAAACATAATTAAAAAGATCGATTAGAGAGATTATAATTAGCTAAGTTGTTATAGGGAATTTTGAGAAAAACTAACTAAAAAGCAAGGGGTACTAATGAAATACCAAAATTCTTTTAAACTATTAAAGTAAAAACAAATAACATAATTTTTTTTTGATTTTGAAATATTCCCTTTTTTTAGATTTTTAAGAATTCTCTTTTTTTGGATTTTTAAGATATATGAAAGAATTTTTTTTTTGATTTTTTAATTTTGTTTAAAGGAAACAAAATAAAGATAAGAGAAGGAGGAAATCCTCCCCCAAGCTTAAAATAGACATTGTCCTCAATGGAGAAAGGAGGGGAAGGAGAGTGAAAAATTAAAACAGAAATGAAAGTACAGAATTAAAAAAACAGGCACTTCCCCGAATTTATGCGTCGCGAAAGTTGAGTGATGTCGCTCCCCCATACTTGCGCTTTTGAACTTCTTGAAATTTCATCATTGGACTTCATGATGGATTCAACAGCATTGGAGCAGGCGATCGCGGAAGTTTCAGCTTGTCGGAGCCATCTGGGGCAAAAGTGTAAAATAAAGAAAATATAAAAATAACTTGGGTTGCCTCCTAAGAGCGCCCTTTATTTAAAATGTCGTTTGAGCTCGACGCAACAAAATAATGTTATCCAAAAGATTATTTTCCAAAATAATATTTAAAGTTTTTAGCAAAAATAAAAAGTCTTAAGCTAGTTAAAGTTTGTGTAGAAGAAACTTAACATTGTCCGGACTGACATCATCATCACCAAAAAAATAGAGTTTAAGACGCTACCCATTCACTTTGAAATCACCCTTATAAGGATGTGAAAATAACACAGTGCCATACGAAAAAACTTATTTTACAGAAAACGACCCAGACCATCGTGACTTTAACTTGCCAGGAAATAAACGTAAATGCGAATTATATAAAAGAACTTGGTCGCCCGGTTTGAAGGTTTTTGGGTGCCTTAAGTGTTTGTCGTGAAAACATTTCGTCCGCTCATTATAACATTTGTTATTTTCCTATGCATAAGAGCGCCACTCGTCGAGTTCGTTAAGTTGAAATTTTCAAAAATCGCTGACGGAGTGGGGATCAAAATTTAAAAACCTTAAGGCCCAAAAAAGCACGGTGTTATAATTCTACGGGTAAATGACATGATTTTCCATAAACCAACCGATATGGCATACATCCGATGGCGGTTTTGTATGCTGTTCGGTAGGCCCATAGAGCATCGTCTAATTTAGTTGACTAGTCTTTTATAGAGATGGAAGCAGTCTTTTCTAAAATTCTTCTAAGCTATCTGTTCACTACTTCAACTTGTCGGTTAGTTTGGGGGTGGTAGGCAGTTGTAAGCTTATTGGTAATGCCGTATTTAATAAGAATTTTTGAAAATTACGCATTACAAAAATGTGAACCCCTATCACTAACGATGGCTCGTGGCATTCCGAATCGAGAAAATAATTTTTTCAAAAATGTAATTACGACTCAGGCGTCATTAGTAGGAAGAGCTTGGGCCTCAGCCCATCGTGAAACATAATCTACAACAACTAAGATGTATTTATTCCCGAAGCTAGAAGGAAGAGGGCCAACAAAATCAATTCCCCAGAGGTCGAAAACTTCACACTCAAGGAAATAATTTTGCGGCATTACATTTTTATTGGAAATGTTTCCCGATCGTTGGCAACTATCACACCTACTCACAAAGGCTTGCGCGTCATTAAATAGGCTAGGCAAGTAAAAACTCGTGCAAAGCACTTTGTGGGCGGTGCGAACAGCTTGATAGTGACCACCAGTCGGTCCTTTATGCAAATGTTTTAAAATATCTAATCCTTCTTCGAAAGAGACACATCTCCTTATCACTTGGTCTACATAGACTCAGAAAAGATCCGGGTCCTCCAAAAAACTGTTCTTCAACGCAGAAAAGAATTTCTACTTTTGTTGATAGGAGAAATCTTTCGGGAGTATACGAGCCACTAAATAGTTGGTTATGTGTGCAAACCACGGATAAGAAGATGTGTTAATTAAAAGCAACTTCTCATCAGGGAAGAAATCATTACAAGATTTTTCATCTAATTTTTCTATATACAGATTATCTAATCGTGAGAGATGGTTGGCGGACAAATTCTCGGCTCCTTGCTTATCACGAATTTCTAATTCAAACTCCTAGAGGAGTAAGACCCAGCGAATCAAGCACGGCTTGGCATCCATCTTAGCAAGAAGATGCTTGAGGGTCGAGTAGTCCGTAAAAACGATAATTTTTGAAAGCGTAATATATGGATGGAATTTATAAAAAGCGAAAACAACAACTAGGAGCTCCTTCTCAGTTATGGTATAATTCTCTTATGCCGATGTAAGTGTTTTACTTGCATAATATATGGGGTGGAAGTTTTTAAATATTCGTTGTCCTAGTACGGATCCCACCGCGAAACTACTCGCATCGCACATAATTTCAAAGGTAAGGTCCCACACCGGAGCTATCATAATAGGGGCATTAATTAACTTTTCTTTTATTAATTCAAAGACAGATAGACAAAGGTCATCAAAAATAAACGGGGAGTCTTTTTCCAGAAGATGAGTAAGGTGTTTGGTTATTTTGGAGAAGTCTTTTATGAAGCGGCGATGAAGCCAGCGTGTCCTAGGAAACTTCTTATAGCTTTGACGTTCATAGGTTGCGGCAGCTTCTCGATAACTTCTATCTTAGCTATGTCTACTTAAATTCCTCTCGCAGAAATCTTATGACCCAAAACTAACCCTTCCCTCACCATAAAATGGCATTTTTCCCAATTTAGGGCAAGGTTAGTTTCTTCACATCTTTCTAAGACTTTTTCGAGGTTTTCTAAGCAAGTATCAAAGGCATCGCAGAACATGGAGAAATCTTCCATAAACACCTCCATTATGCTTTCTACGTACTTGTCAAAGTTAGTGAGCATACATCGCTGGATGTAGCTAGAGCATTGCATAATCCGAACGACATTCTTCGGCAAGCGAAGGTGCCGAAGGGACAAGTAAACATAATTTTCTCCTGGTCCTCGGGAGAGATGGGGATTTGAAAGTTCCTTGAGAGACCATCGAGAAAACTGTAAAAGCTATGGATGGATAATCGCTCTAAAATTTGATCGATGAACGGCAAGGGGAAGTGGTCCTTGTGGGTGGCATCATTTAACTTATGATAGTTAATACAAATTCGCCACCCCATCACCATCCGTGTTGGGATTAAATCATTATTTTCATTCACAACTACAGTTATCCCTCCCTTTTTTGTCACTACCTGGATTGGGCTAACCCACTTACTATCCAAAATAGGATAGATAATTCCTGCGTCTAAGAGTTTCATAACCTCGCATTTTATGACTTCTTTCATATTTGGATTTATACGGCGCATAGGTTGGATTGAATTACACGAATTATCTTCCATTTGGATTTTGTGGGTGCAGAAAGATGGGATTATGCCGTTGATATAAGATATCTGCCAGGAAATAGCTCGGTGATGTTTACGTAATACTAGTATGAGCTTATCATTTTGCACTTCAGTCAGGTAGGCTGAAACTATTACTGGTAGCTTGGAGTCCTTTCTAAGAAGGCATACCTAAGATGTTCGGGTAGTTCCTTTAATTCTGTGGTGGTGGGTTCTTCATACGATGTTTTGGAAATTCTTTCTTTTTCAAAAACAATGCCTTCGTAGACTTTTCTTTATACGAAAATTGAAAGGGGTGGATCTAGTGGACATGGCGGCTTTTTACAGAGATTAAATTGGAAGATTAGAGGAAGAATAAAAATCATAGAATTTATTTTCACTTTTAGAATGGCAGTAGGAATATTCTTCACCTAAGGCATCTAAGAATAAATAAGAGTCGTCATTCTCTAGGGTATTCTTCATTGAGGGGGTTATAGAGAAGGTCACTTTATCATCGCCTACTCGTAGGAAGAGCTTACCATTGCTTACGTCAATGATAGCTCGAGAGGTGGCAAGGAAGGGTCGTCCAAGGTTCATGGGAACCTCGACGTCTTCTTCGATGTCCAATATGACGAAATCCACTAGGAAGATGAATTTGTAGACTTTGACTAGAACATCCTCCACTATTCCGAACGGGTACATAACAGATCTATCAGCGAGCTAGATACTCATACGTGTGGGGTTGAGGCTACAAATTCCTAACTTCTTGAATAACGAGAGGGGCATTAGGTTGATACTCGCACCTAAGTTAGCTAATGCGTGCTTGACAAAAAGATCACCAAAGAAACACGGTATTGAAAAACTACCCGGATCATTGATATTCTTTGGAAAACCATTTGTCATGACAGTAGAGCACTCGGTGTTTAATATGACATGCGATAAGTTCGCTAACTTCTTCTTATTAGTAAGGAGGTCCTTTAGGTACTTAGCGTACTTCGGCATCTAGGAAATTGCTTCATGGAAGGGTAGATTTATGTGGATTTGATTAAACATTTCTAGGAAACGGGTATACTGATCATCAAGACATTATTTGTTAAGTTGGGAAGGGTATGGTGGTGTTGGATAATTTTTAAAAATGGGTGGTGGAGTGAGATCTTTTTCTAAAGCAAAGAGCGGAGTGATAACTTCTTTTTTAGCAAGTTGTGGAATATTCAAAATGGGGGCGGAGCTTGCCTCAGGCTCTTCGCTAACCATACCAGAAACTTGCTTCCCACTCCGAAGAGTTATAGCGTTCGCTTGCTCTTTCGGTTTGGGCTTGGTGTTTGTAGAAGAGACCCTTCGGGTCGCTCAAAAATAATTTTTGCGAGTTGTCCTACTTGATTCTCTAAACTTTTAACAGTCTCGGCTAGGGTTCTTATAGTAGCATCATTAACATTCATATATTTTGAAAACATTTCCTCCAAACTTGAAGGTTTTGGAAAATTTTAAGGTGGTGGTGGTGGTGCAGAGTAATCATTTTGTTGTGGCGGGCGCATTGCATTTGAGGGATTACTCCATGAAAAGTTCGGGTGGTTCCGTAAAGCAGGATTATAACAATTCGGAAAAGCAAAACCCGGAGCAGGAAAATTAGCAACAAAAAATTATGAAAAGCATTTCTAGGCATATTATTAACATAATCCAATGGTTTGAGAGTAGGAGTTGTAGATTCCCATACCTGAGGGGTGGAGGCAGCAATCTTCTCCATTATCTTTTTACTTAATACTTCCACTTATAGAGCGAGCTGGGAGACGTTATCTACTTCAAAGATACCTACAGGTTTGTTCAGGCAGGACCTAGGCACATTCCACTGATACGTGTTCATGGCCATGTCCTCAAAAAGCTCAAGAGCTGCTTCCGGGGTTTTGTGGTTTAAGGTACCACCAAAAGTTGCGTCTATCATTTGCTTAGTGCTTTGATTTAGCCCGTTATAAAACGTCTGCATCTACAACCATACAGGCAGCGCGTGATGGGGGCATTGTCTTAAGAGTTCTTTAAACCTTTCCCAGGTTTCATACAAGGTTTTAGAATCTATTTGTCCAAAGGCAGAAATATCATTCCAAAGTTTGTCGGTTTCAGCTGGCGGAAAAAACTTCGCCAATAATCTTTCAATTAGTTGATCCCAGGTGGTGATGCTATTTTTTGGTAGAGTGTTCAGCCATTGCTTAGCATTGGTTCTTTGGGAGAATGGGAAGAGTCTTAGCCTAATAGAATCATTTGTAACACCATTGATTTTAAAGGTGTCACAAATCTCAAAAACTCTAGCTATATGCGCATTCGGATCTTCATCTTGAAGTCCGTCATAATGCACATACTGCTGCACCATTTGAAATATGCTAGGCTTAAGTTCAAAATTATTATTAGTTATAAAAGGGCGAACTATGCTTGATTATGTACCCTCTAGATTCGACCGTGCATAATAGCACATAGGTATATGGAGGGCTTCCACTACGACTGGCTCTTCAATTCTTAAAATAGAAAATGACTCGGAATCCTCAACCGGTATTTGGAGAGTAGGGCCTTGAAATCACGATCTTCTCCGAAGAGTATGCTCAATTTTGCTGTCCAAGACAAAATATTTGACGGATTTCCTCGGGTCATGCACTAGGAGAAGAGAAGATAAATAAATAGAAAATAAACTAGAAAAAGAGAACTATTAATTTTTGGAAATAGATTTTTTTAATGTCTTAACTCACGAACTTCCCAAGGACTACCCAATAAAGGGTTTGCAAGGTACTAGACAAGATTGTGGTATTTAAGCCACATTAACCTTTTCGAGAGAGTTAGGTGGTGTAGAAAAATTGTGATGCAGGTTTCTATTAAGAGTGTTTATATGTTTTTTGAATTTTTAATTTTAAAGAAAGTGGGTGAGAAAGAGAAGTGATAAGAGTAATAGGTTAGTGTTTTCGAATTATCAACAAAAGTTGCTCCTCGGCAACGATGCCAAAAACTTGGTGTCTACTAACAACTTTTAGGGTTGTTAACTAAATAAAAAGAAGAAACTACTTGCATAAAGAAAAGCACTTGCACTTAATCAGAGAGATCACAACTAGCAAATAAAATGAGGGGTTAAATAATGATAAAGAAAAGCTCTTGACCAAGAATCACCTCAGCCTATGTTGATCAAAAATGTGATAAAAAACTCTAACTTAATAGGGTAAAGGACCTTGACTATGGAGGTTCCTTAAGCATGAACACACTTCTCTCAAAGACGTGCCCACCTGAGTTTAGGAAGGCCCGACCGAACTCTCATCCAAATCGGAGGCCTAAAGCTGTGAACCCCGCTATTGGATTTCACTCAAATCCGGGAGATTTAACGTCTGCCTCTCTCGAGGGGTGCATGCAACTCTCTTTACTCTTGAGTGTTAACTTCAAACTACGAGCCTCTCGGCTAGCTAAGAGTGAAAACAAAGATGGAAATTATATAAAGATGATATAACTCTTAACATGAATAAGCAAGAGTAAATCGATGGCCTAAACCCTAAAAAAGAAAGAGTAAACTTAATGCATCATAAATAAATCATCTCGAAGAGAACTACAACTTGGAAGAGATATGGGTAGAAGAACATCATGAAAAAACAAAGAAAAAGGGCACTTTTTATTAAAGCTAAAAGAGAACTACAACTTGGAAATCAAAGATTACAAGTGCGTGGAAATTAAAAACAAAGGCTAGCATTAACATTAAGCTACTAAAAAAATTACAAAAGCTATTACAAAAGGGGTACACTAAACTATAATTAAAAAAAAACTAAAAATGAGAAAGAGAGAGAGAGGAAGAACACTAAAAAACTTCAAGAAATAAAAGGGCAGCACCTCCTCTCTCAACCTACTACTTGCTGGACACAATGGGGAGCCACTGAATTTATAGAATTTTTCTGTGGGTCGATCACGCCCCCTGTCATACCCAAGGAGGGCGTATTAGGGGGGCGTGTCAGGTACGAGGTTGACCTTGGGCTCTAGATTCTAGCGGGAATGATGATTTCTTCTGCACGTTGGTTGATATGCCCAGGGACTCGCTCGTGTAGGGGGGGGGGGGTGCAAGGCACGTCACATTCAAAATCATTGGTCAGAAATCTATCAATAATCGAAAAAGGTGGTACATGCCCCAGGGCCACGACCATGTAGGGGGTGTGTTACATACAGGTTGACGTGCAGCAACGAAAAATCTTTAATGGCGGTAGCAGGCTTCGGGATGAGGGTGATACGCCTCGAGACATGCCTAGGGAGGTCATGTAAGGGGGGGCATGTCAGGTGTTTTTCTCGGGATTTGAGTTATGGCAGCAAATTTCCTAGGGATCGGGTTACACTCCCTGTATCACTCCCATGGAGGGCGTGTTAGGGGGCGTGTAAGGTCATTTTGGCCGAAAGCTGTGAAAACCTACAAAAAGAGAAGAAAACATTAGTGGAAAAAATATATACAAAAGGAGGTCAACATATAAGATTACAAGACATGATTCGTGTTTTAAAAACCTGAAAATACCCTAATAGTTTAGACTACAAAACGTATTATCAGCTGTCTAACTTTCTTCTTGAGAACAACTTCACAAGGGGAAAGATATAGAAGACATTATTTCTTAGGGAAGTAAAGGGAAGTAAAAGGCAAGATTTTGCTAGTGCAATTCTATGTCGATGACATCATTTTTGGCTCTACTAACAACAACCTTTACAAGAAGTTTTTCAAACTTATGTAAGGGAATTTGAAATGAGCAGTATGGGAGAGCTGAAGTATTTCTTAGGAGTTCAGGTGAAACAATTTGAGGATGAAAGTTTCATCTCTCAGACGAAGTTCACCAAAGAGTTGGTTAAGAAATTCGGAATGGAGAATGCAACCTCTATGAGGACTCCAATGGGTTCAGCTATATATCTGGACAAGGATGAGAAAGGGGAACCTTTGGATGAAACTAAGTACAAAAGCATAATTGGATCCTTGCTCTACGTTACTACTAGTAGGCAAGAACACATGTTTTCAACATGTGTGTGTACATATATCAGGTGAACTCTAAGAAATCTCATTACACTGTTGTAATGTGGATTTTGAGATACCTTAAGGGTACACAAAATCTTGGCTTATTGTACCCAATAAGTAATAATAGCGAGCAAATTGGATTTTCAGATACAGATTTTGTAGGTAGTAAAGATGATAGAAAGAGCACTTCCGGGACATGCCAATTCCATGGAAGGAGAATCATATCCTGGAGCAGCAAGATGCAAAATTGTGTCGCAATCTCAATTGCCGAGTCAGAATACATTTCTACCAGCATCTATTTGCACAATTACTCTGGATCAGGAATCAACTTGAAGACTATAACTTGAAGGTCAAGGACATCCCACTGTTCTGTGACTCCTCTAGTGTAATTGAAATATCCAACAACCCAATCTCTCACTGCCAGACAAAGCACATAGAACTGAGGTACCATTTCATTAGGGAGCATGTGGAGCATGGAGACATTAATCTCCAGTATGCTCCAACTGACATATAGGTTGCACACATATTCACGAAGCCGCTGAACGAGGCCAAGTTCTCTTTCTTCAAAACAGAACTTGGCATGCTCAACAAGGAATGCTGAAGAATACGGCCTCACAGCAAAATTCAAGAATTGGATTACCCTTCAAAATCAAGAAAATTCTAAGTCAGGACTTCACTTATCGAGAACAACTTCATTACTCGAGTACTTAGTTTATTCTCAAGAATATCTTATTTGCTTCTCAAAAATGATATCTCTACTCGAGAATATGTGAGCTTCTTCTCGAGAAATGTCTTTCACTCGAGAAATCAGATGCAGAATTTTCTCAAAGTTCAAATTTTGATATTGGCACCCGGGCACTCTAACCGCCATTCTTCAGGTATTTTATTATTATTTCTTTCCTTAATCATCAAGATTTAGGGTTTATATAAATAGAATAAGTATAGAAAAATCCAAATCCCAGATTTTAAAATCTCCTTCTCGAAAAAACCCTTCATCTTCTTCATCTCCGCCGCTACTCCCACGAATAACCTTGTTCCTCTTCTCACTGGCTAGAAGACTTTCATTTCTTCAATCATTGGCTCCTACATCTAAGATAGGCATCGACAGTGAACTCATTTCAACCAGAATCGCCAATATTTCTGACGACTTCAGAAATGTTCTTATATTGCTCGACACCGTTGGACTGACCTTTATTCTTCAACACCCATGCAAAGTTCTTATTTCTGATGTGGAAGAGTTCTTCCAGAATGCTAAGGTCAAGTGCAATGACAAAGTTCTGAAAACCAAGGTACGCGACATCAAAGTCAAGATGACATTAACCACTATTTCTCAACTTCTATGCCTGCAAGTGATTAATAAGGAAGATGACCTAGAAGGCCCAAACTATGAAAGGGCTTTCAGCTTTTGTGGCCTTCCCGACTCAACCCTCATAATTCGCCGACAACACATGAATGCAAAGAGGAAACTACTTGCCGATATTTTGGGAAAGGTTCTTCTCTACCGCACTAGTTCAATAAGCTATATCACCCTAGATTTATTTGACATGATGACTGCAGTAATCTATAAAAAGAAATTTCAATGGGGGATGATGATGTTTGAAAAGATCAAGGAGAATATAAAAAGGCCCAACTATGGAAGAATTCTGTCTCTCTATCTAAATCAGTTGCAGCCAGATATCTTTACCTTGGATAAGGGCATGACCGTTCATCACATGAAGAAGGTTTCAATTATCTCTATCCAGAGATGGGAAATCAAACTTGAAAGGCTAGGCCAAGCCCCTACAGCTCCAAGGAAAATTGTAGATGAAGTCAGGACCCCATCTCCCCTCTCTCATCAAATAACTGGCATAACTTATCAAGATATTGAGGGGGAGCCTGCTCCATCTGTACAAGTGATAGTGCAGTCTACTCAAGTTCCAGTTCCAGCCACAGTCCTATCTGATATTCAAGCCCAAGTCACAACTCCACCAGCTACTGAACATATAGTCATAGAAGAAGCTAAAACTCTATCTGTTGCTGCAAAGGGAACTTCTGTCCAAAAAGATGGCTCAGGTCTTTGTGCTGCTTACTTGTCTAATCAAGAACTTCTTACTAATTCCCAGATAGATGATCAAGTAATATCTATAGAAGCTGACATTGAAAGGATGATAGAGGAACTCACCTCTAAAGAACCTCTCTCCTCTTTATCTGAAGAAAATCCATCTCAACAAGAACCATCTAAATAAGAAAATCCATCTCAACAAGAATCTTCTCATCCCCAGTCTCATGTTGAGGGTGTGCAAGATGAAGAGATAGTTTTAATTTTTGATGCTGAAGAATTATCTCCTGAAGCAGCTGAACCTCCTCTCCCAAGCCTACACTTCAACATTCCCACTTTCATAGGTGATAATGATGAAGATGAAATAATAACTGCTAGAAGAAAATAGACCTTTACATCTACCATGCTCATTGAAGAAGTAGTTCCCTCGACAGCTCAAATTCTATCTCCTCCACCTCCTCAGACTGAAGTCATTACTGAAGACAATATCTTAAATAAAATAGAAGCCATGTTGGCTAAGCAAAGAGAGTACTTTGATACCTCCATTCAAGTTATCAAAAATAAGGTCACTGCTTTAGAAAAGGAAATGAGCCGAGGATTTGCAGAAATCAAGAGCAATACTGATGAATTCAAAAGGCTGTTATAAATTGGATGCAAAGCTATAGACCACACTATAATAAGTGTTGGTAAAGTTATGGACTAGGCAGAAACTGTAGTCAATAATCAAATACTTATACTGAAGAAAACAAAAGAACAAAATTTCAAAACATGTGAGGAAGTTGGGAAATTCAAAGAAGATGCCATAACAACCCTTACTATAGAAGTCAAAAAGGGGGAGGATAAAGTCAAAGAATATATATCAAAAGCCTCTGATGATCTGAAGACCCAATGGGAAGCAAAGCTAAATGAGATAAGTACCGATGTTTGAACTCAGATTATTGATGTTAAATTTCATACCTATGGTATATCAGTTTGGATGTACAACTAGAACTTCCCTGAATTTCAAGTTAATCCAATTGCTGCTCCTCCTCCTCAGCTCAATCCAACAGTCCAGAAGCACTCATTCTCACTGAGACTTGAACTTTTTGAAACTTCTTATTATGAAAGTCCTTCTACTCAGTATTCTTAGGTGTGGAATTCAGATCAACCAGACTCTTCTCAGAACCTTCTATCTTATATTCCTTCTTAAGTGCAGATACCAAAGAGAAGAAAGTATGGTGAAGGTGCTTCTGCAAGCAGGTCCACTCCTATGCCAGAACATGTAGAAAGGGAACATGCTGAAGTCTGGAGCCCTATATCTAAATCAATTATTCTTGATACCTTAAGACTAGTGGTGGAATTCAGAGAGAATGAGGATAACTATTACTCTCACACTGAATGGGAAAAGTATGAAAAATCTATGATTCTAAGAAGGCTTCATGATAAAAAGTATAGTCGTGAAGACCCTACTGCTCCTCCCAGACCATCCAATTACTTTCCAAAGCCGTTCATGTATTTCCAGAGACAATAAGAGAAATATCAGAGGCAGCATCAACAATAGAGCAAGAATTAATTGAAGATGATTAGAAGTTTATTATATGAGATTTTGTGTAATTGGAATTTTTCCTGGACAATGTCTGTATATATAAATCTTTAAATTTTGATGATCTAAATCTTCTATTACATAGCATTTCTTACTATTATTCTGTTTATTATTTATTTCATTTGTTTATCTTGATGTAATTTACCTTAGTGTAGAGGGTTCTTACTTCTACAAATATGGGAAGATTGTTGGGTATTATATCCACAATAACCTAGATTTGTATGAAGTCACCCTTGAACTAAGATGAATTAAGTTTGTATTTGATGCCCTTTTCAGGTTGAGTGCTTGCAGGTTATAATTGCCAAGTGTAGACCAATGTTAGTTTATAATGGGTCACCAAACAAAGAACCATACAATGTAATCCCTCATTGTGTGATTCATAGTGTTGACTCATGTGTAACCTCTCTATTCGGGCACACTTCATTTTCAAGTACTAAAATTTTGGGAGAAAGGCTGGTTGCTAGTTTCTTAGAAGAAAATCATTTTTAAGTTAATAAATTTTTTTCTAAGTATTTTACTCGAGTTAGCTTAGTCAGGTACTCAAGTAGCAAAAGTCTATTTCTCGAGAAAGCCGAGTGTAGTTCTCGAAAAAGCCATACAGTACTCGAGTAGATCTTAACTTTCTCGAGTAACCTTAAAATTAAGCTCAAAATTTTTCTAAGTCTTTTTCTCGAGAAAGCCAAAGACATTTCTCGAGAAGGCCAAGGTTAGTTCTCCAGAACCAGATGTTCTTACTCGAGAAACAGAAAACTTTTCTCGAGGTGCTTTCTTATTCTCGAGAAACAGAAAACTTTTCTCGAGTAAGTCTATCCATACTCGTACTTGAGTAATCTTTATTTCTCTCGAAAAACAGAGTTCTGAATCTGAATTTCATTAAGTGTCAGACCAATTTGATTTCAAATATAATTAACCCTTGATTAGTCCACATGGATTGTAATTAATGAAATCAGACCATTATATTAGACCTATAAAAGGTCATGTCAGAATCGACAAGCCCTAAGAAGAATTTTACAAAATTCTGAATCATTTTTGAGATTCTAAATCGAGAAGCACCGCTGCCGACTAGACGTGTTCTTCATCGTCAAACTTCTCGATCAAAAAATTTTGACAAGAAGGATTCAACCGATCAAGCTTTTCAACATCTGCAAATCTTCTCCTTGATCGTGGTGATCCTACATTCTTAGATCGAAGTGTTCTCAGATTTCTTCCTCGACTTTTCTGACAGAGCTTTACAAATTTTTTTCAAGAAGGAAGAGGCCGAGAATCAGTTAGATCTTTGAAGACAAGTTTGTGTATTTCATTGTAAATCCATTTTATTCTTGTAGGAGATATTCTCCGAGATTATAGGAGTTACTCTATGAGTTTGTAGGAGTTGTTGTCCAAGTTTTTGTTGGAGTGGTTTTACTCCGAGTTGTAGGAACGTTGTTCCAAGTGGTAGGATTGTTTTCAATTCCGAGATAATAGTGAAGTAGCTGAGTCTAGAGTGGTGCTAGATCAGTGAGGTGGGGAGTGGATGTACCCAAGATTGGGGAACCACTATAATTTTTGGTTTCGTCTGTGGATTGCTTGTTTATTTTCTGTGCATCTCTTATACAATTTTTGTTTCGCAAAAACACGCAGAACTCACCTATTCACCCCCTCTAGGTGATTTAGGTAGACAACTAGAATTTTTCAACTACATACCGCGCCGCGATAGCTCGAAAAAGAGAAAAAAATTGTTCTCGTATAATTTTCCAAATCGGCTAGACAGCTGTCACATCAACACGCATTGACCTACCGCCGGGTGCTATCTCTACCGCCGACGGTACCTTATTTTCTCAAGACATATAAAATCACGCCTCTATTCCTGGAGACAGGAGGTAGACATATATTCTTATTTTAGGGTTCGTGTGCTGTCTCAGAGCAATGTTCCACCATCTCAATTGAAGGAAGAGAAAGCCGCCTCCCTCCCATTCATGCATGAATATCTCAGGCGAGCAAAGGACTAAAACGACTAAGAAGAGTTGACCATGTGCAGTAGAACGAAGATCTTTAGCACCTGCCACACACCGCTCAATAGAGTAATCATCTTGAGGGAGAATCACTCTAAATCTTCTTTAATCTCTTATTGTAATTTTCTCTTTTCTAATTGTTTGTGGGTGAAGAAAATCAACCGATGAAGGTCATGTCAATCTGAGAAGGGTTCCGTGAGAAATTGTCCCGGGGAAGGGACGTCTCGATCGGGGGATCTACTTGGGCTCTAAGACACTTTCGAGGGGGAAGGTAAAGAGCCGGATCGAAGACCTTTCTGGGGAGAGAAATGGAGAGAACCAACCAATCCGGGTATAGGGCTGATATAGATACAAACAGAGAAATGTATATTTCATCGCCTCCAATCTCTAGCGTCATGGAGATCTAAACCTATATTTCATCACTATTGAGTAAAATTATTATTCATTCTTCATCCTTATTATAATTTCATTGTTGTATGTTGGTAGATCTCTGACGAGTGTGTGCGTCTCCAAGGAAAAGTTTATCTAGGAAAATCAGTTTTGTGACCTACCGCCGTGTGCTAGCAAGCTAGTGCCCCGCAGTACCATACAGAACCTATTTTCTAGGATAAAACTAATTTTAATTTTTAAATTAATCTACAAACTTTATTCACCCCCCTCTAAGGTTTGCCACCCGATCCAACAAGTTGTATCAAAGATAGGTTACAAAGGGATTAAAATCCTAAATTAAGAAGGCCAACATAAATCACGCTTTCCGTGAGGTACAAGGTGTGAGTAGACCTCCACTATTTATGGGGAGTGACTACAACCACTAGAGAACGTGCATGAACATTTTTTTGATGACATAGAAAATGGACGTGTGGGCCATGATCCAAACTAAATACACGACACCCACTATCACAAAAGGTGATCAAGTGTTCGAGAAACCATATGATAAATAGAATGATTCTTATAAACTGAAATGCACTAACAATACGAAAGCTATGAACTCTCATTTCTATGCGTTAAACAAAAATAAATTTAATTGAATTTGCAATTGTGAAACTATTAGGTTTCTTTGAGAGGAACATCACATGTGCGCAGCGGAATAAGGAATCAAGAAAACCCAAAGGGAAATGGATCTTCCGATGCACATTGTTCAAGAAGTAAAACAACTTTATATAAAATTATACCTTAGTGGGATTATGTCACTACTCAACCATGATGCTCCTAGGAAATCCGACGAACACTTTGCGGCTGGAGTTCCGAGCGTAGAAGTATATCAATGCCTCAATAGTTTTCCATACAAGCAAGAAGAACGCTTAGAGTCTTGTCACATAAGATCCAGGTTGGAAGAAGGAATGCCCTCAACATCTTCATAGATTGCTAGATTCTTTAAAGAAGAGGTAGCAGCGACAAAGAAGAAGCTTAAGATACACTTTCCCGGCTATGGAAACAGATCGGAATGGTAGGTACCACGGAGCAGTGGCTGCGACTTCTAGGTTAAGGAATAGTTATGTTGGGTAGCAAAAGTCGCCACACTCTCGAGCTAGATCAATTAAGTCAAGCACAAGAGAACATTTATCTCATCTATTTATAATCCAATACCGAAGCAGCCGTTACCCGCAGACCAGTCAAAAATAGGATTTAAAGAATCAAACTGGAGATTACAATATTTGTCGAGATGTCACATATAAATACGATGAATCAAGGATCCATTCGTCGAGATAACACGAGAATACTTGACGTATTAAGACAGAACAATTCGTCAAAATAATAAGAGAGTACTCGACAAATCAAAGTCCAATTCGTCAAAATGTTAAGAGAGTACTCGACGAATCCAAGTCTAATTTGTCGAGATGTCAAGAGAGTACTCGACGAATTCAAGTCTAATTCGTCGAAATGTCAAAAGACCTCTCGACAAGTTTAGACTGATTCCTCGAAACATCAAGATACCTTTCGATGAATTACCCTTAAGTCTTTCAATAACTTACCAGGTCATCTATATTCACAATATTGGTCCCAGGCTGAAAAACCTCCAAATCTAGAATGTCATAGGCTTGGCCGTTCACTCATATAACATATGAGCAATGCCAACACAAACATTTTCAACTTCTCCAATACTCATATATACGACCACATAGGCTTATATTGTATTGCTAGTGAGACTACCTTTTTGTCCACTTCTAGATCACAATGATAACACTAACAAAAACTACATTTTATATATGACGATTACTAAAGCTAACACATGAAGGTACTTCTCAGGTAAAGTAGTCAAAGCTATTTTGGCTGGAGTTAGAATATGAACAATTCTGGATGGAGATCGACGAGGAGATGGATAGCATGTACACACGCTTCACAAAGATCATCAATGCCTCTAGATCTCTCTGAAAGACATTTGCAAATGGAGACTTGGTGTAGAAAATCTTGCGATTTCTTCTTCCACGGTTCAATACAAAAGTGACCGCATGTTGGATCCCTAGTTTGGATCTGGGCTAAGGTTCACTATTAGGATGTTTGACCCACCTTATATAGCCAGGGTCAAGTTTGCCAGTCCTAGAGTCTAGGCTAGTCATTAGAATCAATCTTCATCGACCAGCCTGTCGTGGACTTTAGGAGACTCAAGACTTAGAAGAATTCAGAGTTAAGATTATTAGTTCAAAGTTCTTCAAACTCAGCTCGATGATCGTCCATCTCAGATCGACGAACTCAGAGTTTCTTCTCTGGGTTGGGCTCGACGATATTCGAGCTCAAGTCGACGATTTCTTCCCTCAAGACAGATTCTCTGATCGACGAACTTGGAGCTCAGTATTAACAAGATATTTTCAGATTGATGTTAGCTAAGCTCAGGTCGATGAAGACGATTTCTCAGCTCGACGAACTTGGAGCTTAGTTCGACGAAATCATTTTTCAGGTCGACGAAATCTGTTCAGAGTCAGAATGTCAAGGTTTTTCCATATCTGTCCCTCTATTTATTCTATTCTTTGGCAATAATTCTCTGAGTAATTAATGCTCATATTCTCAAGAATATATCCGTTCATGGAAGCATTAATTATGGATTTCATCAGAGTTATTTACTTGCTTATTTTACTGGGACAGTTGGGGATACTCATTAAAGACTATATTCCAGTAATTTCATTATCCAGAATCTAATCAACAATTAATGCTTAGAATTCAAAATTCAAAGGAAAAATTAAATAGCTTGATATAAAAGAGATTTTTTTCAGACGGCTCTAACAGATAGAAGGAGATATATAGAGATACAATAAATGATACAGAAAGGCAGCATGAATTTCATTCTCTCAGGAATTTTAAAAAGAACATCATACACTGATCTTCAATCTCTCTTCAGTTTCTGCTTCAGACTTCAAAGGGACAATAAATCAACACCAGTCCAAGAAGTTTCTGAAGATTCTCATCAAGACCTACACCTTGAGCAAAGCTCCAAGTCTTCCTGAACATTTCAACATCTTAGGGGGAGCTTTGACACCAACAATCCACTAAGTATTCTCTGTTGTTTAGATAAAAGAGAAGATAACATCACTTTCTTACCTCACTATAAAAAGGGTTTATTAAATCCCTTCAAAAGTTCTTGTGTTGGTTTTTGGGCATCTGATCAAAAGCCTAAAGGGTTGTGGGATCTCCCTACAAATAGATCTTGTGGTGATAGGGCACCTGAGCAAAAACCTGTGGTGGCAGTCACCTGATCAAACACCTGATAGTGGATTCCTACCAGGGTGGTAAAAGAGTGGATGTACCCAGATTTGGGGAACCACTATAAAATTATTTTGTTGTCTATGTGTTCATTTCTCCTTGCTCTGCTGTGCTGTGATTGTGTAGTTTAGCCTAGTTTTTATTTCATTTTGTACAACAACTACTATCATTTATTTTACGTGTATAAATTTTAAAAATAGCAAAAGTTTTAAATCACAATATTCACCCCCTCTAAAGTAAATCAGATCTATCCCCTAACTCTCAATTGGTATCAAAGGATTATCAATTGCCTAAGTTGTCTTTCAATTTATATCAGAGGGTAGTCTATTTGGTTGTACAAGGTAACACCTGAACCAACAGATCCTTCTAAGATCTAAATTTATCTAGCATCATTTATACCATGGCACGGAACAAGGACTATGCAAGCACTAGACCTCTAGTTTGAAACATGGATAGGTTTGCTATATGGAAGACAAGAATTAAATTGTATATGAACTCCATTGATGAAGATATTTTTAATTCTATATTGACAGGTCCATTAGCTCCAGTGGCTACATCTACTGCAACTTCCAGCACTCATGCTATTTCACCACCTGAGTGGACAGATGCATAGAAGAAGGCCAAGATAGCTGACGCCAGGGCCATGAACATTTTGGCTCAGACAATGTCAGATGACATTTTTTAGAAAGTGGCAGTGTACCTCATCTAAAGCCATATGGGATTCCCTAAACTAGATGGTTGCTAGATCTGAAGATGAGAGAAAAGATAGGAGATCAAATCTCATCTCCCAATATAAGAACTTAAAGAAAGAAGAGTTAGAGTCAGTGAGTGATATGTACAATAGACTCAGCTGAATCATTAATGAGCTGAAAACTCTGGATAAGGACATAACCCTCACTGAGGTCAATGATAAAATTCTCATGTGCTTCCCCAACTCATGGGATTCCAGAATCTGGCCAATCAAAGAGGATAGAAGTTTGAATGAGATTTCCACTAAATCTCTACTAGGAAAGCTTAAATCCTATGAGCAGTTAATAAAGATCAGAGAAGCTGCTGAGCAGAAGACTCCCTCATCAGCTAGAAAGGAGAAAAATATAGCATTCAAAGCATCTGAAGAAACAGAAGCTCCATCAGCTAGTGAAGAATTTATGAGTCTCCTAGCCAAAAGATTCTACAAAATGGGCAAGAAGGATTTCAGAAGGAAGTCATCTAGACAATATTATAACCTAAGGTATGATAAAACCCCAACTAAAGAAATTGTCTGCTTTGGTTGTAGGAAGCTAGGACACTTCATATCAGAGTGTCTAGAGAATCAAAAGAAGGAGAGAAGAAGAGAATAGGAGCCTAGGAAGTAGCACTACAGCAAGCCTTCCTCTAGTAAGCATAAAAGGAAGGATAAATGCTTTGTTGCTGAAACTTGGAGTGAAACTGAAGATGAATCTTCATCTTCCAGCTCCAGTGAAGATGAAGAAGAGACTAAAGCAAAGGAGGTTTGCATGATGGCTATTGATGCATCAGGTAGCCTCTCAGAAGCTGAGCAGTCAGATAGTGAAGAACCTAATCTGAAGAAGATCAGGTACTGTCCTCTTTTGATTTCAATTCAGATGGTTTTTGAACTGAGTTTAAATCACTATGTATTGATTTAATAAACTCTGAGAAGAAAATCAAACTCCTTAGAGAAAAACTAACTGAACAAGATAATCTCCTTTCTGAAAACATTAAATTGAAAGATGAATTAACTTTTGCTAATGAACTAATCATCTCTCTAAAAACTGAATTAGCTGAGGCAAGGCAAATTCAAGAATCCCTAAATGGGAGAAGCATCAAGTTGATGAACATCACAAGCACAGTAAATGCCAGACTTAATGGCAAGCTGGGCTTAGGTGCTTCATTAAGCCAACCCCCATTAATTCAAAAAAACATATTGTCAACTCAATTCAAATTTGTTTCTGAAAAAGACAAAGAAAAAGTAGATGATAACAATATTAAGAGAATAGAATTATAACAGAAAAATAAGAAAAAGAGAAGGAACATCTACTTATTTGGACAATTTGTATTTCATGCACATGACTGAGACTCCCTATGAATTACTTAAAGGGAAGCAACCTAAAGTAGATTAATTTAGAATTTTTGGTTGTTTATGCTACATTCATAACAATGACAAGAAATATCTTAGAAAGTTTTAAGCCAAGGTTATAATGAGAATTTTTCTAGGATACTCCCAAGTCAGTAAGGCATATAGGGTATATAATAAATCTATTATGAAAATGGAAGAGACTGTACATATATCATTTGATGAAACTAACATGTCTTATAAGGTGAAGAATCCTTCTACCAGTGAAACTTTACAAGTACCACACTTATGTAAGAAGTTGGATGAGTTGACCCTCATAAATGAGACTGTTGCTCATCCCTCTCCACATATAAATGAAGATAGTGAAGATGAACCCACTGAAGTGGATGTTGAACCAACAACAACTCCCATAATTCCACAAGATTAATTAATTCCCCAAGCTATTGCTGAACCAACTCCACCTATTGAGTTTGTCACACTTAGAGATCATCATGTATCTCAGGTGATTGGAGACATGTTAATAGGTCTGTAGACCAGACATCAACTCAACCAAGACTTGATGCATGCCTGCTTCATATCTCAAATTGAGCCCCAATCCATTAAAGATCCTGAGCAAGATCCACACTTGATTATTGCAATGTAAGAGGAGCTCAACTAGTTTGAGAGATGTAGAGTTTGGGATTTAATTCCAAGACCCAAAGACTACCCAGTCATTGGAACTAAATGGGTATTAAGAAATAAACTAGATGCCCAAGGTATTATTGCCAGGAACAAGGCAAGGCTAATGGCTCAAGGCTATAGACAAGAGGATGGCATTGACTATGACAAGACATTTGCACCTATTGCAAGGCTGGGAGTAATAAGAATCTTCCTTACTTATGCTGCCTACAAGAAGTTCAAAGTATATCAAATGAATGTCAAGAATGCATTCTTAAATGGTGAACTTAAATAAGAGGTTTATGTGAAGAAACCACCATATTTTATTTCTCCAACCCATCCTTATTATGTTTTTAAATTGCATAAGGCTCTCTATGGTCTAAAGCAAGCTCCAAGAGCTTGGTATGAAACATTAGCTAGCTTTCTTCTAGAGCATAAATTCACTAGGGGCATAGTTGATAGGACATTGTTCATTAGACATCATAAGGATCAAATCTTACTAGTACAAATTTATGTAGATGACATTATCTTTGATTCTACTGATTCAAAACTATGCAAGAGGTTCTCTGACCTATTGCATTCAAATTTTGAAATGAGTAGCATTGGTGAGCTCTCCTAATTCCTTGGACTCCAAGTGAAGCAACTGCCTGATGGCATCTTCATATCCCAATCCAAGTATGCTAAGGAGCTAATCAAAAAGTTTGGGATGTGAGATACCTTAGCAAAGAAAATAGCCATGGATTCTAATGTTGTGATTGACTCTGATGAACATTGCAAGCCTCTTGATCAGAAACTATATAGGGGCATTGTTGGGTCCCTGTTATATCTCAAAGCAAGTAGGCTAGACATAGTGTTTGCTACATGCCTTTGTGCTAGGTTCCAAGTGAACCCTAAAGAATCCCACCTTACTTTACTAAAAAGGATTTTAAGATATATAAAGGGTTGTCCTAGTCTAGGACTCTGGTATCCAACTGAGTAAGAGTTTGAGTAGACTGGATACTCAGATGCGGACTTTTCTGGATGTAGAGTGGACAAAAAAAGCACCTTAGGGACATGCCAGTTCCTTGGTACTAGACTTGTGTCCTGGTTTTGCAAAAAGCAGACATCTGTGTCTACTTCAACTACAGAAGATGAATACATAGCAGCTGGCAGTTATTGTTCTCAGATACTGTGGATTCAGAACCAACTCCTAGATTATGGTTTCAACTTAAATAATTCAACCTTACTATGTGATAATACAAGTGCAATTTCCATTGCATAGAATCCAGTACATCATAGTAGAACTAAGCATATAGAAATAAGGCATCATTTCATTAGAGATTGTGCGGACAAAAATAAAATTAAGCTTGTGTACATCTACACTGATTTGTAAAGAGCAGACATATTCATCAAACCCTTGGATGAGAGGAACAATCTGTTCTTTATGAATCAGCTAGGTTTGATAAATGGAGAAGCTTTAATTAAATTTTCTTTTGTGGTCGAAGAATTTGTCACAGTTCGTCGAACGGAGATCGACGATCTGAGAGATCTTCTTGAGATTTTTCGTGGCCTGAGATCGACAATATCTTTATGTGAAGTCATTTTCGTCGACCTGAGATCGACGAACTTGCTTCAAAAAATATTTCGTCAACCTAAGATCGACGAACTATATTTCCTTCTCTTCAGAATGAGATCGACGAACTCATTTACCAATGAAATTTTTCGTCTACCTGACATCAAAGAATTTTTATTTTTCGCAGGACAGAGCTCGTCGCTTCATATTCCAAAAACCTTATAATAGGGTTTTTCTTCGAGCTAAATCCCGCGCCTTCAGAACTTTCTTGCACTTGATCTTTCTTGTTTTTTGCAAAAAATAGTGGCGATTCCAACAAACTCTCTCAGAAGCATGAAATTCGACACTAGGTTTGACAATGATTTGGACTCCTTCTAACACTCCGATCAAATATTCATGGATATACTACAGTTATTTGAAGAACAGCAGCTAAAGAAGTTCATGACCACAAGGATGAAGTTGCCGGTGGCTGAAATAAAGGAATGGGTATATACTTCAACCACACCTGATGCTGAGACAATGACAGGAACAATAGCAGGACAACAGGTTATTCTTACTCCTGTCATTCTATCTGAAATTTTTGGTTTTAATAATGGAGAATAAGATATAGAAATAGACAGTTCGGAGTATAATGATATGCTGCTAAAAATGGGTCACTCTGAGGGAAACCCTAACAAATTATTAAAGAAAAATTAACTTACTGAGTATAAGTTTTTTGCTGATGTCGTGGGAGAAATCTTGTAGGGCAAGCATACTGACCATGATTACATTACCAGGCACAAGTTTTTGGTGATGTGTGCTGTGGTGAATAAGAAGGCAGTGAACTGGAAAAAGATATTTTTTGACTTGATCAAGAAGAAGAATACTAAAAAGGAAGCCTATTTTGGGAGGATTCTAGGGATTTTCCTCTTGAATAAGGCATCTGAATCACTGGTCTCTCAGACCATATTTATCAATGCTTCTAAGAGACTGACTTGTTCCTTATTTGGCTGAACCATCACTAAGCCATCCAGGGCTTCGTCCTCTTCCAGAATTTCTGAGGACACAAGGGCAATAACAACCACTCCTCCCCCTCTAGAAGAAATTCCTTCATCAGGATTCCATCACCTCCCTCTCAACAACTTCTTCCTCCACAGGTCTCACAACCTTCATCAACTCCCCTCCAAAAACCATCCACTGACTCAACATCACAACTTCAATCTCCAATACCACTTGCCTCACCAGTGCATCAACCAACACCCCCTACATCTCCAAAACACATCACACCACCTTCATCTCCTCTTCCACCTCACCTTGCCAACATAACACCACAAAACCTCATGTCCTCCATAAACTTGAATCTATTATCTCCACATTCATCTCCACAACACAATTACGCTCCATCCCCTTCACATACTCCTCTATCTTCACCAATCCAAGATGAAGATATGACTAATATCATTCCCATCCCCCTATCACTCCATCTACCATCATCCATCCATCTGTATCTACTCAGACACCTCCTGAGTTTATGTAATTGGATTCTCCATCCATCTCCAATATCCTGGAGCTCATCACTCAAATACTCAGGAATCTCATAGCAGAGGCAATTGCACCTCTTGCTAATTCCATCTCCTCCCTCTCTGCTCTTTTTGTTGCTGCCCCTTCTATCCCTTCTTCTTCTGGGGGCCTGGATTCAGGACCCTCTAAAACCAGGCAGGGGGAGATGTCCTGTGAAGAAGTTCTAGTTCTTTATCCTCCAGCAGCAGTAGAAGCAACAATAGTTGATGTATATATGGATATAGTAGTTACAGAAAGTGTAAATATAAATACAGAGCTATTATATTTTCTTGAGGCAGATCCTTCATAATTTGATATTGAGCTCATTTATGTTGAGATTGCAGAACCTTTGGCAGCTGAACCATTCTTTTACCTAGTCCCTTCTGTGGACTTAGCTGCTTTATTAAGAGATTTAACACTCTTTATCATTCTCTTCCTCTTCCTGAGCAAGTTTTCTCCAAATCCATTATATGTTATTTTGCTCTAGTAAGTTCAGTAGTTATGGACCAAATAAGAGCAAGTTTTGTGGCCCCAGTCCTTTCAGATATTTCAATAGCTTAGAATGTTTTTGTACCAGCTTCTGTTCCTGAGCAGAAGGCTATATCTCCTCCTACATACAAAATGGATGAAAGTCCTATACCATCCTTTGACGATATCATACTTGTAGATATAGAAGTAGAAGAAAAAGAAAATCAGAGTGTTGTTGAAAAGAAAATCTCCAAGGAAGCTTTGAAAGAAATTGATGACTTATATGATAACCCACCTGGATCTTATGATGACAATGATGATGATGATGAAGATGATGATTCTGATGAATCAAAATCCAAGAAGAACAAAGCTAAGAAAAAGAAAGCACCTCCCAAGGCCATTCCTAAACCAAATCCCCAATGCAGATACTCCTTACTACATATTGATCAAGATTACTCCTTATCCTGTTATACCTCAGTGGATATGGCTATCTAAGAATGAAAAAAAGGAAAGGAAGAAGAGGAGAAGATACAGGTCCCCTCCTAAGCAATTCAAAAAGGATCCTCCTCCTCCTCCTCCATCAGCAGGGGCCTGTAGAAGTGTCTCTCATAAATAAACTCCAATCACAAAAACATATCAAAGACATTCCAAGCCAAGTTCTCAGAGCAGCAGGCATCAACAGTAGCTGTCTACAAGAGGCAATCATCCATCAACCTCAGAACTAAAATGTTCTTCAAAATCTTATGATGAATCAAAGAAGGACAACAGTCCTAAAAGGCCTGAATCTCCACCAATTCACTTTGTTGATCCTCAACAGGAGAATACTTCCAAAATGGCCAGATTTCAAGAATTGATTGGACTATCCTTGATTTACAAAGCTAAAGCAGAAGGCAAGGATCACTCTCAATATTCCACCATGTCCTCCTACAGGAAAGAAGAGTTAAAAAGGTATGATAAAAAAAATTAGTTTTTCAATGTAGATGCTTACATGAGTCTTCACCTAGAAGCTGTCGTCCCGAGAGCAACTTCTTGTAACATTATTGGAGCAGTGATATGACATTGTCCAAGAATGAAGCTGCCAATCCTAATAGGGAAATCATATTCAGACAACTTTCTGACAAAGACAATTCCAAGAAACCTAAATAACTTTTTGATTAGTTTCTTTTCTGAACTATTTATGTTAATTTGTCACAAAGCACTTGTTGTATATATCTGTTAGATTTTTTTTTCTACCAGATATTTATTGTTTTGCTTTGTGATTATTTCTTAAATTTTGTAATAGTGACCTCACCCAAATAGGGGGAGATTATTGGATCCCTAGTTTGGATTTGGGCTAAGGTTCACTATTAGGATGTTTGACCCATCTTGTATAGCAAGGGTCAAGTTTGTCAGTCCTAGAGTCTAGGCTAGTCATTAGAATCAATCATCATGGACCAGCCTATAGTGGACTTCAGGATACTCAAGACTTATGAGAATTCAGAGTTCAGATTATTAGTTTGACGTTCTTCGAACTCAGCTCGACAATCGTCGATCTCAGATCGATGAACTCAGAGTTTATTCTCTGAGTTGAGCTATATGATATTCGAGCTCAGGTCGATGATTTCTTCCCTCAAGACAGATTCTCTTATCGATGAACTTGGAGCTCAGAATTAACGATATTTCCAGATTGATGTTCTCTAAGCTCAAGTCGACGAAGACGATTTCTCAGCTCGACGAACTTGGAGCTTAGTTCGACAAAATCTATTTTAAGGTCGATGAAATCTGTTCAGAGTCAGAATGTCAAGGTTTTTCCATATCTGTCCGTCTATTTATTCTATTCTTTGGCAATAATTCTCTGAGTAATTAATGCTCATATTTTCAAGAATATAGCCGTTCATGGCAACATTAATTATAGATTTCATCAGAGTTAATTACTTGCTTATTTTACTGGGATAGTTGGGGAAACTCATTAAATACTATATTCCAGCAATTTCATTCTCCAGAATCTAATCAGCAATTAATGCTTAGAATTCAAAATTCAAAGGCAGAATTAGATAGCTGGATATAAAAGAGATTTTTTTCAGATGGCTCTAACAGATAGAAAGAGAAATACAGAGATACAATAACTGATACACAAAAGCAACACAACTTTCATTCTCTCAGGAATTTGAAGAAGAACATCATACACTAATCTTCAGTCTCTCTTTAGTTTCATCTTCAGACTTCAAAGGGACAATAAATCAACACCAGTCAAAGAAGTTTCTTAAGATTCTCATCAAGACCTACACCTGAGTAAAGCTCCAAGTCTTCCTGAACATTTCAACATCTCGTGGGGAGCTTTGACACCAGCAATCCACTAAGTCTTGTCTGTTGTTTAGAGAAAAGAGAAGACAACATCACTTTCTTACTACACAGTAAAAAGGTTTTATTAACTCCCTTCAAAAGTTCTTGTGTTGGTTTTTGGGCACCTGATCAAAAGCCTAAAGGGTTGTGAAATTTCCCTGTAAATAGATCTTGTGGTGACAGAGCACCTGAGCAAAAAACTTTGGTGGCAGTCACCTGATTAAAAACCTAATAGTGGATTCCTACCAGGGTGTAAAAGAGTGGATGTACCCAGATTTGGGGAACCATTATAAAATTCTTATGTTATTTGTGTGTTCATTTCTCCATGCTCTGATGTGTTGTGATTGTGTAGTTTAGCCTAGTTTCTATTTCATTTCATATAACTACTACTATCATTTATTTTACTGGTATAAATTTTAAAAACAACAAAAGTTTTAAATCACTCTATTCACCCCCCTCTAGAGTAAATCAGATCTATCCCCAAACATTTAATTGGTATCAAAGGATTATCAATTGTCTAAGTTATCTTTCACCGCCATTACTGAGTCACACAATATCAACACCTTGGAAATTGAAAGCCTCATTGGGAATCTAAAGACCAGAGAACTAGACCTGAAGATACAAAGTGATGAATACTCAAGTGAGACAAAGAAGAAAAATCTGGCACTGAAAGCAGAAGAGTCTGATGATGAAGACAAAGAAAGCTTTTATATTCGGGAATTTATAAGATTCTTGAAGGATCCCAAGAGGAAAGGGTAGTGCAAAAGTTTTCTGAAGAAAGGTATAGTAGAGAAGAGGAGATGGATTAGATTATCAAAGGGGTCAGAGAGCGACGATGAAAAGCCTATTCCTGAGTGCTTCCACTGTCATAATTCTAGGAACATGAAGAGAAATTGCCTAAAGCACCAAAAGGAAGATAAGGAGAGGCAGGGGAGAGACAAAGGAAAGAGGAAAGTGTTCAAAGCGTCGACTTGGGATGATGTTATCTATGAAAAGTCAAGCACGTTTGTTTCAAGCAGTGAAGATGAGGCAAATCTCTGTCTAATGGGGGAACATCACAATGACTCAAATGGCAAATACAGTGTCCAGAGCGATACTGAGGTAACTCCTCCCACTTACAAAGAACTCCTTGAATTATATGAAACATTATGTGATAAATTTGGTGATTTGAGTAATAAAAACAATGTTTTAAAGTCTAAAAATAAACAAAAAAAGGGAGTTAATGAGTGTGAAGACTGAACTGATTAAATATGGAAAAGAGAAGGTTGAGTGCCAAGAAGTTTCTCACTCCTTGAGCACAATAAGAGACCTGAAAGAGAACCTCTCTAGGACTTCCTCCAAAAATGAAACTCTTACCAAAGAGAGGAAGGACTTGGAAAGGAAGTTTCAAACTTCGCTTGGCCGCATTGAAAATGGGAAGAAGTAATTCGCAAACTGGTGTGTGATGCTGGTCACGGACAACACCACGTTAAAACCAAATATCCATGACCGTGTGATACCTCCCGACAGTATTTCTATCACCGGCAATAGCTCGTCTCCAACAAATCCAGCCAAAAAGCTTATGAAACATAACGCTAATCACATTTAATCCGGAAACTCACATCTATATTCCAGCAGGAGCCCCAATACATCACACGAGGTTGTATCCACTTCCTATTTTAAATGTGCTATGTGTAATAAGTTTGCTCACACGTCCAGCTCATGCTTGAAGAGAGGTTCAAAGAAAGTAATGCAAATCTGGGTACCGAAGGCATTTACCTATATTGTGGGTGGAACAACTTGGGCAACCAGATCTTTACCCTCATCCTCCTTTTAAGTGTGTTGGCAGTCTAAGGACAAGGAAACTATGTGGTACTCGAAGACAAGTTCCTTAGCTTGGGAAAGAAGAAAGGAGACATGATGACCTTTAGAGACAACTGCAAAGGATGTATTCTTGATATCAACATGAGTAACAAAATATTTTCTATCTCAAATGACATTACACTGTTCACACATCCTTAGACAATGCACTAATGTAGAAATTCATACGTGCAAGCCATGACACATGATATTGTGTCTAACATGCAAGAAATAACATGAATAATCAATGTCATAGTGTTCATATTTTTATATAAAACTTAGAACTTTGGGCCAAAATTCTAGTGCATAAGTCTTTTGTTTACAAGATAAAGTATATCTATATAAGTGGGTAGATTTCAATTGATTCAGGGTCCTTGAACTCAAAAAAAGTATAAAAATGATAGTGAAAAAATTGAATGGAAAAAATGAGTACATCATAAGCTATCAATTCATGTGTCAAGGATACCCCCTAAGCACTACTAACTCCTCTTGATAAGTCTTCATAACCATTGTGAGGATGAGCATATTGGTCAATAGAAGCGTTTCGATCTTGTGCAAAGACTAAAACTTAAGTTAGTGCCCCTTGTTTGGATCTTGGTATGAAGTAAATTGCAAAGTGACATGATTGTTTTACTTTATTTCTCTTGTGGCATCATATTGACTTATTTAGATAAAACATGTACTAAAAATTATTTTTACTTGATGTTTTTCTTTTGATGTTATACGTACACATGTCATTGTTCTATCTAACACTTCCATGCATAAGGATTGGACTTCCACTGCATTGTATGTCTATATCAAATATGTTCTAGTATACAAATTCTACTCCTGACGCTTACATTGTTACACTATATTAACTCTATGAATCTTTTAGCATTGTACTCCAAATTGATTGTGTATTTATTTTCACTTGTGCTATCCAAATTTCTTTTACTCTGAAAAACTCGTCAAATCAACTGATTTTTGTATTGATTGGGTATATCCTCATTGTGTTCCACTCAAATTTGTACCCCTATTACTTATGATTTTTTTGTGCATGTACGTAAGTTCTCCCATCACTTTAGTATCTCCTAACATAGGGAGAGGGGTGAGTGTTCATGATAAAGGTTCGTTAACCCCCGACCACTTTAAATAATATCAAAAGGCAAAGAGGTGAGTGTTCTTGAGTATATCCTATGCTAGCAGAGTAAGTGAGCATTCATGAGTATATCCTATGCTAGCTGGGTGTAAGTGCAAGTCATCCAGCGGAAGATCTCGTATAGGGGATCACATACACATAGGGGGAGCATATCTGTAGGGGAAGTCATTGTGATTATTTTTATATTGATTAGTTCAACCTGCTATATTTCACGATTATTGATTGGATTTCACTATACCTTGATGTTATTCCTTTTATATATCATGAACAAAATTTGATATTATCAAAAGGGGGAGTTTATTACAGCATATGGTTTGTATCTCTTTAGTTTAACAATATCAAATCCCATGTTATATTTCATCATACGAGTATTGGGTATAGTGTGCTGGTTTATAGGTAAAAAAGAATGAGAAAATCTTGTCCTGGAACCTACTGCAAAGCGCTAATGCAACCGCCTGGGTTAGCTTCCGAAATTAATTCAATAAAAGTGCTCTGTGACCTACCGCGCGATGCTAGTCTTACCGCGACATGTTAGCTCTCTTAACGAGCGTCGAGTTAGCATGCTACTTCCAGGCGATAGCTATATACCGCGCCGCAATAGCTCGAAAGAGTAGAAAAATATTGTTTTCGGATATTTGTCCAAATCAGATGGAAAACTGTCATATCAATACACATTGACCTACTATCGAGCGCTATCTCTACAGCCAGTGGTAGCGTATTTTCTCAAGACTTGTAAAAGCTCGCCTATTTTTCCTAGAGATAGAAGCTAGAGAAATATTCTGATTCTAGGGTTCGTATGCCATCTCAGAGCAATATTCCACCGTATCCGTCGAAGGGTGAGAAAGTCGCCTCCCTCTCATTTGCGCATGAAGATCTCCAACGAGCAAAGGACTACAATGAACAAAAAGAGTTGACTAGGTACAGTAGAATGAAGATCTTTAGCATCAGTCACACACCGCTCAATGAAGAAATTGTCTTGAGGGATAATCACTCTAAATCTTCTTTAATCTCTTATTGCATTTTTCTCTTTTCTAATTATTTGTGGATGAGAAAAATAGACCGGTGAAGGTCATATGAATCTGGAAGAGTTCCGTGATAAATTATCCCATTGAAGGGACGTCTATATCGGGGGATCTAGTGGGGCTCTAAGACACTTCCGAGGAGAAAGGTGAAGTGTCGGCTCGAAGATCTTTATGTGGAGGGATCTCTCCATTTCCCTCCACCGATTGGCTCTCTCCCTTTCCCTCCACCAATGTTTCTAGAGATGATTTTACAATGACGCTTTTAAGCAATATATTCTTACAACTTGTCTTCCTTCAGCAATTTTTCCACGAACTTATGAAGAGCTCGGCATTTTTTGGTATCATGACCCACACACATATGGTATTGATAGAATAAATCAATATGACAGCTCCTATGATTTGGTCGCAGGAGGAAAGGCCACACAAAATCGGTCTCCTACTTGATGATTTGAAGAACTTCCTCCATAGAGATAGTTAAACTTGTATACTTTCCTTTTGATCTAGCTTGCTTATATTGGCGAGAAACATGAGACTCATTGTCATAAGTCTGAATTGAAGTATTAGAGTTATCAAGACTTGACTCTGAAAACTTTGATTGTTGGTATTGAGACGTAGATGATTCTCCACAGTCATAACATATTACTTATTGAGATACCAGGAGATTAGGATCCTGATCATATTGCAATAGGTTATTATTGTGATTAAGGGGTATATATTCATGAAGAGATCCATCACCTTGCTGATGATATGAAGTCTCTTCTGGTGCTTGAGCCATCTGATTTAGACGAGAAATATAGCCATGATTCACTACTTCACCTCCAATGAACTGATTTGCATAATTAATAAGATCCCCATAAGTTTTGAGCTCCTTTGTAGTGACTTCGAATTTTAAAGGGCCTTCCTAGAGTCCGCTTATTAAAGATACTTTATAAAAGTCTGGATTATAATTAAAAACATCACATGTTTCCTTTTGGAATCTGTCGATGATGTGAGCATTAGGCTCATCATCTCCTTGCTTGATTTGAAAAAGAGATGATACATCTTTATTTCTCTTCCTAAAGGTTCCAAACCTTGAGAGAAATTGTATTTGAAGATCGCTAAAACAAGTTATTGATAGAGGTGGTAAATGATAGAACCAGTCCAGCACTTGAGCTCCAAGAGAGATAATAAAAAGCTTGCATTTCATCCTGTCTGATAGAGCTTTCAATGAAACAATCAATTCAAAAGCTTGTAAGTGAGATATAGGGTCACTTGTTCCACAATAGACTAGGAGACGAGGTTCTTTGAAATCATATGGAACCACTTCCCTTCGAATATGAGATTTAAGTGGAGAAGGAACTTGCCCTTATCCTGCAAAAGATGTTAGTCCATCGGCCATGTGAAAGTAAGAATTCATACTTAACCTGATAAAGCTATGAGGAAAGAGAAACTCTTCTGCTCTAGGTTACAAAAAGGATCAAAGATTATAGCTGCTTGAAGCTTGGGTGTATATTGAACTTAATCCCACAACTTCACTGCAATTGTTGTTCATCAACTGCCCAGAATATGAAGGTCGCGTGTTTTATGTTGATTCCAAAAATGCGCCTCTGAGCTATGGAGGAACGAGAACACGTTCGATCCAAGATGCGAGGGTAAGGGGAAGGTGATGATAAATTGCTGAGTAACTGGTTACTTTGAGTCGCAAGTGGAAAAGATAGAAAAAGGAAGAGGAGGGATGGTGGCTTATAAGCACCGTGATGAAACGTTTTCTGCCACGACAAATGCCTCTCTTGTGGCGGGCTTTACCTTGATTATAAACCTGTATTATAGATTAAGTAAAGTTCCTTTACATGGAAAATTAAATACAGGACTACAAAAGGAAGCTGGCGGTTAGATATTGGTGGTCATAAGGCCGCGCAGGCTGATCCCTCAAGTCACCAGGCCGCGTGGGACACTTGGAACTCGAGGCTGAGAAAACCACTTGTAACTGCTTGTCACAGTTCTTAGTCGTCCAGGTTGCCAACGAGCTGGCTGTGAGGTGGTTTGAATGAGCTGCCTGCTGAGAAGAAGGAGCTCGCTATCTCCTGGCGATAATGACTTAAGAAGTATAGTTGCTGATGAGATGGGGAATAGTGGTCCGCCTCTGGGTAATTATCTACCCACATAGGCTATCCGTGGAGACTGCCCGGACAGACAGTTAGACCACCGTTAGTTTCGATCGATAGGAAAACATATCCGTATGGTTTGCTTCCATGGTTGTCCCCTGGTTCCTCCTCAAAATGATAGGTATGGGGGGCCTATTTTATAGGCTCGAGGAGGAGATTCCCAGAACATGATTTGATGACATCACCTATGATGGTTTGGGCGAGCTGCGAGCAAGTCCCCGCTATACTATGTGGACTGAGGAGGAGCTCGCCTACTGCTGCGAGGAAAATGATCTGCTGAGCTGATTTGCTATTGGCAGACTGAGAATGAGTCCACCAAGTTCATGGCAGACTAGATGAGTCCACCCCTGCTACACAAAGCGAGTCCATGGTATGCTGTATGGACTGAAGAGGAGTTTGCCTTGTGTTAGGCAAAGCAAGTCCACCTTCGAGCGGGTGGAGACCGAGTCCGCCACCTACTAGCGGACATGAGGCAGGTCGCCCACTGCTTCTAGGAGAATTAGAGGCAGGTGACCCACTAGTTGGCTAGCTGGAGGAGCAGGTTGCCCCTGCTAGGCGAACAGAAAGCGCAGGTCTCCCCTGCTGGGTGGTTTAGAGTAGATATTTTCTCCTAGGCAGACTAAGAAGGTATCCGCCTCCTTCTAGGAGGACTAAGGAGAACTAGGATGTTGGCCACACATGTAGGAGAAAGAGAGCTATCGCCTGGCGATAACCGCTATCGCCAAGCAATAGTGCGGTTAGCCTACCTAGTCGCACGACCTGCTGGAGCGGGCAGAGGAAGCAGTCCGCACCCATTGCAGAATACGCGGCTACCACGTGGCCTGGGCAGATAGACTGGGGAGTCTGCCCAAGAAGAGCTATTGTCCGACGATATCGCTATCGTCGGGCGATAGTGCGATTAGAAAGATTGTCCGTGCAGCGAGCTAAAAAGCTGGCTGCGAACCCCTGAGATGAGATGGAGGAGGCTGCGACTCACGAGCTAGCCACCTTGGAGAGGATCACCGATTTTTGGGTTAACATCTGGTGCATTGTACATGCACATGACAGTTATAAAGTGCGTGATGTGCTTTAGAGGATCGCTTGTCCTATTAAACGTCTCAAATTTGCGAAACTTGATCCAGGGCAGAATGGGATATGCTAGGACTGGTGGAGATAGCGAGGGGATATGGTGGATGGGGCATCACACGTTTGCATCTCGATGCCCCCATCGTGTCTATACTCCTCTTCGATCATACAACTCACTTACTCACAAGTGAGTTCTCTATTGTTCTGAGCGACGGCCTCCTCCGCTGCACAGGATTTTCTCAGTGAGTGCCGAGGAAGCCATTCAAGCAATGCAAGGTGTGTGGAACCATTAGTGTGAGACAACTCATCAGTTAGGGGATCCTTCGTGCGGGTAGTTTTTGGGTATTATATCCACAATAATCCTTATTTGAATAAGGGTCCCAATAAACTAAGATGAATTGAGTTTGTATTTGATGTTGTGTTTCAGTTATGTACTTGCAGGTCTACATTTCTAAGCACACACAAATGTCAGGTTACGGTGGGTCAGTAAACACAGGACTATATAATGTAATCCTTCATTGTGTAGGACAATTTTTTGACTCACGTGTAATCTCTTTATTGGGGTGTACTTCTATCCCAAGTGCATGAGAGGGATCTAGGAAGGAGAAGGACTTGGAATCAGAAGAACAGAAATTTTACCCAAGTAAAATTCGTTGAGTATTGTAAGGGATATTCGTCAAATTCATCGAGTATACTCGTTGATACTCGTCGAATTTGTCGTGTATACTTACTAACACTCGTCGAATTCATCATATTGTAATTGAGGTAAAATCTCTGAGAGTTGAAAAATCCGACAAGAAAAACCGTCGAGTATTCCCGTGTATACTCGTCGAATTCATCGAATGTATCTAATGAAACTCGCCAAATTTGTCAAATATACTGGTTGATACTTGATGAATCCGTCGAGTCAATTCAATTTTATTTCCCTGGATTTTCTAAGTCTAATTCATCGACTATCACTGGGCAAGGCATCAAGTGTGTCGAGTGAGCTAGATGATACTCGTCAAGTGCGTTGAGTGCGTCGAGTGAGCTAGCAGATACTCGTTGAGTGCGTCTAGTGCGTCGAGTGAGCGAGCTTATACTCGTCGAGTATACTACTCGATACTTGTCGAATTCGTCGAGTATGACTTCTGCCTGGCATCAAGTGGCAAGTTGGAATGAGCTGAATTTCTCTAAGTAAATTTCGTCGAATATCACTACTAGTTTGACAAGTATACTAAGCTATAGTCCACGAAAATTACTTGGGTTATTTTTCCATTTGTTTTTCAAATCTCGGCTCAGGTTGAACGACGACCATGCATAATAATTTCAGAGGTCTTATTTTGGAAGTTCTTTTATAGCCATTACAATTGAGGATCTCTATAAATACTTAGGGTGGATTTTTCATCAACCCTAATCGTGCTCAAAACATTCCAAGAAAGATCCTGTACGAACATTTCTCGTCCTCTCCTGTACTCATTCTCGCAAAATACGATCGGCCGACGTACGCTGCTGCACGATTCATTCATCTTCGACTTATTTGACTTGATCCATGCTTTCTGAAGGTTTCTATTCTCCTAAATCTAGTCGATTCAAGATTCGAGATTCAAAGTCTTCAAGGTTTCCAATTTTCTGTGTTCTCCAATTATTCAAGTTCAACCTAATCGAAGAATGATAGATAGAAGACTTTAGATCTTGTCAAGATTATTTGTACTACTTTTGTGTAATAATCTTTTATATTTGTAGGAGATTTTATCTTCGAGTTATAGATCTGTTTGTGGATCGAGTTGTAGATCCAGTTGTGGATTGATTTGTAGGAGAGGTCGTTTTCCGAGTGGTAGGAGTGTCGGCTTCGAGTTATAGGAGTTGCAGCTCCGAGGTATAAGATTTGTTGAAATATGAGAAAGGTAAAATAGCCAAATCTAGCCCTTTGTGGTAGATAGACGAGGTGGGACAGTGGACGTACCCAACACAGGGAACCACTATAGATATCTGTATTTTGGGTGCTTGCATTTTTTTTAAGTAACTTTTATTCGGTGAAAAGACATATACATTACCTATTCACCCCCTCTAGGTGATTTAGGTAGACACTAGATACTTTCAATTGGTATTAGAGGGGTGTTGTTCGACATAAGGCTAACACCTTGAAAAAGATCTCCCATTTAGTGTCAAGAGATTCTGCTTTGTGGATATGGATAAGAGCAAGGACATGTCTTCTATGAAGTTACCTCTGTGCACTAAAGAGAACTTCCTTATGTGGAAATAAAGAGTCAGATTCTTCATGGAATCAGTAGATCTGAGGATATTTCAGATTGTAGAAAAGGACCTCATATTCCTATACAAGTCTCTACTATGAATCCTGTAGTTATGATACCTAAGATAATGATGGATCTGATGGATGATGAAATTGCTTTGGTATCCCTGGATAAGAAAGCAAAGAATATTATAGCCTGTGCAGTGGACGACTCTATACTTCAAAACTTATTCCACTGCAAATCTTCCAAGGAGATGTGTGGCTGTCTGGTTATGCTCATCGAAGGTACCAAAGAAGTTTAAGACGATCTCATATTATTGCTCAATCAAGAATACGGGGCGTTCAAGCAAGGATCAAATGATACTATTGCAGACAGCTTCGGGAAATTCTTCAAGGTCGTCAACTGCCTTAGAAACTATGGTCGCACATTCACTAATGACGAGCTTAACTACAATTTTCTGAGATCCCTAACAAAGGACTGGGACACAAAAGTTGTAGCCATTAGGGA
Organism: Platanthera zijinensis; assembly: GCA_039513925.1. Taxonomy (NCBI): domain Eukaryota; kingdom Viridiplantae; phylum Streptophyta; class Magnoliopsida; order Asparagales; family Orchidaceae; genus Platanthera; species Platanthera zijinensis. Next base: position 119,404,688 of record CM077096.1, read on the forward strand.
GTTTGGGAAGTTGTCCGAGATTGACCCTCAGAATCTTTTTGGAAAATTGCACTCTTATGAACTCTAGATGAATACCAGAAAGAAGGAGCAAAGCAGCCGGACTTCAAGAAAAAAGAAGTCGGTAGCTCTAAAGGCTGAAGGTTCGAGAAAGTCTAAAGCTGTGTCACTAGTAAGGACACGTACTAGAGATACCCTAGAGGACTCTAAGCCAAGCACATCAGGCTTTGATCTATCTTATGAAGAGTTCTCTCTCATCTCTAAGCAGTTCAAAATATTGTTAATATAACACCTCCATCCATCACATGAAATATAACAGAGGGTCTATCCAGGGCCCCACGCCATATTCCACAGACAGTCGGTAGAGTTACATGTTAATATCACAAGACCAAACGAATCCTAACTCAGAGCATTCTAGCGGAAGCTTTAAGGTTACTCAAACTCAATTCATGTGAATATCCACTATTATACAAAATAGGAAAGTTTTACAAAATACACAAAATGTTACGGCCTTAAGGCCTTATAATTATGCTTCAATAGTGTGGTTTACAAACATCGGCATGTAGGTCGGCCACACATGAAAGAAAACACTAAAGACTCTTCACTTAGCCTTTGTGGGCCAACATAATAATAAGAGCTGCAACCCACTATTTCCCGTTCGGATCTCCAGCACCTGCACACGGACAATCCACCACAAGGATGGAAAATAAGGCAACAGTCAACTTTAGCTGACCAATTTATAACCACCCTAACCCATCCCGGGGCAGCGATATTCATTCCTTGCATGCATAGTATATATATGGATATATATATATATATATAGGCAGAAATACGTGCACTTAAGCACCATTTGCCACAGACGTAGGCTCGACCGGCCACACGCCTCGTGCACTCAGGGCACATTCTCAGTGTACTCGACTTCTCCGGGTCCCACCACCACCCATAGTCCCAGACTTGATGGTTCACTTGAGTTCGAACAACATAATATGGGTACATTTCAGCCACATCCTGTTGCTCAAATCGCCATGCCAATACCGACAGTCATAACAATCATGGCGAATGACAAGATGTGAGACGGCCTCCCCTTTCCTGTTTGGCTCACTAGCCTATCTTTAGCTGGGCTCTTGAAGCTCTAAGCTTTGACTGCCGCCCACCAGGTCCCCAAGACAAGAGCCCGCAATCGACACATAATGGCACTCACGACCATAGCTGGGCACCCATGCATACAGCTCACCTGCTAGCCCCACGGTCTCCATGAGATAGGACCTACAAGTAATATGATATCTTGAAGCTATCGCCAACAATAGTCACCATCGTCTGACATTAAGCGACAGAACTCTCTTTTGTCAACAGACTCAGCCACAGCTGGAACATCTTTCCAGCCAAAACCCTACAACATCATGTAGTGACAAAAACTGGTTTTTCATACAATATATAACTCACCAAGAGATATCGCCAGCGATACTCACTGTCTCCTGATGTTATCTAACAATTCTCACAACCGTGGTATTTTCTGGGTATTTTCTTAGAGAGTGGGTGCAGTACTTCCTGCTACTCCCATTCATAGGCATAACCCTTTAGACTCCATAAACTACCCGTTTATACTCAGAGTCTTCTCCGACAGTCAAAATAAAATATCACCAATCCAGACCAACCTGTCCGGATGGGCTTCAACCAGCATGCCTATTCCGTACTGTGATTTCCGGATTTTATATGGAAAACTACCCGGGGATATCATGTATCTTACCATCAGTATTCCCTATACTTTTCAACCTTTTGGTGGGGGATTCCATGCGCATGCAAAATGAAGACTTCACTTGTCTAAGAAGGAAGATCGTTACCCTCATAGTTCGTTTTGGAGTCGTCAAAAAGCTTTCTATCCATCTAGAAAGGAGCATCTTGCTTTCCTCTTCACAGATATTGCTTCGGTTCTTGATTCTGACCATGGGTTCTCCTTCACTAAGCTTGCCAAGCTTCAGCCTTCTTCTTCATTAGCTCTTTCTTCCAAGAGCTTGGTGAAAAGGAGGAGAGAGAGTGAGAGAAGATAAATGACTTCTCTTTTCTCCACTGCTCTGCTTAAGTAATCTCAGGATTTATCCCAGCCACATGATCCTCTCTTCAATAGGAATGAATGGCTACGATCTCGGCTGACCAGTAAAATTTATCGCTATCACCGGGCGATATGTCCTATCGCCTGGGCGATATCGTCAGTAGCTGCTTTGACCCAAGTCTACTACCTCTCTTCGGCTGCTGTCCGGCCATCCGACACGTTTCTAGATGCTACATGGCGATATAACCACATGATACCCACTGACGCCACTCTGATAGCTTACTAGACGATGCATCGAGAGCGTCGAGGGCATCGAGTGCATCGAGTGCGTCGAGTGCATTGAGAGCATAAAGTGCGTTGAGTGAATCGAGTGATATCGCTGCGCGATACTCACTATCGCCACACGATAGTCGACTCAACAATTCGTCGAGTCCACTCAATTCTTCGTTGAAAGCATGGAGTGCTATCACTAGCGATACCCACTGTTGCCCAATAATAGCCACCTATACATTCTTTTTTACAGTTTTTGGGGTGTTACAAACCTCCCCTCTTTACAGAAATTTCTTCCTGAAATTTTATTCTTCTGTAGGAAAAACAGTACAAAACTATTACTACTCTACTTTACAAAAACAACTCGGGAAATTCATCTCGCATTTTTTGCTAATGCTCCCATGTCAATTCTTCACGACCATAGTTGTCCCAATGGAGTTTGACCATCCCGATTGCCTTGTTTTGTAGCTGTCTGACTTCTGCATCCTCGATCCGAATGGGTCAAACCTTCGATGTCAACCCACTATTGATCGGTACCCGATCATCAATGATCACTCAATTAGGCTCTTGTAAAGCTTTCTGCAGCACCGATATGTGAAACTCATCGTGCAAACCACTTAGCTCTACTGAAAGAGATAATCGATAGACAGCTTCTCCAATCCTCTCAACCACTTCAAACAGACCAAGATACCTTGGACTTAACTCTTTCAAGCGTCGAGTCCTGGACACGCCTTTGAATGGCTTTATCTTCAGATATACCAAATCACCCAACGCAAACTCCACGTTTCGGTGCTTGGCATTGTAGTACTTTGCTTGCTTATCCTGGTCTACCAATATACGATCTCGTATTATGCGTATAGTCTAATTTGCATCTTCGACCTCTTTACGATTATACAACTTCGAATCGCCTATTTTTGCCATATCTAAGGGAATACGACACTTCCTACTGTATAAAGATTCAAAGGGCGCCATCTAAATTCTAGCTTGATAGTTATTATTACAGGAAAACTCGATCATAAAGAGATGGCCGTCCCACCTCTTCCCGAAATCCAAGGTGCACGTCTGGAGCATATCCTCTATTGTTCTGTTGGTTCTCTCGGTCTAACCATCCTTTTCCAGATGAAAGGCCTTAATGAACTTCAGTTGAGTACCCAATAATTGATGGATTAACCGCCAATCATTTGAAGTAATGCGCCCATCTCGGTCACTAACGATGCTATGGGGCACACCGTGACAACGTACTATTTTGTCAACATACAACTTAACCAATTTTTCAACTGAATAATCTTTCTTATTCGATATGAAGTACGATACCTTTGTTAATCGGTCAACGATCACCCACAGGACATCATTCACGCTCTACGATCTTGGAAACCCATGCACGAAATCTATAGAGATATAATCGAACTTCTACATCTTTGTGCTCCCTAGGTTTATTGAGTATTTCGTGAATTGTGCCTCATACATCAATTCCTCCCATATCTTACCCACATTCGGGATGCACAAACGATCATCTTTTCTCAAAAGACCGTCTTTCAAGGAGAATTGGGAATTTGACCAATCCGCTGCAAAATGCTTCATACTCTCATCAAGTTCCATCACTTGCCAAACCCTGTCTGCGAGGTCATATTACACCTCCGTCCAGTTCAAACACGCATTTGTAGTGGTATTCTTGTCAACACAAGAAATATCTAATGCCTCCAACTCCTTGATTAGATGCTCATCATGCATCTGCAGCCAATTTGCCCGTACTGGAGTCCTATGACTCAAGGCATCACCGACAACATTTCCTTTCCCGGGAGTGTAATGTATCATGAAGGTGTAGTCCCTGAGGAACTCAATCCACCTCTGTTGCCGCATGTTCAAATCTTTCAAATCTATTAAGTACTTAAGGCTCTTATGGCCCGTGAAGATGTCAACTTTCACGTCATATAAGTAATTATGCCACAACTTAAGTGCAAAAATCACAGTCTCCAACTCCAAGTTATAGGCTGGATAGTTCCGCTCGTGCACTTTCAACTGGCATGAGCCTTAGGAAAATAACCTTTCTGAGCTGAAGAAGAACGCAGCCTAAGCCGCTTTCTAAAACATCACTATAAATCTCAAAGCCGTCCGTACCACATGTTGAACTCAACATAAGTGTCGTGGTCAAACGACTCTTTAACTCCTCAAAAGCTCGTGCCCACTTAGGTGTCCAAACAAACTTTTGATCTTTCCTCATCAGTGTGGTGAGAGGTAAGGCTATCCACAAAAAGTTCTTTACGAAGCGCCTTTAGTAGCCAACAAGTCCAAGGAAGCTCCTGACTTCTACTATAGTAAACAACACAGGCCACTCCTGTATCGCAACTATCTTTGCCGGATCCACCGCAATTCCTTCTCAACAAACCACATGGACAAGAAAAGCCACTGACAATAGCCAAAACTCGCACTTTGAGAACTTGGTATAGAGTTTATTTATTCTCAGGGTATGCAAAACCATCCTCAAGTGATTTTCATGATCTTCTTCTGATTGAGAGTACACCAATATGTCGTCAACAAAGATGATTACAAATAGATCTAAGTACTCGTGAAAGGTCTAATGTAACAAGTCAATAAATACCGATGCCGCATTTGTTTGCCCAAACGACATTACAGTGAACTCATAATAACTGTAGCGTGTACCAAACGCCTTCTTGGGAATGTCATATTTCCGAATCCACAACTGGTAATAACCAGACTTTAAGTCTAGCTTCGAGTATATAGTTGAACCCACCAGCTGATCAAACAAGTCATCAATCAGTGGAATCAAATACTTGTTCTTCTCCATCAGCTTGTTTAATTCTCGATAGTTAATGCATAGATGCAAGCTTCCATCCTTCTTCTTCACAAAGAGGACCGGTGTACTCCAAGGTGACATACTTGGATGTATATAGCCTTGCTCTAGCAATTCTTGCAATTGAACTTTTAGTTTTACTATCTCTTTTGGTGCTACTCGGTACGGTGAACGGGCCACAAGTTTCGTACCTGGTACCAAATCAATAGAAAAATAAATCTCCCACTGGGGCGGTAATACAGGGAGATCTTTAGGAAAAACATCTGCATAATATGATACAATAGGAATGTCACTCAAATTGGACTTCAGCTCAATAGCCTATAATAGAATGAAGAATAACTCTGCGCCCTTCCAAACGACCTTTACTACCCGAAGAGCAGACATAAATATCTTGCTCGATCCTCGCATACCAGTGAACTTAGTCTCTTATTCGGTGTTCTGTCCTAGTGTGACTTCCTTAGGGTTGTAATCTATACAGGCACGCTGCTCTGAGAGCCAGTCCATACCAAAGATTACATCGAACTCAGATATCAACAACACATATGCTTCCAATCTAAAATCCTGACTTCCTATCCACACCTCAACACAACAAGACCTATCAACACGTATCACACATCATTTAGGTAACAACACCTCTACTCTATCTGTCGACATAAGAGTAGGCACCCTGATCTGCGATACGAAGTCCTTAGATATAAATGAATGAGAAGCACCTATATCAAATAGTGCTCTGGCCAGATAGTCCCGAATAAGGACAAAGACTATACTTATCAAGTTATACACAAGCAATTCACAAGGTATAAAGTATATAAATAATGAAAACTATATACTACTCATACCTATGACAACATCAGCCTGTTTGATGGCCTCCTGTTGGCCAAGATTGTAAACCTTCGGCTCAGCTGGAGCATATTAAGACGTAGTGGACTCCATATCCTTTCCCTTCTCAGCATACGATGCTCCTGCCTTCTTATCAAACTTTGGAGGACCACTCCTATAATCGCGGGCAAAATGTTCTGGCTTGCCACAAGTAATATATACGCATGCCTTGCCCAGATGTTGCTCCAGAAGCAACAATAGATGGAACCTGTCCAGAAGACTTGGTCTTTTTATTCTATTTATTACGGTAGTTGAAAGTATCTAACATCTACCTAAATAACCTAGAGGGGGGGGGGTGAATAAGTGATGTTTGTGTCTTTTTGCGGAATAAAAAATCACTTTAAAAACAAGCACACAAACACAGAGATTTGTAGTTATTCCCCGAGTTAGGTACGTCCACTTTCCCGCCTCGCCTATCTACCACAAAGGGCTAGATTCGGCTACTTCACCAATCTCAGATTTCCACAATCTTACACCTCAGAGCCGCAACTCCTACAGCTCATAGATGATTCTCCTACCACTCGGTCCACAAGCGGATCTACAAACTCGATCCACAAATGGATCTACAAACTTGATCCACAAACGAATCTACAAACTCAGAGAAAATCTCCTACATGATTAAACGAGTGTTTCACAATAATATTACAATAAATATGACAAGAATTAAGATCTTCAATCCATCGTTATTCTAGAATGGTAGTTCTTGGAATAGCTTGGAGAACACAGAATATGTAGACTTGAAAGATCTTTAATCTCATCTTGAATCATAAAATGACTTGATCTGGAGGAGTATAAATTGGTAGAGAGAGAATAGATCCAATCGTGTATGTCAAAGAAGATGAATCGCATTGAGGTCGGCGTCCGATCGGGCGGTTTTTTGTATTTGGAAATGTTTCAAGGTTTGAAATGTGATCAATAGTACGATTCTGTGAACAAGAAATATCCCTTGGGTATTTATAGAGATTTCCTTCCCAACGGTATACAGAAAATTTCCTAAAACGAAATCCAGAAACTACTGCGCATGGCCGACAAAAAACCCGAACCAGAGCTTTAAATTTGTTAGAAAAATGCCCTAAGTCAAATTCGTCAAGTATCACCGAGTATCATAAGTATACTCTCCGAATGGGTCTATGATATACGAAGAATTAAACTTAGACAAATCAGCTCAGGCCGGCAATACACTCAACGCCAAAGCAGAGAATCATACTCGACAAATCATCTAGTATCAGCTGGTATACTCGACGAATTCATCTAGTATATGCTGAATTACTCAATGCTCTCGACGCCATGACAAGCAATATTCGACGAATGAGACTTAGAAAAATCCAGAGAAGTAGCATCGAATGGACTCCATGAATTCGGCGTGTATCGTCTTGTATATTCGACGAATTCAATGAGTATCGTTAGATACATTCGAAGAATTCGATGAGTATACACGATGATACTTGATGAATTTTACTTGGCGAATTTTCCCATTCTCAGAGAATTTGCCCTAAGTACAACTGGTGAATTCGGCGAGCGTTGGAAGGTATATACGATGAATTTGACGAATATGACTGAGCATACTCGAAAAATTTGACGTGTATTCTTAGCCATACTCAACGAATTCGACGTTTATTCCTAGCCATACTCGACAAATTTTACTTAGGAAAATTCCTATCCCTCTGAATCCAAGCCTTGGTCCTTCCTTGTTCCTTATCCTATACTTTGGATAGAAGTACACTACAATAGAGAGATTACATGTGAGTCAATACATTGGCCTACACAATGAGGGATTACATTGTATAGTCCTATGTTTACTGACCCACCGTAACCTGACATTGGTGTGCACTTAGCAATGAAAACCTGCAAGTGCATAACTCAAAAGGAAGCATCAAATACAGTCACAATTCATCTTTGCTTAACTGGAACCTTCTTCAAATCCGGGTTGCTGTGGATACAATACCCAAAAATTTCTCCCAATTTGAAGAATTCAGAACCCTATAAGCTAAGGTGAATTGTAAAAAAAATACATCAAGACTTGAAATGATAAATGATATTAAAATTAGAAAGAGCATTCACAAGCTATCATAAAATCATATATATTTATATATATCAAAGTGTTCATTGTTTTGGGAGGGGGGGGGAACCACAACTCTCAAAATAAAACACATAAAATGACTATTGGCTCTGCCTCTTCAACCTCTACCTGTCAAAATAATCCTTTGGCTTTGGAAAGTAATTTGGAAGGGCTGGAGGCATCAGATCACCATCTCTATGATTTCTGAAGTGTATTCTTCTCTTTGTGTAGGACAGTTTCTACTTGTTCCATTCTTCTTGATCGTAGTGGCGCTGATATTTTTCACCCCCAAGGTCAACCAAGGAGAATGTATTTAGGATAATGCCTCTGAAAATCGGGCTCAAAACCTCTTCCATCTCTTTGTGGGGCTCTGATCTGACTGTCGAAGGGCCTTCCCCATATCTACTTCGCTTGTAAACCGAAGGAGGCAAGTCTTCAACAAGTTCTACCTCTAGAGCCTTAGCAGCAGCAGCAACACCACTAACTTGAGAAAAATCCTGTGTGTTTGACCAGTACCTAGAGTAATTTTGGCAAGATGAGTCTCATCATGTGCTGGTACAAGCACAATAGGTACTTGAGATCCTGCTAACTGACTGTGAAGCCACGCATAGTTGTCATAACTGTAGTAATTTACCGCTTTGAAGTTTGCTAACATCGCTTCCTCAAGAGCATTTACCTTTGCAACAATCTTAGCTTCCATAGTCTCCTCTCCCTTCATGAATTCTTTAGCTAGAGTATTGGCATAAGATTCCAGGCTATTGTCATAGTGTGCCATCGCTTGATTATGACCTTCAATAATAGTTTTGGCATTAGTGTCAACATTGCACATAACTCTCTGATTGCTCTCTAGTCCTTTCATGAAAAAATTTACTCCCTTTTTCACCTTGAATAAACTAGGAGTCTAACTTGGCATCTAGCTTATCAAATCTTATGTTAACCTCAACTAGGCATTGGTTCAGGTCTCGTTTTGTCTCTTTAACCTTTTTCAGAACACTTTTCGTTGAGGAATCAAAATATGCCTTCTATTTGGCCAACATCACCTCTATGCTTTGTAGAAGTGTATTTTCAGCAGTCAAAACTCGTGTCTCAAAGATGGGAATGCTGGGCAGATCCTCACTGCAAGACTCATCTATTAAAGATAAATGAGCTTTACAAGTTGTACCAAGGTGTACAGTAGTAGTCAGAACTGGAGTCTTCTCCTCCGCAACTCCTTCTTCATCAGAAAGAACCACAACCTCCTTAGCAGTAGCAGGAGGTGCATCCGGCATCTTGCTTATTCTTTTCTCAAGGTTGTGCATGAACCTGGAAACCTCAGTAGCAACTAATATATAAGGCATAGTCTCCTCCCCCTTAGAATATGAAGCAGGGACAATTTCTTGGAGAGGGACAATTAGGTTCTCCATTACCATTAGTTCACCAGCAATAACATCAGTAACTCCCTTTGACTTATCAGAATCAATCATTGTCTCATCAGCAGCACTATCAATGTCATAATCATCAACTGTTAGGTAATTAGTAGCAACATAATAAGTTTCCAAGTCATCTTCAGCAATAGGATCCTCCTCAACATCATCAGTGACACCCTCATCCTCAACTTCCATAGGCACTAACTCTTCAACAACATTCTGAGCCATCTTGGCAACCACTGTCATCAGAACCTTTGTCTCTGCAACTGTTGCATCTAGAACTAGCACAAACTCTGGAATAACACTCAAGGGCACTATACTAGTGGCCACTTGTGTTTCAACTGACTCCCCTTCGATTCCTGCACTAAAACTTTCAGGAATTTCACTAGTGTGTGGATAGGTAATCCTGACATCAGGAGTATGTTCTACCCCCTCCATATGTAGATCTGGGGCTCCCCCTTGCCAAATGATCCTCCTATCCCACCTGAAAAATATAGATGGGTCTATTTTCTTTAGGTTATGAATAGGCACACCTTTGGTCATATCAAACCTGTCACCATCCAGCTGATTTAGGTACAGGCTGATAATCCTCCTAAAGTTGGGATTGCGAAGGCTGTCCTTAATCTTCTCAAACAACAATGCACCCCAATACATCCTTTTTCTACAGATAATGGCAATAAGGGTCTGGAACATCTCTATAGAGAGATATTCGTGGGACCTAGACGTGCACTAGAACACTTTACCCATGATATCCGAAAGAAGCTTGCCTTATTCATTCATCCCTTTGCGCTTAACTGCTTTTGTACCTCAGGGCAATCCACAAAATTGGAGAGATCTAGAGAAATAATCCTTGTCAAGGTAATCGACCTCATCACATGTAGGAAGCCGCAAGTACTTGGAGAGGAGTGACGCTATCATTTTGACTTTGGTCTTCGGAATTTTCCTCTTAATGACTGTATCTTCATGACGTAGTTTCGCATTATGGAAAAATTCAAGAACTTCCTTGTCTAGAACCTTGCATGGATATTCTAGGGTGAAGGAGAGTCCAGTGGTCTCCAACATGAGGATAATGTTGTGGAATTCATCGGAGGCGGAGGCAAATCCTATGCAAACAAGTTCTCCTCCCCCTAGCAATCCGCTGGTGCTTCGAGGAGCTATGGAAAATCGAGAATGCTGCAATCTGATTTATGTACTGCTGTAGACTGGATTTCGATAACTATTGGAATCAGCCAAACCTGGGGCACGGGAACACAATAATGTCAGAATTTGTCGATGAGATGTTATGACATCGTCGGCTAGGGCATGGATGAGGTTCACGAACTTAATCAAGGAAAGAGGGAAGTCCATATCATCGGATTCACTAGAGGATGATGAAGACTTATCTTGGGAGCCGAAGAGATGGTAGGATGTTTCGACAAATCGGCTTAAATGTCGATGAAATTGAAGTGCAGTTTCCCCCTCTTGACTATTTATATATATACATATAATTTTAAATTGGGCGAGAAGGCGCGTACCTTGAATTTGCCGCACTTCGGATCCAATAAAGAAATGTAGAAATTTGCCCTAAGTGAGATTCGATGAGTTTTGCTGGTGGTTGAGTCCGATTCGGTGAGTATCGCTTGAATATCCGACGAATCAGCAACTTGAGCTCCGATACTCAACGAATTTTCCTTGGGACAAATTTCTGACTTTGTGAAATAATTCTCAAATGAGTTCCTTCTTGCTTGGCCTTATTCATGAGTCTATCTCCAACATGCCTAGTTCTGTTTTGAAGAACGAGAACATGGCCTCATCTAGCGGCTTCGTAAAAATATTCGCAATCTGCTTATCCGTCGGGACATAGCTGAGGGCTATATCATTGTTCTCCACATTCTCCCGGATGAAGTGATATCACACCTCGATGTGCTTTCTCTAACTGTGAGATACTGAATTATTCACGATCGCTATTGCACTGGATGAGTCGCATATATCAAAATCTCTTTAAACTTCAAGTTGTAGCCTCCTAGTTGATTCCTGATCCATAGAAGCTATGCGCAATAAATAACCGCAGAGATATACTCTTACTCGGCCGTAGAAGTTGCCACACAATTCTGCATTTTACTGATCCATGAAAATAAGCCGTCTTCCGAGGAATTGGAACGTCCTAGAAGTGCTTTTTCTTACATCCCTGTTTCCTGCAAAATCGGCATCTGAAAAACTAATTAGCTCGATACCATTATTTCTTGGGTACCATAAGCCAAGATTGGTTGTACCCTTAAGGTATCTTAAAATTCGCTTTGCAGCGATGTAATGAGATTACTTTGAGTTCACCAGAAATATAGCGCAAACGAATGTTTAAAACATTATATCCGGTCTACTGGCAGTGAGGTAGAGCAAGGATCCAATTATGCTTCTGTACTTGGTTTCATCAAAAGGTTTCCCTTTCTCATCCTTGTCCAGAGACATAGTTAAACCCATTGGAGTCCTCATAGATGTTACTTTCTTCATTCCGAATTTCTTAAGAATCTTCTCGGTGAACTTCGTCTGAGAGATGAAAATTCCATCTTCAGATTGTTTCACCTGAAGTCCTAAGAAATACTTCAGCTCTCCCATACTGCTTATTTCAAACTTTTTTCATAAGTTTGTAGAACTTCTTGCAAAGGTTGTCTTCTATAGAGCAAAATATGATGTCGTCGACATAGATCTGCACTAGTAGAATCTTGCCTTTTACTTCCCTAATAAATAATATCTTGTATATCTTTCCTCTTGTGAACTTATTCTCAAGAAGAAAGCTAGACAACGTCTCATACCAATCTTGTGGAGCTTGCTTTAAACTGTATATAGCTTTATTTTAAAAAAAACATAATCATGGAAATTGGAATTAACAAAACCTGGGGGTTGTGCTACGTATACTTCATCTTTCAGATTCCCGTTTAGGAATGCTGACTTCACGTCTATTTGGTAGACGGTGAATCCTTTGAGGGCAGCATATGCAAAAAACAACCTGATCGCCTCGAGCCTAACCACATGAGCAAAGGTCTTGTCGAAGTTAATCCCTTCTTCTTGTCTATATCCTTGAGCTATAAGCCTTGCTTTATTCTTGATAATGAATCCATTTTCGTCCAACTTATTTCTGAAAATCCACTTGGTGTCGATCATGTTCTGTCCCTTGGGCCTGGGTACTAACTCCCAGACATTGTAATGTTTAAATTGATTGAGCTCCTCTTACATTACCAAAATCCAAGAAGCATCCTTGTTCGCCTCTTCAAATTTCTTTGGCTCAACCCGTGACAAAAATCTTAGTTGCTTAATCTCATTAGATGTACCTCTTTTGGTTCTAACACCGTTGCCTGGCTCTCCAATTATTTGATCAACTAGGTGATCTCGTAGGTGTCTGAACCCTAAATTTCTTACTCTCCCACAAGAAGGCTCAACAACATTTGGTGACTCCTATGGAGGTTTAAGCAATTCTTCGTCTAGAAGTTCTTAATCCACCAAGCCTGGATCGACGATCTTTATCGAGCTAGGAGCTTCTTCCTTTACAGCTTCATCCAAGCTTAGTTCCTTGAACTTGGTACCCGCAACTTCACCAATAACACTAGAAGAGCTGCATTGGAGCAGGCTTGTCTCCTCAATTACAATATTGATTGACTCTTATACCACAAGAGTTTTCTTATTGAAAATCCTATATGCTTTACTCTGGCTACTATAACCCACAAAAAACCTTCAAAAATTTTTTCACTAAACTTCGTGCGGTAATACTTCCCATTATTAAGTACGAAGCATTTACTTCCAAAGATAATAAAATAGGACACAGTCAATTTTCTACCCTTCAATAGCTTATAGGGGGTCTTATGATAGCTTTTGTTAATAAGTGCTCAATTTTGAACGTGACAAGCTGTGTTGACTGCTTCAGCACAGAAGTTGTAACATCCCATTTCCGGCTAGACCCCTAGGAGTCGGTTGGTCGTCACAGAACCCTAGGAAGCCCAAAAATTGAAATAAATCGACCGAGACTTCGGGTCACGGGTTGGTCACGCCCGTGACCGACCCGTCACGCCCGTGACCTTGGGCGTGACTACTTCGACGATCGTCGATCTCCGTGAGACGATCGTCAAACATGCTGCCGGGGCATGTCATGCCCGTGACCAAGGTGTCACGCCCGTGACTATGGGCGTGACTCCTTCGACGATCGTCAATCTCCGTGAGACGATCGTCGACCTTGCAGCCCGGACATGTCACGCCCGTGACCATAGTGTCACGCCCGTGACCAGGGGCGTGACTCCTTCGACGATCGTCGATCTCCGTAAAACGATCGCCGAAATTGAACTCGGGCATGTCACGCCCGTGACCTAAGTGTCACGCCCGTGACCTAGGGTGTGACCAGCCTTCGACGACCGTCGATCTCAGTTCGACGCTCGTCGACCTCAGAATTTGCCGTTCGGGCCTGTCACGCCCGTGACCTAGGTGTCATGCCCGTGACCTAGGGCGTGACCACCATTCGATGACCGTCGATCTCAAATCGACGATCGTCGACCCAGAATTAACCACCCGGGGCTGTCACGCCCGTGACCATCCTTCGACGATCGTCGATCTCAGTTCGACGATCGTCGAGCCCAGAATTGGCTATCCGGGCCTGTCACGCCCGTGACCAATGTGTCACGCCCATGACATTGGCCGAAACGACGGTTCAGGCCCGAAATTATTTTAACACGCGTGGAAATAAATGCTGGTGTGGGAAGTTATACCAGGAATAATTACAGGCCGTTTTCCTTCTATAATTATATAATAAAGGAGGAAGTGTTCGTCCAATAGGAAACTGCCAACTGGACACACCTGTTCATTTTTCCACCGTTTCTTATCCCTTCACTGTAACCGAAAGGCTATTAAGAGGAGCCTTCATGGCCATTACGGCTTTACCCTTTCACCTCCCCACTTTCTGACTTATAAAAGCCCACTTGAGGCAAGAGGAGAAGTTTACACGCTCAAGCAAATGGATCAGATCTTTGTTCTTGCTGTAGGAGAAGTTCGGCTACGCCACCACTGCGCCATAGCACCCCGTCGTTCATCTCGCCTCCAAACCGCGAACAAGGTCCTCCTCTACTTCTTCTCTTTCGTGGGTAGATCTTAGGATTCTTATAAAGGAAGTTCACGCTCAACGGAGCCGGACCCATCTCTCGTTTTCATGGGAAAACCATGAAAAAGGTATTTTTGAGTTCGCCGGAAACCGCCGCCTCCGGCGGCCAAACCACCGCCGACCGCTAGCCATCGCCTCAACGGAGGTGGTAGTGGTGGTGGCTGGCCAGGGAAGTGACCGGATGACCGGTGACGGAGCGCGAAAGAGCTACAGGAAATATGAGTTTCTGTGTCTAGTCTTCGGGTTCTGTAGAAGATGAACAGTAAAAACTGTTTTTAATATATAAATTATGTAAATAATTTTGTATGGAAATTATACTTGGATGGGCATATTTTAATGCTGCAAAACGAGGCTCTTAGAGGCCATTTTAGGAAAAGTGACCAGACACGAAAGTCGTAGCCCTTCGAGTCTAGATTAATCTAAAATTGTTTTCAACTCGTTTGGGTAAGCGCTTCGGCCGCAGCACCCGTTTTAGTGGGGGTTGTACCGAGAGTTGGGCAGAAATTAAAACGGATGCCCACTCTTCGTCCCTTGTCCAAACGACCTGAAATTTGGGCAGGGGATTAGCCTTAACAATACCTAAAGGCAGACCAAAAATGAGAATTTTTTGGTGATACTTGCCTAAAGTTTTTGTTTCAATTTAATAATCTTAGAGGAATTTATTTAAGTGGTCAAATGACCTCCAAACCCTCCCAAATTTTGGTGAGTGGTCCCTGGCTATAAAACCTAGGTCTGTACAAAATTCCAACTTATTTGGAGGAGTTTTGGGTAGGAAATCTTCTACCCTTAACTAGGCATTAGAGAGACACCTTTTAGTAAAAAGTGCACTAAGAGTTTGGAAAGGTCAAATCACCTCAACAGAGGCTGATTTTCTGATCTCTGACTTAGAAGGGTGTTATAACCTGTTTGGAGGAAAATGGTGAGGTTTAGGGGTTGTTTACCCTAGGATCCAAGCTCAAACCCTAAATGAAGGGTTTTGAGGGTTGTGAAGGACATGGGGGCAATTGCTCTTGTATTGCCTTGAAACTCTGTAGGGTTGACAAAAGCTTGATAAGAATCGTCTGGATGTAATCTCGGAGAATTTTGGAGACAAGAAGATACCTTAAAACCCTAACCTTAGTTTTAGGGTATAATATCAAATAGGTAAAATCAGTCACTGAACCTTACTTAAAAACTGTGAAATTCGAGTAGAGTGAGTTTTGGATCAGGTAGAACTTATGGCAATTTTTTCTGGAATTTTATGTTGAATATTGCTAGCACTTCATTTGTAAAGCTTGCTATGACCTTATATGATGATTTAATTATTTAGGAATTTCTGTTCATTGAAATCTCATGAAATTTTGGAAATATAGATTTTAGAACAGAGTGATTACCCCTGAATTTTTATATAATTTTTAGTTGAGTACATCCAGTACTTCCTTCACAAAAGTTAAAAAGGGGTTCTATGCTTGAAAATTTATTTAGGGATGATTGTATTACTGAAAAATTATGAAACTTGGCCAGTGCTAATTTTAGGCCTTTAGCTACATGGCATAAATTATTTATAATTTTTGGAAGAATATTTTCTGTACTTGATTCATAAACAACAGAAGTTAGAGATTATTTCTAAAATAGTTTTCATGCCCTTTTGATGATAGAAAAATTATGATACTTAGGATTTAACCTATTGAGATAACCTACTATTTATCATAAATTTGCTGGACATCTTGCATGATTATTTAGGGTAGTTCATGTTCAAACCGGTAGCCCTTGGGACTCTCGGGGAATTTAATTAAGCATCAGATAAATTAGGAAAATTACCATTTTTTGGATTTAGGCTAATTATTTCATGATAAGTCCCCAATAAATAATTTAGGGCATTTGGATGAGTATTAGATCATAGCATAACCGGTTCGACATATAGTCTAGATCGGTCAGCATATAACAAATTTGTGAATTGCAATAGGGCATGATCTGAGGAAGACATTGGAGTTAATCATTTTGTCTGGGTGGGCAATAGTGGAGGAAATCGCAACAGGAAGATATAAAGAGTAGCGAGAAGTGGTGATAGCTAGAGTTAAGAGGTGCTCGGGTTCAGCGAAAGATCGCTTTTCCCGAAGAGAGAAAGGTTAAAAATCACCCTAGGATAGTCTAACGTAATATGAGAAGGGAATCGGGTTAAGGGAGATCAACCAATAACAATAAGTGCCTTGCGAAAGGGAACTTCGGGCCGTAATGCCGCCGTCTTGGTTCCTAGTGCCCCTTGAGAGCCCTTCACGGGGAATACCGGGGGCAGTCCTGGGCTAACGTAAACTGTAATAACAAACCGACAAGAGTAACTTAGTAACTAGGGCAGCACTTTTCACAAACACTGTTGGCACAGGAAGATTGATGAGAGCTTCGGCTCGGTTGGTTAAGAGACAGACGGGATGGTCCGGGGAGCTTCGGCTCGGTTGGTTTGGAGACGGACGTTTTGGTCTGGGGAGCTTCGGCTCGGTTTTGTGTGTTTACGAATAAACTTGCATGTGCATAAGATAGGAAAAGCTAAGGTGGTGGGTTTTTCGATATCGGGGAGTTCGATTGCACCGACAACGATATCGTTGACTCGGCAGGGTGATTAGCACTTCGCCAACAGAAGTCTGGTATGCCAGCCGGCAAGAGTACGCAGACGTCTGCTTAGTGCACCAAGCGTTGAGGCGTACGATAGGTCAGACCAGTGGTGCTTTTACTGGTTTTGAGGTGGGCGAGGCCCAACCCACCGCTTCCGTCCGCCACTACGGAGGTATCCTGGGAGGTAACGGCTCCGAAAGGGGGAACTAAAGGTCTGTGTGTACAGAGTCAGGTGTGTGAGTTGCACTTGCATGTTTCATCATACCCACACACATGTCATAGTATAATCGATTCATTAAAACCTGACACCTAAAGTATAAGTGGTATGGGATGCTTATACATTAGGACCTGCAAAACGACCCCTTGGTCTATAAGCTTGTGTGGGCAAGTTTATAAATCAAAGGTTAATTTTGATATATATAATAACAGCCATTGTTGTTTGATAATCGACACCCCAACGTATAAGTGGTATGGGACACTCTATACGATGGGAGCCTTGCAAAAGACCCCTTTTGCTTATGTGTTCTCGCATAAGTGAAGGTGTAAATTCATATATTTGCTTTTCTTATTGCTAGACCTATTATAACATTCATATTAACTGCTCACCGAATACAACTTGCTAGATTAAGTCCACTGTCACCTGTTTACTTTTATTCACCACAAATATGTCCTCCCCTTCTTCCTCTCCGCTCGGTACCTAGGAGCCATGGGGGAAGGGGTGGGGGATGATAGGGCTTAGTCTTTATGACTAACGGTTTTCGAACCGCATCATTTAGGGGATAGTGGAGCCCAGCATGGAGGAGCAGCCCCAGAGATCGGTGCGCCTGGAGATGGGGCAGTCTAGCTCCGGAGTTCATACAGCCGGGACCGTGAGTCTCGACCCTGAGTAGTTTCTATTTTCGCTTCCGCATGAGAGATTATAGTGAGGACATGATGTATCGGGCATAAGCCCGCATTTACAGTACTCTGATTATTGATATTCTGTGGACACTCCCTTCGTGGAGATTTTATCTTATATACATGTGATTTATTATTATGGACTGCATTGTTCTTACTTCAATTATTGTGCTACTTTTCTGTGATCGAATTGGCCGGCAGAATCGGCGCCTTGTGGTGATGACCCTTCAGGACGTGAAGGTGTCACCGCAAAGCGGCGATTCTGGGCCTAAGACCCCGGTGGTTGAAAAAGAAAAAAAAAGGGGGTCTTACAAGTGGTATCAGAGGAAACATCGATCAGAGGGAAGTAGCAGTCCATAAACCCTGGGTCACCCCCGCTCGAGTTTAGTTTGGGGACAAACTAAGCAGCGGAAGCAGTGGTGTGCCCATATGGGGATCACATATAAATTGTCCACCTTTATGTAATATTTGAACGTTTTCTCAGCGTGTGTTTTTGTTACGCAACCTCCAGCACGGACTACGCCATAAGGTGGAGTTCAACAGGCTCAGGATGTTGCACCACCCCCACCGCCCCCACTCCTTTCCTTCAGTCAGACATGGGACAGACCCTGACTGCCATCTTGGAGGCCTTCAGGGCCCAGCAAGTTCCGGCCCCGCAACCAAATCTGGGGGCCAACTGGCTAAGTATCTTCCGAGGACTGTCTCCCCCGTCCTACCTGGGGACAGAGTTAGCAGTTCGGATGGAAGAGTGGCTCGATATCATGTACGAGATGCTGACCGGAATACGGTGTCCCTGGGAGGAGAGGGTGGCTCTGGTTGTCTCTTACCTGGAGTCCCATGCAAAGAGGTGGTGGAAGACGTTGTTGGACACAACATTTGCCGATAGGGAGGTTGCGGAAGTTACTTGGGAGGAGTTCAGGGCCGCATTGCTGGAGCATTTCGTTCCACAGTCGGCTAGGGATGATTTGGAGGAGCGGTTCTTACAGCTGAAGCAGGGCACCCGGACCGTGGTGGAGTACCATCGAGAGTTCGACCATCTGGCTCGATACGCAGATTCCTACAAGCTGGACGAGGCAGGGTATATCAGGAGGTTCTATAAGGGCCTGCGAGAGGACTTGAGGGAGGCTCTGTTGTTTGTATCTGACGGGCCCATCTCCCGGATTTTGGAGATGGAAAAAAGGATTGAGGCAGATTGGCACGCCACCCGGGGCCGGAAACGGCCAGCAGAGGATCAGGGACGGAGTGGTAGAAATGACCAGCGGCGAGGTGCTGTACCAGAGGGGAGGAGGACAGAGGACCAGCCTCGTCAGGACGTGAGGCAGGAGCCGAGGGAACGGGTGATATTGGCCCCTCCACCTCTTTGGATGCAGGAGATGCCAAGACCCGGGGGAATGGCGTATCCCCCACCAGAGTGTTTTCTTTGTCATCAGATTGGGCACATTCGGAGGAACTGCCCCATGAGGGGGGCACCACCTCCAGCACCACAGGGCGGCCCACCAGCTCAGCATTACGGAGGTCGAGGACGCGGCCGCGGTCGTGGATACCAGGGGGGAGATCGTAGACAGGAAAGGGAGCACGTATATGCCTTGGACCTTGCGCAGCCTCGGAATCCGAAGCAGGTCATAGCAGGTATGCGGCAATGTTCTTTATTTTCATAGAATTTCCCTTTCAATGGTTAAAACTTTGAATCGCACTAGATAGATTAGCAAGGAAAGTAAACTCACTATAGAACCCTAAGATATCTAATCACCCCAGGTATAGTCTTCATCAGCGGCAAGCCGGCCCGCACGCTGTTCGATACTGGAGCTACTCACTCCTTTGTGTCAGAGACGTTCGTAGAAGGACTGGAAGGTGTGGAGCAGTTCACAGGCTCGAGGATGAGGGTGTGACTACCAGATGGATCCGAGCTCCTTACCACGGATCACTGTAATATGGAGGCTGAAATTGGTGGAAAGGCATTCGAGGCTCCAGCAACGATTTTGAAGCTGACGGACTACGACCTGATCCTGGGCATGGTATGGCTGCACTGGAACCATGCCCAGATTGACTACCAGGCGAAGAGGATCACCGTGAGACACGGGGAATCTTTCATTACCATCGAAGGTATAAGACCTGTCTCGCGTATACTCTTATCTTTGGTACAGGCCGTTAAGGCCCATCTACAGGGAGAGGAAGTCTATCAGATTCTATTTGAGATGGCGGAAGTTAAGGAGTCGGTGACAGACATCCCGGTCGTGCGAGATTTCGCTGACATCTTTCCAGAGAAACTACCAGGATTACCTCCACACCGAGAGCAGGATTTTCAGATACAGCTTGTGCCGGGGGCCAAGCCGGCATCTAGGTTCCCTTATCGAATGGCCCCAAAGGAGTTGGCAGAGTTTCGTACTCAGTTGCAGGAATTGGTTGAGGCAGGCTTTGTTAGACCGAGTTCCTCGCCATGGGGAGCACCGGTCCTATTCGTGAAGAAGAAGGATGGGACACTCCGCGTGTGCATCGATTATCGAGCACTAAACAGGCTGACCGTACGGAATACCTATCCGCTCCCACGGATAGACGAATTGTTTGACAAGCTGGAGGGAGCCCATTATTTCTCAAAGCTGGACTTGAGGTCAGGATACTACCAGCTACGGATCCAGGAGGAGGATATCCCGAAGACGGCCTTCAGTAGCAGATATGGCCTGTATGAGTTTACCGTGATGCCCTTCGGGCTCACGAATGCTCCGTCGGCGTTCATGAGTCTCATGAACTGGGTTTTCGAGGCCTACTTGGATGTGTTTGTCATAGTATTCATAGACGACATCCTGATCTACTCTAGGACGGAGGAGGAGCACACTCGGCATCTGGCACTCACTCTAGAGAGGTTGCGGGAGCATCGTCTTTATGCAAAATTCAGCAAGTGTCAGTTTTGGTTGAAGGAGGTGGCCTTCCTAGGCTACATTATCAGCGGAGCCGGGTTGGCAGTGGATCCGGCAAAGATTCGGGCAGTTCGAGATTGGCCGTAGTTGAAGACAGCCACCGATGTACGAAGTTTCTTGGGACTTGCCGGTTACTACCGGAAGTTCGTGGAGGGGTTCTCTCAGATTGCCCTCCCCCTCACATCTTTGACGAAGAAGGAGGCACCTTTCGTTTGGACCCCGTAGTGCCAGGGGCTTTCCAGGAGCTGAAGGACCGACTCATCTCAGCTCCTATTCTAGCCCTTCCATCGGGAAAGGAAGGATTCCAGGTGTACACCGACGCATCATACCAGGGGATGGGAGCAGTGCTGATGCAGAACGGACACGTCATAGCATATGCCTCCCGCCAGCTGAAGACCCATGAGAAGAACTACCCAGTGCATGACCTTGAGATGGGGGCGGTCGTTTTTGCTCTGAAGGTCTGGCGCCATTATCTTTATGGAGTCCACTGCGACATCTACTCCGACCACAAGAACCTGAAATACGTGGACACTCAAAAGGAGCTGAATATCAGGCAGAGGCGCTGGGTGGAGTTCTTAGCAGATTATCAGTATGAGATGCACTACCATCCAGGGAAGGCAAACGTGGTGGCCGACGCGTTGAGTCGGAGAGCGGCCACTTCCGAAGACAGGCCCCAGGTTATGTCCATGGAGCTAGTCCGGTCATTCAGAGATATGTAGATATCCCTAGTGTCCGAGGATGATCCAGAGCTGTATAGGGAGTATCTGACATCGATGGTGGCCATAGACGATATTCGGGATCGCATTCGGGACGGACAGAGGACAGATGCATGGGCAGAGCCGATGTTCCGAGCCTTGGAGGAGGGTTCGACAGGAGATTATTTCCTGAGAGATGGTCTGCTACATTTCAGAGGCAGAGTATATATACCCGCAGGAGGCCAGATCCGAGAGGATATTATGACAGAGGCGCATTGCAGCCGGTACTCTGTGCACCCGGGGATCATAAAGATGACCGCTGATCTGAAGAAGATGATGTTTTGGCCGGGCATGAAGAAGGACATTACGTACTTCATGACCCATTGCGAAGCGTGTCAGTTGTTGAAGGCGGAGTGCAAGAACCCCGCAGGATTGTTGCAGCCACTCCCGGTGCCGGAGTGGAAGTTCGACGATATAGCTATGGATTTTATACATGGTCTTCCCCGGTCTCGGACGGGGAATGACTCGATCTGGGTAATTGTCGATCGGTTGACGAAGGTGGCCCGCTTTGTACCGATCAGGAAGGATGACTCGGTGGGAGTGCTGGTACGGATGTTCGTGGAGCAATATATCTGATATCATGGCTTGCCCCGGACGATAGTGTCGGACCGCGATGGACGGTTTACATCCAGGGAGTGGCAGTCAGTGCAGGCATATTTGGGCACCCGGTTGACTTTTAGCACGGCCTTCCACCCTCAGACGGACGGGCAGACCGAGCGCACCAACCAGACCTTGGAGGATTTACTACGACTGTGTATACTGGACCGAGGGGAGCCGTGGGAGAAGATGTTACCGTTGGTCGAGTTCTCCTATAATAATAGCTACCAGTCCAGCATCAGGATGGCGCCTTATGAAGCCTTGTATGGAAGAAAATGTAGGACCCCGCTTTCTTGGGTTCAAGACGAGGATCCGAAGGTGTTGGGATCGGATTTTGTTGAAGACACCGAGGCCCAGGTGAGACTGATCAGAGATAGGATGTTGGAGGCGCAGAGCAGACAGGCTAAATACTATGACGCCCGGCATCGTCAGGTGGAGTTTCGGGTAGGGGATCGAGTGTTCTTGAAGATCCGGCCCATGCACGGAGTCTCACGGGTGCGCGGTCGGAGGAAGAAGCTCAGCCCTAGGTATATGGGCCCTTACCAGATCCTGGAGTGGATCGGACCCCTAGCCTACAGGCTAGAGTTGCCGCCAGAGCTGGCAGCTCTACACGACGTTTTCCATATTTCTTCGCTGAGAAGGGCTCTACTACGCCCGGAGCAGCGGATTTTGACCACCGAAGGGCCGGTAGCTTCAGACCGATCTGTTCACTTGGAGCCGGTTCGGATCGACGACAAAGGAGTACGGATCTTGCGCCGCAAAAAGATCCCCTTAGTCAAGGTTCTGTGGAGAAACCACGGTCAGGAGGAGCACACCTGGGAACCGCAGGACCTGATGAGGCAAAGATACCCGGAGTTGTTCAGTCAGGTACATCTCACCACCTCTCGGTATACTATAGATTGCCTTCTTGTTTTGGACAGTTAAGACTAGATAAGGAAAATCCAGGACCTAGGCATGCGCACTTAATCAGAAAGGTAGGGGCTAATCTTTTGTTTATTGGGGAGATTGTCTTCGTTATCAAACGAACAGTCGCCTGAACCCAATAGAAAGATCGTATGGGCTGTTACAAGTTTAATTTATACCGAAAGAAATCCCAGTAGGCTCAACCTCAATTTTGGGGACGAAATTTTTGTTTTGTTTATTGGGATTTGTAACATCCCATTTCCGGCTAGACCCCTAGGAGTCGGTTGGTCGTCACAGAACCCTAGGAAGCCCAAAAATTGAAATAAATCGACCGAGACTTCGGGTCACGGGTTGGTCACGCCCGTGACCGACCCGTCACGCCCGTGACCTTGGGCGTGACTCCTTCGACGATCGTCGATCTCCGTGAGACGATCGTCGAACATGCTGCCGGGGCATGTCACGCCAGTGACCAAGGTGTCACTCCCGTGACCAAGGGCATGACTCCTTCGACGATCGTCGATCTCCGTGAGACGATCATCGACCTTGCTGCCCGGACCTGTCACGCCCGTGACCATAGTGTCACGCCCGTGACCAGGGGCGTGACTCCTTCGACGATCATCGATCTCCGTAAAACGATCGCCGAAATTGAACTCGGGCCTGTCACGCCCGTGACCTAAGTGTCACGCCCGTGACCTAGGGCGTGACCAGCCTTCGACGACCGTCGATCTCAGTTCGACGCTCGTCGACCTCAGAATTTGCCGTTCGGGCCTGTCACGCCCGTGACCTAGGTGTCACGCCCGTGACCTAGGGCGTGACCACCATTCGATGACCGTCGATCTCAAATCGACGATCGTCGACCCAGAATTAACCACCCGGGGCTGTCACGCCCGTGACCCAAGTGTCACGCCCGTGACCCAAGTGTCACGCCCGTGACCATCCTTCGACGATCGTCGATCTCAGTTCGACGATCGTCGAGCCCAGAATTGGCTATCCGGGCCTGTCACGCCCGTGACCTATGTGTCACGCCCGTGACATTGGCCAAAACGACGGTTCAGGACCGAAATTATTTTAACACGCGTGGAAATAAATGCTGGTGTGGGAAGTTACACCAGGAATAATTACAGGCCGTTTTTCCTTCTATAATTATATAATAAAGGAGGAAGTGTTGGTCCAATAGGAAACCGCCAACTGGACACACCTGTTCATTTTCTACCGTTTCTTATCCCTTCACTGTAACCAAAAGGCTATTAAGAGGAGCCTTCATGGCCATTACGACTTTACCCTTTCACTGCGCCATGGCACCCCGTCGTTCATCTTGCCTCCAAACCGCGAACAAGGTCCTCCTCTGCTTCTTCTCTTTCGTGGATAGATCTTAGGATTCTTAGAAAGGAAGTTCGCGCTCAACGGAGCCGGACCCATCTCTCGTTTTCATGGGAAAACCATGAAAAAGGTATTTTTGAGTTCGCGGAAACCGCCGCCTCCGGCGGCCAAACCACCGCCGACCGCTAGCCATCGCCTCAACGGAGGTGGTGGTGGTGGTGGCTGGCCAGGGAAGTGACCGGACGACCGGTGACGGAGCGCGAAAGAGCTACAGGAAATATGAGTTTCTGTGTCTGGTCTTCGGGTTCTGTAGAAGATGAACAGTAAAAACTGTTTTTAATATATAAATTATGTAAATAATTTTGTATGGAAATTATACTTGGATTGGCATATTTTAATGCTGCAAAACGAGGCTCTTAGAGGCCATTTTAGGAAAAGTGACCAGACACAAAAGTCGTAGCCCTTCGAGTCTAGATTAATCTAAAATTGTTTTCAACTCGTTTGGGTAAGCGGTTCGGCCGCAGCACCCGTTTTAGTGGGGGCTGTACCGAGAGTTGGGCAGAAATTAAAACGGATGCCCACTCTTCGTCCCTTGTCCAAACGACCTGAAATTTGGGCAGGGGATTAGCCTTAACAATACCTAAAGGCAGACCAAAAATGAGAATTTTTTGGGGATACTTGCCTAAAGTTTTTGTTTCAATTTAATAATCTTAGAGGAATTTATTTAAGTGGTCAAATGACCTCCAAACCATCCCAAATTTTGGTGAGTGGTCCCTGGCTATAAAACCTAGGTCTGTACAAAATTCCAACTAATTTGGAGTAGTTTTGGGTAGGAAATCTTCTACCCTTATGAAAGTGAGGGTAAGATCTATCTCAACTCTAGAGGGGGGGTGAATAGAGTTTAGTTAAAATAATTTTTGAATTATTAAAATAGCACAAATTAAAATTCTATTTAAGCTATAGTGTAGAGTGCTAACAGAAACTTAAAAACTGAAAGGAAAAGGACAAAGCACACAGCAGACAAATCACACAAGCAAAACCAGAAGACACAAGGAAATATAGTGGTTCCCCAAAACTGGGTACATCCACTCTTCTACCACCCTTGGTAGGAATCCACTCAGGACTGAGTTGATCAGGTGTCCTGACACCAATGAGCTTTTGATAAGGTGCTCAAAAACCAAAGCTAGATTTTTTGATAAGGTGTCTTGCCACCACTGAGTTTTGACAAGGCTCTCAGAACCAGACAGAACTTTTGAAGGGAGTTCAAGAACCCTTTTACAGCAGGAAAAGAAAAAGTGAAAGTTGAAGTTGTCTTCTCTGTTCTCAGTCAAATGAGAGAAGCACAAGTGGATTAAAGATGTCAAAGCTCCCCCTGAGATGTAGAGAGGTTCAGGCAGAGAAGCTTTGCAGAAGGGTGATAGGTCTTCAGAACTTTGATCTCCAGCAAAAGATTGTGATGAGATGTCTGGAGATGATGAGATTGTGAACACTTTTCAGTCAGTAAGAAGAATTTTGAAGTTGCAGTTCTGTTATTCTTCTGCTATCAGTATTCTCTATTCTGTGTTCACTCTTCTTGTCAATCTGTGTATGTGTTCTAGCTGAGAGGCAGAAGAGATCAATAATAATTTCTAAGATTCTCTTGTCCAAAAAATAGCCGTTGGTCAGTCATAAATGTTTTCCATAAATGGTCTTGTCTTTTAGCGGAAAGTCCAGCAAACATTCTCTGAATAATTCCTTGAAACTTGCTCCAAACGGCTGGGAGATCTTCTGTCATAAATGCTGATAATATTCAAAAACATTCCAAAGAATCAGCAGCATTTGAAATCTTGAAGACGTTGATCTCTCCAAACAATCGTCGATCTGAGCTCTACGATCGTCGAGCTGAGCTCAGAGATGAACTGAGATAAGCAGACAGAAAACGTCGAACTGAGCTCAAAGATCGTCGAACTGAGCTCAGCGACCTGAGAAACAGCTGAAGGAGGCATCGTCGAACTGAGCTAGACGATAGTCGAGGGGAGTTTGACGATTAAGCAAAAGCTAGCTAAAAGCAGATAGTCGATCTGAGCTCGAAGATCGTCGATCGGAGTTCGACGATTTGTTGAAGTTGAGCTCAGAGAGCGTCGAACTGAGTTCGACGATTCGTCGATCTGAGCTCGACGAAAATTGCCTTAGACTTAGCTCTTCATCCTTGATCTTGGAGTGGTCTGGGGGGCAGCTTCAAAACTAAGTTCTAGGCCCTAGACTCATTCTAATGTTGACCTTCTCAACTATACAACTAGGTCAACTAGGATCCTAAGACAAGCATAGTGATCCTTATCCAAATTAGTAATAGGGTGTTCCAACACCTTAACTAGGCATTAGAGAGACACCTTTTAGTAAAAAGTGCACTAAGAGTTTGGAAAGGTCAAATCACCTCAACAGAGGCTGATTTTCTGATCTCTGACTTAGAAGGGTGTTATAACCTGCTTGGAGGAAAATGGTGAGGTTTAGGGTTGGTTTACCCTAGGATCCAAGCTCAAACCCTAAATGAAGGGTTTTGAGGGTTGTGAAGGACATGGGGGCAATTGCTCTTGTATTGCCTTGAAACTCTGTAGGGTTGACAAAAGCTTGATAAGATTCGTCTGGATGTAATCTCGGAGAATTTTGGAGACAAGAAGATACCTTAAAACCCTAACCTTAGTTTTAGGATACAATATCAAATAGGTAAAATCAGTCACTGAACCTTACTTAAAAACTGTGAAATTCGGGTAGAGTGAGTTTTGGATCAGGTAGAACTTATGGAAATTTTTTCTGGAATTTTATGTTGAATATTACTAGCACTTCATTTGTAAAGCTTGCTATGGCCTTATATGATGATTTAATTATTTAGGAATTTCTGTTCATTGAAATCTCATGAAATTTTGGAAATATAGATTTTAGAACAGAATGATTACCCCTGAATTTTTATATAATTTTTAGTTGAGTACATCCAGTACTTCCTTCACAAAAGTTAAAAAGGGGTTCTATGCTTGAAAAATTATTTAGGGATGATTGTATTACTGAAAAATTATGAAACTTGGCCAGTGCTAATTTTAGGCCTTTAGATGCATGGCATAAAGTATTTATAATTTTTGGAAGAATATTTTCTATACTTGATTCATAAACAACAGAAGTTAGAGATTATTTCTAAAATAGTTTTCATGCCCTTTTGATGATAGAAAAATTATGATACTTAGGATTTAACCTATTGAGATTACCTACTATTTATCATAAATTTGCTGGACATCTTGCATGATTACTTAGGGTAGTTCATGTTCAAACCGGTAGCCCTTGGGACTCACGGGGAATTTAATTAAGCATCAGATAAATTAGGAAAATTACCATTTTCTGGATTTAGGCTAATTATTTCATGATAAGTCCCCAATAAATAATTTAGGGCATTTGGATGAGTATTAGATCATAGCATAACCGGTTCGACATATAGTCTAGATCGGTCAGCATATAACAAATTTGTGAATTGCAATAGGGCATGATCTGAGGAAGACATTGAAGTTAATCATTTTGTCTGGGTGGGCAATAGTGGAGGAAATCGCAACAGGAAGATATAAAGAGTAGCGAGAAGTGGTGATAGCTAGAGTTAAGAGGTGCTCGGGTTCGGCGAAAGATCGCTTTTCCCGAAGAGAGGAAGGTTAAAAATCACCCTAGGATAGTCTAAAGTAATATGAGAAGGGAATCGGGTTAAGGGAGATCAACCAATAACAATAAGTTCCTTGCGAAAGGGAACTTCGGGCCATAATGCCGCCGTCTTGGTTCCTAGTGCCCCTTGAGAGCCCTTCACGGGGAATACCGGGGGCAGTCCTAGGCTAACGTAAACTATAATAACCAACCGACAAGAGTAACTTAGTAACTAGGGCTGCACTTTTCACAAACACTGTTGGTACAGGAAGATTGATGAGAGCATCAGCTCGGTTGGTTAAGAGACGGATGGGATGGTCCGGGGAGCTTCGGCTCAGTTGGTTTGGAGACGGACGTTTTGGTCCGGGGAGCTTCGGCTCGGTTTTGTGTGTTTACAAATAAACTTGCATGTGCATAAGATAGGAAAAGCTAAGGTGGTGGGTTTTTCGATATCGGGGAGTTCGATTGCACCGACACCGATATCGTTGACTCGGTAGGGTGATTAGCACTTCGCCAACAGAAGTCCGGTGCGCCAGCCGGCAAGAGTACGCAGGCGTCCGCTTAGTGCACCAAGCGTTGAGGCGTACGATAGGTCAGACCACTGGTGCTTTAACTGGTTTTGAGGTGGGCGAGGCCCAACCCACCGCTTCCGTCCGCTACTACGGAGGTATCCTGGGAGGTAACGGCTCTGAAAGGGGGAACTAAAGGTCTGTGTAAATAGAGTCGGGTGTGTGAGTTGCACTTGCATGTTTCATCATACCCACACGCATGTCATAGCATAATCGATTCATTAAAACCTGACACCTAAAGTATAAGTGGTATGGGACGCTTATACATTAGGACCTGCAAAACGACCCATTGGTCTATAAGCTTGTGTGGGCAAGTTTATAAATCAAAGGTTAATTTTGATATATATAATAACAACCATTGCTGTTTGATAACCGACACCCCAACGTATAAGTGGTATGGGACACTCTATACGATGGGAGCCTTGCAAAAGACCCCTTTTGCTTATGTGTTCTCGCATAAGTGAAGGTTTAAATTCATATATTTGCTTTTCTTATTGCTAGACCTATTATAACATTCATATTAACTGCTCACCGAATATAACTTGCTAGATTAAGTCCACTGTCACCTGTTTACTTTTATTCTCTACCAATTTGTCCTCCCCTCTCTTCCTCTCCGCTCGGTACCTAGGAGCCATGGGGGAAGGGGTGGGGGATGATAGGGCTTAGTCTTTATGACTAACGGTTTTCGAACCGCATCATTTAGGGGATCGTGGAGCCCAGCATGGAGGAGCAGCCCCAGAGATCGGTGCGCCTGGAGATGGTGCAGTCTAGCTCCAGAGTTCATATAGCCGGGACCGTGAGTCTCGACCCTGAGTAGTTTCTATTTTCGCTTCCGCATGAGAGATTGTAGTGAGGACATGATGTATTGGGCATAAGCCCGCATTTACAGTACTCTGATTATTGATATTCTGTGGACACTCCCTTCGTGGAGATTTTATCTTATATACATGTGATTTATTATTGTGGACTGCATTGTTCTTACTTCAATTATTGTGCTACTTTTCTGTGATCGAATTGGCTGGCAGAATCGGCGCCTTGTGGTGATGACCCTTCAGGACGTGAAGGTGTCACCGCAAAGCGGCGATTCTGGGCCTAAGACCCCGGTGGTTGAAAAAGAAAAAAAAGGGGGTCTTACAGAAGTACTCTGAAAGTGAAGCATCGTTCAACATAGTTGTATATGCTTCAATTAGAGTTCTATTCCTTCTCTCAGCAACTTCATTACGCTATGGAGTACGCGCTGAGGAAAACTCATGAACGATACCTTGAATTCCACAAAATTCTATCATGGCACCAGACTCAAATTCTATTCCGTGATCACTTCTGATTTTGACCACTAAGCAGTTAAATTCGTTTTGAATCTGTCGGACAAAATTTGTGAATGTGTTGAAGGTGTCTGACTTGTGTTTCAAAAAGAACACCCAACTAAAATGCGAGTATTCATCAACAATTACTAACGTGTAGACCTTACCTCCTAAACTGTGAATAGGCATAGGACCGAATAAGTCCATATGTAGTAAGTATATACTTTTTGAAGAAACCTTTTTAGCAATACCCTTAAAGGTAACCCTTGTCTGCTTACCTATTTGGCATGAGTGACACAGACTCTCTTTAAGGCACTTAATGCTGGGGGAATCTCACACTAAGTTGTAAAAAAATAGCATATTTATTATTTTGAAATTAATATGTGCTAATCTGTTGTGTCATTGGTCACAAAGAGGCGCACTATCTTTTGCAACAAAACATACTGGTGTATAATTGTCTAGGCAAAGAAAATTTAAACAAAAAATATTTTTGATATGAGTGCCTGTTAAGACCGTCTCCAAATTTGCAGTCGATTTTATCAAACACTTGTCCTTGTAGAACTCAATAATGTAGCCTTTATCACATAGCGTACTTATGCTTATAAGATTACGGTGTAATCCTTCAACATAAGCCATGTATGTGAAAGAGACTACTCCGTTGGAGATCATACCATAACCTTTTATAGTTCCTCGGTTTGACCCTCCAAAGATGACTTTTGGTCCATCTTTGACTGGGTTAAATCAAGCAACAGACATCTTTTCCTGGTCATATGCCGAGAGCATCCACTGTCCAAATACCAGATCGTATTTCCGTTGGCCTTTAGATATACCTGCAATAACAAATCACTTTACCTTAGGAACAAAAAAATATTTGTGTCCTTGGTTCCTTGTCATCTTAACACCACTAAGAACATTAAATCTGCGAGTGGTCGATCTCGCATGGTTAACTCGTGGAGTTACAAAGTTAGCAGGGTTATACTAGCAAACTATGCCAAAATGACAATTTTTTCCATAACACCAACAGTCAAACCTGTTGTACCTTCTTTTGAACTCCTGCTTTACCTTTTGAACGTGAGTTATATAAGGGGAAACATACTTGGAGGTGGAAGCCTCCTAATTATAGCATACACAGGGTTTCTCCAACTCCTTTGCCTTAGATACAAAAGTTTTGGCTTTTGGTGCCCTCTTAAGGTTTTGTCCATGATCATAGGGACCATAACTCTTAAGTTCAATCTCTTCATAAGGTGCTTTAAAAACACTAGCACTATAGTCTCGGGGACGGGTCCATCCTTGGAATCTATTCTTGGGCTCTATATAAGTAGGCCTAGCAAGATGACCGTAGGACGACTCAATGTCAAACTTGTTTGTCAGAAAGATTACCTTTTTTTGGTATTGTATCCACAATAACCTAGATTTTTATGATGACACCCTTGAACTAAGATGAATTAAGTTTGTATTTGATACTCTTTTCAAGTTGAGTGCTTGCAGGTTATAATTTCCATGTGTCGACCAATGTCAGTCTACAAAGAGTCACCAAACATAGGTCCATACAATGTAATCCCTCATTGTCTGATCCATGGTGTTGACTCATGTGTAGCCTCTCTATTGGGACACACTTCTTTTCCAAGTACTAAAGATATGGAAGAAACTATGGGTTGCTGATCTCCAAGAAGAAGAATTAAAATCTTGTTAAGAAATTTTTCTAAGTCAAATTCTCGAGAGGTTCTAAGTTATTACTCGAGAAGGCCATGCTTTTTCTTGAGAAGCAGAAGTTATTACTCGAGAAGGCCAAGTTTTGTTTCAAGAAAGCAGAAGTCACTACTCGAGAAGCTGAAGTTATTTCTCGAGAAGTCTAAAATTTTCTCGAGAAGTCCAGTCAACTCTCGAAAAGTAATTACCTATTTCTCAAGCAACAAAAATTTTTTCTCGAGTAAAAGTCTTTTCTCTCTCGAGAAGCTAGAACTTATTTTCAGTGTTTTCCTTAAGTACTTCATCTCGAGAAACTTATACCTCTTTTGGAGAAACAGAAGTTATTCTCAAGAAGTCAATCCTTCACTCGAGAAATGAAGTTCAATTCATGGAATTTTTCGTTAAGTCTCAACGGAAATAATTTCAAATTGATCTCATTTCTTATTGGTCCACGTATTCTATCATTAATGATTATGACCATTAGGCAAGTCCTATAAAAGGTCTTATCATAATCTAATATGCCTAACAAAAAAAATTAGTATTCTGAATCGCATATTTTTCATTCTAAATCGGGAAGCACCACCGTTGTTCATCGTCTTCTTCTCTGCTGACCTTCTTCGATCCAAGAGATTCAGAACAAGATGGTTTCAATAGATCAAGACTTTCAACATTGAAAGATCAATTCCTTGATCATGCTGATTCTAAGTTTTCAGATCCAGAGATTTCGCCTTTGTCTTCTTCGATCCGTTTCTGATAGAGCTTCAAATTTTTAGAATGAAGAAGGGCTAAAGACTCAGATCTAAAATATTTCTGTTTGTATATTTTCTGTAAAACACTCTATTCTTGTAGGAGAATTTTCTCCAAGTTGTAGGAGCTTTGTTCTCCGAGATTTTTGTAGGAGTGTTTTGACTCCGAGTTGTAGGGGCGATGCTCCGAGTTGTAGGATTGTTCCCAAACCTTGTGTTTTTTGTGGCTTGCTTGTTTATTTTCTGCGCTCCATCGTTACAAGTTTTTATTCTGCAAAAAGACACAGACCTCACATATTTACCCCCCTCTAGGTGATTTAGGTAGAAAACTAAAAACATCAATTGGTATCAAAGGGAGGTTGTTAATTAAATAGGTTAACACCTTGAACAGATCGGCTCCTTGTTGTCTTAAGAAGATACAAGCATGAACAGAGTCAAGGATTTTGCTAAGCTTCCCTTATGCACAAAGACTAAGTTTTCCATATGGAAAGAAATAAAAAAATTCTTCATGGAAGCTGTGAATCCAAGGATCTTTATGATAGTGGAAGAAGGAACCTATGTTCCAATGACAGCCTCCACCATTGAACCAACAAGGCAAGTTCCAAAGAAGCTTATGGATCTTGACAAAGATGAGATTGCACTTGTCTTTTTAGACAAGAAAGCCAAGAATATCATTACAAGTGCAGTCGATGATTCTATGTTACAGAATCTGATTCACTGCCAATCCTACAAGGAAATGTTGTAGTCTCTCATTGTCCTGATGGAAGGTACTAAAGAGGTAAGGGTGACAGAAGATCCCTCCTGAATCAGAAATATGAAGCATTCAGACACTGTCCCAAGGATTCTATTGCTGATAATTTTAAAAGCTTCTTCAAGATTGTCAATGGCCTAAGAGTTTATGGCTGGGTCTTTACTAATGGAGAACTGAATGACAAATTTTTGAGATCCCTAACTAAGGAATGGGACAACAAAGTCTGTGCAATCCGAGAATTTGGTAAGCGGGCAGAGACTGACCCTCAGAAGCACTTTGAAAACTTATGTCATATGAGCTCGAAATAAACTTAAGAAAAGCTGAATAAGAGAAAAACCGGTCTTCATCCAAGGAGAAGTCTGTCGCTCTAAAGATAGACATCTTGAGGAAGTCAAAAGCTACATCTCCTGCTCCCACACAGGAAGAGTGAAAAAGAAGCTTCAGAGCCAAGTACCTCAGGCTCAGAGCTATCTGAAGGAGAGTTTTCTCTTCTTTAAAAGTAGTTCAAGAAGTTCTTAAACAAGAAGAAATAATGAAGAGGAAAAGATGCCTCGTCTAGAAGATCACGTCATGATGGTGATCGTCACAAGAAAGGCTCAAGTAGCCAAGACAGATATCACTCAAAACCAAACAAACATATTTCTTCTGACATTGTTTATTATTGTTGCAATAAGACAGGACACGTCATAGCTGATTGCCCTCACAAGAAGAAGGTGGGTGGAAGAAGAGAGGAGAATAAATCTTCTTATAATAATAAGAAAACTAAAAGAAGCCTGATAGCCAAGAAGGCCAAGACCCTCAGCGACACAGACTCATCTAAGTCTAGTGATGATGAGGAAGCCAACTTTGGGCTTATGGCACATATAGTTAAAGAAGAAGAACCCAAGTTCACTGAGATGGTAAACTCTCACACCCCTCTCTCAGAATCAGATGCTTCTGACCATGATCATGAGGACTGTTCGTCTAATGATGAATCTGAACTCATGACTCAATACAAAGAGTTATTAAGGCTTATGATAAATGTCGAAGAGTCGCAAAAACTCAAGCTAAGGAGATTAAATATCTTAAGGCGAAGGAGAGCACTCTGAGGGAGGAAGTCATAATGATGGACTCGCTCAGAAAGGAATTCCATGATGCGATGGAAGAATATAATAAATCTCTTGAACACATGAACTTGAAGGAGAAAATCATTCAAAAGTTGGAAGAACAACTTGATATTGAAAAGGAACTTGTTGAAAGTTTCTCCAAGCCCAAGATAGTCCTTCCACTTGTGGATGAATTCTTTGGTCACGGTAAAGGAGCTCGCTTAGGCCATGTGGCTTCCCCTAGTAAATCTTCTAGGATAAATAATGCCCAAAGAAGGAATAAGACTGCCAAGAAAGCTCTAGCCAAGGAGAAGGGGAAAGCTCCTCAAGACCAAACTTCGTTTAAAAAGGTTATCTTTCCAACAAATGAGTTAGATCTTGATTCATCATACGGTCACTTTGCCAGGCCTACTTATGTAGAGCCCAAGTCTCAGTACCAAGGATGGACCCATCCGTAGAACTTTGGTGAAAGTATCTTCAAGACACCTTATGAGGAGATAACTCTTAAGAGCTATGACCATTATAGTTTTTGTCATAACATCAAGAAAGCTCCAAAAGTTAAACCCATTGTGGAAAAGCCTCTTATGGAGAAGAAGTAATATGAGTGCCATCACCACGAAGCTTCTACCTCCAAGTTTGCATTGAAAGAGAGAGTTAGACCTGATTTACTTTAGGGGGGGTGAATAGAGTAGTTAAAAAATTTTGCTATTTAAAAATAATTAGAGTAGAAAGACTAGTGAATAGCAAGAATATCAGTAAGTAAAAAAACACCCTAAGTAAAACTAATCTAACACAGAACACAGATCTAAGCTATCACAACCACAGCAATAACAAATTGAAAAGGGCAACAAGATAATACAAGAACTTTTATAGTGGTTCCCCAACCTGGGTACATCAACTCTTCTACCACCCTGGTAGGAATCCACTAACATGTTTTGATCAGGTGACTGCCACCTTTGAGCTTTTGATCAGGTGCTCATAAACCAATCTATAGTCTTTTGATCAGGAGACTTGCAACCAAGCTAACTTTTGAAGGGAGTTAAAACCCTGTACAGTGGGGTGGAAAGAGGTTGATGGTAGTCTTCTCTATTCTCAAAAGAACTTGAGAAGACCTTGTGGATTCTGATGGTGTCAAATCTCCCCTTGAAAAGTTTAAGGTTCAGGAAGAATAAGAGCTTTTCTTCAAGGTGAGTAGGCCTTCAGCTTTGATTTGCCAATGTCCAAAATATCCAGTAATCAGATGTTGAACAGAAAGTTTCTGAAGATTCCTGGAATCTGAAGATGCAGAAGACTCTTAATTTCTTATGATTGTTCTTCTTCAGTCTTGAGTATTGACTAAGATGAAAAGCATTGAGAGAATGAAGAAGTCGTCCACTAGTTGAATATTCTCTATACTGTACTTTTTTTTATTTTTCTTGTCTCTAATGCCTTGAAAAAGGAGGAATCACTTTTAATATTCTGTCAATTAAATAATGCTTTGAATTTTGAATAACTTCCTTAAATGCTGGCTGATCTAAAGAATTCAAAATGGCTGGAATAAAACATTTATGAGTTTCCCCAACTGTCCTTGATAGAATAAGCAAGTAAATATTCTGATGAATACCATATTTAATGCAGCCAATAACGGCTATATCCAGATGAATATATGCATTAAATACTCAGAATAATACTGCTAATAAATGAGAAAATAAAGGAGCAGAAGGAGGGAAAAAACTCATTCTGGAACCGGACAGAAAACATCGAACTTTGAACAGAATTTGTCGACCTGAGATGCAAGATCGTCGACCTAAGAATGCTTGTTTGTCGACCTGAGCTCTGCGAACTACTAACTGAGAAATACTTGCCAAATCTGCACTTTGAGTTCGTTGAGCTGAGAATCTTTCTGAAGAGAATAAATCGTTGACCTGAGCTCTAATATCGTCGAGCTCAGCACAGAGAATTAACTCTGAGTTCATCAATCGGAGATCGACGATTGTCGAGCTGAGTTCAAAGAATTTCGAACTGATCAAACTATCTTCTAATATCTTCTAAGTCTGAGTCTTCTGAGGTCCTCTGCTAACTGGTATAAGAAGGTAGAACTAAGAGGACTTAGCCTAAACTCTAGGACTACTAGACATGACCCTGGCTATACAATGGTGGGTCAGACTCAGCCTAAATTAGTGTTCCTAGCCCAAATACAACTAGGGATCCAATAATCTCCCATTATTTGGGTGAGATCACCAATACAAAACAAAATAAGCAATCATAAAGCAAAAGAAAATATATCTGACAGAAATAAACATTAAATAGATATTTACAGCACATGCTTCATGATATAAACAAAAGTATAGTTCAAATGTAAATAAGAACAAAACAATAAATTAACTCATTTTCACTATTTAGCTTTAGCCTTGTCTGGTTCTTCAGCAGGCTGTCTGAATTTGATTTCCCTATTTGGATTGGCAACTTCTTTCTTTGACATATACATGTCAGATGCACCAATAACAGTCTGAGATGATGTTCTAGGTACTATAGCCTCTGAGTGAAGTTTCATGTAATCATCAACATTAAAGAACTTATTTGCTTTTGCATACCTTTTCAGCTCTTCTTTTCTGTAGGCTGACATTGTAGAATATTGAGAGATGTCCTTGCCTTCAGCCTTTGCTCTGTTGATTAAAGAGAGTCCTACAAGCTCATAATATCTAGCCATCTTGGCAGAGGTCTCCTATTCTGGATCAACAAAAGGAATGGGAGGAGACTCTGGCCTTTTTGGACTAGAGTCCTGCTTTTGTTCTTTAGTAGGAGCTTTCTTGGAAGAGTCTGGAGGAGGATAACTTTCACAGGTCCGCTTACTGCTGTGCCTAGGTTGTCTCTGATAGGTTTTGGTCACAGGAGTAGGATTCTAAATGATATTTCCTGAGGAGCCTTAAGAGGGAGGAGGAGGAGGAGGGTATTTCCTGAATTGTCTTGGAGGAGACTTGTACCTTCTCTTCTTCTTCCTTTCTTTTTGTTCATTCTTTGATAACCACATCCATTGATGCATTCCAAGATAAGGGGTTATCTTCTGCAGTATGTAATATGGAGTAACATTATTTGGGTTTGGCTTAGGAACAGCCTTTGGTGCAGCTTTTCTTTTCTTGAAAACTTTCTTCTTTCCATTATCAGAATCAGAATCATCTGCTAGATCATCTTCAGAAGAACTCTGTGGGTTGTCATATAATGCATCAATCTCTGCTATAACTTCTTGTGGAACTTACTTTTCAGCTTGAGGTGGAACAACTAGAGGAAGAACCACTGCATCTAAAACCATTTCAGCTTCCTGAGCCATGTTTGTAGAAAAAATCTCATCCATATCTGGTAATGGAGAGGTAAAAAAGACAAAGGTGGGAGGAGAAAAAGCCTTGGGCTCAGAGAATTTATCCTCAGTAGCCTTAACAAGCTCAACCTTTGGAACTAGAACAAGTTCAGGCTCTGGAGCTACAAAACTGTTCTGAATCAGCTGTAATATTTCTGAACTGACAGGAGCTGTGTAATAATCTATATCTGTACAGTATTGAAAAGAGACAGAAGGAAGACTGTTTCTATACAAAGGGTCAAAAGAGTCAAGAACTGAATTTAGTTCAAGAGCTGGAGAAATGAAATAAAATCCATAAAGAATATCCAAAGAATGTGAAATTGTCTCAAAGTCTGTATCCAAAAATTCAGAAAGTTTTGCATCAAGTAACTCTTTATCAATAATATCTTCATCTACTCCTGTTACTGCTACTACTGGAGCTACTAGAGCTACTTCTTCATAGAGTATCTCCCCCTTCCTAGTTTTAGTAGGCACTGGAGCCAGGCCCCTGATAAGAGAAGGAAGGACAGGGAGGACAGATAGCTGGGCAACAAGAGTGGAGATGGAAGAAGCAAGAGGGGAATGGCCTCTGCTATGAGTTGTTTGAGAAGTGGTGTGATGGATTGTAAAATGGATGACATGGAGGGTGAAGTTATGTCCATGAATTCTGGTGGGGTTTGAGTAGAGACAGATGGATTGAAAGTGGAAGAGGAGGACTGAGAATCTAACATTTGTTCATTTGGAGGGGATGGAGAATGACCGGGGGATTAAAGAAGATTGAATAAAGGTAGGGATGATAAATTTTGAAGAGGAGGAATTTCAGTAAGATAAGAAGGAAGAGGGGACTGAGGATGAGTAACAGGTGCTGGTGAATGATCATGCTCAAGAGATTGTTCAACTGGAGGAGAGATTGGGGAATTTTGAGGTAGTGGTGATTGAGCTGGTGAAGAAGGATGGATGGGTGAAGCAGGAGGTGTAGGTTGATATACTGGAGTTATGGAAGTTTGTTGGATGGATGTTGAAGGAGTGTACTCAGGGGGAGGAGGAGGAGGAATTGAAATGTCCTCAACAGGGTGGGAAGTGGCTGGAACATCCCTTGTACTCTCAGAAGTTTTAGAGGAGGAAGCTCTAGATGGCTTAGGGATGTTCCTCTCCCACCTGCCAAATAAGGCGTAGGTTTGCCTCTTGGAGGCATTGATGAATATGGTCGGATTGACCAGTGATTCAACAGCCTTTGCCTGGAGGAAAATTCCAAGAATTCTCCCAAAACACACTTCTTTCTTAGTGTTTTTCTTCCTTATCAGATCAAACAAAATCCGAGCCCAGTTAACGGCTTTCTTGTTAAGTACAGCACACATAACTAAAAATTATTGTCAAGTAATATAGTCATGGGTGGTATGCTTGCCCAACAAAACCTTGCGAACTATGTCTGAAAGAAACTTGTACCCGACAGACAAATGTTTCTTCAACAATTTATTGGGGTTATCTCCAGAACATCCCATTAAATTCAACATCTCATCAAATTCAGAAGAATCAATTTAAAGTTCTTCTTCTCCATTTACTAAACCAAAAATTTCTGTAAGAATTTCTAAGGTTAGAGGGATGGCGTTACCCGCTATGATTCCAACCATAGTATCAGCGTCTAGAGCCGATGACGAGTAAACCCATTCTCTTATTTTAGTCGCTGCTATCGTCATTCTGGTTGTCATCAAGTTCTTCAAGTGTAATTCTTCAAACAACTGTAGAATATTGAGAAATATCTAATCTGAGTGTTGAAATGATTAAAAGTAAATGTAGAAACCCATGTCAAACTTCATTCCTGCGAGAGCACTTGCTAGAATCGCCATAGTCTCCTACAATAAGGAAACTGAAAGATCAAGTGCGAGGGAACTGAAAGCACGGGATTGAGGTCGAAGAAAACCTAGTTATAAGGTTTTTCAGAATATGAAATGAAAAACTCTGTCCTGCGAAACAAAATAAATCTTCGATCTGGGGTCGACGAAATATTTTATTGACAGAAGAGTTTGTCTATCTCAGTCAGAAGAAGGAAAAACTTTTCATCGTACTCAGTTCGACGAAAGTTTTTTGAAGAAATTTCATCGATCTCCATTCGATGAAAATAGCTTCACTCACAGAGAGTTCGTCGATCTCCATTTGATGAATTTCCCTAGAACTTTTCCCAGTTCGTCGATCTCCGTTCGACGAAATTTGAAAAATTCATCGACCATAGATAGAAATTAAATTAAGGCTTCTCCATTTATCATACCAAGCTAATTTATGAAGAACAGATGGTTCCTCTCATCCAAAGATTTGGTGAAGATATCAGCTCTTTGCAAATCATTGTATATATTGACAAGGTTAATTTTACTTTTGTCTACACACTCTCTAAATAAATGATGCCTAATATCTATATGCTTAGTCCTACTTTGATGGACTTGATTTTGTGCAATGGAAATTGCACTTGTGTTATCACATAATAGAGTTGAATTATTTAAGTTAAACATATTCCAGAAGTTGGTTCTGGATCCACAACATCTGGGAACAGCAACTGCCAGCTGCTATATATTCTGCTTTAGCAGTTGAGGTAGACACAGATGACTGTTTCTTGCAAAACCAGGAGACTAATCTAGTACGAAGGAATTTGCATGTTCTAGAGGTAATTTTTCTGTCTACTATGCATCAAGCAAAGTCAGCATCTGAGTATCCAGTTAACTAAAACTCTGACTCAGTAGGATACCAAAGTCCTAGACTAGGACAACTCTTTATATATCTCAAAATCCTTTTTAAGAAAGTAAGGTGAGATTCTTTGGGGTTCACTTGGAACCTAGCACAAAGACATGTAGAAAATATTATGTCAGGTCTGCTTGCTGTAGGGTATAGTAGGGATCCAACAATGACCCTATATAATTTCTGATCAACAGGTTTCCCATGTTCATCAAAGTAAATTACAATATATGTAGCCATAGGTGTTTTATTGGCTGAGGCATCTGACATCCCAAACTTATTGATCAACTCTTTAGCATATTTAGATTGGGATATAAAGATGCCATCAGGTAGCTGCTTCACTTGGAGACCAAGGAAGTAGGAGAGCTCACCCATGCTACTCATCTCAAACTTTGAATGCATGAGGTCAGAGAACTCCTTGCATAGTTTGGAATCTATATACCCAAATATAATATCATCTACATAAATTTGTACTAATAAAATTTGATCCTTATGTTGCCTAGTGAATAATGACCTATCTATAATGCCTCTAGAAAATTTATGTTCTAAAAGGAAGCTAGCTAAGGTCTCATACCAAGCTCTTGAAGCTTGCTTTAAACTATAGAGAGCTTTATGCAATCTAAAGACATAAGAGGGATGAGTTAGAGAGATGAAACCTGGAGGTTGTTAACATAAAGCTCTTCATTTAGTTCTCTATTCAAAAAGGCACTCTTGACATCAATTTGAAAAAATTTGAATTTCTTATAGGAAATATATTCAAGGAAGATCCTGATTGCTTCCAGCCTTGCAACAGGTGCAAAAGTCTGGTCATAGTCAATCCCTTCCTCTTACTTATAACCTTGAGCAATAAGTCTTGCTTTATTCCTTATGATGACACCTTGGGCATCCAGCTTGTTTCAATATACCCACTTAATTCCAATGACTGGGTAGTCTTTGGGTCTTGGAACTAATTCCAAAACTATACATCTCTCAAATTGATTGATCTCCTCTTGCATTGCAATGATCCAGTGTGGATATTGCTCTGCATATTTAATAGATTGGGGCTCAATTTGAGATATGAAGCAGGCATACATCAAATCTTTGAAGAGTTGATGCCTTTTCTGCACACCAGCTGACATGTCTCCAATTACTTGAGATATGGGGT
Source organism: Platanthera zijinensis (assembly GCA_039513925.1). NCBI lineage: Eukaryota > Viridiplantae > Streptophyta > Magnoliopsida > Asparagales > Orchidaceae > Platanthera > Platanthera zijinensis. The sequence goes on from CM077096.1 coordinate 119,446,229, forward strand.
GATCTCTAAGTGTGACCAAGCTAGTGGGTGGAGTTAGTTGTTCAATAGCTTGGGGAATAAATTCCTCTTATGGAATTAAGTTAGTTGTTGTTGGTTTATCACTGATTATAGTGTCTTCTTCTTCACTTTCTTCGGCACATTGTGGAGAAGAATGGCTACCTACCTCATTGGTGAGGGTCAGGTCATTAAGCTTCTCACACAACTTAGGTTCCAGTAAAGATTCATTGGTAGAAGAAGTCTTCTCCTTAAAAAACATGTTAGTCTCATCAAAAGAAACATGGATAGACTCTTCAATATTTAAGGTAGATTTGCTATATATCCTATAAGACTTGCTTACTTGGGAATATCCAAGAAAAATTCTCATATCTGATTTGGCTTCAAACTTTTTAATGTGTTTCTTATTGTAGTTGTGTATATAACATAAACATCTAAATATTTTAAAGTAGTCTACTTTAGGTTTCTTCCCTTTCAGTAGCTCTAAGGGGTCTTATTCTTAAGTTTGTGTATAAGACTTTTATTCAGCACATAATTTGATGTTCTTACAGCCTCTGCCCAAAAGGATAGGGGCAAATCTGGATGTGTAAGTAATGTTCCTGTAGATTCAATTAGTGTTCTGTTGGAACACCCTAGTTTGGTTTTTGGTCAGGATCACTATGTCTTTAGGACTATTAGATTGACCCATCAATGTATAGCTAAGGGTCATAGGATGTGCTAAGTCAGAGGCTCTCAGAGATTGAAGAAATCAGCCAAGAGAAGAATTCAGAATTCAACCTTTGTGTCGAGCTCAGATCGACGAGATGAGTTTAGGCGTCGAGCTATGATCGACGATCTCTCAGCTCAGGTCCATGAGGCGTCGAACTCCATTCGATGATCTCCGATCTCAGATCGACAAGTTCTGTCCCAGACCAGCTCCAATATCTCTGAGCTCAGATCGACCATAGTTGAGCTCAGATCGACGATCATCTTGTTGAGGTCGACGATTTCTATCATCACACTGAACGCAAGTTCCTAGGCAGATTTTCAGGATAACCTTGGTCCAATCAAAGTGAGCTGTTCATATTCCAACACAGCATTATTACAGGACAGTTATAAGAATGCATTTATGGAGATTATAGCCGTTAGGAGTAACTAAGAGGCAGCAGTAATAAATATAAGAATTCAAATGACTGTTGCTCTCCTATCAGTATATATACATAGAGATACAGAGGAACCAAGAGCGGGGAATGTAGTGAAAAATGAATAGAGAAAAAAGAAAAGAAAATAAAGAGATACAGGAATTAGAGTTCCAGGAAGAACTCAACATCACCTGTATAGCCAGTGCTCTTCTCAGATCTACTATTTTAGGAAGCCTGAAGATACAACTACTCTACATCAGTCTGAAGGCTTACTGGAAGATCAACATCATCAAGGCTTCATCACTCACACTCCAAGACAACTCACATTTTAGCCTCTGCTGAAATTATCATTTGTTGGAGCAGTCATTCATTGAAGACCTATCACCCTTTGTAAATCTTCCACTCCTGAACCTACTCCTAATCTCAGGGGGAGCTTTGACAACATCATCAAAATCCACTTGTGCTTCTCTCAGATTGTTGAACAGAGAAGACAACATTTACTCTCCCTTCCCCACTGTACAAAGGGTTCTTGAACACCCTTCAAAAGTTCTGCTTGGTTTCTGAGACCTGATAAAAACTCAGTGGTGGCAAGACACTTTATCAAAAAATCTAGGTTTTGTTTTTGAGCACCTTATCAAAAGCTCATTGGTGCCCAGGACACCTGATAAACTCTTCCTGCAGTGGATTCCTACCTAGGGTGGTAGAAGAGTGGACTACCCAAGTTTAGGGGAACCACTATAAAATTCTTGTGGCATCTGGTTTGCCTTTATTTCTTTTCTTTATTATTCTTGCTGTGTGTTTGTTCTAATCTCTAGGATAGATCTCACTTTCAATTGGTATCAGAGGCAGGTTGGTTATACAACAACTAAACCATCACTAGGTTGGTTGTTTATACAGGCCAACACCTGAACCAAAAGATCTTTCTTTTGATCCATCCTAGTTAGATTAATTATTCTTTTTTTCACATAGCAATAATATTGAATATTCTAGCACCAGAACTCCTAAGTGCAACATACAAAAAATTACACTTTGGAAGACAAGAATTAAGTTAATTATGGACAATATTGATGAAGAAATATTTTATGCCATTTTGATAGGTCTCCCAACTTCTGCAACAACAACTAAAAGGTCAAGGCTAGCTGATGCCAGAGCCATGAATATCCTAGCACAGTCATTATCTGATGACTTGTTCCAGGAAGTTGTTGAATGCTCAACAGCTAAGGAGATATGGGATTCTATTCATCAAATGGCTTCTGAACTAGTGGATGGAACAACAGAAAGAAACCAGAACATCTTATTTGAAGGAGGAGAATCAATATCCCTAGATGTTATTTGGGATGTATCAGATGATGAATCATCAATTGAAGATGAAGAGAAGGAAGCAAGGGCCAAAAAATTCTGCTTAATGGCCATCAATACTTCCTGCAGCAGTTTAGAGGCTGAACAAACAGAAGGAAAATCAAAGCCTGAAAAGGGTCAATTATTATCTAACTTTGTTTTAAGTTCAATCAACTTAGAACTTCAATTTTTCTTCCAAGATTCAATAAAACCTGGGGAGGAAACAAAACTTCTCAGAGGAATATTTTCAGAATATATTCAAAGGAAGAAGAAACATTTTAATCGACAAAATGAGTTCAGACCGTCAAACTCAGATCGACGATCCTATATAAAATCGTCGAACTCAGTCTGTTTTTTCATAAATTTGATTTATAATTATAAATATAAACTAGATTGAGTCCTCTACTCTAGTTGCATTGGTCAGCAGTGATCTTGGCACTGAGTTTGAATCTCTTCTGATGAAAAGAAATTCTATAGGAAGGAAGATATCAGACTTTGTTTTTCAGATTCAGAACCCTAATAAAGTTTGCTGTACAAATATCATTTCTCTGCTAACATATCCTTTTCAAGGAGAGAGCAATCTCTACCATAGCTTTCTGCAGGTACCATCAATAAGAGTTAGCTTGATGACTCAATCAAAATCCAATTTTCAAAGTCATCCCAGCCTCTTCCAATCACAGCTACTGCATCAACATAGGGGGAGATTGTAATGCCAGCAGCAGTCAGTTTTTAATAGCAACTTAATACAGCAATGCAAAGTTTTTCTTTTTGTATCATATGCTTTGTAATATTTATTGTAATATTTTCATTTTCATGTAAATAATAATCATAAACCAAATAAGGGAAGATTATTGGAACACCCTAGTTTGGATTTGGGTCAGGATCACTATGTCTTTAGAACTATCAGATTGACCCATCAATGTATGGCTAAGGGTCATAAGATGTGCTAAGTCAGAGGCTCTAAGAGATTGAAGAAATCAGCCAAGAGAAGAATTAAGAATTCAACCTTGGCGTCGAGCTCAGATCGACGAGATGAGTTTAGGCGTCGAGCTGAGATCAACGATCTCTGAGCTCAGGTCCATGAGGCATCTAACTCCGTTCGACGATCTCCGAGCTCAGATCGACGTTTTCTATCCCAGACCAGCTCCAATATCTCTGAGCTCAGATCGACGATAGTTGAGCTCAAATCGACGATCATCTTGTTGAGGTCGACGATTTCTATCATCAAACTGAATGCAAGTTCCCAGGCAGATTTTCAGGATAACCTTGGTCCAATCAAAGTGAGCTGTTCATATTCCAACACAGCCTTATTACAGGACAGTTACAAGAATGCATTTGTGGAGATTATACCCGTTAGGAGTAACTAAGAGGCAGCAGTAATAAATGCAAGAATTCAAATGACTGTTGCTCTCCTATCAGTATATATACATAGAGATACAGGGGAACAAAGAGAGGGGAATGTAGTGAAAATAGAATAGAGAAGAGAAGAAAAGAAAATAAAGAGATACAGGAATCAGAGTTCCAGGAAGAACTCAACATCACCTGTACAACCAGTGTTCTTCTCAGATCTACTGTTCCAGGAAGCCCGAAGAGACAACTACTCTACATCAGTCTGAAGGCTTACTAGAAGATCAACATCATAGAGGGTTTATCACTCACACTCCATGACAACTCACATTTCATCCTTTGCTAAAATTATCATTTGCTGGAGCAGTCATTCATTGAAGACCTATAACCCTTTGCAAAGCTTCCACTCCTGAACCTACTGCTAATCTCAGGGGGAGCTTTGACAACATCATCAAAATCCACTTGTGCTTCTCTCAAATTGTTGAATAGAGAAGACAACATCAACTCTCCCTTCCCCACTGTACAAAGGGTTCTTGAACTCCCTTCAAAAGTTCTGCTTGGTTTTTGAGACCTAATCAAAACTCAGCGGTGGCAAGACACCTTATCAAAAAATCTAGGTTTGGTTTTTGAGCACCTTATCAAAAGTTCATTGGTGCCCAGGACACCTGATCAACTCTTCCTGCAGTGGATTCCTACCTAGGGTGGTAGAAGAGTGGACTACCCAAGTTTAGGGGAACCACTATAAAATTCTTGTGTCGTCTGGTTTGCCTTTATTTCTTTTCTTTTTTATTCTTACTGTGTGTTTGCTCTAATCTTTAGGATAGATCTAACTTTCATGTTCTATTCTTCCTTTCAGCAACCCTATTCTATTGAGGTGTTCTAGGAGCTGAGAAGCAATGTCTGGTACCTTCCTTACTATAGAACTCTTGTAAAAGTATAGACTCAAACTCAGTACCATGATCACTTATGATCAATGCAACTTGAGTAGAGTACTCAATCTGTATGTTCTTGAGAAAATCTGTAAGAATCTTAAAGTTATCAGACTTAGATCTCAGAAAGAAAACCCAAGTGAATCTAGAGAAGTCATATACAATCACTAAAGTATAAGATTTCCCTCTTAGACTTTGTACTGCTATAGGGCCAAAAAGGTCCATATGTAGTAAGTATAATATCCTAGGTGAGTCACTTTTGTTTAATAATTTAAAACTATTTTTAGTTTGCTTGCCTAATTGACAAGCCCTGCAAAGGCTTTCCTTCATCTAGGGGCAAGAAGGCAAACCTCTGACAAGGTTGTACCTAGATAATTTGGCAATATTTTTCAAGTTAACATGACCTAATATCCTATGCCAAAGGTAATTGTTATTACTAGTTAAATTAAATAGGCAAATTTCAGATTTGGCTGACTGGAAGGTAACTAAGTAAATGTTTCCTACTCTTGTGCCAGTCAATACTACATTATTGTCCAAAGAAGTGATAATTCAAGATGTTTTAGTAAATGATACTTGAAACCTTTCATCACATAATTGACTTATGGAGATAAGGTTGTGCTTCAGTCCACTTATATATGCTACAATCCTGAAGGTGATAGCTCTAACTTTAACTTTACCATAGCCTTCAGTCTGACCACAGTTGGAGTCACCAAATATTACTTTTGGTCCTAGCTTTGCCTTGTAATGTGTTAGGTTGGCCTTATTTCCAGTCATATGCTTAGAACAGCCACTGCCCAAATACCACTGTTGCTCTGTGGTAGAACAGTCTTTCACCTGCAGTGAAATAGATTAGTCATTTTTGACCCAGGTTACCATGGGTCCTTCTTTCTTCACATTACTAAAATTGGAAATAAATGAATACTAAGGTTGGCTTTTATATCATAAAAAGTGTTATTTCCTAGGTGGGATGATCCATTAATTAAATTAATTATTAAATGTTCTTGGTTGATTATAGGTTTCAAAAGGATTAAGATATCTGTTATACTGATCTGTTCGACGAATTCTGGTGAGTTCGTCGACCTAAGTTCGACGAATTTGGATGAGTTTGTCGAACTCCACTCAGAGAATGAAAATATTCATTTTCTGGGCCCCAATATCGTCGATCTCTGGTCGACGAACCATACTGGTTTCGTCGATCACAGTTCAGAGAATGATTATGGAACAAGTTTGCGTTCAGAGTTCGTCGACTTGAGTTTGACAAACTGTACACATTTCGTCGATCTAAGTTCGACGGAAACTATTGAACATGGTTGTTGTTGTTTTTCTTCTTATTATTGGATTTTTTTTTAGTTCCATTTGCTTTAATACTTCATTTACTTTATCTACTTGTTCAGTATTCTTCTTACCCTTATCTGAAATGAAATTTTCTGGTTTAGATAATTGATTCTTCTGGATTATAGGTGGTTCACTAGATGATGCACCTAGTGCTAGTTTACTATAATTAGTCCTAGTATTTATAGTACTAGTTATTTCTAATAGTTGTAAGCTTCTACCATTGAGAGATTCATCTAATTTCTCGGCCTTAGTTCAGATTTTAGGAAAACAATTTTTTCATTTGCTGAGTTAAGTTCAATTATTAGTTTATCATTTTCAGCAATGTGCTGGTCTTGATCAGTTAATCTTTCTCTAAGAAGTTTGATTTCCTTCTCAGAGCCTATTAGATCTAAGCATAGATTTTTAAACTCAGTTTTAAATTCTTCTAACTTAAAATCATAAGATGCAATTACCTGGTCTTCTTCAGATAGTGATTCTTCATCTTCTGTATCTTTAGCATCTGACTGACTGCTACAAGTATCAATTGCCATTAGGAAAACCCCTTTTGCCTTCTCTTCTTCTTCATCATCACTAGAGCTGGAAGAGGATGACTCTTCCTCTTTATCACTCCAGGTTTCTACAATAAAGCCCTTCTCCTTCTTTTTGTGCTTGCTGGAGGAAGGCTTGCTATAGTGCTTGATCCTAGAGTTTTTTTCTCTTCTCCTCTCATTCTTATGATTCTCAGGACATTCAGAAATGAAGTGTCCAGGTTTACTGCATCCAAAACACACTATTTTTTAGTAGGAGTTTTATCATACCTGGGCTTGTCATCATTCCTGAATGACTTTCTCCTGAAGTCCTTTATTGGCATTTTGTAGAATATCTTTGCAAAGAGACTCATCAATTCATCATTGACTGTTGAACCTTCAGTCTCTTCAATAGCTTTGAATTCTATATTTTGCTCCTTTCTTGCTGGTGGAGGAGTCCATTATTTTACAGCTTCCCTGGATTTGATCAACTGCTCATATGATTTTAGCTTTCCCAGGAGAGATTATGTGGAAATCTCATTCCAGCTTTTGGCCTCTTTGATTGGCCAGATCCTGGAGTCCCATGAGCTTGGAAAGAACATTAGGATCTTATCATTTACCTCTGTGAGAGAGATGTCTTTATCCAAGATCTTCAAATCACACATGATGGAGCTTAATTTGTTGTACATGTCACCGACAAATTCAGCTTCATCTTTCTTGAAATTCTCATACTATGAGATAAGAGTTGATCTTTTATCCTTTCTCTCATCTGCTGAGCCAGAAACCATCTGGTTTGGAGAATCCTAGATTACTTTTGTAGAGGTGCATTCAGCCACCTTTTGGAAGATGTCATCATACATAGTCTGAGCTAGGATGTTCATGGCTTTGGCATCTGTAATCTTAGCTTTCATCTATGCATTTGCCCAATCTGGAGGTGGGACTGCACTCAAATTTGTTGAAGTTGAAGGAGTGGAGGCCACTGGAGTTG